>CM076412.1:31826244-33026244 GCA_038363315.1 Mugilogobius chulae | reverse complement strand
CCTGAACTTGTAGTGGGACACATCAGGATTAAAATGGGCCAAAACTCCTGTAGTGTGCAAAAGAAAAATATAGTAAAGGCGCTATTTTCTAAGGTTCAGTTCTTGCATCTGTTTTTTTATATATGGGAAGAAAATCTATTCGAAATTCGAGCTTGCTCAATGTGTTTGTCGGATGATATATTGCAGACCAACAGCTTTGCAAAGATTTATATTTTGCATCTTTAATTATTTTGCTCTTTATTCTGCAAAGTTAATATACACGGATATTGCACTGTACAGAGCCTACAAAACATTTTACTGGTGCAATATATGTCTCAAATGTGAAGCTCTGGTCCTTCCTAGTTTGGCTTGGCCTCTTTGAAATCCTGGGTTGGTGCAGGACCGAAGGATAATTACAGGTTCTTAGTGGTTTTTGGGGCCACATAACATCAGCTTGCATTGGCTAAACTGTCAGACTTAGACAAAATAAGATTCTGTTTATTTGCTTGACCAATTCTTAACACTTTTTATTAGGTCTCACTTGCTTTTTCAATCTCGGCTTTTCAAATGAAGATATTATGCTTTTGAAGGAATTTGAATGTCCCTTGTTTTTGCAGCATTGCTCTGTAACAATGCTTGATCTGCATTTCTGAAGAATACCAAACATTCTTCTCACGTAACCCTCAGTTGCTTTACAGTAGTTTACACACATTGATAACAGTCACTTTAGATAAACAGTTCTTTGAATAGCCTTTGTCTCTGATTGGTCATGCTTCATCCCTATCAACTGTGAATTTGCCATACACTGAGGTTATCTGTTTATTGGTGTGACTTGAGATCCCCAAATACACTACATCTACCCTTATGTGTGTGTGTCAACTGGATAGCTCCCCCTTAGCGCCGCAGCAGATCACAGATATATAAATCATTTGGTGCCATCCTAACTTGTTTAAACGGCTGTCAGCGTTTCTGTAGCCGTCCTTTGGGAGAAAGCACACTCCTGATAGCGCGTTTCCATCTCCGCGGCTGACGTGTTGCCATGCCATATACCGTGAGCAAGCAGGAGCCCCCTCCACTTCTGTCCGCCACTGCCAACGACACTCTCCCCGGAATGTTAAGGAATGACAATGAGGGAAGGGGGTGCTGCTGCTGTGCTGTTCCTCCTGGCTTTGTTTGTTGTGTTCACTGATGCATTCTGCTTTGTGTTCCCACTCTGTGTTAGTGTGTGTGTATGTGTGCCCCAGAGTTGTAGAGCAGATACACACTGCCCTCTAGTGCCAGTGGATAGTAAAGGGAACAGACAGCTGTGCCTGCCTGGTGCCACATCCCTATCTTTCTCTGTTAGTGGTCCATGCAGGCCAGCAACGTAGCTTTTCCTTTAACAGAAAAGAGTTAGGGGGGTGTGTGTTGATGGGTTGGTGGTACTGTGCCAAGCTGTTATCTCCTTAGCTGGGTAGAAAATGATTTTATTAATTGCTTCATTTAACGCTCCCCATGCCCCCTCCTCCTTCTCCCAAGTACACAAATAACACGGGTTGTACACACACACACACACACGTGCCTTTTCCAAACTGGCCCGACTTCCACCTCTGTGACAGTTGAGACGCTGCCTCTTCCCTCCTCCTGCAGGGAGTCATGGAGGAAACAGTGCGGCCATAAAGACCATATGCTGGCCCATTCACATGTAATGGCAGGGCCCAAGGAGACTCAGCCAAAGAAGCCATGCGCCATTATGGCACATTAAAGACAGGAGAGGGAGAGGAGTGCTATGTGCGCTTCAGCTGTATGGGTGGTGTTTAAAACTAACTAACTGCTCTGACCAAGCCATTTCCCTTACAAATCAGTAAAAAAAAGTTGTTGTTTGGGCAGCGCATCATTTTTATTTTGTCATTAGAAGTCCTGAAAGAGTTGGTTATTCAAATGTCTGGATTCTATTCTAGAACATGACTGCAACCTTTTATTGTGGTTTTTCAATATTAAGATATTGAAACTGACTTTAAAATTGTAAGATTGCGACAATCTTACTTTTTTTTAATATCGGCTTATGAGTTTAGTTAAAACATCAACCAGTCACCCCTGTTTATCCCATCTGAAACACCTGAAAGGCGGCTGCTTATACATTTTGGGTGGAGGTGCAGACTGCAGCTGGTTGCTTCAGAACCCTGCACACTCTCTGTCTCTTTCACGTTCACGTTCTCTCTTTCTGACACACACACAAACTGGCTTGGCAGCAACAATAACCTCAGAGGTCAGATGGTGCTAGTGCTGCATTAGCCTTGGTGTGAACCTGCTGAGAGACCGGGCGAGGCGGTGCAGATGGTGTTAACCACCCAAAACACACAGTGGCAGTGACGCGAGAGTCATCAAATACTATATACAACGAACCCACATCTTCTCAGCAGAGACTACTGACATGCTGAGCAATACTGTATGTGGCTGGTTTAAAAAGGGTTTGTCTTCAAGATGAGACGCTCTTTAGGACAATTAGATGAATTTTATTGATGTAAGAAAAGCTGTAGACGACCAAAGAAATTCTTAATCAACATGTTCTGTCAGTTGATTAATGGGTTTGTAGAAAAAGTACTTTATCTCTTTGGTCTGATAATTTAAATGACTCTCAAAGACTAAAGAAGATTTTGAGTTTATACAAAACACCAATTTACACAAAAAAATAATAGGAAATTATACATTTATATGTACAGGAAGATTAAGTCAGTAGTTTTTCCTGAGCTAACTCACTCCCTTTTGATTCTGGTCTTTATAAAGCCTTATCTTGATCACCAATTTCACAGATAGATTAATCATCCCGACTAGGGACCTACTATTTAGGAATAGTTTAAAATCAGCCCAGAAAGATTACTGTAAAAGTCGAAAGTAAGCAAATACTGCAATTTTATTCTGTATAAAAATAACTGTTGTAAGCTTACATTACCACCTAATGCCAGATGTCAATGACTTAATTTTTTTTCTAGATTAATGTGAGCTGGTCAAGTGCAGCTGGGCAAATAATCAAATTTGCACAGCTTCAATAGGATACAGTCGATCCTAATCATTTGAAGCATTTAGAGGTGTGGAGCAGAGTTCAGACTTTGAAAAAAGAGATTTTATTTATTTATTTGTTTATGTTGTTTATAAACATTGATTATGTTTACTGTTTATTACAATAATTAGTAGGTTAAGTCTACATTGTTTATGTTCTGTTTTTGTTTTTGATTGTTTCTTTACATGATAACACTATTCCACCACATTTTAGTGTTAATTTCTGTGCACTGTAATATATGTTTGCAGAATGTGGCAATTAATGTTACCCTATTGTTCTTTCTCTCTCCCAGGGCCCTCCAGGATCGCAGCCTTCTCCACACACACAGCCTCCCCCACATAATCCCAGTAACCCCATGATGGGCCCTCACGGACAGGTAAGAGCAAATACTTCCCCAGCGCTCCCCAGCTCCAACCTTATCTGTTACGCTTCACTCACACAGTTAACTGTAGAGAGCAAATGGCACACGTCCCTTGTTGTGCGAAGGCATAGGACAGGCCGTGCAGCCGATGGTGGATTGGATGAATAATTTAGCGGCATTGGTCCAGCTTTAAGGAGGTGAGGTGCGTCTGGAGGGCCTTCTCTCTGCCTCAGCCCAGCACTCGCCATCCCATAGTCCATCAATAGACCATTAATATTGCAGCATGGCTTGACACAGACCAACTCCATGCACAAACCCACTAAAGTATGGTCAAAAGAGGAGACACACCTTACTTCTCTTTTCAATGGAAGAACAGATGATATGTAAAACATTATTAAATGGGAAAAACTTACTATCTTGTGAGATGCACCGTTTTATATGAACTCTGAAAACTAGCAAAATTTTTTGTCATTTGATGTTGAAGGAGATTTTATTGCAGTATACTGTTTTACTGGCAACTTGCTGCATTATTTACTAGTTTAACACAGAATTTTCTGTTATGTATTTTGTTTGAACTTGTCTACCAGGCCAACTAGAAAAACAGCTGTGTGTTTTACTATCAAGTAGCTACATCATATGCCTCTAATGAAGAGTGTGATTTGTAGCATGTATCACAAAATTGTCCGGAATTACCTGTGAATTACCATATTGACATGTTTGTCATTGAAACTTGTTCACATTGCACTTACACCTATATTTATCCCTCAGCAACTATTATGCAACAATTTTGTCGCAACTAACCTTAACATGTCCCTTATGCGTCCTCTCTACAGCCGTTTATGTCACCGCGGTACCCAGGTGGCCCCCGACCCTCACTCCGAATGCCAAACCAGCCTCCTGGGAGTATCCCCGGGTCTCAACCGCTCTTGCCAAACAGCTTAGATCCCACTAGGCCACAAGGTACTTACAGAACTGTATTGGTTGATATTACTTTTTTCTGTAGTTCATTCATTCATTTCATAATCATCCAACATCTAATTTCAGGACATCCAAACATGGGTGGCCCAATGAGAATGAATCCCCCACGGGGAATGGGAGGCATGGGTCCACAGGTAAGAAAAATAACATACAATACATTGATTCTATTGACCTGCTTTTTGCTTTGTTCAAGTTTGATATTCAAAGCTACAAATAACACATGTAATGTCAATATTAAACAAACCATGGTTGCCCTTCATTATGACCAACTTTAAAAGTGCTTTAATGTCAAACTCTGCACATATGAAGTTGGGACAGATCATCATCCCCCTGCAGTGGAGAAAACATGCTTCTGCAAGCCTCTTAACTCTATATTCAAATGTCAGTGTTTTGATGATTGCTCCAGCTACTGTGCTCCATCTAAATGTGTATTTGGAAAGCTAAAATTATATCGGACACTAGTTTTTCACAGCCTCGATAACGTTTTACCAAACTGATCTGAACCCTTACTTTTGCCTATAAGTTTTTCTCTTTCTTAAATATGAGCATAAGTTAAAATAAATTCTGTGTCTAAATGTTCTGCCTTGCTTGTCTCCTCATTTAAAGGTAGACACTTTCACTGTACCCTAGCCCCATATGCCACCATAGTTCGGTCACTTTGGCAGTGGCCACTGCAGCAGCTGGTGTGGCATCTGCTCGACAAGTGTAATCGTGTGCTGAACAAAACTCTTCCTCCGAGTAGAGCTGCTCTCTGGCCTGCTTCTTCTCCATCACAAACACATGAACAATAACATGCATGTGGTGGAAGCCAAGGCCTCCTGTCATGCAGTCATAAAAACATGCATGCAAACACACAGAGGGGTGTGGTGTCGTACAACCAGCTGTCTGCTTTGGCATACTATCACATCAAACATATAGATAATTAAAGTGTAGTTGATATGACCCCATATTGGCTGACCTTTGTTTATATTCATTCTGTGTCTGGTTGCAGAACTACGGTGGTGGAATGAGGCCTCCTCCAAACTCCATGGGGCCAGGAATGCCAGGCATGAACATGTATGTGCTCTAAAATTAAAAATATATATTCAAGCATATCTTTTGTTATTGTGGTGAATTCTCATTATTCTACATGCATCCAGGGGTCCTGGTGGAAGAGGTCCTTGGCCAAACCCTAACAACAATTCTGTGAGATTGGCTACTTTAATATACCAAATAAATGATTTTCTATCTATCCCGATGTGTTTTATGTAATGTTTCTGTTGTGCTACTTGCAGATAGCGTATTCGTCTTCATCGCCAGGGAACTATGTGGTAAGTGACTTGTCTTGGAGCAACACGAGACCTTCAGCCATATAGGCCTATGTTTTCTCATATGTATCATCAGACACACTGATGTACGCTCATTTCTCATCTCTTTTTGCTCTGCCCCTCAGGGTCCTCCAGGGGGAGGCGGCCCACCAGGAACTCCCATCATGCCTAGCCCTGGAGGTGAGTTCCTCACTTCACTTTGTTTTCAGATGTCTCCTTTAATCCACCGTTTACTGAATGGGGCTCTGTCTGATACATCAAACCCCTCTGTCAGAAAAAAGGCACTAGATCCTATTTGCCTCTAACTTTCTGAAATCCAGCTTTGCAATAATCATTTAAAGTAACAAGTTGTATAATTATTAAGGGAAAAAATGTATGTGAAAGTCAGTTTGATAGTTATTATTCAGAGCATAACTTTAATTCAAAAAATGTAATGTGCCCGTGGAGGATTAGCTGAGAACAAAACACTGTGTGCCGATATCCTGTAGATGTTCGGTTTCTCTTGGCCTGTGGAGAGCTTCTTTTGTGGCCACTATTTATTATTTATATATGTGCCTCTATTGTGATTCGTTGCTGGGCAACCTTTTGCACGAAAAGCTCCTGCACGTACACTGGGAAGGAAGACATATTTCCATTGCAGTCGCCAAGACTGCGCAAACACTCATTCACACACAAACACACAAATGAGGCACCCTCCCACTCAGAGCAGCCCCCACCTCCAGCCCCTCACATCGGCCCGATTTAGACACATCAGCTTGGATTGGAAATGACTACTATTTCTACTACTCCAAAACAACCCATACATATTCATATATTTACAACGTTTTATTTATTTGTTCGTTTTTTCAATCAATCCTAATATATGTTAAAACTGACCTTTTTTCCCACACAGATTCAACAAACTCAAGTGAAAACATCTACACAATGATGAACCCCATCGGCCCAGGTGGAAACAGACCTAATGTGAGTAAGCTGTATTATTTGTGTATACCCTAACCCTAGTATACTATATATATATGCTGCAGGAAACATTGAGGAAATTCAAAAGTGAATCTTATTCAAATCTATTTACAAATCAAATGAATGGCTGGATTATAAAAAGTTTGGTGTTGGCAATCTTGATGTGAACAGAAGCTTTGACTGTGACATATGTAAATGTTACAAAGCCTTAATTAAATGTTTTTAACTCTGCATTTTATTCATACATTTAAATATGATAAAATACAGTAAGATACGGCAAATTATATTACGGTTTATCGCAAAGCAATATATTGTCCCAGCCTTACAGTTTTTTTTCAATAGCTTTGGCTCCAAAGTCAAGATAATTGAACACGTTTCAAATCTTAACATCCAGGATGCACAACACACTCTACCTTTACTACAACAGTAACACCATACCTGTCTTCACTCTTTTTGCCTAGCTCCTCACACAGTGTTTTGCAAAACCTTACACACAATTAGCCTTCCTTAACTCTTTGGTCACTGCTGTTAAAGTATGTTTTTATAACTAACACTTTTGCTCCAAAGTGATGTTTTCTTGGTTTAATCACTTGAACAATGAATGGTTGTGCTGTGACTCCTCTGAAAAATAAATCTGTCCCATGAACACAACTCCATTAGGACAAATAGAGTTACATATGTTTAAGAGCATCAAACCAGACAAGAAGTGCGAGGAAGAGGACATAGAGACATAGACAAAAGTGTGAGGATGAGAGAAGGAAGAGAACATGGAGACAGAGGAGCAGGAGAGATGTGGATCAGCAGTGAACTACCGACAGTATTGTATGATGTAAGGACTGACACAGAGAGACAGGACAGATGATTTATATGTTAGACACTTCACTGTGGCCAAGATTAGACAGGGACACACTTTTAGCTCGTCGAAGTATTGTATTTTATTTGACTTTGTCAGTAAACCATGTTGTTGTTTCACAATTCTGTATATTTTTGTTTCACAATTTCCTTAATTTCCAAAATATTCAGAAAATAAATTGATATCATGTTTAAAAATTTCCAACCAGTGTTTAACTGGTAAATGTGAAAGTTAATCTATGTGTTCCTTTTGTTTCATGTTCAAACAAAAAAGTGTAGTTTTTACATGACAGTGAAATATTTTGCACAAAAAGTGCAGTTTAGAGATTAGTGTTAATCATTTTAACCACAAAGTGTTATTCTCACAAAAGTGTCAGGAGTTTTGCACAAAAAGTGTACATGTGCAATAATTCTAAAATGTTTAGACAAATGAGTGATAAATCTGACTGAATGTGTAGAGGTTTTGCCATATTTATGACAATTTCCAAAAAATGTGCCAAAGCAATTAAAAAAAACTGTAATATATATGCACAACTTCACAAACATTGTTATTTATAGTGTTCGCCAGATATGCTAGAAAGGGAGAGAACTTCATTCTAAAACAAATTGTGATCTTCTCACTGTCTTTAGTTCCCGATGGGCCCTGGCCCTGATGGGCCCATGGGAGGAATGGGAGCAATGGATCAACATCATATGAACGGATCGTTAGGTGGGTAACAAAATCACACTTCTGATATGTAAACATTGTGAACAGATTTGAGACTTTAAGTAAGACACTTCTGCCCCCTTCTGGTTAAAGGAGAATTTACCCTCTTACATTGAAGTAAATACTGAGACAGAGTCAGCCTTTTCATTTTGTAGATTTTTCAGCTAAGGTTATGAAGTCGTTGGGATTGTTGTACTTTGTTCAGACTTATCGTTGTAAGTTTTAAATCTTATCTACCTATCTTCATTTGGTTGTTTTTTCTAGGTTCAGGTGACATGGATGGGTTGCCAAAGGTACAAATAAACTTCTCTGACTTTAAACTGTATTTAAATCTGTAAGTGTATTATTGATTTCTATATAAATACTTGCAGAACTCTCCCAATAACATGGCAGGCATGAACAATCCGCCCGGCACTCCTCGGGACGATGGTGAAATGGCAGGCAACTTTTTAAACCCATTCCAAAGTGAAAGTGTGAGTAAAATCACTGATTGTGTTGAGTGTTTTTTGGTTTTTTTATGAATTCATCTTGGTTATTGGGAAATCTAACACGTTTTTTCCTCTGTTTGTCTATTCACAGTATTCACCCAACATGACAATGAGTGTGTGATTTTTAAAAAATATATATTTTATTTTATTTTATCGTCTCCCTTGTTCTTACATCCCTCGCCCATCCGCCTTGTTGCGTTTCTCTCCTCCATCGCCTCTCCACATGGATGGTGTGCTGTACCACTCACACCCTGGGGATGCCACTGGAAAGCAGGACTTCTCTCAAGCCTATTTCGCCACAGCCTGTAAACGTTGAGGATATAAAAACATGTTCCAGACAACACAAAGAAAAGTCTTCTCTCAGTACTGGCCAGGATTGGCCTGGACACTGAACCTCCTCAACTGTCCTTCCTGATCCGTACTTTGCCATCAGAGTTGGCACTGGAGCTCACTTCATTTACACTGACTTGACTTTTGAGGGAATGCAGTAGCTGACTGAAAACTGCTGCTGAGCTGAAAAGAAATCATGGACTACTAATGTTATTTAGGACAGTTATTTTCATTAAATGTTTCAATGTTTATTTTATTGTTGCTATATTTTTCATAATTGTTATTATTGATCTAATGTAGTTATTGTTTCTGCCAAGGGCACATTTTATTCAGCATCAGCATCAAGGACAGAATAAGCACACAGTTGGAAAAATGCACAATCATTTCCTGTTTACATAAATTTAGTTAGTGTATTATCTCTCTTTGTATCTGAGTTTGTCTGACTTAACATACCTCTTCTAAAGCCTTTTCAGAGCTTGTAGCTTGCATTTACTACAATGTATGTCTGTAGCACAATGTTCTCAGATCTTGGAACAGCAGTGAATTGAACATTTTTCATTTACATTTCAGTTACATAATTATGTGACACAACTTCACAAACAGGTCATCGAAAACAAAACCTGTCACTCTAATTTGATGAGTGAGAGACTGATAAAATGCTAAGATGGTAGTTTGACATAACTGTTGTACGTAATTTTGGTTTTGTATGTATACTCCTTTATTTGCTGTATTTTTTGTTTGTTTGTTTTGTTACTGAGAAAGCTGGTGAATCCTAAAAGAAAGTCCTTACCACATTATCTGATATTGGTTTGAATATGTACCAGAGGTGCAAGAGGATTTTAGATCTCAAAGTTACTTTTGCTCATTTTATTTATAGTACCACAATGCTGTGTTTTTGAAACCCAGTTACAAGCCCAAAATACACAGGATCCTGGATTGAGCTCTTGTACTGATGGGAATTCAGAGTTGGACCTTGAGATATCAGGCTGCCACAGGCAAATACTTTGGGGCATAAGGATTTATGGGACTGAATTTTTTTTTCAATTGTATTAATTTCTGGAACTCTTCATTTCTGTCAGTCATTTTGTCCCACTTTCCTCTCTGTGTTTCAGCACTTATTTTGTGACTTTGTCCAAACAATCTACCTTTGTAGCCTCTGCAGATACTGGTTCTATATTTATCAATTTTCTGATAGAAATGTGAACAGATTTATAGTTGAAGTTAAACAGAAACATCTCCAGGTTTAAGCTGTCAGTCAAATGATGGCTTTTAAAGTAGTGACACGCACCACCCCTTCTTTACCCGCCTAACCTTCACTCCTGAATGCCTCTATCTTATTCTTTAATTTTGTAAATAATGTATAATGCATTTTGATATCATTGACATGTTTTGATATGTCAGTCACTACCAATGAATACAGCGAAGAGTAAATTATAAATAAATGTCATTTTTTGCATAGAGAAGGATGTGCTGACTATTTGGCAGACTTTCTTAAAAAATGTATTGTACAGTGCCGCATTTACTGCTGACTGTATGACATGTATGTTGAGGAGTACGGGATAGAGAGAGGACAGATGTGAGAAAGAAAACGATGCAGAAAATATCCTTGTATCTTTGTAAACAATGTGCTTGGAAAACGGGCAACGTGTGACCTCAGTTTTCTATTTAAATGAAGGATTTTTTAGATGTATTTTAAAAAAGAAAAACATTTCTTTAAATTAATAGCACAAAAAAGGAGACTTTCAATCTGGGTCCTTGATTTAGTGAATAACATAGATATTAAGGTGGCATAAACTGCACTTGCACCAATCCTCTCTCAGTCCCATGTATATCGATTGTCGGCCATCTCTGTACTTCTATTGTGATGTATAATACTGTACCATTGGGAAGATTTGCTGGCGGGTGGTGTGGTAATGTTGATTCTGGGTTGGGTGGGTTTAAAGGGAGGGGGATATAAATGATTCTCCTGTACTGTACATGGTCCTTTCTAATGACACGGCAGTATTCAATATGAAGCAGTCTGTCTTTTGGGTTTGCTTTGTATTTCATGGTAGGATAGTTCAGAATCTTGTCTTAGGGACTTAGGTGTCTTGTGTAGTTAAAAAGATGTTCTTTGTATGTTTCTTTATAATGTAAAGTTTCTTTAGACTGAAAGAAAACATAATTTGCTTATCAAAAAAGAAACAATGCATCAGTAATAAATGTCCTTTGATTTTTTATTGTGCTTGCGTTTATTTTGTTAAACATCTAACCTTTTTTTCTCAGAGGCATAGCTCATGCACTGCTCATTGTTTAAATCATTCTAGACTGAAATATCTATTACAAATATACGTTTTTTTATGAGCACGCAAGAAGAAAATTACACAAGAAAGACTCCAGAGAGTTATAATTTGTAATAAACAACTCAATATATGATCTGGCTCTTCACACATGACGTTGGACTGACGCGGACCAATAGAAACGAAGCAACTCAAGGTTAACAGGAAGTGACTTGTTGACACAGAAACGAGTTAGCTTAGCGACGGTGTTCTTGAGTATGTTTATGCTATTTAGGGTTAGATTTGCCGATGTGACACAGCTATTATTCCTGCTTTTTAGGGAACAGATAATACAAAACCAAAGCCAACGCCTGGTCTTTTACTTAAGGTAATTTTCTGTATACACTTAACGTATGTTAGTTCTATGCTCAATGAAAAGCTACTCAGAATAAAGCTAACATAACACTGCTGTTGTAATAATGTTCGCTTGTGCTGCTGACCACAGACTGTGATCTGCGCTTATCTGGACAGAAAGTTCTGGAAACGTTTGTTTTTGTTGCTGCTGCTCTGAATCTCAAGGTAAAGTTATTTAAGCTAATGTTACGATGACAGTCTTAATATGAAACGGGTTGGTTTTGTTTATGTTCAACATGTCAGTACAATTTACTTGTGGAGGGTACTCTCTTTTGTTTAGCCTGGAAGGATAGCACATTTATTGCTAATTTCATGTCTGTAGTTTATTTATTCAAGTACAATATATGTTTATTGACAAATATATATATAACAGTTATATCAACTGCAAAAAGAGGGAATATATATATATATATATATATAATATATATATATATATATATATATATATATATATATATATATATTTGCTTGGCTTAAATTGTATGTCCGACTGAAACAGCCCAAGCAAAAAGAAAAAAAAACCTTCCCTTCATTTAGCTAAGTGTTGTGAATTATATTTTCAGCTTAATGGCTGAGATGGATGAAACCATAAACGACATTGATTGTGAAGACAAATCAACGTCAAAGAAAAATGGGAGAACCTCTTTGCTGGACAGCGGGGAAGACTTTGAGGTTTTGAATGAAGAAGATCTTGAAGATGATGAGCCTCCTCCTCTAGAAGATGCTGGTGGGCTAAATGTTCAAAGAGAAGATGACAAAAATGCCTGTGCACAAACAGACCCAAGTCTTGTAGAAGAATGGCTGGATGTTCTAGGTATGTTCTAAATATATTTTAAGAAGGTACATTAAGTAATGTGTAATTGCATGTCTACAACAGGCAATGATCTACTGAAGAAAAAAATACTAGTGCCAGGTAAAGGGCGAGACAGTAGACCACAAAAAGGACAAAATGTTAAAATAAATCTGAAGACTACTCTTAAAGATGGCACACTCGCAATGGAGAAATCTGACCTTTCATTCACTCTAGGAGATGGTGATGTCATTCAGGTAAAAAGAAGTGAATTATGTCTATAGAACATAGCACTAGAGCCGATTTGGAAAAAATATCTAACTGCGATTTTTCTGACCAGCGTTGTGATAAATTTTAGATTTGCATTTTGATGTATTATTTAATAATAAAATTCTAAATGTATTACGAAGTAGCTGTAGATGTCTATGGACTGACAAATAAATCAAGAGTGTATTGATTTTATGTTAAATAAATAACTACCTACAAAATCACAGAATATTTTGTGGTTTGTGTAGGATTTTATAATACCTCAAACATGTAGCATCAGTTAAAGTTGCAATTTAAAGTCGATTTTTGACAAATCCTTTTTTTGTTTTTTTTTGTCTTGATCAAATTGTTTGAAATAGGCACTTGATCTCACAGTGCAGCTAATGGAAAGGGGAGAGAAAGCTCTTGTACTTACTGATTCAAAATATGCATATGGTTCGCAAGGAAGGTGGGAATAACAACTTTTTACAGATACATTATGTGAGCAATCATCACCATCTACATCACTTTCTTTCTAGTTTTGACCCTAAAGTCCCTCCAAATGCTGAACTCTCCTTGGAGGTAGAGTTGTTGGAGGCCACTGATTCTCCTGACTTAGAACTACTGCCCCCAAAAGAAAAGATTGCCTTGGCTGATCATAAACGTGAAAGAGGCAATGTCCACTATCAGCGTGGGGATTATGCTTTTGCTGTGAACTCTTATAGCATTGCCATGCAAATAGCAGATTCTAGTTCAAAAGGTAAGAATTTTATTATTTATTATGTCCCCATAAGCTTAGATTCTTAGTACTGAGAAAAAGTTATGAGGTACACACATAACCTATGGTTTTTAAATAAGTACTTAGGATTATTGATTTAACAAAAATACTTGTAGTGTTAATTATTATGTATTTTTGCTTATGTAATTTCTCTCTTCCCTCTTTTTGCAGTTGATATAACTACTGAAGAGGAAAAAGAACTTGTAGATGTGAAAGTTAAATGTTTAAATAATATGGCTGCTGCTCAGCTTAAACTTGATCACTATGATGCTGCTCTTAAATCCTGCATCTCAGCACTCACACATTACCCAGATAATGTTAAAGCACTTTTTCGAATGGGAAAGGTAAGTCTTTAATTAATTTCTTATAGTTTATATTTCAAATAGCCATTGAACTGTGTTTTTAATAGGTTTTAGCATTGCAAGGCAAATACACAGAAGCTGTTCAAACATTGAGGAAAGCACTGAAGTTGGAACCCAGCAGTAAGGTACTTTTATTTTTATTTTATAACACTAAAGCAATTTTTTTTTGTCTGTTAAACAGTGTATATGTTTTTTTTTATTAGCATTGCCTACTATAGTCTTTGGCAATTTTAGTGCAAATTGAGCAAACAGTCACAAACTGACTGTGACTCACTACAAAGACTGCAACATTTATTTGCCCACACAAATGATCAACTGATCAAAAACAACTGCTGTCAAACCAGTCACATGGCTGTATTTCTCCCTCAAACTCTGCTCTCACCCTTTTGTAATGCTTTTCCAGTAGGAAGTTTAGTGTGAAATGTGTTTGTGGGTGGAGTTTAGGGAGTAAGCTTCACTTTAATAAACCACTCACTGTTTTCTCGGTTTTCTACTATTTAGCCACTAGATGGTGATAAATGTTAATTTTATCCCCAGTAGTTTGCAAGGGAAGCGTTGGCGATGTGCTGAATGAACCTTTCACAGAATTTGTTTGGTGGTGTCAGCTCAGCTGTTAGCATGAATAAAAATAGGTTTATTGCTGTGAAAAATATGATTAATTTCATGCATGTTTTTCTTGCACTGTATAAGTTTTCATAGTTGAGCTCAGTGTGTAGGCTTCTTGGATCAGCTGTATGCTGCAGCAGCATCAGCATACTTGTGCCCAGAACCCCCCTACGCCAATCTGTGAAACAACATGTGCATTGGCTGTCACTAGGATGATTATTAAAGACTAACATTGTAACTAGATTGTTTACCAACAGTCTGTGTTTCAAGATAAATAGCTTTACAAGATACTTCTAGTATGTTATGTTAAATGGATTTGTCAGTCTTTGGTAATATTAAGTATTTCAAAAAGCTTTGTTCAGCTAAAAATATAGATGGGTGGGTGTCTAACAACAATCACCCATTTTTCACTTTATGATTAATGAGGCAGTCCCAGACAGACGTAGGCACCAAAGATAGACAGAATGACACATTATCTTCTCCAATACTTCACTGCCCCACTGTCTGTCTAGTGGTGTTTTTCTGTTTCTCTTCTTAAACACTGTCTGTCATATCAATCTCAAGAATTGTTGTTTAGAGGGTAATTATACATTGTGTTTTTTCCCCCTAAAGACGATACATGCAGAGCTCTCTAAGCTGGTAAAGAAGCATTCTGAGCAAAGGGGAGCAGAGCAGGCCATGTATAAGAAGATGTTGGGTAACCCTTCCAGTTCTGGTAGCAGTATTCAGAAACACAAGCCAAAATCTTCATGGGTATGACTCATTTATAGAAATTGTTATGCTCATTAAAAGTAGAAACATTGCTGAAATATTTACATGTGCTTTTTCCCCTACAGGGTCTCAGTTGGAAATGGTTATTTGGAGCCACTGCTGTAGCCATCGGTGGTGTAGCATTATCTGTTGTCATAGCTGCTAGAAATTGAAGCAAGCTTGTGGTAATGACCTAGCCAAACCTCGACAGGAGAAAGCCTATACTCGGAAGCACATCCGGCCATATCTTTTAACCTATAGATGCCACTGTCGGGTTACTTGGCTACTTGACTCTTTTCTCTGCTATGCTTGAGATGTACAAGTGGCACATACAAATCTTACATTTTGCCAGGGATTGCACAAATAATAATGTGTAATTGTATGCATGTCTTTGTCACATTGCCATTTTCTACTGCCTCTGTTTGATACATGTAGGCTATGTTTCTTTAGTCTCCTAATTTATAATTAATATTAATGTAATGTCATATATAGTTACGCTTTCCAGTCTACATTCCCTAAAATTTGTTGTTATATAGTATTTGCTTTTTGAAGTGTAATGAAAATCAAGACCAAATAAATTTGATATTGTTTAGACGGAGATTTCTTTTTCAATCCTATAAATATTTTTCCTTCAGTTTTTTTTTTCTCAAGAGTTTTGATGCAAGAATTAATGCTTTGTTTTGATGCAAGAAATAAATTACTAAATTGTCTTTTCTTGTCAAAATTGTCGTTTGTTTGTTTGTCTGTTTGTTTGGGGTGTTGATATTAAGCTGAGCAAGTAATTGGTTCAGTCTGTAGAAAAATGGAAGTTCTAAAGATGAGTTATATAAACAATTAAAAGTAATTAAAAACGGTATTATGTAAAACTTTGGTGATACATCTGCCCTAAAAACTACGAGATACAAACATAAAACCATAAATGTAAGAGATCTCAAAGTAAATTCTCATGTCACGTGATATCTGGGCTTTACTGCTCAGAGGCTGTTTATTGGACATTGGCTGAAAAGCACCGGGACTTCTCGGTTTACGACAGAGTGAGTGTGTGCGTGCGCGTGGGAACGGTAGCAAGATGGCGGCGCTGAAGGAGGAGCAGTGCTACGGACTGTCCTGTGGAAGAGTGAGCAATGGCAGTAATGTCTCTGTCTTTCATGTTAAACTCACTGACAGCGCCCTGAGAGCATTTGAAGGCTACCAGAGTGGCAAGGTAAGCGAGCGTCCTCCGATCCGTGACATTTGGGTTTCTTTTGAAGTCTGTCCTGGCAGCTGTGACAGGAGTGAGGCAAGTCCTGGCTGCTGCCTTCACGCTGCGATATTCACTTTACCACTCACTATAGATCGTTTCGTTTGGCTTCACAAGTGGATAGTTACGAGTCTACTGGCATGTAAAGTTTGTCAAGAGGCCACTGCGATGTCTGTGTCTTCGGTGGCACAAGCTACACCCAGACTCACTCCAGAGTCTGCTAAAGCTGTCGATGATTTGTCAAGCTTCGTCTGTCTGGACACTGACCGTCTAAAACTTATTTTATGATCTTAATTTAACGTTGAATTCTTTCATATAAAGTTATTTAAATTAGAATTTGCATCTCAACTTCAATCCTACAACCTAACTCGAAAACCTACAGTTTCACGGGCTGTTCTGATGTTACTTGTAACTTTCAGTTGCCAATAGACCCATCGCCAGCCAGGCTAGCTAAACTAGCTCCACTTTCCCAAACGTCAAGGTATGAGTTCAAATAGGCGAGGCCTTTCTTCATTGGCTGTATATTTTTAGCCCTTATGCTACACGCAACCTGTTTCTTTGGTTCTGTATCAAATAACAACACTGCCTTAAACATAACCAGTAACCAGTAGAGGAACAACTAGAAGAAAAGTACCAACCAACTCCCTCTATACTTTTTTACTGCAAATTGAAATGAAATACTTTTATGTCTCTCCCATCTGTGTGTAGGACTGCTTTGCAGCATGTTTTGCTCCTTGAGCAGAGAGCTAGATGTCTGATGATGGTCATCTAATGTTTCAGTTTCTATAAATATTTGACAGGGAAAACCTGGCCGACCAGGAGGAAAGGGCATTATCTCTGGACTCAGTGGCTGTGAAGCCGGACAGTGTCTCAGATAAGCCCTAACAATAAAGCTGACAGGTAATTTTGTGACTTCCCATAGCTGATTTAGTGGCTCTTAAAGCAATATAGGTGTAACAAAATCCCAACACAAACTGGTGCTACTGAGGAGGCACATTCGGAGAGGCACTGCAGATGGCAAAAAATTACTCAGGACTGGCTTTAGCCCATCCTAAGTTCTTATATAGTTTTAGCTTCTTTTAAAGTCTGTTTTTTATGTTGACCAGACCGATTTGTTTCTTTGTTACAGCGCCAAATGTAGACATTTTGGCTATTTGGCACACTAATTGTTTGCACACCTGATATCACAAAGTTGAGGTGGTTGGCCTTGTGTGTTTTTCTGAGGCCAGACAGACCCTTGGCTGAGCCTCAAATCCAGAGCCCAGGCTTCTGCAATGCTTTACGAGGAGTGGGTCTGGTCATCACACCCTGCATCACGTCTCAAGTCAACTCCACACGTACCATGCAATCAGATTAGTTCATTTGCGCGATGCGCTTGAAGCAAAGGGGCTCA
Organism: Mugilogobius chulae; assembly: GCA_038363315.1. Taxonomy (NCBI): domain Eukaryota; kingdom Metazoa; phylum Chordata; class Actinopteri; order Gobiiformes; family Gobiidae; genus Mugilogobius; species Mugilogobius chulae. The sequence continues at coordinate 33,008,406 of CM076412.1, read as the reverse complement.
TTGGTCTAGGACTGTCGTCCTTTAGTCAGTTAGTCGATTAATTGGTTGATAGGATCTTCGTTGACAAATATAATAATAATATTCTTTTATTTAGACTAGACAATTTAAAATGGGGGCAAGTGATTATGGATTTGTAACCAAATCAATGGTCTAGCCGTCTCTCTAGATACAAATACACTATTTCCAACTAATTTTTGTATACATTTATGTTTTTGCATGAATTCAATTCCATTTTTACTTTTTAAGCAGTTTGGTCAGATACATGCTCAGATCAAAAATATACTTTTTAGTTTCAGAGCTTTTGCTATGAATCATTTTTAGTCTACTAACAAGAACAATTCTTCATTTACCTCACATAAAATATCATTCATTCTGTAGACATCTGGGATAGTTTTCAGTAAGTCATGATTTATATATTTCATATATTTTTTTAAGCAGCCATTTTTTAAAAAACATGTTTTTTATGCAATAGACAATGATTCATCTGTTAATTGCGACCACTGAAAATTGGGAGATTTACCAGACAAGCTGAGCGGTCCTCCTGAGAGAGGCCTGTTACTAGATGCACAAAAAATCGTACAGACAACTTGTACGGCTGCATGAAAATCATCTATGTAAATCATCCCCTCATTCACATCGTCTACATCTACATGCTAAAACTACATACTTTTTAAATCTAAATGTACTTACTATAGGTATGCTATACCGTCACTAACTATTTGAATTGTTTTCATTTTTTTTTTTTTTTTGACTCCTATACCTAATCTGTCCCAACAAATGGATCCTCTCAATCAACCTAATTGTAATTGTTATCTAAACTCTAAAACGCAACCATAAAGATCTTCAACAACAAAGACCAAATAATGATTCAATCCAAATGTCATAAGTATTAGACCTTTTGATTTTTTCCAAAAGGTTTAACTTATCTCCTTGTATAATAACTGATTGACTGCTCAATTCTTCTGCCTTGTTATTAAAGCACAGCATGTTTGGATCTCATGCTGTGTAGAGTCATCTCAGGGCATTTTGCTGGAAGTCTCAAGCTCCAGAAGACATGACAGTCAGCTGGTCTGGGTTGATATTTGTGAGTAGAGGGTAGGGGCGGGACTTACTGACTGTGACATCAGACAGGAAGTGACTAAGACCCCTCGAACGTCACTGAGCTACGGCTATGAACAGAAGTGTGAGGAAAGGGCAGAGTCATGCTTCTGATGAATCCTCGATAATGGAAGCCCTGGTGGCAGCAGTTTTTGGGAAATATTGTGAAACTGGTTAAAATGCCCGAAAGAGCAAAAGCCACAGCAAAAGGTCGTGCTTATGTCTCTCACTTCTTTATCCTTGTTTCCTGTCTTACTTCGTTGTTGCTATAAATAAAGCAAAAGTGTAAAATTAGGAAGCTCAGTTAGAGTATGACTGCCACGTGTGTTGTACTTTGTGAATTTGGAGAAAAAGTGTGACACTTGCCCAGTTTCTGACAAAAAACAGTCCAGAATAGATGTGCTTTGTTAGTAGTATTTGCACATTGCTTAATAGTTAGTATATTTGCCAGTGTACCGCACTTGATTATGTCTCTATAAGCTGAATCTCCCAGTTGAGGTCCCCTGTGCCTGTGTTTAGGGGGACTCCCTCTGGGCTGGTGTGTGGCTGTAATGGAGATGCAGTAAAGTGAAGGCTACAGCTTAGTCGGTCTGTCTTGTGCTTGGTTTATTTAAAGAATGCTGAGTCTTTGCTTTACGTGGCTCTGTGCTACAGATGACCACTGCTCCTCAGGCCAAATATGACTCTAAATGTCAGTGTGTGTGGGACCATGGTAACCCAGTGTCACTTCACACGGGGCACGTTGACTCACTGATGTCCTGGCCTCATTACGTAATTTCCAGTGTGGTCTTTGCGCCACAAACAAATTTGTAACATTGCACATTCTGCTGGACATAGACTTATTAGATTGTGACGTTAGCAGGGATTCAGAGTCTGTGCCAAGGTTTTCATTTGTAAATGTAGCCCTGTAAAATACTTAAAATTTTCTCCCCAAAAAAGTTTGAGTTTCTGTAAAAGGTAAATGTTTCCTAAAGTATCATAAGTTAAATTAGTTTGACAGCAATGCCTTTTGCTGTATCAGCACTTCTGTGGGTTTTTCTACAGTATACTTGAGTTTTTCAGGTTGTACAAGTTCTAAGGAGCTAGAGGCTAAAAGGTGAGCAAGCATTACTCTGGAGGCTTCGCAATGATATGATTTTCCAAGAACTTGTGCGCACCAAATTTAATGCTTGTCAATATTTAGCAACAAAGTCCCTCAGTATTTCCCAATTCTCATGTACATGATTCAAATTGAACTTCTTCTGCAGTACTGTGCTGTGTGAATCACAAAGCCTGTGCACGTCGGGTTTGGCTGCTCAGTTCAAATCTCCTAGGAATGTCTCTGTTTCACCCTGATAAAACAGCTGAGCTGCTGGACTCTGGCCAAAGCTTTACAGCTCAATTATGGCTCTGAGAACTACAGGTCTATTGCTCATAAACAAGTCAAAATATATGAAATGTAAATGTGTTGTCCATGTGCACACTATTAAGTGAGCATGAGAGAAAACGTTTGTAGCTCTGTGTGACCTCTGATGACCCCATTGCAGGTCGCTCCGCAGCTACTGTGAGCAAAGACCGACTGCACCTACTTCAGCTGCAACACATACAAAGGTTTTGATGCTTCTGTTTAGGGCTGGGCCTTATTACAAAGATTAATATACTAAACTATATAAAATTCTACAAACACTATTGCAAGTTACAAACAAAACTATCCAATGTATTTCTCCAAATAGCAAACTTATCATTTGATTGACCTCTCTACATTTAAAAATGTAAAACTAATCATTAGATCTCAGCTTTTTCCCGGTCATGAAATATACTGTATGAGGAAAACTGGCATCTATTCCTTAATGTTTTGGCTTTGAAAATCCAATTTTCATGAGTTTTGCCAACTACTTGTTGAACTGAAAGCTTTGAAGGCAGTTAGCTTCTTTGTATATTATAGACAGCTTTACTGTATGTTATTCTTGATTTATTATCTTTCACTGCCTAAATTATTGCGTCAATGGTTGGTTTATTAAAACTGAGTCCTGAGCCGAGTGTAACCTGTTGTAAATGTCTTTTGTAAAAAAAAATGTGAAGCAGAATTATCCCCAGTCGCAGTTATTCAAAGTGATGTTCTTTCTTTGTTGAAATCTGGACAGAGGTGGAACTCCTCATCAGTGTGGGATCACTCTAAACGCCTGATAGTGTGGCAGCAGCAGCAGCAGCAGTGTGGGGCTTTGAGCTTTGCTATTTCTGTGCCTCTGCTCCAAAACAAAGAGCTCTTTGGCAGCAGGTCCAAGAGTGGGACCTGCACTTCTGTGTCACTGTTATTTGCATTAAGCTGCACTATGAATAGATCTGTGTAAAGATGTTTGTTCACGAGTTCGGTTTTCCAAAGTTCAACCTTTTACAAAACTACAACTAAGTGGATTGTAGGGTTGTGCAATTAATCTAATTTCAGTTATGATTATTTCTATAATCAATTACAAAAAAATTTTTAGCTGTAACTTTTACATGTTTGTAAAAACTCATATATTCCTTTAAATTAAAAAAATACTTTATTTACGGTTGTAGAATGCATTTACAACGATAAACTGTAAAAAAGAAAAAAAAAAAAAAAAAAAGATATTCTGTGAAATGTCACCTATTTCATTTTATCTCTTCACTCTCTGTATTGAAAGGGTGCTAATGCTCTCTCCAAGCAAATAATTGCTTGAATAATCAGGATTTCATCAAGCTGCACTAGTGTAGTACTGACAATGTTGTTTTGAAGATTATTAAAATGCTGCAAAAAGAACTGAGTAACAATGAAAACATTTTTTGAGCGTCCAAGAAAAGCGTAGAGAAAGCCTTTTTGCATAATATTACAGCAGTTTATCATTTAAATCTCAACACATTTCTCATGAATTGACATATCTGAATATTCTGTGTGTATCAAATTACCCAGGATACAAATAAGAGGATTCTTTTTAAATGGTACTAGTTTTCCAAACATTGGCAGCTATGAAGTCCACAGCATTCGCAGTTATTACTGGTTCTGATAATGTGCAGTCATAAATGCAACCCTGAACATTCACTTGAACCACACTTTTATGAAGCTTATCAGATTAGTTGATTCTCAGTGTTGTGATGATATAACATTTGTTTGACTTTTTCTCGGAGGCGAGTGCACTTAAAACAGCTTTGTCACCACTTGAGATTTATGTGCAGTGCAAAGAGCTGTTCCCTGCTCCTCTGCCGGGTGTTTCCTGGTGTGGGTCTGTCCCTCACCAGGAGCCTCTGGCCCTAAGGTTAGCCCTGTGGAACATTCTGGGCTCAGGTCCCACAGAATAGTGACATGTCAGCAGCCCATTCAAATGAACAGGCTGAGTGTAGCACTATGTTAGCACTGCTGTGAGTGGGGGGAGGGAGAGAGCTAAAAGGGGTGCTGTGTAAAACATTGCAGGGGTAAGCTCCATGAAAGGTCTGCTGCTCCTGGATAGGCTGAGACCCCGTTTATGCACATCCAAAGAATACACCAAGAAGAGCCTTTCACTCAATGGTGTCATGCAAGATTATGGCAGAAATTTCTTCAGGGTATGCCATTGGATAATACACTCCCAATTCATTGTAAATGGGCTTAGGCCCAGTATCGTGACCATGATTCAGGTTGTTAAAAAATATATATATAATAAATATGTTTGCACCTTCTTTAGGCAGCTAGTTGGACAAAACTAAATATCTGTCTGAATTGAAAACTAAAATGATGCCTACATGCCAGAGTGCAAATATTGGCCTGGTGAATCAGCTAGCAGAGTGAAAAAAGTCTTCATCATGATGATGCAGTGAGAGAAAGAGTGTTTGCTCATAAACTTGTATTTATTCAGTCGTAGCTCTCTGACACTTGAATGGTTAAAGGTTGGACGATACAACTAACAACACGTGCTGAAATATCAGTTTATATTCATAGTTGAAGGATTGGGTTGCTATTTATTTATTTCGGTTTGTGGCAATTTTCTTTAGTATAGCCTACCATTTTACTACTACTGCTACGTTTTTACATACATCAAAACAAGAATTTCAGTTCTATGCAGGGAAATTCCACATCCGTACTAAGGACAGTTCTTTTCCTTCTATTACCTATGTCATCAGAGGTTATCATACTGGTACTCCTACAGTGGAAGCATGGATATACTTGAGTGAACACAATACCATATGTTGAATAGGGCGGAATAGAGTTAGGTGATGATTGACAATTGCAATTAGGGATGCACCGATCCAGCTTTTTCAGTTCCGATACCGATCCCGATACTTTGGAATAAAGTATCTGTCGATAACCCGATATCAACCGATACTAATGTAAGAATTGATATCGCTCTTTTTTCTTCTCCAAACATAAAAAATTTGATCATATCAGTCAACATCAGTCTCATTATACCCAATTAAAGGGACAACTAGGATATTGACTGAGCCAATATCATGGAGCCGATACCCGATCCAGCAAAATTACCTGGATCGGCACCGATATCCGATCCCAGTATCGGATCGGTGCATCCCTAATTGCAATGGTTTTCCAAATGTTGGTTGACTTTAATTAGTCTTGTCAAAACTAACAATAAATGTCTGCAGACTTTCTTCCAAAGTCTGACTGCTTCTAATCACATGTTTTCAAATATTGGCTGTGGCAAGAAGAAGGGAAAGAAAAAACAAACAAAAAAAAAGATTTGACATGACTCAATTCCAGTCTCTCCATCTTGCCTAGTCCATACACTGAACACAATCATGTAATAATTAACAAAACTGAACATTTTTTCAAATCATTCTGGAAAGATCTTAGAGCTTTGTAAGAACTCGCAAAAGACCACATAGTACGAAAATCAAGGGATTTTACAATGTATAAATGGAGATCACTTAAGGCTTTAGTTCATATTAGATTATCACTCCCTGACGGAGCCCCTTGACTCACTTCTGTTGTCTTTTATACAGTATTGTTTTATTTGAGTCATTTGGTCGGGAAATGGACAGTGCACTACTCACATACCCTGCTCTAGTCCATTTAATAACATAAAAACACACAGTTGAGCTTTAGTGGAAAAAGGTGTCTGGCAGTATGCTCCAGGTTAAAACAGCTCTTGTTCGGTTTGGCAAAGGTTGCGATGATGTAGAATTCTCTTTTCAATTGCATTTTATCAACTTGTTAGCAAAAGGTAATTTTTGCCTACACATTTGATTTCTCAACACCGATTTCCGCTTTGTCTATAGTGCATGACTTTTTGAACAGACTAATTAGTAAAAATGTGATTATGTGTGAAAATATATTCCTCTCCATCAACAACACAAACTGACAGCACAGCGCGGAAGCTCCTGATTCACCTTTTTCTGCTTCCATTTTTCTTCCTCTGATGTAAACGCCAGTGTACTTGATCATGTCAGTGTCTTAAGGTGTCATTAAATTTATGCTGTAATTACGGCTTTTCTCTTTTACAGGTGCTGTCATCGCGGCCGTTGATCAGATTTAATGGAAACCAAGGGGTAAGACATGTTATTTATTCACTTCCTCTTAGTACTTCTGTCCAAGATTTGCATTTGTACTTCCTGTGTACATACCTCAGACACACAACTGTTTATCTGCTTGTTTATTTTTTGCATTGGTGCAGTAACTACTAGTTATTCCAAAAAGAAATTCTATTTAAACAATATTCATTTTAGCCCCACCCCATTGAAATCACATTGGCCTGTAGAATGTTGTGATGTCATCTAGAAACTAGGGGTGTCAAATTAGTGCATTAATTGAGATTAATTAATTACAGACATATTAATCGTGTGAATTTTTTTAATCGCATTAATCTATTTTGAAATCTTTCACTGGTGATGAGTAGCAACGAGACAAAAATAAAGAAGCAAGTTATTGGACTGATGAACGGGAATTTTATGTTCAAAAACTTCCTAAAGTCTTATTTTTTTGCAATATATTAATATTTCCAATCTGCAACAATAATGTAATTAATTAAACTGGATAAAAACAAAACAAAAACACTTACGTTTAGTGTTTTTCTCAGCAATTTTTAGGTGAGATTAAAAATAGATTGATTAATTGCAGATCATAATTAATTAATCTCTCTATTTTTTAATCGCTTGACAGCACTACTGAAAACACAAAATAATTTCTGTAAATGTGCGTGTGGTCTTAAAATTTTATATCCAAGGTCTTAAAAAGATTTTCATAGACATTGTGCAGGAACCCTAAATAAATGTCTCGCTTATAAAAGTTCATGATATTTGGCTTAAAGAGACTGTACCTGACTTTTGCATCCTTAAAAATGTAAACAAACAAATAATTCATTTAAAACTTCCTACTTCAGTCTACATGATTTTTTTCACTTAGCTAATACATTCTGAGCTTCAGAATTGTTCATCATGATGTGTTTTAATGTTTTTTCACAGCTGTTAGCAGCGAAGTGAGTCTCCATGCTAACAACAGTTAGCCACAATGCTAAAAACAACAACAGAAAAAATTGGACACAAACGAAATTTTATTAACATAGACAGGACTTTGCGGACTAATTTCCACCTGAATAGATACTTAACACAGGGTGTCCAAACTTTTTCAGAGTGGCCGCATTTGAAACATATATGGAGCAGAGGCCATATATTTCACCCAGTGAAGTGATCATTAAAAATATGCATTGACTAATTTAAGAAAACATTTAATTAGAGCTTAATCATCATTTATGTTCAAGAACTAAAATGTTTTTTTGACCATATAGAAGAATCTCAAATGACATTAAAAAATATTTATGTAAGGTCAATCTAGCAGTAAGTCGAGGCCAAAAAAATTGGTCCACCCACCCCCCCGCAGTTGGACATGCCTGCTTTAACAAGTGCTAGAGGAAAATTGTTTTTAAGTTATTTTGTTGCAAAAGTAGTATAGTCCCTTTAAGGTACAGGTTGGTATGAATGTATAGAAATAGTTATTGAAAAGCGAGAGATGGGCCAATATAAATTTTGATTCCATGCTGCTGCTGTTTTAATGCTGCACCCACACTCTTCTCTACTCACTCCTCCTTTCTGTGCTGCCAATCACATCGTAATTAGAGATCGACGATATGGGTTTTTGGGTGGCCGATGCCGATGCCGATTTTTACGCGATTTGACCAGCCGATGCCGATTTCAGTGGCCGATATGCAATTCTGCATGTTGTTTTCACCCTTTTGATGACAGCGTGTCGTTTTCCCGAGTGCTGCCAACAGCACGACGAAAGGAAAGGACTTGCAAGCAAAAGTTCGAAAAATTATTTCCGCTAAGCGTTAATGCAGAAATATACAAGTATGTTGAGAGAGAAAAGAATCTTACCATGTTTTTCTCTCCATTCAACTTTAGTGCTGAGGCGCCTAGTGCTCCTCCCCCGCTCTAGTGTGTGTAGGGCCCTTCTGGCTATGGCTGCCCAGGTGGTGTCTGATGAAAAACTTTTTCTTTACGATAATTCATGTTTTCTAGTTTCTTTCATTACAAAAATGTGAAACTGAATAACTAAAAAGAAATTAAATTAAAAAAATATTAAAATTAAAATCGGCCTTCAAGACCAAAATTGAGGCCGATGGCCGATATAATAAATTACGCTGATATCGGCCCGATATATCGGCCGGCCGATATATCGGTCCATCTCTAATCGTAATCAATACTAAACTAGTATTAAAAACAACACATTTGAACAAATACCAGTATATAGATTGATATATTGGTTGGCTTACATTACATAGCAGGCAGATATTTGACTCTTTTAGTGTATTAGCTATCAGCCTTATTTTTTCCAGACAAGGCCATTATTATGTTTTGGCTGACCCGATGCCTCAAGAACACACACAAAGCTTAGTTATTTTACACTATAGTCCAAAGACGACACTGTACACAAATCATGACTACACTCCTGTCTTGTGGTAAAACAGGATTCTGGCTAAATTGTTGTCAATGGGATCCACTAAACAAATTCTTGATTATCTAAAGGTATTTCCTGTCGATCAATTTGTTCTATCGATTTTTATTTTTATTAGTAAAAAGCACAAATACGGATAAGACAGGGCAATATGGTCTAAATTTGTTATCACAATATAAAAACATTTGCCAACAATACATAAAGAGTACACAAAGTACTTAAGGTGTTCTAACCATGGCCTTTTTAGTATTTGCACTTGCCTTGTTTTAAGCTATTTAAATTGTAGTTGTAAGTTCTTTCCGCTCACCGCGTCTTATTTATGTCATCATTAGTGGTCTAGCTTCTGCAGAGCCCCCCTAAAGCGTGCAGTTATATCATGAAATGATACATTCGAATTGAACTTTTTCACACGAGTATTAATATATGATATTGCTCAGCTTATAACTGGATAGTAGATACAAGAACAAAAACATCACACTTGAGTTGTCTTTGTAGTTATTATTTTGGTCATGTAATATATTTTTGGGGGAATGCTGTTCGGAATTGGGGCTCAACAAGTCTCTAGTTCATGCTATAGAGGGGCTTTGAGTACAAAAGGTTGAGAACCGATAACCCTATGTGGCTAAAACTGTCAAACTAAAACGTGCCATTTTTAGTTTCAGTGTTGTGTTCCCAGCTAACCCGATTGTGTTGTTAAACTATCTACATTAATTTCTTATGATCTAAAAAAAAAAAATTGTCAAGAACAAGCTTATTGCCTCTAAGTATGCAAGTAGCAACAAAAGTGTCTTAATGCTCCACAAAATATATGTATAAAAACATAAATCATTACCAAACGCCATTTTTGTTTTGTTTTTGAAAACAACAAAATAAAACCTGAATGAATCCAAAATAAAGATATCAGTATGAAGGAAAAAGTCATGATTCATTTCTTCCCCAAATTTCCCAGCTCTAGCTTAAAGTTTTTTGTTAAATAGCCCAAATTTGTTTTGTTCAAAGAAGTATAGCCGTTTTGCACAGACGGTACAAGCATCGGCCTGCCCGTGGATAACTAGACAGGCATGCATTGGTAATGAATACACTTCAGAAAGCTGATTATAGAATGTACTGGTGACTTGTCATGAAAACCTCCCACAGATACAGGGCAAAATCTGAAAACCCTGAGCAAACTGCGCACCTGATGAAATGGTCGTGTAACGCACCAGACGTGTGGTGTTGTTATTGGATTCAGAAAGGAAGCGCAAGTGTGAAAGTGGCTCATTTCTCCAACAGATGGCTCAACACACATTATAAAATCTACCATTCACTAAGAGTTCATTCATGTGAGGAGCTACACTTGTTTTTTCTAGCAACAACAAAAGAAAACAAACTGTTCGATTTCATCTCCAACCAAAACGTGCTGTAACATTCCTAATTTCAGTGTGTAGCCCTTTGATGCTGGAGCCCCTCTTCAGCTCTGTGGCCTGAATAGTGGCTCGTCACAAGTGGCTCTGTGTGACTGTGATGTTCTGAGCAGCTCTCTGCATGTGTTCAAGTAAAAGTATCAACTGCATTTTCCATCTGAAATAATCAAGATGTACTCTAAATAATCAAGTGTAACTGGAAACACAAAGGTACACTACCATTCTCTATGCTTTTGCAATTAATGTTAGTGGCACTACAATGTAATAAGGAAAGGAACAAGAAGTACTTGTTTCAATGTAAAAGGATAATTGCCTCAGAGAGATGCAAAGAGCACTCTACCCTTTGTTTTAACACATGTTCATGATTCTGAGGTCACTTGATATTTCCTAATTTCATTATCACAAAGTACATCATATCACAAAGTTCCTAATCTCATGTTAGCACCCTTTACTCCACTTTTACTCACAACACAAACACAAATGTTGGTGAAATCACACTTTTATAGAGAATGTTCAGAGCAAAACCAAAAAGTGTTTATAATGGAAGTCAAGGGGAGGCAAAATGGCTCCAACAGAATAAGAGGGAGAAAAAAAACTACAATCTGCTCTGCCAAAATGAAATCATCAAGTCAAAGTGGAGTATTTGAACAGTCCAACGTCAAATTCAGTTTGAATCACACTTTAGATCTTTTTTTATTTCTGTAAATAAACTTGAGTTTTGGTTTTTTTTTTTTTTTTTTTTTTTTTTTTTTTCAAATTGTATTTTTAGTTAGAAGTGATTAAAAATTTAAGCAAACAAAAGTTTGAAAAATAAATCTACTATATTTTTACAGCCGTCAAAAATGTTGGAGAAATGGTGGAGTAAAAGGGCAGAACATAAAGAGAGCACATTTGTAAATGACTTGACTCTGGGCTTAGCAAAATAGCAAGTTGATTTTTTGAAAATGGCTCAATCTAAGGTTTGTAGCAAGAAATAAATGAAATATCTCCCAAACTGTAGCAACGGTGGACAATTTAAAAATCAAAAATGCCAAAAAGTGGAGTAAAACTTTCCACCGGGACACAAGATTTTAAAACTAATGTGTAATAAATATAGAACATTTATAATCATTATTATTATCTGGCGAATAAACCTTATACTTATCATTTTTGTAGATTAATCTAGCCACTTTCAAACATGCTTATTACCATCACTAATTTGTCTTGCCTATATAAGATGTAATACTTAGCAATTCTGTCAAAAGATAATTGAGTCTTGCAAATTTCCATTGTCAGTAGATCTGGTTGTGCATGAACTACATTTTGCCAATGCCAACCTAAACGGGAATGAGATTGGAGAGAATTCCAATGTTGTTCAAAGTGGCCGTTTGTGTTTTACGTTTTACATGTGGTCTGAAGATTAGGCCATTTGGTGTGGAGGAGCCTTCTCATGAGTCATTCTCTTAGAGATGTGTGTCTCCAACAGCTCCTTTGTCCCTTGTCAACTCAGCCCGATCCTCAGTTTCCAAACACATATGGAACTGTTATGACAAATTTTGTATGTTTGTCTTAAAATAAATGGAAACAAAAATGTATGTGTATATACAGTATATGTATGTGTACATACCTACAAACATACCTTCATACATACCTACCTACATACTGTACCTACATACATACCTACAAACATACCTTCATACATACCTACCTACAAGACAAGTGGAGGAGAAGGCTGGATTGTGATTTTTAGCAAATTTTCATTGGTGCAGGCCAAAATTCTGGGGAAAAAATAGGGCCTACGGGCTATTTAATGTAGTGATGTAGTCGTTTAGTCGAAAAATCGGTCGATAGAGTCTTAGTCAATTAAAATTAGGATTAGTTCACACATTTTTTTTTTTTTTGAGATTCGTATGCTTTACATTAAACAGCTGAAGGGCCAGATTCATGGTCTAATCTGCCTTTTTAGATAAATACACAATTTTATATTACATTTCATGCATAAATTATTGCTTTAACATAGATTTTATTGCATCTTTAGTTTTGCAAGTACTGTTTTGGTTTGATAACGGGTTAAATAAAAAAAGACTCTTTTTCACTTATGAATATTTGCCACGCTCCCTTTTTAGTTGAATAATCCGTCGATGGAACAAGCCATTCATAGACCAAGAATTTCTTTGATCGACCACAGCGCTAATTTTATGTAAACAAGTGCAGGCACAGAATAATGACTGACATCTATTGTGTCGAATTACTGTCTAAATTGACGCACATTTTAATATTATAGATGGTTAGATCAGCATGCTATCAAAGGGGCTGTACATGATGACCATTTCAAACTTTTTAGACAAGTACACGATTTGTTCACTTCCCTAATGCAGTTTGACTCTTATAATAGTTCACTGATATGTTTTGATGAGATAACTAATGATTTTGTGTTGAGCGATGCCATTAATTATTATGCCAACAGAAGCTAGCGCAGTGCTAAAAGTATAAACAATAGGGCTGCACAATGAATACAAATCTAATTGAAATCGCAGCATCAAGGAATGCAATTAGCAAATCGCAAAGTCTAATAATTTTTAAAAACTGCTCTAGATTAATTTTTTTTTTGTAATAGTAGATCTACACACAAGAGTCCCTGCACTGAAGAGCACCAAAAAGACTAAATTTTTGCTTTACTTAAATCCAAGTAGCACTCTAGCTTTCAAAAAAAAAAAAAAAAAAAAAAAAAATGGCATACATGCAGTTGATTAATTCATTTGTCAGTTCATTATTATCATAATTCATTCAAATGTGAACTCTGAGACTAATTCTATTCTTAAAACCCATATCACAATTGCCTTACTGGTAAAAATATTTCAATTAGATATTTTTCCATTTTTGTGCAGCCCTAATAAACAAGCACCTTTCCTCTGAATTATTATTATTATTGTTTTCTTTAGATAGAGACAAGACACTTGTCTGTATCAGAAGTTAAAAGATTCAGCTAGTCTTCAGCTGAATAGTCATTGGCAAACTGTAAAAGTTTTCTTAAAACAAACTAGAAAAAAGGATATAGTGCCTTTGGTTTTATTGTCCTTTTAGGTTTTGGGTGAAGAGACTTGTATGCATGCTTAAAAATCCTTTATATTTTGGGTTACACCTTGAAATGCTATTGATCTATTTCCAAACGAGTCTGTGGAACATGCACTGTTTATAAAGGTTACATTTCAATAATGGGTTGAAAGCAGTTAAGCTGAAGGCTCAGTGGCAAGAAGCTTCATAAAATGCAGTATTTCTTTCCAGCTGACCACCTGCAGCTTTCACATGTCGGCCTTTGGGTAAACAGAGCGGAACTAGCTGCACATGTCAGAGCAGGAGCTGTTGGCGTCAACTAATTGGCCCTGGTTGCACGCTCATTAACAGACTTTGACTGAAGACTCCTAATTGATCATATTTAGATTTCCTTTGTTACATCTACTATTGTTTAGGCACTTGTCATTTCCCTAACAACCAACACTTCATTTTCACAATTATAACAACTCTGGACAAATTGCTGGTGTGCTTACACAACAAAGTGTCACCAATGTCACTAATGTTTCCCATAAACAGTTCAACTATTCTCCCTAGGGCTGGGCATTAATTGAAAGATTGAGAGACTGAGGTTCAGTGATGTCAAAGGGTCAATCATTTGATTGAGGTTTTTGAATCCACGTCCAGGCGATTTATCAGAAAAAACATCTGGTTTTGAACAGTGATCAGTCTTTCAAAAAATTACATTTTATACTGTATGTACATTTTATATTAAAAGCAATTTGTTTTGCTGTTTTTGACAAAAGCAAATCGAGATCAATCTGAAGTTGAAAATCTGTTAATTTTTCTACATGAGCCATTCTTTACAGTTTGTTCTCTTGATCGTTGAACCTGGAACCTTCTTGTGCTGGGGTGAGAATGCTCGGAACTCAGCCGCCATGTCATCAAAAAGAGCCTGCATTTCATTTGGAATATACAAACGCAGAATGTATAATTGGAGTATGCTTAGTTTGAACATTCCAGGATGCAGAGTCTGTCTGTTTTTAGAAGAATTGTGACTGTAAGACCGTGGTTTGTGGTTGGTGGAGGTTGCCAGCACTGAGGAACTGTGGTTAACGTCTGATGCTCTTCCAAAAAGCTCACCTGACTAGATGGCATGTGTACCATCTGACTGACCACTTAATTGTATATTATGCAGCATCCTGTATGACCACCAGATTGGAAATGTATCCTCTAATGTTGTCAGTAAAAAATTTCTTTTCTTTTCTTGTTTTTGTTTTTGTTTTTTTTTCAACAGAAAATCTCCATACCAAGATCAGAAAGCTCTAGTGAAGCACAATCGTTTACCTTCTACCTTTCCCACGTGGGCAGAGACAACCCACAGGGCAGCTTCGACTGCATTCAGCAGTACATCACCAGGTAAGGGCCTCTCTGAACACTGAGCATGCCTGTGGTTTTGAGCAGAATCATCTCACCTTTAGAAACGTTTAGTTTCTCAATTGGAAACTAAATAAATTTACTGTAATTACTAAACATTTTTTGTAAATTGCTGAGGTTGACCTGACTGAAAGTATGGAAGACCAGATACCAGAGCCCTCAAAATGTACCTCTATATGTCATAAACACAAAATATACATGAAAAACAGTGTCATTGTGGAAGTGAGGAAAGCGGCAAAACAGGAACAATAGTCTTATACTTCCTTCAAAGACTAGAGAAAATATTTTGACTAAAACTCAAGCGTATATGTCATGAAGCATTTAATTGATTTGTAATTGTAAACACTAAGATGACTCTGATATGTTCTGTATTTACGTGACATGTTAAAAAAAAGACATTTAATACATAGTTGCCATGTCTTTTGACAGTGAAGGGAGTATTCAGCTGGACTGCTTAGGTGGAATACAAGACAAGATCACAGTATGTGCCACCGACGACTCCTACCAGAAGGCCAGAGAAAGCATGGCCCAGGTAGAGGAGGAAACTCGCAGCAGAAGTGCCATTGTCATCAAGCCTGGGGCAGATATGTGGGTATGTGGCCATGTTTGATTGTAAAGACCAAACTGAATTCCTAATCTTATGATGTATTATTGTTTTTGTTGTTCTTGTTGTTATTATTTATTCCAATGAACCCTAAAGACAAAGTACTTTTCCTTCTTTAGCAATTTGTTTTGTGGCTTGACTCTAACCCTAACCCATTTGTGTGTGTGTGGCTGAATGACAGTTATCTTTTTAGAAGACGTATGTTTATTTTTGTAAATTTTAGTAATAAATAATACATTTGGTAGATTATAGTTTGTTGCAACATTGATCTAAAACTGTTGAATAATATAAACCTTGCATTGCAGTGATTGTGCACTATCAGTGCAATGCAAGATTATTCACACATACATTTATCAACTGCAGTACAACTCTGAGTGAGCTATGTTTGAAGAATACCCTTTTGTAACATGGTTTTAAACTCACAACTATTCACCATAAACATCACCAACATGATTTTGCTCTCTTAGGCAAGAAAGTTCAGATCCGGAAACCGGCTCCTGGTCTTTCAGACATCGCTCCTTCACGAAGAACTTCTCGACCTGTGATCATCTCCAGTGGAAATGTGAAAAAGGTTTCTGCGCAGCACCGGCCATTGCGGGAGCGGCTCATTCACTTCCTGGCTCTTAAGCCTTACAAAAAGCCAGAGCTAATACTCAGATTGCAAAAAGATGGTCTCTCGCAATCAGACAAGGAGTCTTGGATAGTCACCTGCAACAGGTTTTTTTTAATAATTATTTGTGATTGAAGCGATTGTTGCGCTTTATGGTGCTAATTGGTACATTTTTAACATTTTGCAGGTGGCTAATCTAAATGTGAAGGACAACACTTTCACATTAAAGGACTTTATTTATAAAGAAGTTCAGAAGGACTGGCCTGGTTACACAGAAGGAGACCAACAGCTTCTGAAGAGAATTCTTTTTAGGTATTTGCATTTCCAACGTCTCAATATCTTGATTTTTCTTATTATAGAACATGCCTGCTGCCTAGTCGTGGACGGTGTCTCAAAGGATATAACAATGTTGTAGCTTTCTAGAGGCTTGATATTATGAAATACTTGACTGTTTAAACATGGCTTTGCAAACACAATGTAGAAATCATCACCTCCACCTACAAAACAGAGTTGTTTTCCAAGCATTTAAATGCTTGGTTTTAAATTAACTACAGGCTTACTAAATAGATTTAAAACTACATTTGTGCTTTTGACTAAACCGCAATAGAACAATAATTATAAATTACACAACATTAAAGTTTATTGTTGCCGCTGATCTCAAGTATTAAATTGCTTTTACAAAATTCTTTTTCTAGTTTGGGAGTTTGTGTGCTGTTTTCTGTACTTTGAACTTTTGGTCAGTTTATCAGCTCACAGGCTCAAACCACCTACTTAATACCACCTCCCCTTCACAGCTCCTCCATACTTTTGGAGCTAATGCAGTCAGTCACGCAGAGTAGCACAGCAACACTGTGGAACGCTCATGATGCAACAGTGTTCCAGCACACGCTGATCTGTTTGTGAGGTGGCACCAGTCCAAGGTTCAGCTCACACTGCCATCTCATGTCTGGATCTTGCTCCTGCTCCTCTCAGACTTCTCCACACAGACGTACAGCACGACAGAGCAGGGTGGAGTTGTGATGAGACACTGTAACCAACTGCCCTCTACTGATAATGACATCAGCTGTGACGAGCACAGAGCTCACAGTGCATGGTCCCCAATATATCTATCAACTTTTAAATGTCTGAAAGTTTTAGATAACAGCAGAGCTGTGTGTAGTGTGATGTTTAAGTCTTCATCATACCTTGGATAGCAAGACAATTTTAAAATTTCACATTTGAATTTTGATGTTATAGACCATTAGATACTTGCAACTTGTGTTTACATATAAAAATCAATGTGTTGTGAACTGTTTCAGAAAGCAGACACAACCCACTCTGCCAGAAAGCCCACCCAAAGAGCAACCCAGTAGTTCACCATCTCAGGTAAACTGCCCATTTCTGAGTGACAAGTGTGTATACATTTTCCAATATTATTTTTGTATTTGTATCTTCTACATGTATTATTGCAATCATACTGTATATACTCTAACATGTCTTGATTTATTTGATGTAACCCTCAAATTATGCTCTCTGTAGAAGCATAAAATACCTCTGTGATTTTGTATCTATAGAACTTCAGGCCTAGTTTGAGCAAGTTGTTTTTTTTGATAGTATGTTTTTGTCCCACATAGGTTTGGAGACAATTGTGTTGTTTTTTGTACTTTGACTTTCTAACAATTTCTGTTCACACCGTCACTATTTTAATATATTTTTTTATATACTATCATAATCCAAAATGTCAGTATGGTGTGCCTAATTGGCATGACAAAATACAAAAGCAAACTTTGTTAGAATAGAGGATCAAATATAATCTTGTTTGTACTCCAAAGGTTTTTCTCTAAAAGGTAGGACAATCCCATATCTCTTGACCATGAGTAAAAGACAATGTTGTGAGAGGAGAGTGGTACTCTCATTTTTGTTAACTAAGATCAAATTTATTTGAAAAAAAAATTAGGGTCTTAAAAAGGCACCCACTGAGTGAAGACTAGAGACAGTGCTCAGTTACAGAAGAGTGCTGTGAATGAATAAAGTGAGATGAGCTCGGAGTGGTCAGATTTCTTTTTTGTTCATAGATTATATCATAAAATGTAGAGATGTAATAAGGCCAAAATATCCCCCCAAGCTGATCCCACATGTATGCTTGAAACTGGCCTGAATTTGGTTATTTTCTGAATTTACTTGAATCGTTTACATTCCATGAAAAGTTTTAGTGGGAAACAAGTGCTCCTGCTCCACGTGTTCTTGTATTTATTCATAAACAATCTTTTCCTCCTAGAAACGACCTGCTGCTGATTTCATTGACCCTCTAGTCAACAAAAAGCCGAGAATATCACACCTCGCCAACAAGACTCCAACAGCCCCTGTAAATGGGCGACTGGGTTCATCTAATGGGAAAGTGGAAGCCCAGTCAGGAGTGTCTGTTTCTCTGTCGGACTCTGGTGTGATGTGCAATACCCAGCCACTGCCAGCGCTAGACATCCCTCGCCCATTTGAAGCACTTTCAGACGTCAGTAACGATTCCAGCCACAATGGTCGTGATTGTGACTCGCATGAAAGTGCAGAGAGACTGTGTCCAACACCTTCCGTCTCCTTGGTCCCAGCAGCAATGTCCACCCCCAGCATCAGCACGTCTTCCCCTGGACACAGCGTTCTGAATTGGCCCGCGACCAGAGTCCTACCTCCTTAAACAAATCAAAAAAGAAGTCCAAAAAACACAAAGATAAAGATAAGACCAAAGATCGAGAGCGGGCAAAGAAAAGGTTCATGAAAAGGAGAAACAGAGGAAAGTTGAAGAACAAGAGCCTGAGCCCGGTGTGTGTGAGGCAAGTCCTGACAACCTGAAAAGCAACAGTATTCCACACAGAAGCACAGGTGAGTCCTGCTTTTCCAAAATACATGAGCATGAATTGCACATTTTCAATGTCCAGGTAGGGGTGGGCAATATTTTCTTGGAGCCAAATCTTAATTCCGATTTTATCCATATTCATATCCACTGTCTGAGGCACTAAAGACTCCTCCGTGAATTTGAGAAGATGGAATAGCTCAGCCCTCTTTAGTTACTTCAATGGCTAAACTCAAATCAAAATATTATGTTTTTTGAATATGACAAAAGACCCTCAATAAATTGTTTTCCCAAAACCCCATGAATGCCCTTGAGATAAAAAAAAAAAAAAAAAAAAACTACTTCACTCTGATGGTTAAGACCAGCTGATCAATTGGAAGAATAGGTGGGGAAAGTAGCAATAAATAGAAAACTGCTGTAAACCAAAATATGACTCTTTCACCAAATAGGAGATGTCACAGATTTCAGGTCACAATACATTTTTTGTCAAAAATTTTGCCCAGCCCATATCCAGCCTTAATCTTTTATCTGCTTGTTTCTGGAGACCCCTGCTGTTGGAAATTATATCTACTGACAAAGCAATGCTGTGTTTTTTTTACTTATGGTTTTCTTTCTTTTTTGTCTTCCAGATATTAATGGAATGTGCAACATTACCAGTATTCCACTGTCAACCCCTGAGGTGGCTGACTATTTATTGTAAGTAAAGTGAAGCATTTTGTAACATTCTAGTCATTTGTTATGCAGTTAGAACTTATTTTCTTTCTGACTTTAGGAAGTACACAGTGATTGGCTCTCCTGAGCAGCGTCAAAAGTATAAAAATGATTTTAATGCCGAATACACTGAGTACAGGGGCTTGCATGCTCGGATAGAGGGCATCACACGACAGTTCACAGTGCTGGACAATGAACTGAAACAGCTCCAGCAAGGCACAGACAAGTACAAGGTGCAGACCATTCACTGCGCACAAACAAGTGTTTATACTTGTGCATTTTCTTATCAAAGTCTGTACTGTTGTTTTTTTGTAGACAATCCATAATCAGATTCTTCAAGAGTATCATAAAATCAAAAAGGTAAGATACATACACAACTACACTAGTTTTGATCAACTCTATTATTATAGTAATGGCAACTTCTTATTTTTGTTTCAGACTAATCCCAACTATAGTCAAGACAAGAACCGCTGTGAATATCTACACAACAAACTAGCACATATTAAGAAACTTATTGCCGAATATGATCAACAGCAACTTTAAGAGTTTCTTTGTGGATTCTGTTTGCTTTTTTAAATCCTCTCATGAGAGACGCCATGAAGGGAATGTAGCCTCATTATGGCTGAAGGCTCTTGAGGGCAATAAATTGGACACTTTCATCTTTTTTATTTCTTTTGATGGATAAGACTGTAGTGGCAAGATCCATCATATAGTTACAATGCATCCCAGTCTGCGTTTAGTGCACAGTGGTAAAGAAGTCAAACCTACATTATTGTTGTGAACTTAACCATACAATCTATGAAACTGGAGACAAGGGGACTGATTGTGCAACTAAAGCAGCAGATTTCTTTTGAGTTTATCAAATAATGGAATGATACATCAGTTAAGCAAATGGTTGCAATGTTTATAATTAATTAACTTTCACTATTTATTTTGTCACTTATTTGGAGGGATGAATCCACTCCACACTCCTCAGTATCAGTACTTAAAACTGTCTTTGCTTTCCCTCTTATCTTGAATGTCAGCCAGTATTTACCAAGAAGCTGCCTTGTCCATGAAATTGTCAATGTATTGGCATTCTTTCTTTTCTCTTTTAAAGAGGGACAGATATTACTCTTGATTTAATCAAAGCATTGCTTTAAATGCACACAGCCAGAAGCAGGCCTGTGGGTGTGGCCTTTTTTCTAAATTATGTGCAGATGTCTTAATGAGGGACGTTTCCATGTACTGAGCTTTACACAGACCACCAAATTTTAGCAAGTTGTACTTGTTCTTGGGTCACATCAGAAAAGTGGTTCTTAGTTAAGGTTCATCATTTTGTTTCAAGGCAAATTGCCATAATAAATATTTAGCTCTTACTAATTCATTTCTCCTTTCTGGTTTAGTGTGTTGTAGCTTTTTGTAGCAATCTTAATTCCACATTTTCTTACACTGTAATAAGTTCAGTATTTTCCATTTACTGTTTCATTATACAAAACATCTTTTTAATTTAAGAAAAAAAATAGATTATTATTGTAGGAACCATATTTTATGATACGTGTTGATTCTGCTGAAATCATTCTAAATACACTTTTTGATGTAAAGTTTATACCCACTATTGTCTGTTGGGATGACTGTTAAGATGAAGCCATCTCAGTGGCTGGACTGCTCTTTAAGTCTCAGACTGCGGCCAACTTTGCCTTTCCAGATGTGACAAAGAAGACAAACAAAGTATTTTTTTTTCTAAACCTCTTTCCAAACGGCTTATGACAAAAATGCGGCTTGTTTAGTCAGTGCTATATTTTTATGTGGATATAAAGATCAGCACCTTCTCTTTGGGGGTTTCTTTGGCCATCTTGGTGCATGCATAATGTTACAAAGAACAATCCCACAACTATGACATCCACTGTGGAGAGATTAGAAAGGAACTGGCATGCGGACGTGGCTTTAGACCAGCATGTATACAACCAAAGTGCTACTTGAACGCAGCGCTCTACCAAATGGAAAAAAGAAACATATCTCAGTATTTGATACAACTGTGGAAATTCTTTTTCCTTTTCAGTCCCATGTTCATAAAAGTATGCAGAAATGTGTGTCTTCTAGTAAGGTCCCAAAATATTATATGCAAGACACTACATAATTACCCTGTCCAGCAATGGCAGGTTTGAGGAACAGCACACACACAACTCTCACTCTCAACAAGGAAAGTTGCATTGAAAATGGGCTTACACTTTCTGAAAACACTTTTGTACACATCAGTTGTTGAGCTCCAGTATGAACGATTTTTTTTTTCTTTAAATCAGTATGCCAGCACAGAAAAACTGTTGTATGACCTGATTGTGCCAAAATGACTTGTATAGGTTTTTCTTTTCTCTACATACAAGCTGCTGTAAAGAATAAATAAAGTAGGCTTTGGAAGAAGATTATACCAGTGAACGCCCCAAAAGCATGCTTTGTTGACACCTTTAAGGGACTGGGACTGAACATATTTGTTTCAATAAAACACTTTAAATTTTCACTTGTGACATTTCAAACCAGTTGCGAGATGGGGATTAAAATACAATATTGTTAAAAATATATATGTGTGTTTATATATACTGTATATGGGTGTGTGTTTGTGTGTGTATTTATGTGTTCTTGAACATACATAAAAGTGGACCAAAATTCGCATTCTACTATCAAAGTGAGGACATTTTACCTGGTCCTCACTTTCTGAAGGGCCTGTTTTGGCCTGTTTGAGGGTCAAGATGAGGTTTTAAGGTTAGGGTTAGAATTGGTTAAGGTTAGGTTTAGGGTAAGGGTTAGGGTCAAGGGGTTAGGGTAAGGGGCTGGGTAATACATTATGTCAATGAATGTCCTCACTTTTATGCTTGTGCAAGAATGTATGTGTGTATATATGTGTATATTATATAAATAATGCATTTTACATTTGACAACAAATCCCAAAGTGCTATAGAGGAAAAACAAGATATACAGTATATTCATTCATTTTCTACCGCTTATACCCGTTAGGGGTCGCGGGTGACTGGAGCCTATCCCAGTGACTTTGGGCCTTAGGCGGGGAACACCCTGGACAGTGGCCAAATCGTCGCAGGGATATATATATATATATATATATATATATATAATATATATATTATATATATATATATATATATATATAAAAAAAAAAAAAAAAAAAAAAAAATATATATATAAATAATATAAAAAAAAAAAAAAAAAAAATATATATAAATATAATAACAGTACAACAGTATATAACATAAAATATACATACACATACAGATATTAGATTATCCATGATGGCTGATAAGCGGTATTTACACGTTATATTTAGCTTATAGGGCTAACCTCTGCTTGGATTGACTATTCTTAAGGCAATTAGGGAAAAAAACGGCTTGCATGTCTTTTGTCTTGTGGTGGATTCGGGCCTAGAGCTGAAGTGCTGGTGGGTCAGTGGGTTCACAGGTTCACACATGCGTCCGTCCCTCTTTCACTCCTTGTGCTTTTTCCAAGTTGAACTTTTTTTGAGGCATACAAACTGCTACAATTATGACTGGATTCTGCACAAAAAGACCACTACCTATCTGCATTTTCATTTGACATTCAATCGCAATGTTAGTGGTAATTTTTCTTACGTATTTGTATTTGTTCAATTACCTCCTGGCGCTCACAAATCCTTCAGCACATGCAGTTATTCTATTTTATTTATTTTTATCGACGGCAAAAGTGAAACTGATGTAGACCACATAGCTCATCCAGAACGCGGCTTAACTGTCTATGACAGCCATTCTCAAGCTTTTTCGGAGATTGAGGCCCCAGTAATATTTCACTTTTCATTCAAAATTAAGTAGAACGTATGTACTCTCATATTATGATGCCAAAACAGCAAAATTAACAATGCTTAGACTTAGTGTGGATTTAAAAGAGTAAATTCAGCAAATAAAAAATAAAATTAAAGTTAGTTTCAACCCAGTTCTGTCATGCCTGTTGTTTGACTTTGAAGGCCCCCTGCAGAAACCCCCAAGGGGCCCCGGACCCCACTTTGGGAATCACTGGTCTATGAAAACTACAATGCTTTATAAATGGATTGTGAAAGGACAGTGATCTAATTTTGTCATAATTATCTGTAATAACAATAGGCCTACTTTGGGGTGAAAAAGACAACTTTACTAATTTACAACTAAAAGTTAGATACCGCATCTCCATGTCTCAAAAACTAGGTTATTTCTGATGAATAATAGATGCTGTGCCTATGCCATTTACTTTTGTTATTACAACAAAAAGCTTTTTACCTCTAGCTTTGTCATGCGTTCAGCCACAAAGTACAGTCAGCCAAATGGTCAGTACTGGATAAATATTGGCAAAAAAAAAATTACAATTAGTTTTAAATACGCAAATCATGTTCTTTACGTTTTTTAATTGTTATTTTTAATGTCTAGAATGTGCTTCCCTCCTTGGCCCTCTATTCGTTGTGGGAACTTGTGTGGGACAGACTAGTCCCAGTCCTGACTGGGCTGTGTGCTCCTGGCTCGTGCTTCTGCCCCACGCGTTCCGGTGTTGTCACGGTGCTGACGTATGCGTCTCCTCCGCTGTGTGTGTGGACCGCTGCCACATTCACGCCGGGCAAGATGGCGGCGATACGGACGGGCTGTTATTGCCAGTGAACACAAAAAGACATTTATTTAAGCGAACAAATCCGTTTTAGATCCATCTGCACCATCGACCATACTGTGTGCATATCTCCGTCGAAACCAGCGTCGACGTCTCGTTTGTTTTGCGTATTTCTCATAAAAATGTTAACGTTGTAGCCTTCTCGCTAACACGGGCAGTAAGAAGCTAGGAGCTCTACAACAGCCGAGCCGCCGTGAAGTGGAGAATGGGAGAAAAGCTGGAGCTGAAGCTTAAATCTCCAGTAGGAGCAGAGCCAGCCGGTTACCCGTGGCCATTACCAGTTTATGTAAGTTGCACAGACTATAACTTGTACATATAATCGTAATGTAAACGTCTGTTATTGTCTTTGTTAGCTAGCTTTGTGCTAATGGTGGCTAGTCGGAGCAGAGCACACACAGGAGAATCAGGTCATTCTTGTTCTTGTGGTGACAGACTGATTAACGCTCACGATGCTTGCTGTTGTCAAATGAGCTATTTTAATGTGTTAACAAAGTTGATAGAAATCTTAGAAAGTGGTGTTCCCTTAACTTTTACATGAGAACGAGCTACTATGATCACTGTCATCGAGAGTCACTGGCTATACTTGAAATAGTCTGATTTTTTTAGTACACGAAGATTGTAGAGGCACAAACAGATCAATTTTCATAAATTGTGTGTAATACATTTTTCTGGAATATCACTTTAAGAGTCTACTGATTTACACTGTGATATAGTTAATGATACATGTTGATATGATACAAGTAGTTAATATATGTACTTGGTTAGTTTGTGAATATTTTTTCCATCTTGTTCCAGCTTGACTATGCGGGGAACAAATGTAATTTAGTTGACTAATGAATAGATAAAGTCTATACAACAATAACAAGCTATAGTATAGTTTTAAAACTTAATTATTTTCTTACGATTTAGTAATTTGATCATAGATATTTTTGGCCTTGCTCTAATGCACTTGTGCAGTAGTATTTCCATGTGACAAACATGTGTTAGAGTCTGACTGAAGTTGATTCATTGAAGAGAGGCGGAAAGGGAAGTGGTTGTAAGTGAAGTCTATGTAGTCTGTGACTAAGTGTTGGGTAAAATACTAATTTATAGTAATTGTGGTAAGACATACAAATTAGCTTTTTAAATATTATTTATTAATTTTCAGTTTCTCCTTTGGCCCCATGGTTGGAACACAAAATTGTGCCACTTTCTATTATAAGTTTAATGTCATGTCTTAGTAGTAAGTAGGTGGCACTCCTTTCTGTTTTGACTGACAAAACTGTTTCTCCCTACACACCAGGCCAGTCTCTGATAAGAATCCCTCCCAGTTAAAACCTCGCCCATTTCCTTGTGTCAATTTCCAGTTGGACAACTAAAGCATGCAAGGAATTCAATCCACTCCCCTTGATGTGCTCTACATTTTATACACAAACTAGTAATCTGGCAGTAAATTGGTAACAGACAATTGGCTCACATATGGCGCTCCACAATTCAGAGCCCATTCATGTGGCGCTGCACTCCTGCTATCAAAGGACTTCCTCTCTCTCTCCTCACATCCGTATGGTCAGCTCTGCAGGGAGGAGAACTGTGCATTCTAACAGTGTGATATTATTAGAATGATTAAAATGTGTTATCTCTTCTGTGAACGTATCTCTTTTCTAAACAAATCCAATTGTTAGTGATCATGTTGAACAGCCCTACAGCAATGCTAAAATGTCTAAATTCAGTACTAAAAAAGTTTAATATTGAGGTTGAAATCGATTTCTAAAAATGCTGTATGGTTTAATTTAATGCACAGAATAATGTTTGTTATCTTGTTGTTCTTAGGGTTTTTTATGTATAGCAACTACACTATTTAAAAACGAAATATTTTGATGGTTGTTACACAAATATATAAATAGTTTCAATATTACTTTCAGCTAGTAATGCATGGATCAAGTTTTTTTGGTTCCGATACCGTTTCAATATTTTAGCATTAAGTATCTGCAGATACTCTATATCAATTGATACTTGTGTAAGGAGTTGGACTGACTTCATTCTTTTTCTTCTCAAAAAATAAGACATGCAGTTATATAATGTTATGTATCTGTTATTTATTATGAAAGTAGCAGCTTAACAATTTTATTTAAATAAAATATCAAACATTATGAGACATTCTGGATCAACATCAGCCATTAATTTAGCCTCATTACGTCCAACTAAAGGCACAAGCAGGATATTGACTGAACCGATATGGAGCTGATACTCGATCCAGCAAAATTTCATGGAACGGCACCGGATCAGTGCATCACTACTTTTAGCAACATTATAATTAGGCCTTGATTCTTTTTGCAATCCTAGTATGGAAAACAAGATTTTGTACTTTTCAGACTGCCTCCTCCTGCTTGTTCCATATGTCCAACTGTTTCCATATAGATGTTTTTGAAGAGCTGTAAACCAAACCTACTGAGCACCTATCATTCTTGCCAATGTTTTTTGTCTTCTCATTGTGCAGTTTATCGGAAATGACACAATCTTTCTGAGGTGGTTTTTTGCAAATCATTCTAATTATGAAGGTTTTTTTTCTTGGGGAATCACCCCGCTTCTGACAGAGTTGCAGACTCATTGCAGAAAACAAAAGGCTTGGAATTCAATTTTTATGCAGTACTGCTACATACTGCTCTTTGCCCAATTGCACAAAATGAGTGACTTGTTTTTGCAGTGTTTATTAATCAAATGTAAATAGTGCAGAGAAAGGAGTGTTTTTTTTATCATGCTTTTGTAAATCTTTAGATAAAAAATAATGTGTAGAGAGGTTAGTATTTACTCACCCTTTTTTAGATTGAACAGTAACTAGAGCAAAATGACAAGTCTTGCAACAGTGAGTATTCTGTGGTGAGATTTTAGTCTGGTTCCCTCCCCCCTCACCAAAGAGCAGTGAGAAGGGTCTTACTTCTGCTTTCTGTGTTTATTTTTAGCCCAAGAGCTGAGCTGGTGTTGCTGTGTGAGTCTTTGTCTGAGCAGATGACCCCTTTCCTTTACACGTGCTGCTGTGAGGTAGCTGTGTGCTGCTTCCAATTTACCATTGCAAAGAGTACGCAAAGAGAAGGGATTTTAGTTTGAGTCTGAGTATTGTCGTTGCTGTGAGTTTGAGCTGACATTTGTCAAAGCCTGGTCTTGATGTCCTGCCTCTCACCTTTAGTTAGTTTTGTTCATTCACTCCTATTTCCTTCTCTAACGTTCTCCTTGGCACTGCAGTGGAGCGGGAGTCTGAAAGTGGGTCAGTGGGTCATTTCAGGCAACAGGCTCAGGCTGGCTGTGCTCCGGTGTAATATGAGACTTGTTCCTCCCATCGACCCGCGCAACACTCTACAGCTATGATTTCCTCCCTGACATGGCCTCTGCTATATAATCAATTCACAAATGCCAATTATGTGTTTTCTCTGCTTCCATGACAAGTTTCCGAAAAAAATACACTTGAAGAACACTTACAGTAGGCTATATATAGTTATATATCGTTACATTTAATGATCACTTTGGTAATCTAGTAGTCTAGCGATGGGTACTCCAAGTAATGGATTAGTTGTCTAGAACCAGTAAGCAAGTATTAGATTGCTAAATTAAAGGTTGTATAGAGGATTTTCAAAAATGTTTGTTGTCAGTCTTGGTCAAAAAGAGTTGCATAGATTTGTAACAGCCTAGTATTTATGCTAAACAAAAAAGAATTACAAAAATATATAAACTGTGGACATGATGAGGCCTGTAAAACTTTGACCAATAGATAACGAGGTACCTCGTTGCAGTGAGGGGTGTGGCCCTGGGAGGAGAAACACATGTGCATCATTTGAAAAACAGCAAACAGTTGTTGGATTTGAAAAGTCCTCCATACAACCTTTAATGAACAAATATTTCAATAATCAATTAACTTGTAGTAGTCCTTGTATGTTACATATAGGGCTGAGCAAAATTGACTGGTATGTCCAGTGTTAATTATTATAAATATAAGCAGTTTCAACTTAAATCTATTGTTGGATAATCTAAAATTACTTCTAAAATTGGGTAATCTTCTTATCCCATTTTGCATGTTAATGAATAAATAAAGTGCTTATTTTCTACTTACTGTATTCTTGTTTTGGTTTTTCAGGATAAACATCATGATGCTGCTCATGAAATCATTGAAACTATACGGTACATTTCTGGCTAAAGGTTTTTGCATTATTCATATTTAAGTCTATGGTGAGTGAGTGTATTTACGTGTTTTCTAGATGGGTTTGTGAGGAAATTCCAGACCTCAAACTGGCGATGGAAAACTATGTGCTCATTGATTATGACACAAAAAGGTGAGTCAGTGGAAAAATTAAAAATGTGCCAACAATGAAATGAAAATTGAAAAAGACTTAAATCAAATTTGGATGTGTAGTATAAATGTGTGTATGTGTTCTAGCTTTGAAAGTATGCAGAGACTATGTGACAAGTACAACAGGGCCATCGACAGCATTCACCAGTTGGTTAGTGAAAATAAACAATTTGTTTTCATTGACATTTTTATTTTAAATATACTAAAGCTATTTTTTTTGCAGTGGAAGGGACCACCCAGCCCATGAAACTGAACAAGCGTCCTTCCAATGGCCTGCTGCGACACATCCTTCAGCAGGTGTACAATCACTCAGTGACCGACCCAGAGAAGCTCAACAATTACGAGCCGTTTTCTCCGGAGGTGTACGGGGAGACTTCTTTTGACCTGGTGGCTCAGATCATTGACGAAATAGAAATGATGGAGGAAGACACCTTTGTGGATCTTGGCAGTGGTTAGAAAGATTACAAATTGTTACACTTAAAGACTCTGTACTCAGTTTGATTTATATAATGACACAAAATCCATGTTGCACCAGCTCAGATATATAGTCAGCATCTAGTAAGTGAGCATTTTCCTCACTAAAATCTATTTTTGTTGTTACTGTAGAATGATCTAAGGGCATACGGCATAGCGACACAGCTCTGGCTTCTATAGTTTGTGAAAACTTTTCTAAATTCAATACAAAGAACAATTATGAAGCTCAGTATGCATTAGATCAGTGACCAAAACGTGACTGGTGCAAAACGTTTTTAATTGATTACTGGTAGATTTGTTTGTTATAATTTTAAGTTGGTGAAAATTGAGTACAGTGTCTTTATTTCTACTTTCTCATTTATCTTTCAAAACGGTCACTGAAATTAAAATACCATTAATTACAAATGACTTTTAATTGTAGGAGTTGGACAAGTAGTGCTGCAAGTTGCCGCCAGCAACCAACTGTAAACACTACTTTGGTGTGGAGAAAGCAGACACTCCAGCCACCTATGCAGAGGTAACTCAATATCTTCTTTTATGGAGCAGGAGTGGAACGAGAACAAGACAAAATGAGATTCTATTTTTTATATTTTTAATTTAAAATAATTAAATCACAATGTAAAGTCTTTAATTTATTTTTTTCCATTGCTTTAATGTTTTTAGAATTACAGGCTTCTCAGACATAAAAAAGACAATAATTGACACACAACATAGTATATACTTGCACACTGTAATTTGTTGATAAATAATGTTTTAAATGTTATTTGGTTTTGTTATTTCAGTCCATGGATAAAGAGTTCAAAAAATGGATGAAATGGTATGGAAAGAAACACGGAGAGTATACAGTAAGTACATCTTATCGTAATAAAGATGTTTGTGCTGTGAGATTTTATTCTATGACACTGTTGGGCGACACTGTTAAGCAGCTGTTGGTGCTCGTCTCAAAAGAATAAGAGTCTAGGTTTGCCTCTCAAGTGGCACAGGGCTTTTCTTAGTGGAGTTTGCATGTTCTCTCTGTGTCTGTTTAGGTGTCTGGCTGCTCCAGTTTTCTCTACAAAAATGTACAACAAGCCCCTCCTCTCTCTATTTTTTCCAGGAGTTGCATGAAAAAGATATTCTGAATCTCATTGGGACTTTCCTGGTTAAAGAAATATATATATATATTTCATATTTTGGACATTTTAAAGTTTGGAAATCTAAAAAATAAAACATAAGTCTAAGAGGTGTTGCTGATTCCCGCTATTTACTGAGCAATGGTGTCTTGAATGCTAAAAAATTAAGATTACACAAACATGCACGAATTACTCCAAAAAAACAGTTTGGGTGGATAGATGAGAAGGGAAAGTATTTGAACGTCAAATTACCATAAATTGGTCATTTAAAATACACGTGTGTTAATGATATACTGTTTACAGCTGGAGAGGGGGGATTTTCTGTCAGAGGAGTGGAAAGAAAGAATTGCCAACACAAGGTAAAGTCTTTACAACATGCCTGTGATTTGTAAAACCTGTCTGTCATGAATTTAAAAGATCAATATTTTTGTGTTGCAGTATTATTTTTGTCAACAACTTTGCATTTGGACCAGAAGTAGATCACCAACTGAAGGAACGCTTTGCTAACATGAAGGAAGGTCTGCATTTTCTCAGCAAAGCTTTGTTCTGCATCAAACATAACCTTATCATACAGAAACTTTTACGGCCTTATTTAATTTCGTTTTTTGATTTTCAGGTGGGAAAATAGTTTCCTCTAAACCTTTTGCACCTTTGAACTTTAGGATAAACAGTCGGAACTTAAGTGGTAAGTTAAATGTATAATTGTATTGAAAAGAAAGATTTTCTGCATCGTTTAGTGTTAATGGCCTTGATCTTTCACTTGTCTAGATATTGGAACAATAATGCGTGTGGTGGAGCTTTCTCCTTTGAGAGGCTCTGTGTCCTGGACTGGAAAGCCTGTTTCCTACTACCTTCATACCATTGACCGCACCATAGTGAGTCATAAACTAGTTTTTAAAATAATGAGATATGCCTTTAACAGGTTGAATTATTAATTTTACTAAAACTCAGTCAAGAATGTTATATTGAAGAAGGTTTTTTTTATTATTATTTTATTCAATTTGAGACCTTTTTAGGGTACCTCCTAAATATATGTGACGACATTACACTTGAAGGTTGCCTTGTAACCATGTATTACTCTGGGCCAGAACTCCTCTCTTGTCCCATACAAATGAAAATAAAAATTGATCTGAGCTTAATTATTTATTATTTTCACAAAAATGTGTTTCTCCAGTTAAAATTGTATATTTGTCTACACAGTGCAATGTAATCTACTTCCTGTTTTGTTTTGTTTTTTCTTAAAAACAAGCTTGTTCCTATGTCAGATAAATTTTTTATGTACATTTTTCTTTATCTTCCAAAAAAAAATGTTTAAAAAAAATGTCATAAGCACATTCATATAGTATTACATATTCTAATATTTTCTTTTCTGTTTTCAGCTTGAAAATTATTTTGCTAGTCTTAAAAATCCTAAACTCAGGGTAAGTGTCTTTTACTACACACAGACTTTTTTAAGCATTCGTCACAACTGGATGTTCTTATGGTGGAGTTATTGTTTGTAGGAGGAGCAAGAGGCAGCTAGACGTCGCCAGCAAAAAGATACAAAAGAAAGTAAAAGCAATAGCACCACGCCTACAAACCAAAAGAACCCATCAAGGTAAACTAGTCCCATTAGTTTTTTGTTACATATCTAAGCCGTTTCCTTTTTACAAGCGTGTATTTGTCCCAACAGCAGGACTCAGGTGACGAAGAGGAGCGTCCAAGCTTGGTGACGGTGGTGAAGCCCAGCCCCAAACCTCGAAGAACTCGACTTATGTCTAAAGGACGCAAGCTGAACAATAAGAAGCGTGGTCGCCCCAAGAAAGCCGCTATTAATACCACTGAGAAGAAAAATAAGAAAAATCAAAGTGCATTGGATTTGCTGCATGCCAAAACTCTGTCTGCAGCGCCTGCTCAGGGTCAGGCGCTACACACAAAATTCAGCGTTTCCAGTTATGTTTGTCACAAAAGCTCATTGGTTTTTATGTGTTTAGATTCATACCGGTCACCTCAAAGTCCTTTCTACCAGCTACCTCCCATGGTTCAGCACTATCCCTCTACGCAACTGCTGCTCGGCCCAACTCCTCCAGCTTTGCAACAAATGCTAGGTGCTTCACTCATATAGTTATGCTAGTATAACGGACTATGCAGTGTTACTTCAAATATAATATGCTAATGGTGTATTTTCTCTTTAGACAACATTAAAATTCAGTACCTACAGTTTATGGCCTACATGAAGACCCCTCAGTACCGCTCCAACCTGCAGCAGCTTTTAGAGCAAGAGAAGGTACAAAAAATGATACTCACTACATAAAGATCTTTACAAATTACCACTTATTAGTAAGCTGTATTTTTCTTTAGCAAAAACACAAGGACCTGTCAGGGCAGGCTGAGCAGTTGCAAGCTGTCTGTCAGTCTCACAAGGAAAAGATTAAAGGACTTTTTCAAATGAAGCTTGATGAGGTAAGTATTTGACATAATGCATTTAGATCTCGATTACGCTATAAGGAGTTTCCACAAATCCACACTGTTTTGAATTTGGATTGACCTCTACCTGTTCATTCCAACCTATTCCACCAGTGAACTACTTTCACAAAATAAAGTACAGTTATACACTTCTATAAAACCTTAGCCATTATCTGTTTATTAGTGCTCACAAATATTCATCCACATACTGGTATTTAATAGTAATAGTATAGTGAAACACTTTGGAAGATAACTGTCTGTGAACATGTGCTATAAATAAACTTTTTCATTAGACATGTTTATGATATTGGAATTACAAAGTGTAGTTAGCTACCTACTTAAGATTGCGAAGAATTTCAGGTAGGAGGCACCTGCTGTAAGCCATTTAGCGCTCTTAAATAGTGGACAAACTAGTTTTATCACAAAGAAAGCGCAGCTCAATCCTGACTTGTGCAATGATTGAACAATCTGGAGCCAGTCGCTTTCCAAAGTTTGTAAACAGCCACACATTTAGATCTCATACTTGTTATAGCTAAACAACAAACTTGCTAAAACGTGTACAATAACTACTTTTATTTAAAAAAAAAAATAAAACTTTCTTAGTGCTCCAGCAGAAACCACACCATCTAAAAGTTAATGCTGTGTTGTAAACAGTACGTGAGCACAGAGCACTGAGTCAGTAAGAAACAGTGGTGCTGGTTGATTGACAAATGCAAGTACTACATTTTTTTCACACTTTAGACACTGTTTTTCTTCATTGTGTTGGTAAGCCTCAAACACAGAATAAAGTAGACATGGTAGTATGTTATTTCACCAGAGTTGTCACATAAAACAAGATTCTAGGTACTGTAATTGCTGCTGCTGTTTATTTATTTTACAAAGAGATAAGATTATTTAAATGCAACTGTTGATTTGCAGTTAGGCGTGAAAGCTCTGACAGCAGAGGATCTTTTACAAGCGCAAAAAGAGATATCTGCCCACAATTGCCAGCTGAAAGAACAGACGAAGCAGCTTGAGAGGGACATGGCCTTGTTAAGGGACCACAGTTTGCTTCTAGTAAGTTTTTTCTATTGTGGCTTGCAAAATTGTATATATATTTTTTACAAGCTACATTTTTTCTTCTTCAGCTGAAGACTCGATGTGAGGAACTGAAGCTTGACTGGGGTTCTTTGTGTTTGGACAGTCTGTTGAAGGAAAAACAGGCTTTACGAAGACAGATATCTGAGAAACAGAGGCATTGCTTGGAGCTGCAGGTATACATATCGGCTGACCTACATTTGTGCAAGCCTTTAATAAAACTTAAAATATATTTTGTGAATTTGAAAATGCACTCCCTTACAAGTGTCTCCTTGTGTTTATTTTTAGATCAGCATTGTTGAACTAGAGAAGAGCCAGAGGCAGCAAGAACTACTGCAGCTCAAGTCCTACAGTCCCTGTGATGGTTCCCCATACAGAAAGAACTTGGAATCAAGATCATCCATAGACATGGATGGGTCAAAGATGGGCCTATCATCTGCTCCATTACATAATGGCATTAGTTCAGAGTTAAACGGCTCTCCCTGTTTTGACCGCGCCAATTTGAAAGGAGAGCTCCTTTCCCGATACCTTCCAATTTCCCCAGACCATGAGATTGGTCCTTCTGCTTCTGACATTCGGCAGAGACAACACACCTCCTCTCACACTCTTCCAGATTACACACGTTTTTCACCGGCCAAAATAGCCTTACGAAGGCATCTCAATCAGGATGCTACTGCTGCCGCTCAGCTAAGAGGCCCTGGGCTTATGACACACAGGTCTGTTGTATTCAACCTTCAAAATGAGTAGGAACAAAGATATAATGTATTATAATTGTATTAAGTGGTCTTGTTTTTTAGGGGAGAACTAGTTGGTGTTAGTCCTCCAGCCAAACAGAATTCCCTCTCTCCTGGAGCAACTGAAGCCCCAATCACTACAACAAAAAACTTTGAAAGGGTAAATGTAAACTTCTGTATTTTTCTTGTATTTATGTTTTAACCATTTTTTTATCAGTGATATTCATTTTATACTACTTTCTTTTTCAGGGTAAAGAGAAGAGTCCTCCTCAAAGTGATAACAGTATTACAAGCCTTCCAATAAGCATCCCTTTGAGCACAGTCCATCCCAGCAAACTGCCCGTCAGTATCCCTTTGGCCAGTGTGGTGCTACCAAACCGAGCGGAGAGACTGGTCAGATATTACCGCTTTTGCTATAAATTTGTTTGTAAGCAAAGATTACACTGAATGGCCACAGAAATAGTGGGTTATTTCACAAGACCATCTTCTAATCTTCTTCAGTGTCACATCACCATTTACAGTATTTGTGTATTTATTTATATACATACTGTACATTCACACACACATATACATATACACTCTATTACTTTAACCTTACCAAGAGAGGACAGGAATACACTTAGTAATCAATATTTATTGTCTGTTTATACAGAGAAGTACTCCAAGTCCGGTCCATTCAAGTCAGACCAATGGTAAAACTAAAAGAAACTTGCATATTCACAGACCTAATACTTGAACACTAATTCTATTTTCCTTTTTGTGGGATAATAAAATTAATTTAGGCTACTTCTCCAGCTCAGGGTTGATGAATGGTCTGCACTCTGACGACCATAATGGTGCTTCGATGTCTCCTCCCTCACACTCCAACCCAACTCTGACTGGATCACTGAGCAGAGGCTCTATCCAGAGTCCCTCTCTCAGCACTGGAGGGGTGCTTCAGTATGCAGATGGACCTCCAAAGATTGTGCCAGAGGAGGGCTCTGACCACAAAGGAGGCGAATCTGACAGTGAGCCGCTGGAAAGCGAGATGCGAAAGAGAATTTTTTTCTCTTCTTCTTCTTCATGTTCTTCATCTTCAGGTAGTGGAAGCAGCACAGCTTCTGGGTCACGGCTTCACCACCACACAGGCAGCTTAGCCAAGCAGGGATACCATGGTAACCACAACCACCAGTCTCCTGGCACGCCACACACCCATACTCCCACCCACACCTCGACACACCCCTCCCACAGCCTGGGCACCCAGGAGGGGCGAAAAAGAGGCAGAAGGAAACGTGGCTCCACAGGAGCTGTCACAGCTAGCACATCCCCAAAAAGGAGGTCGTTCCCTGGAATCAGTTCAAGTCATCATTCTTCAGGATCACCACTCAACATAAATTCAATGGTAAGATTTGACCTGGCACTTCTCAGCTTCCTATTCCTCTTTCTATTTCCAGTTGATGGATCTTTTTCTAAACCACTGTACAGGTCAATAACATAAACCAGCCTTTGGAGATCTCTGCCATTTCCTCCCCGGAGCAGTCCAGCCGCAGTCCCAGTGGGCTTGACCTAGACCAGCCTCCTATTCTGAAGAGAGAGCGCCCCCTAGAGCTCAATGGTGCTGGTCGATATTCCTCTGCTCCCAGCTCAGATGACGAGGATTCTGGTTATCCTGCAGACAGCTCTAGTTCAAGGTTACAATTTGATTTCCCACATATTGATTGCATATCCCTTTCACTAAGCCCTTATTAAAGGTGCACTATGCAACTTTCTGGAGGTGAAAAGCCATCTACACCAGTAGAATTAGACAGTTTGGAACATTCTGAATGGGGATAAATACATTTTATGCCATAATCACTTTTCTATGAAAACAAACATGAGTGGGCCTTCCTCCAAGCTAAATAATAGTTTTGTGGCTATGCAAGCCTGTTCAAAGTGAAATGCAGATTTTTATAATTTATTTAGTGTAACAAAGACATCTAAATGACAAAAACATTTATTATTTATTATTCAAGTCTATTTTTTACCAAAAGGTTACACAGTGCACCTTTAAATCTGTGTGCATTTTGTTTCAGAATTGAAAGAAAAATTGCTACAATATCACTGGAGAGCAGGGACATTCCAAGTAGATTTGTGGACACTGAAAGAGGTAAGATAATATATAGTACTCTTAAATGCCTTTTGATATTCTGTATATACACATATTTTAGATTTCACACTTTTTACTGTCGTAATAGGCAGAAAATCTGGGAGCAGCAGTGGCAACAGCACTGGCAGTGAATCCTCATCTTCGTCCTCCTTGTCCTCTACTAGCAAATGGAAGTCTACATTCTCACCCATTTCTGACCCTAAGCAGCCAGGCTCTGAGCTAAGACCGGGCGGCTCTCCTTTTGGTGTGGGAGGGCCCAGTCGCAGCACAGACTCTGATGTAGACCATAAGCCACATGCTCAGGGCCGCAAAGGTAGTGATGGAGATTCCACCTATGTGATGTCCAACCCATTCCTCAGTCAGGAGGGATCCAATGGATGTGAGGTGCGGCAAGTTCTACAGAAGCAGAAGGTCCCACGAGACTGGGAGTCCAAGACCAGCAGCAGTCAGAACCTGTTCATCTCTGCGGCTGCCAGCAGCGGAGCGGGGATTCGGAGCACAGCTTCCTCCGTGTCTGGTTCTGCTGTGGGGCAGTACCTGGGTTCTCAGTTTCCCCTTGGAGGGACCTCTGTCCTACAATCACTATTTGGGGCTCAGACAGGATCTTCTGTGAATGGGTCAACACGCCTTGTTAATGGACATGCGGCCCTTGGAAGCTTCTCCAGTGCTGGTTTGGCCGGAGGAGCAGCTGGAGGTAAGCTTTACTGACCTCACCTGTTTAATTTTTATCTAAGGTTCACAGCTCTATAAAGATTAGGATTACGTAAGGCTAGATAAAAGAATCATTGATTTAGAATAAAGGTAAGTGAAAGGCCAAAGCTGCTGATTCCATCTGCTTCACTGACTTCACTGACGACTTGCTTTGACTAGGACAGCCTGCTGCACAGCTTTAGGAGGGAACACCCTTAGAAAATGTGTGTGACGATTTATATTTGATAAAACCTGAATGAGAAATCCAGAGCATAAACAAATTCTAACTCACCAATGATGTTTTCTCTGGGTGTATGTGTTCAGAACTAACAGAGTCAGCTCAAGCCACACTAAAGGGAAAAAAAAGTTAGTTTAAATTAATATGGACTTGTTATGAGCTGGTCTGACTCTGTTTGCTCTCTGTGTACTTGTTAAAGACTTGCTTGGCGCTTATGCACAACTTGGCTCAGCCCTTGCTTCTCTTTTTGTCCCCTTCTTTCTCACCCTATCCCCCTTCCCCTGGTCCGCTCTCTTGTCCTCTGCTCCCTACATTTCTATCATTTGCAGGAATATTTCACCATGTGGTACCTACAGTGTCCTCCCATCAATTTGGGGCAACGCTGGCTGCCTCTGGAGGCCTTGGCTCTCTGCTCAGTCTCTCCACCTCTACCTCGTCCCAAACCCAACAGCATAGCTCGTCCCCAGCCGTATCCTCTCGACAAACCCCTGTGTCATCTTCTGTTCTTCCCTCAACTCAGCACAGCCGCACACAGACAGTCCTGCACAGCCCCTCTCCACCCACACTTTCTTTGCCTCCTCCTCCACCCCTTCACACTGTCCCATCCTCTTCAGTGCCCTCACTACCTGACACTCAGTCCTCTTCTCGCTCAGAGCGCTTATCCCACACTGCCCTTCACCAACAGAGGGCGCAGTACTCCCACTCCATTTCCACTTCTGTATGTTCTGTCTCTGCTGCTTCTGCCCCCGTGTCCTCATCCTCTCTGTCCTCTTCATCACGTCCTTTTGCCGTGCACTACTCACCTCGACTGCCACCCCCACAGCCCACTAGCAGCTCTGCAGGCAGCGGGGGCATGTGGAGGAGTCAAAGTACACACAGTGGTCATTCCACGTCCCACCTGCCTGGCTCCCGGCCTAGATAGGTTTTAGGGTGTGGGTTGGGGTGGGGGGTGTTCACAGGGCAGTCAGTGGATAGAGAGGGAGAGACTGATAGGGTGTGAGAGAGACAGGGTACCCTTTACCATGCTCCTACAAGAAGATGTCTGCAGAGCAAGGTGAGTCTTGTTGATTGAATGATGTGTTTGGTTTCAGGCTGAAAAAATAATACTCAGTATACTTTATCCTTACCTCTTTTATCTTTTCTTTTTAGGTAATTAACGTAAACTACCTCAACATTAAATGAACTATGCAAATGTCCAAGTGTGGACCAAGGCACTCTACTCGGTCACTGGTGCTTCTAAGCGTCTGCACTACCATCCACCTGCCGAGCTGCTTCCTGTTTAGGATGTCTCACACACACACATGCACACACAATGTCCACACACTTTGACTTTTACAGTCTAGTCGTAGGAACTTAGGTTTCTGGTTATCATTGGACTGTTGTGTGACCACAGGTCACAGTAAATAATAAACTGCTTCAGCGTTTTGTCTTGGAGGTACTTTTGATTTGAATCCAAATATATTAAATTCAAATATTTTAATCTTAAAAAATATAGTTTGGCGCAGCCTATATAATAATGATTTAATAAAATGCAATCATCATTGAGAAATAATTCAGTATAAAGTGAATTGTGCTGATTTATATCTAAGACAACAGATAACGCTGATCAACAATTTGAAAGCTCACCTTATCTAGATATTGAGGCAAGTAGAAAATTCAGCACTTATCTAAGTCTTTGTAATTTTCATTTCTCTCATCTCCTCACACTTCATGTCTTGTTTCTTTAACTGTTTGTGATCAAGTATACAACCAAATGAGGGATCTTAAACTATTGACCCGATGTCACTCTGGCAATGACCTGCAGTGACTCATGTAGCATCGTAAAACATGCCAGATGCTGGCTGAATTATTTAGATTTTGTTTGGCTGCCATATTGCTATCCATTGTTAACTGGATAAGTTTATTTCAAATGAAGCAACATTTTTTACTTTTAATGCAGTGCAGTTTAGCAAAAAAAGGTTTTTCTTTTGATAAAATAACACTACTTTTATTTGATAGCATCAGAATTATCACTGTTTGATAAGCTCAAAATATTAGATTTCATGCCTGCCTTTGGACATGCAGCTTAATTTAATTGTAAAATAGTACATTGACTATTTTCTGTGAACTTTTCTCTAATTTTGGTCATTTCAAACATCACACTGGGACTAACATTACCATAAACACAACAAAACTACTGGAGTCATTGTGTTCTTCATTTCTTTTAATTGTACAAATGGGTAAAACAATGTTTGTACTGTGAATGTGGTTGATTGACTGTATAGTTGTGTATAATTTAGATTATTATATTTATGCTGTCATGTTTTTTTGTATTTGTTTTCTTTTTTCTTTAATTGCAAACTGTCGATATTGTAGTATGCATTAGTGTGTGTACTTGGCTTACAGTTTGAAAACATTGGTGCTAGTTTGGACTGTGCCTGATCCTATTTATTATTTAGTAAAGCACCACAAACAAATGAAAGAGTTGGTGCTGTACAGAGGAAACCGTGTAAAGCCACTTTGGCCTTTCTCATGTTAATATGCTGTGTTTATCTGTGAATGGCTTGTGTACACCGGACTGTAGAGCCCAATTGCATACATCTACTGTGTGGAACGGGCTTTCAAAAATCCTTCCAAAACCTTTTTAGTGAACAAGACACTGTCAGTTTTGTTTAGTAGGTTTCCAGTCATGAAAAGAGTGCTATATAAAATGTATCTATATATAGTCTATATCAACATATAAAATATATAATAGGATGTATTGGTGCTTAACCTGTAAAAACGGGAGGCTTGGAGCCAAGGTGAGCAAAACATTGCCACCTTAAACTTGAGGTGGTGATGGTAACATGGCAGCAAAACAGTCTATGTTGTGTATATAGAGGAGAGCGAGTCAGTCTGTCCATGTTTTGACACTGAGGTGCTTTATGGTGCAGTAGTCCAGCACACTGTTATCACACTTATTACAAAAACGTGTTTCTTGTTTTTAATATTCCAACTTTGAAGAAACATGGTGCTTATGAGACATTCGAGCAATGTCTTCTTACTGGTGCATACCGAACTGCTTGTCAACTTTCTCACCCAATGATTTATTTTTTCTCTTTGGATGTCTTAAAGACAAGTTGGCACCTTTACGAGTAAGCAAAATGTTCATTTGTCTTTAAGACAGTGATGTAAAGCACTTGGAAATACCTTTATGTAATTTTGAGTGACAGGAGCCAAGTTTTATCCCATCACAATATTTGTATGTTGAGTTTTTCAGTTGTGTGTGCATGAGCATTATCAAAGCTTTATAGAAAAAGTCAATTTCAGCCATGAGTCACTGACTCATTTACTCATTTTAAAGACCTTAGACCATGTGTTACCAGCACTGATAAGACTTTTATAATGATTGTTAATAGTATTTAATTTTTTTTATCCTTGATGTTTGCATTTATGGTTTCAATTGTCTCTAGTCATTAATTATT
Organism: Mugilogobius chulae; assembly: GCA_038363315.1. Taxonomy (NCBI): domain Eukaryota; kingdom Metazoa; phylum Chordata; class Actinopteri; order Gobiiformes; family Gobiidae; genus Mugilogobius; species Mugilogobius chulae. The sequence continues at coordinate 32,967,543 of CM076412.1, read as the reverse complement.
CTGACAGACCACGTGGTGCTCTCCTTCACTTAAAACAAGGATATTGCAGCTAAATCATGCTTTTCTTCCGCTGTTTGTCTGCAGGGCAAAGGTTTTAATCCCTCATCTATTGCAGCTTTTTGGATGGTCCAATCTAGCCTTGTTGACATTTGTGTCAGTGAGAATATTTTTTTGGAAATCCAATCTTTGAATTTAATACAGATTTTAATACAATTGTAACCAGGGCTGTTTACAAATCCTGCCAGATGTTTTAACTCAGGAACTGCCCAGGTTGCTTAAAATAATATAACGCGCACCCATGCACAAACTACGGAAATGTTTATAACCCGGCTCAGGGCTATAGTTCAATTCATATATAATTTTATGGGCATTTGATTTTGTCATTTGCCTTTTCCTCAAAAATTCTCACTGTCACAAACCAACTTAGCAATCCCACGTCTATTGAGCTTTATGAGTTCTTGTGAGAGCTGAGGTAAATGCTACAGTATATCCGGCGTCTTCCTCATCTCACAGGAGTCTCTTGAGTTAGTCAGTCTGGTGAACTTGTACTTTGGACTTTCAACACCGGAGTTTGTCAGACTGTAGTGCATTTACCTGAGTGGTAAGGCAGGTTTTGAGGTGCAATAATAACAGCAAACCTACTTTCCTAAATGCCCTGAAAACTTGTTACTGTTTTGTGTTGGTGCTTTTATCCCAAGATGTTATTATGACAAAATGGAATTATTGTTTTTTCTGCCTTTACAGTAATAAATAAAATGTTTCTTACAAGGTTTATAAAGTAATGTATTTCTTTTAAAGAAAACTACAGGTTGTACTAAATAGTGAATGTATGAGAATTACAAAAACTATTCACCTTATTCTCCCCCGCCCACTTTTCTTGGCAGTGCACTTCTGTTCAACCCTGCTAAGGTTAACTAACATGTTAGCTTATCTGTCTCACAGGGAAATCAAAGAAATTGAACTGCAAACTGAAATTAATGCCTCAGTTGAAAATTTAGGCGAACAGGAAAATGGTGTCCCAGAATAAGGTAATTTAAGATCATACAATAAAAAATACAAAAATTAGTACTCTCTTTTTAAAAGTCAACTCAGCCAGACTAAGTTTACCCATGAAAATAAAAATACAAAAAAAGTTATATGACTTTTGGCTTTGTTTAAACTTTCTATTTTCTACAAATTTTCATTTAAATTATTTTCAAACTACTAAATACATAAGACAATTCATAAATAATAATAATAACAATCACAATTGCTTTCCCACTTTTTTGAAAGTAAGAAAACATGTTACTATTTTTGAAATTCCCTTGAAATTTGTTTCCACTTTTTTTTTTTTTTTTTTTTTTATTACTGTATTTTTTTTTGCATTTAAGCCTATTTCACAACTTGTATTTTTAGTTTGTGAAATTTTGTTTTCTGACATTGGCAATAACACTTTTCTAATTCTTATTCTGAAATACCATGAAATAGTGGCCTAATGTTTTATAACATGTTTTGAGACACAGTGGATGCCATTTTAGGATAATGACCAATTCCTGTCGTTCCGTATGGAAGATTAGTGATGTCCAAGAATGAGCCTTGACTTTATCTCATGGGACGTATTGGTGTGTTGCAGCCTGAGGCCTTGACTTGTCTGCAAAACAAGACAGCACCTGTGAGAGACTGGGTGGGAGTGAAAGTCCTGAATTATCAGTGAATGCATGATTTTAAGTAAATTTTCTAGAAATTGCTTTACTTAAGTTGTATAGATTGTGTATTTATTTTCTTAACAAAATATTTTTACTGTAAAAGTACAAAGAAGCCAAACAAATTAATTGGATGAACCAAAATTTAATGTCGCTATTCAAAAGTAGTGTACTTTGTTAAGTAATGCATGAATGAAAGTGTACACAGACATTTGGCTGACGATTACACCTACTGCCAATGTTCTGTCCTTGGGCAATGCACAGATGTGATCAGATGTGTGGGAACACACAATGATAACAATTTTATCATTTCAACACCATTAGATTAAATACAATGTTTCAGAATGTACAGTGCGGATTTCATGACATTCTCTGAGGCTTCTTTGTTGGTCCCATCTTTCACCTCTTCCCCTTGCACCTTTGGTTTATCACAATCTCCCAAAGCAGAAGTGTGGCAAACACAGTCAATCCTTCTATAGTTTTGCATCCAACAAGGACACAATATTCCTATTTTGGTAGTGTGCTTTTCAGGTTGTGGGGATGTGGATGTGGGAGGATCAAATCAAGGGGCTTGGTTCATTTAGAACAAGCCATTGAAAAAGACTGATCACAAAGAAACACCATTTCATTCACCACAATGATGTCCTACTATTCCATGTTGATACTGGGGTGGACCTGTCTGTGTGCCTTTATCCAGGGGTCTCAGCATGAAGGCGATATTAAAGGTATGTGATGTTTCTAGTTAGATTACATAAAAAGGCACTCAACTCTAACACACAGTTTACGTCTACAGCAAGAGAAGAAATCAGAAGTGCCACAAACATCCTTTCTTCAAACACTTCACCTCTGATGACCCCTCAAAACGCACCATGCTTTGTGGATGACATCTTGGCAACAGTACGTGAAAGCATGCAGAAGAATGGCCACCTAAGAAATGACAGCTTGGCCCAATTTTCAGTCTGTGAAGATAGTTCCGTCATGTTTCTGGAGCTGGTAAAGGATGCAAGCAAAGAGGACGTAACTGTGTTGGTTTCTACAGAAGGTAATGGTTGAGTATACACTAATGATAATCAAAGGTGAAGGAAGCGAGACAGATCCTTTACAGCAGGGAAAAAAAATCTGTCAAGCATTTGACTCAGAATGTGAGAAGTTTGATGCCAAATGCTTTTGGCTGAATCAATGTACAGTAGGGTACAACAATTTCATAGTACATTTAGACACTATGAATAAAACATTTTATTTTTGTTATTATTTTGTTCTGTCTCACTATATGAGCTTTCATATACTGTGATAGTGTATGAAAGGTGGAATTTGATTCCAAGCCTAATGTTAAGAAACTAGCACACATAAAATACTATTTCAATTTAAAGCTTAATAAAATACTCAAAACCCTCTCTGAAAAACTTTTGTGTCTATGTCAAGTAAATTAATCAAAACATTTAACCCTAGCTCCGTTTGTTTTGTTTTTTTTTTTTTTTTGGCTGTCTATGTTATTTGCAATTTTGTGCATTTTTACACATAAAATGTTTTATTTCCAGGTATTTCTTAGAATTATGTGCGTGAGCCAGCCAGTGATAGCTTTGATAACATTTTTTTTCCCTTTTCACCAACAGTGTCTCTCCTTGACGCAAAAATAATTTTATTCACACTTTTAGATTTTGAAATAACTGTAGTTGTACATCTTAGAATAATTTCTGTTTTATACTTTATGTTACAGCGGGTAATACTTGGAAAATCAAATATTTTGCCAATCAAATCAAATCTTCTTTTTATGCGGTGTTTCATATTTTCAATGAGGAGGTAGAGAAGAAACAAATGTTAAATAACAAAAAAAAGATATTTCGTCTGTTTGTCTGTTGTTGTTTGTTAGTGCTGCTGACAGAGGAAGAAAACAAAAGAGTTCTCACAATGACTTTTGGCTCTACTAAACCTCTTCAGATGATGCTCAACCCAATATTGCTTCTACCTTTTGAGAGCATCTTTAAAACATCAGGATTTAGTTTTACCAGTCCACTTTTGAATCCAACCACTCAGGTAAATACAGCAACAAAAATACATTTACCATCTACATGCTATTTATACCTGTTTTATATTTTCAGAGCCCCTGCACTTCAGAGGAGTCTGAGTACATTCTGTTGACGGGAAAAGATGGGCATTTTTCTCAAACGTGGACAATTATCATAGAAAGTGCTTCCTCTGATACAAGTAAGAAGAAACGTATCATCTCAGAAAACAGTTATTTCTTCATTATTTTCTATTCTATTTACAGAACAAGATACTTCTGACATCTTTGTACTTCTGCTTTACTCAGCCAAAATGGGAAGTGATATTAGGTTGGTCAATGCTTTCCTCCTAATCAAGTTTTCTGGTTTATTCTGCATGTCTCACCATGAATAACCGAGACACAAGCAATATTTTGCTGCATTTAAAGCAAATAACAAAACAACAAAAATCTAATTATTTTGTAGATTAAGGTACAGCCTACATTAACAAACCTTACTGACAATGAAATAACCAACTTGATAGTCATGATAACAAAATTTGAAGTAACTTACTAAGGCAAAAATAAAGAATAATCAAATTTTGTAGTTACTCGTAAATGCACTGGTTTAGTGCTATAAATACAATTCTGAGCTCCTTTTTTTTCAATCTTATCTATATACTGTATATAGAATGTATAATGTATAGACTCATTTTCAAAGAAAATAATTGTTTCCAGAATTCACAATAAAAACAAATAATATTTATCTAGTTTAGATGCTAGTTTCTTCAGCTGTAGCATGAAATGAGAGTGAACGTAGACATTCGGCAAGTGATCAGTGGTCTTGTGGTCTTGGCAAGGCCAAGACAAAATATCACCACGGTAGTCTACCTTAAGTCTTGCAATGGCTGAAAGTATTGCAGTGTAAACATTTTCCTGCAGTTTGCTTGGGGGAAAAAAAGAGAAAGGTTAACATTTGCACTTCAAGTTTGAATAAGTCAGGTTTGGAATTAGATATCAACAAATCTTTCTGAAAAAAAAAAAGCCAAATATTGTTCAGTACAATATTGTTAAGTTTGGTGTGTGTTCGTGTTACTTTAGAGCAGGAGTCTTAGACTCAACATGGTCTTGGGACACATTTTAAAATATAGGCATCACTATAAACATCCTAATATAACATTTAATATAATATTTCTACATCCATTATTTTGCATTTTACATCATACACACACAAAAATACTATAACTAGCAACCATGGTCACCCTGTTCTCCCCAGAAAAATGTTGAACAAATTGTATATAATTTGCTGTATTCTAGGGCATTTGAGAGGTTTTATAGTCGCATAAACAATATATTTGCTTGGCGGGCGACTGTCAATAATAATTAGAAATCATTCTGGTGGCTGCATGAAATTATCTTTGAGACACCTGCTTTAGGATGATATTAATGACCCTGTGAAGGAAAATCTATTTGGGGAGGGCAAGTTTTGCAATTACAATGTTCAATAGAATTCTAGGGGTCAGGTGCATTAAATTCCGTAAATAAACACTTTTAGGAGCTGATTTGAAAACTGTGATGTTTCTACATGAAAGCATGTATACTGAGAGAGGAAACTGACCGAAAAACAAAAAATGAAAGAAAAGAAGTTTTGCCTGCAGTGTCTTGCCTTAAGTCTCTGCACCACCAGTAATCACTTGATACAGGTTTCATTGTTGATTAGTACCTGACAGTCCTGACTCATTTTTTTAACAACCCTAGTTGTTTACAAAGTGGCCAGATTGGTGAGGTTTCTTTGTTTTATTTGTTCTAATAACACTCTTCCAATGTATTTTCAGACCTCCAAACAACAATAATGTCCCCCACAACTCATTCCTCTGCGAGCTGAGACATTTCCTGGTGCAATCCTCTCCCCACGATTACAGCGCTCCCTTCTTGAACCTGGAACTGCTGCAGTCCTTGCCCTCTGAGCCTATAGGACTGTCCTCCAGTGAGTCGCTTCTGGCAGACCTCATTAACTCATCTGCCCCCATGATCCTGTCCTTCACCCAGGGCTCCATGCTTCACGCTCACCACGAGGAGCTAGCCTTATCCCCTGCCCTGTTGGAAGAGCTCAGGCAGAGGCTGGAGCAGACCCTGGACGATGTAGTGGATGTGATGAAGGCCAAGGAGGATGACAGAGCACAAGGAAGACTGGAGAGACTCAAGCAGCTTTCTGGATTTCCTTTTACTAATCGTGTAGAAGGTGATTTATCCATGTTATTTATTTAGCTTTGAAAAAGAATCCTAAACATAAACTGGCTTAAAAGTATATGTTACAAATTTTTCACAAAAACAGCTCTATAGGAGTTTTTAACTTTTTTTTCCAACCTCGAGACTCGAAAAATTCATGTGCAAAGTAACCTGGGCTCCAATCTCATGATAAATATATTATTTTTTACTAATTGTGTGGTCCGCAAGGAGGTGCTCTATGGTTAAGAATTAAAATGGGCTCTTGTGAACAACTGTCCGATTTTGTCACCTGCTGACCCTGTCTAGTCTAGATATCTTATTCAACGTGATATGTTTGTGCCATATTAGCGAAATTGGACACTGAGAGCCGTGGGGAATGGCCTCTTTCTGGTGCTCAGAGTCAGGACAATACATTTACCCCAAGGTAGTAAAAGGCTTAAAACTGCTCTTTTTACTTGTACATAGCTGACGTGATTTTATCACATATACAATGCTATTTAAGCAATTACACAGCCTAGTAGCCAAAACACCTGCTTAAAAGGAGACCTATTATGTAAAATCTAATCTTCTAATGTTTTAACCTTGTTATAACTGCCTTCTCTCATCTTTAGTTTACTTAAAGATTTATTCAGAATGATTCATGCATGTTTGAGTAATCTTGTATTGTCCTATAGCTGCTCAGAAAAGACTTGTCCTCACCTAGCACCTCTCCCCGCCCACTTATTTTAATAATCAATTGTGATTATAAAAAAAAAAAAAATCAGATTCATAGTGAAGAATGTATGATTCAAAATAGTGACATAGCCACTTCATAACAATGAAAAGACAAACTTAAAATCTGCTGCTTGTTACAAATCTTACAATAGAGAGGTGGGGCAGTAAATAGACTTCTTTCTATTTCTAAACAGTTTTATTAGTTTTGTGTTTTACAAAAAACAAAATGTAAGATACGTATCTTTATATATTATAGTTTACTATACACATAGAAAAAAACATAAGAGGTCCCCTCAAAGGCTCATAGTTGTTTGTATAGTCTAAACTAATAAACTGCCTCTACAGGTAAGCTTCAGTACCGTGCATTTCTGCTCTTCAAGACCCTGCAGATGGCGAGACGTGCTTTCAGTCCCCCCAGAGGCCAGCGGTCCACTCGAGCACGCTCATCCACCTATTCTGTTTGTGAGCTGAGGAGTCTCACTGTGTCCCTTGAGAGGCACGTCGTTGGTCCCAGCACAGCCACTATAAACAACTGCCAGGGCTCCTGTGCCTACCCGATGAACCGGGCCAACAACCATGCCGTCCTACTCAACGCCCACATAGAAAGTGGAAACACCAATGAGCGTGCACCCTGCTGTGTCCCTGTGGCCTATGGCACACTGGAGGTTGTGCACCTGGAGGAAACAGGGACTAAACTCAAAACTGAACCAGACATGGTGGCCAAAGACTGTGAATGCCGATAAGTGTACATACAACAATATCACTATTAACTATGTCTGAATAGCTACTTGTAAGCATAAAAATTACCAAATTATTATGTCCACACATATTGTTTAATGTGTAATGCATTTAATGTTTGTATTGTTTTACACAGAGCACAGAAAATTGTTTAAGTATACAAGACTGCTCACTACCCACAGCTGTGTGTTGCTTACAGTACCTACTTGATATTAAATACAGCAATGCAACAAACAGGTGTTTTGCATTGCATTATACAAATGTATCATGAACAAAATGTTTATATGTGCCTTTTCACTGGTCAATATTGGCTACCTTTAGGATAACAATGTTGTATTAAGACTTACAGATTAGTATATTCCATGCATCAAGGTTTAGCTTTGGGTTTGAGGATTGCTTTGTTGCCAATAGGCTTTTTTCGTCTTCTAATGGCTCCTAGTTCTTCACTCCCCCACCATGATTTTAGACTATCCCACACAGAAAACTGTAATCGCAAAAAATATGGTGCACATTGTAGAGATTATTTACTTGTTTACAACAATGATGATGAAACAGAATAATAAATATAAATATATACCTGCAGTATTGATCCATCTTGCAGATTTCCAATGAAAGAGATTATGCCTGTCTCCTCTACAACATAATCTACAGCTTCTGTGAAAAGGTAACAACAAAAACTGTGTCAATAAATCATAAACAGGTAATGATCTTGTTATAGTAATGTAAATGTTATTACCATGCAATTCGCTGACCCCTGAGCTCACAAGCAACACAACCAGTGCTAGAACCAAGCAACGATTCATGGTGAATCCTTTCCAGGGATTTTGGACCTCATTTAAGTCTGTGATGGACAGAATACGCTCATAGGACACTGAAAAGATAGTAGAACAAATCAAATAGCCTGTCTGACTTGCAATGAGAAGAATATTTTAAATGTAAGCCATGTCCTACTTGTCCTATTTTTCCCCTTACTCCTTTACTCTGTGCAGTCCTGTAAAATATTTCTTCCTGTAAATGTATGTTCTGTAAGATTTGGTCAACATGCATGCAGACTCTGAAAAGCATGTCATGGTCATGAATAACCGGGTGACTAAAATAGACCATGTTTTACTGCAACATGCTACAGACTCTGAACTACTAGTCTCCAGAAAAAACATGAAAGGCACCAGATACTTACCTGAATGAAATGTGTTAGATAACGTAGATCTGCTGTTCGTGCTGCCTTCCACTGCCACTGGAAAAGATAGGCCAAAGTCCCTGCTTTGTGTTTCAAATCTAATGACTGACAGGAACAAATGCAGCTCGGTGTTACTGTATCCGAGAAGGGGGCCCATAACATGATACCCAATCTGGCCACTTTGTAATCTGGTATTGGACACTTAAAATAAACAATATTAATAATTCACATTATTGATGTTTTTCTGTCTTAAAAAACAAACAAACATACAAACTGCATGTCATGTTTGTTGAATCAATTATACTGTGTCAATATATTTCAGTGGCAAGTTCACAACCTCTTATTTCCAATTACAAAATCTGTTTGATCATTTGCTGTAAGTTACAGTACCTTTTGTCATAAAAACGAAGCATAGCTTGTGGAATATCAACTAGTTCTCCGAATCAATCATTCGTGCCTTCACAAAAAGAACACCAAGGTCATTTTTAAAGGGGCTAACTTTGATAACCCTCATCAATAATACTCATCCCATCATCAGCTGAAGTGCGTCATGTCCTCAGGCAGAGCACGTCAGGCCGTGTGTGATCAGGACACTCCCCTGTGTCAAATACTGAGCCTGCCCCGCTCCTCCGCCACACACGGGACGAGGACAGCACCGAGCGAGCATCTGCTACGGACGCTGGCCGGATGGTTAAATCCAACCTTCAGACGATTTTGAATAGTCATTGTTTTGTTAGAGAAAAAGAGAGAAATTTACCCGAGATGCCTGTGATCGAGCAGACCAGTAATAAAACAGAAAGTGAAAGGTATGTTGTTGCTGAGGTGAAGATTAGCGATAGCCACATTAGCATGCTAAGCTAAACTGCGGCCTAGGCGAACACGAGCTATTTCCTGAAACGGCTAGCCTGACTTCAACGATCTTGTTTACATAACATCACCTGTATCAAGTGTCACTTCATCATTTTATGAACATTACACTTTAGCCTGGTATATTTTCTTTACTTACAGATATACATTTTATGTACAGTGTTTAAGACGTAACCTTGCGCTAACTAGTTCGTGTACGATTACATAATGTTTTTGTGTCCATTATCGCCCTGTCCTTTACGTGCCTAACAATAGTGACACATAATTTATACTTAAGTGATCATCTGTGATGTGATACTACTGCAGTTTAATAAGATTACAATAACAAAGCCCCTTCAGTAAACACTCCAAAGTATCGGAGGTGGAATGACTGTATTTATGATTCAGTATTTCACCTCGGCTTGCTGAATCTTTTGTACAATGACGCACAGCTGCTAGAGTATTTATAGTAGCTAACGGTAGCTAATACACGTTTTATCATTGCACCATCAATCCATTGTTTAGATGCGACCACATTAAATTGACTATGTAGTAGGGGTGTAACGGTACGCTAAAATCATATTCGGTTCGGTTTTCAGTTTTCACAGTTGTCGGTTCGGTATTTTTCGGTACACTTTCAGTTCAGGTTTTATGTTTAAAAAGAAAACAATATTTGTACATTTCACTATAAAAGCAACAATATTCTATTAATATTAATTTAACGCTGATACCCTGCAGCAGGAGAATCTCAAAGAAACAAAATCTATTTAGATTGAGCTTGTATTTATTTATTTATATTAAAAAAACTCACTAAATCTGTATTTTTTTGTATTTATTTATTTTTATTTAATTTGATTTATTTATTTTTGCTTGTATTTGCTCAGTGCGTGATTTTAATGTTGCTGAACAGTGGCTTATGACGTGGTGCAGTGTGGCGCTGAATCAAGAGGAAGCTCATAGAAGCAGCTTAAGTTTTTTGGAGCCTTTGAGACAGTCCTTTTTGATCAACACATATCTATCGAGCGGACATGTGAATGTGGCGACGGACTTTTTACACAAGGAGCGGTGTTTGTGCAGGATTTTACTCACAGAAAGCCTTGTAGTTGTGACTGCGTGTGCTACAGGTGACTGGGACGCGGCGGTAGCGGTGAGTTCAAATGTTCGTCTTTGTCCCGCGATGATTCTGAAGTGTTTACGAGCGCGGAGACATGTAAATCCATCAGAAGTATTCACTTGGCATCAAGTAAGCAGCGCGGATGAATAAAAGTCCAAGGAAAACGTTTAAAAAAACACAAAATATAAACTAGCGCTGCATCACTTAATACTGTCCGTGTAGAAACATGCCGTGCGTGAACAGTTCCGCCCCGGTCGCGCAAAATCACATTTATTTACATAAAATAGTATTGAAACGGTACACACGTGCACCGAACCGAACGTGCTGTACCGAAACGATTCACTACGACCATGTATACCGTTACACCCCTACTATGTAGGGGTTGTCACCTCAGGCGTAATCGATCTCTGGCCTAAAAACTTCAGCGCAGCGTTTAACTATTAAAGACCCATTTGGTCTTGTCGCGTGCAAGACGCCCTTTGCTTAGACACAGGCAACAAATCTTCGCTAAGCATTTGGTGGGGTTTTTTGATTCAACACTGTAAAGATTTTATTTTAATTAACGGAATCCTCCCAGAGGCCAGAAAATCCCATAAAACAAGGACCTATTTTATTTTTTGTTAAAACAAACAGTGACTTCCTTTTGGTTTATTTTGTCATGTAGTTACTGTTCTCTCTCATAGGAAATTTCCACTCTGTGAAGCAGGGCATGGACAATTTTGAGACATGTGGTGACATATACTTCCCTGGAGCGCTTTTTGATTGGCCAAAGTTATGTACTTTGGGGCATAATGCCTTTTTCACCACTATAGTTTTTTGCATTTTGTTACATATTAAAGCATCTGTCTAGGTTGTCTATATTATTACACAGAGCATCCTTGACACCTTGTATAGTAGCTTTATAAGATATTTATTCATGATAGCCAGTCTTACGCAACACAAGACTCATCGCTCATGTGAGCAGCATTGCACATGTTTTTTAACCAAGGCAACCTGAGCGAGTCTTCTTCATTGTGCCAGTCACTGTTCCCAAGGTACTTTTGGTAAAGACTACAGTGTAAAGTTGGCTGTTCTCTTGCTATAAGTGGAATGTGGGTTTCACTGCATAAGCTTATAATAGGATTTGTGAGTGTAAGGTGTTTCTATGTAGGTTTGATGTCACCTTTTGAGATGCTTAGTATTGAAATAATAAAAGTGAATAATGAAAGTGCAGCTAATGTCATGAGAACTTGGCTCCTATTTGTTGTCAGCACATACTGTATGTTCTGGATATAGCAGAGCAGTGGTACAACTTGCGTAAGTGCAAGTGTGTGCTCTATTATGACTCTTAATGGGTTTTGTTCCCTGTAAGTGCTCTGAGAATAGGATTAGCATGTTCATTGGAAATGTATGTAGCAGGGCACACCAACAAACCAGGTTAATCCTTTGGCATTTGATGCTGATCTTTCCAATGTTGTTTGCCCTAATGATCTGAACTATGTAGAATAGACTAATGGTTACACAATTCTGCTTGCTTTTGTGCAGATCAAATGACTGCTAAAGCAACTCAATAATCAACTCTTTTGAGTTAAAAAACAGTAGGCTATACACACTTTGCTGTTTATATTTTTATTGTAAAGGTATGTTAATAGTAAAATACATTTTAGTTTTGATTAGTCCAAACAAGTTTCACTTTAACATACTGTATTTTCTAGTTAATAGTGAAGAAACTTTGCGAAATCGTTTTGCTGCCATTTAAGCCCTCAAGGGTTTACCTAGCTGGGTCAAATCAAATTTGTTATTATCAGAAGCATTAGGATCATATTGATCAGAATCAGAACAAATTATTTTTGTTTCTAATGTCAATGTGCAAAATTCACAAACTAGGAATTCCTTTGGTGTCAAGGTACTGAATGATAATAAGCGTTGTTTTGTGTTTCCTCAGTATCTCCACCCCCCGGAGATGCTCTCGCTGTTGCAGTAACCCGTGTCCAGGGCCTCTGTGGTGCTCCTGATGCCCCTCTCCCACCCCTGAAGATCCCAGGTGGGCGAGGGAATGACCAGCGGGATCACAATCTTTCAGCTACGCTATTTTACTCTGTAAGTTCTTTGTGCTACTTTGTTCATAAAATTGAATTGAAGGGTATTTAACATCTAACTTTCTGAGGGTGAAAAGTCTTTTATGCGATTCAGTTGAAATAGAATGTTTTAACCATATTTTGGAACATCCTTAGTAGGGATAAATATGTTTTATGCCATGTGAAATATTATAGCTTAAGGAGCCACTTTTCCATTGAACCATACAATGGCAAACCTCCAGGTCAGATAAAAGTTCATTTTGTGGCTATGCAAGCCCACTCAATGTAAAGAAACATTTTTTTAGTGCAACAACAAAGACCTCTAAATTACATTACATTATTTTATTTTTTTGTTCAAAAAGTGGAGTGTTTTTTAAATGGCATAAACAAAAGGGGCACACTAACAGATGACCTGGTCCACACGAGGGTTAACATAAGAATCTCAAGATATACTATAGTTTTTATTTCTTATATCTTGTAATGTCTCATTTTTTGTGTCATGTGTTCAGGTAGACAGTTTCCTGTTTGCTGTTGTCTCACCGTTTTCTAAAATTATCTGTTTATCATTGTATTTTCTTTCCTAGGATACTCAGTTGCTAGTTCTTGAAGAGCCCCTCCTGCAAACAGCAGAGTGCGCTTCTTGCTATTTGAGCCGAAACGCTCAGAGGGCAAGCACAGTGTGTGGAGGGCAGCTCTGAAGGGAGGGAACCTCTACGTCGAAATCCCTCCTGGAGCTTTGCCTGAGGGCAGCAAAGATGGGTCAGTCTTAATGTTTAGAAATATTAAATACAATTTTTAACTTAATGTTTTTATTACATTGGAGACAGTGCACAATAATGAACATTGCTGTAAATGTGCTGCAAATTTTCACTTCCTGCATGTATCCTAAAAATATATTTCTGGTTTGTTTTGACAGATTTGCACTTCTGCTTGAATTCGCTGAAGTGCAACTCCAAGCCGACCATGTGTTCATTTGTTTCCACAAAAATCGCGATGACAGAGGTAGGCCGTGACATTTTCCTTGTCATCAAGGGTTTTTGCAATCACTATTCAACTTTTACCACATATACTATCATTTGCTCTTCCTCTCTCCCTGCAGCATCTCTTTGCGGACTTTCAGTTTCCTGGGCTTTGAGATTGTGAGACCGGGCCATCCCCTCGTCCCCTCCCGCCCTGACGCTTTCTTTATGGCTTACAGCATTGAGCGAGACTCCTCATCTGATGACGATTAAATCCACGCTGCATAAATTGTGTTTCTTCTTTTGCATCCATAGACATGCATCAGTTTAAATTTTGAGCATATTCTTAAGTTCAGTGTGGTTGAGGTTTCCAGGTGTTCTTGTGTGTAACTATTAACCTGCCATGTGCTGTGTTTTAAAGATATTTGCACTAGGGTAAGATGTTAATATAGCAGGAATGTCAAAGCAAGGTCTCTTAAAACATATTTGCAATGTTTCCTCACCACTTCATCAATGCATAGTGCAGTTTATACACCTTTCCCCAAACACTCCACCAATCATCTCTGCAAAGCAAGATCTATGGCTAATGTCTACTTTAGTTACTTACCACACAGATGGATGTCTTATAGTAGTTTACCTTTGATTTGCCTGTTTATATCAGATGTATCTTTTTTTTTTTAATGTGTGCATGATTTTCATTTATTTTGATTCACTTGATAGTAATCTGCATGTTGTAACTGTACCTAATAAAAGTGCTCCCCTAAATTGCCGTGTTCAGTATTTTGTCCTATTTAGAATAAATAGGTTTACAGTGTTCTAAGAATTGTACTCTGCAGATTTAGTTAATTAATGATGTTCACTGCACTAAGGCTGTAGTCAACCAAAGAAATTCTTGGATGATTAAAGATACGTTTTGTCGATTCATTAGTTGTTTAAAAAAAGCAACTGAAAAATGTTCTTACGAATAATAGAACTTTGAAAACAGTATGTAAAAAAAAACATGTAAACAGTATGTAAAAAAACATCCATCCAATGACAATAAACGCAAATCACACCTTTTGTTAAAATAGAAAATTTCACTATAAAGATCTTAAAGGACACATGCATTTTTTGTGTTGTTTTTTCTTTTAAATCTGCTTAGAAGCACCTCCACTTTGGAATCTAATGCACCAGAACTAATAAAGTCTAGTAAAGTCACACAAGGGTTGTGTGTGTTTTCTACATCAAAAATTGAGTTAGAGCTCTATTTACTCCCTCCAAAGAGTCTTGCCTGATATGCTAATCCTGCACAAATGCCTAAAAAAGGTCCGGACGATTTATGGACTTAAAAACAGTGCAGAAAATCTCAGAGATCTATCTATTCAGAACAGTGTTTTTGGGAGAACAAAAGATATCTCACAAACAAAACTTCAGCAGCATTTTTGGTGAAGAAGCAACTTTACAATAGGATGAAAAACTCCAAAAAGTTGATTTTGCATAATATGTTCCTTTAATCTTTATCTAACTTACTGCATTCATTCACCACTTAAAGATTTCAAAATAGATTAATGCGATTACAAAAATTGACTCGATTAATATGTCTGTAATTAATTAATCTCAATTAATGCACTAATTTCACACCCCTTATTTCTATTACCTTTTCCTGAAAAAGATTTGGGTTAGGGGTAAGACACAATTCAAATTTAAATTAAGCACAGCCCTACCAGGAGTTGTACTTTGTCTCATTCATTTTCCATATTTAGCTTTATCCCACCAGAGCTTAAAACTTCCCATTTCAAATTGAAAAGACAATGACAGACAAAGAAGAAAGCATCAGGAGAGCTTTATTAGACAATAGATGAACAATAATCATTTTTAAAAATGAACTTTGCCTATTTACAAAAAAATAGGCAAAGTTAGACAAACGTTAATGACTGGCTGAAGTTTATGTCACACTCCAACGCTGGAGGAGAAGAAACCTCAATAATGAGGCAGATGGGTATACACAGTTTGGATCATAAAACAAAATGCCATTGCTTGGATGTCCACAACTGGCATAAAGACATTTTAAGACTGTTTTTACACTTTCAATGTGGCAAAACATTTCTCACAAATTTGACAGGATCTGGTAACACTCTTTCTGCCCTGGGGTCTAAAATCACATTAGGAAATAAATGAATTGTTTTTGTTTAGTAGTATCATATAACATAGCTTTATTTTATTTAAGACAAGTCTTTTGTTGATTAGTACCAGCAAAATATTTGCAAAATTTCAGTGCTGCTTGTCTATTCTCACCGACAACCAAAGTGTTTGCCTGTATCTCATGACTTTGCATTTAATAGTTATTTTCATAGAGTTGAATTAGTTTTCAAGACTTAAAGTAAATGCTGACTTGAAGTGAAATAAAGACATTTATCAAACTTTTGAATTTAATTCAAATTACTGGCCTGGCCATCTTGAAAACCACTTGTCCCAATGTGACACAGTGGCCATCTGTTAGCGCTCTTGCCTCATGGCAAAAAGGTCTTCCTTTGGTTACTCCAGTTTCCCTACCTCTAAAAACATGTCCTCCCTAACCTCTTCCCTAGGGCTTCCCTGCAAAAAAGATTCTGAATCTCAGTGGGATTTTCCTGATTATTTGGATTGATTCATGCCTGTTTGAGTAATCTTAAATTATCCTGAAGCTGATGAAAATCCCTGTTGTCACCTACCACCCATCCCCACTCACTTGTCTGTGTTTACTTGTGACTACTTAAAAAAAGTTCCAGTTTATCAGGTATGATTCAAACTGACACATAGCCATTTTCCAACATTAAAAACAAGTAAAATAAAACGTGTAAAAGAAAAGTTTTACAAACAGGAAGCCAATGAACCTATGTTGTTTTAGATTGAGTTTGTGTTTAACAACAATGAAGTAAATGTAATATACTGACATAGTATACATCATAGTTTTTTACTAAATACATAGAAAAAACACAATAGGTGCATTAAGCAGTTATCAAGTGTATTTGTGAGTATTTTTGCTATCTAAAGATGGACATAAACAAGATGATCCATGTTTTTTCCCTAACAACAATAAAAACAACATTCACTGCCGTAAAGCTAATAGAAAAAAATCTTTGGTTTCTACACACAGATATTCACATAGTCAAGGTGGCTTAAGTGTCTGGCTCTTGACTGTATGTAAACCCAAGAGAAAGGAATAAACGTCTGTGTACATGAGTGAATGCCTTTGCTCACTGGGCCTTTGCCTTCATTGGCTCCAACTTATCACTGGAATGACAACTGGCTTTTTCATAATCCAGACCAGTCCGTTAGTAGATAAAAGGTGTTCATTCAAGCTGACTTGCTTCATTTACCATAGCATCAGGTTCAGTAAACGCTACATACTGGAGACATAGAATGTCCTCCCAATCTAGAGCTGTCTGATCCACACATTTCTCTGCCAACTTCATCACTAACAATGCCCTCTTTACTACTAGCCAACTGTGCATTGTGGACATCCCATTATCTTTTATCAAGGAGGCCTCAGGACCCCAGAGAACCGCCTGTAGTACACTCACCATGTTATCAATAAGAAGACCACTGCTGTTGTCTTTGAACTTAGACGCAAGATATAACAAAGACTTTCTGTATTTGGACATATACAGTGTAGCTAGACCTGTGTGTACACTCAGACAATATTCAATTAAAACTCCAACATCGGATTTTATGGAGACAAGTGACTGGGAGACAGGAAGGCCAGATGTCCGTGCGATTACCACACGGGGGCAACCTTGAGTCTCCCATAACATTTGTAAGTAGCCCTCTTGAACTGTCTCAGTAACAATAATTGTTTTCTTGCTGCTTTTTACATGTGATAACTTGGATTTTGCCTTCTTTGTGTGTGGCCATACCAGTAAAATCTCTCGTGGTATCAGCACAGGAGCACAGGTGTTATTTTTGTACAGATGCTGTGTCCCTTGAAGTATCTGCAGTAACAAAAAGCAAACACGTTTGTCATATAGCACAGGGTCCTTATTCTGCATAGACTGGCTTTCCTGAACAAAGTCCTCCAGTGTAGCCGAAGGGAGGTCCCGTACTACGTCTACACTGTATCCTTTCCAAAGCAGATGCTGAACCGTGGACAAAAGATTACTACCTGAATAATTGGCATACTCATTACTGACCCCGCATGGCGATGGTGCCGCAGTACAGCCACTGATGGAGGATGAATTCACAAATTGTGTTTTTATACAAGAATCCCTCCCATTGCTGGTTGGCTGGAAGTGGGCCATAACATGTGTAACATTGACGTGCGCAGGTTGGGGTTGAGTGCAGGTTGAAGTAGACATGTCTGTTTGACTGCATATCTGAAGGAAGAAAAACAATGTTAACAGCTGCTGTGAAATTCTGCAAGGAACTTTTCACGGTAAAACTTGTAACTTATGATGAAAAGAGGAAGTTATTGCCACCACAATGCCACAGATTAAGATCTCATGTCAAGTGGCAGTTTGCATGTGAGAAACATTTATTTCTCACTAATAGTTACATACAGTACATTCATATATATATATATATATATTAGTTTGTATCTAGAACTAACAAAATATAAACCTAATTTGAAAGCATGCATTAAAAACTGTAAGCTTGGATTGTGACCTCACCCTGAGTCCAAGTGACCTCCCTGGGAATTTAGGGCTGTGTGCAGAGTAGTAGATTCTTCCAGCGATTGTCTTTGGCTCACTGTCTTCATCCAAAAGGAAGTCTTGTGGCTGATATGAACTGGGTGACTTCTGAGATAGTTCTTCTTTGAAGACAATATTTCCCATCATATTTAGGGCCACATCTCTGAGAAATAGCAGGTGTCGATGCTGTACAGTTTGGAATACTGAATCCTGGTCTTCAAAATTGATAAAAAAGTTCACCAGATGATCATCTGAGGTGTCAAAAGACAGCTGGGACAGGGGTGGTAGAGGTGCCGTACTGCTCTTATTTGCTGAAGGCTCTTTATTGAA
This sequence comes from Mugilogobius chulae, assembly GCA_038363315.1. Lineage (NCBI taxonomy): Eukaryota > Metazoa > Chordata > Actinopteri > Gobiiformes > Gobiidae > Mugilogobius > Mugilogobius chulae. The sequence goes on along the minus strand of CM076412.1, from coordinate 32,949,070 downwards.
GTGTGCATCTCGCATAGGGGTCAGCATATACAAGGGATTGTCAAAGTTGTTGGGATGCATTCGAAGTGGAAGGCAAGAAGACATACCACCTAATGGGGAAATGTGCTCAGCAGGCAGGGAAAGGGTCCGCACCAATCTTTTCTTTGGAACAGGTGGAGGGATGCCATCTGATATGATCCCCGTCGGGTGTATAACAGAATCTACTGAATAAATAATAAGAATAATATTATTATTATGACAAAAATAATAGTAAAACAGCTAAAACAGGGCTACACCAAACTTTAGTTTTATGATGAAAGCATAAACTTGTGTTTGAATGTACTGTATGTTTAGGATTAGTAAGTGAAATTACATTTGCTACGGAGAAGTGGAGCATTTTACTTTTAAAATAAATCGTTTCAAAGCCAGCTTTCTCCCATTACTTCTTATGAGGTACAACAATGTCTTACAGTAAGTTATGTAAGATCAATAACAAGGAATAGTTATTGCTGCAAAGCTGAGTAAGTCATAACAAATATATTATGTATATTAAGCCAGCAGACCCATACCCAAGTCTTGATGTATGGGGCATGCGGCTGCATGACAGTCAGTGGATTCAAAGACATCATTGAGTGAGTAGTGAGGAGGTTGGAGTCCAGGACTGAGAGGAAGACAATCCGAACTTGAGCTTGAACCTCTGTGCGAGGAACTTCTTTGTCTATAAATGCAAATGACTAAATAAATGAATGCAAACACAAGCTGTCTATCTATTATACATTATATTATAAACTAATGAAAGAAAAGCAAACACTAGAGGGCATCACTAACTAAACCTCTTTCAAAACAAAAATTAGGATGACCGACATTTGTGTCCAATTTTTTACCTAGTTTTTTTAGGTGACAATTTCAATCTGAGCTACTACTTGTCAGTCTGGCTTAGACATTCAGTTACTACTTTAGAAAACAAGTTTTGAGGATAGTTCTTTTTAGAAGCACTATTCTTACCTGTGGTGCTTGACTGGCAAAGCTGGAGGTTGACCCTCTGTTTGCGTTGAACAAGCTGACTCCATTAAAACAATGAAATATAGGCCTGCTTGTTCACTTTAAGCCCTTGGTTGCATGCAAAGCAACCAAGTGGATTACTGTGCTCTGTCACATATACTTCCTGTGTGCATGGTAACCATATCCCCTCCCAGTTTTGTACACGCAGAATTTTCATCTTCTTATCTTCTCTCTCAAGCTTTTTCATTCTGAGGTTGGAACCGGAAGTTTCTGCTAAAGCATTGAGCCATTTTTTGAGCTATAACCTCAATTTGACATAACAGAAAAGAGCAGCAAGCAACCATGAAGTAAACAGTAAGCTCTCTCCAAATGACTATATGATGCAATTTTGAATCATACAGTCTATAAAAGCAAACTATCATAATGAATAAACACCAGACGCATCTCAATAAGTTATGGTTGGCCTAATAAAATATAGTAATAGTAAAGTTTACAAATTATTTCAGTAATCCAAGTGTCTGTACAGTTTCTACTAGAATGTGAATTAGTTTAACACTCTTTTCTGTTTTAGTTTTAAAATTCACTGAAATTGATTTTGACCATCACTGAACAGACCATTGGTGGATCGCCTCCTTGTCAACTTTTTTTCCATCATTTTTTCATCACAGATAGACACACTCCTATGTATCTACCTATCTTTAAGAGGCAGCCAATTATATGTAATATGTTGAGCAGAGAACTTTCACTTGTGACCCATTCGGCCATGACTCACTGTCAAATCAGCAAACTTGAGGATCAGTGTTGCAAAAGCAACCTTGATCAATATGTAACTCGTTACTAAACTAAATACAGTGGGTTTCAACCTTTTTCTTCCAGTGACCCTAGTTTCACCCGAGTTTATGTTGGGAACTCTGACATCCTTCTTTTATTTCCAAAGCTACTGCCTTGCAAAAATATATTTATTCCAATGAATGCTTCTGCCAAAAATGTATTATTGATTTAGTCCTGTCTACTAATTCCATGTGAAAACTCAGCCTTAATATTCACTTATTAGTATTATCAATAGTAAGAGGGGAGCTGAGATAAGTTTGTGAGCATCATTACAGTATCATACAGAGAACCTCTTAAATATCAAAAAGAGCTGAAAGTTCTTGTAAGGCAGTTTAATATCCTGTAAGTCACAAAACATTTTTCATAGTTAGATTACGTTTTTATTTGCACATGAAGTAAAAAAATTGTATTTAGAGTACATGACTTACACATTTGTGTGCTGGAGAGAGTGAGAAGACCATCAGGTCAGCTTACTTACTAATAATAAACATGAAACTCTAGCTGTTCTTTAGATATTTGTTCAGTTCTCATAGGACAAAACGTGTGTTTTAAGGCTATATAGTTACATGTTATATTATTCTAGAGCACACAGTGGTTTATACATTTCACATTTCAAAATAAATACTTGCATAAAGAGAATACTTTGAATTAAGGAGAACATTTATAATATAAACCATTCTGACACTGGCTGCATGAAAGCTTTGGATAAAGTTGATTATCGGTTGCGGATGGTGAAATGTTTTTTTATAATCTCACGGAAGCGGCTTTTAAACTTGCTGTCTGTGTGAGCCGCAGTGACAAAGCAGGAAGCAGAGGAGGTACACAGAGTCTGAATGTCTCCCTTTGGTAATCTTTCTTTAGAAGCAGCTGAATCTTTGGACACTCTCTGCTTGAATGCTGACAGGTGGGATGGGTATGTGGTAACATCTCCTGTCCTTCTCAGAGGAGCTTTGCTGTAGCTGCAGGTTTTCTCTTCGTCCTTACAGTGCCGCAACCCAGACTGACAGAGCAGTGCCTCTTCACTGGCCATTTGGGGGCTCTGGCTCAGAGTGATGAAACCATAAGGTGTGGTAATTTTGGCCAGGTGTGGCAGGGAGAGTGCTGCCCTACTGGCTGGATCTTCTGTGTGAGCAGATGTAAGAAATGTGTCCCTCTGCAGCAGAAACCTCCGCTGGTTCAGGGGATCAGACACACTGCGTTCGGCCTTACGCTCAGACAGACTTAGGCCAGAGGATGGTAGGCTAGAGCAGGCAGCAGAAGATACTGGTAGATCCTGTTCAGAACTCCCATAGCCCTCACTCTCCTCCTCATCTCCTCTGGTAGCGTCTAAAGACCTGAGGCTGCTTGTTACTGACAGACTGGGTATAGTAAACTGAGGGATGCTGTCAGGTGTCAGGATGTTTGGAAAGGTGTTCTCCAGACTGGTCTGCGAGTCTGAGCCTAAAGAGCATCCAAAAAGCTTACTGTTGTTGGCCCAGAGCAATGCCCGGATCCCTGCACTGCTGTGTCTGCGAGCCGCAAAAAAATCCTCTGACGGAAAAGCCTTGGCCCGATTGTTGATTGCCCCGATGCTAAATGTCCTAGTCACCGTGTTTTTCTCCATCTCTGAGTGCATTTTGGCTGTCATAGCTGATACTAGCAGTGCCAAATGGCATACTGCTTTTATAGTGTTTGAGTGAAATATATTTGGTCTTTCCTGTACATCACCACATACGCATTTATGACGAAAACGATTTCGTAAATGATCTCCTAATAGACCCATGCTAAGAGGCCTCATGATGATGAGCCTTTTAGAGCTATTCATATGGAAACCAGAGTAGCAAGAGTAAGTGCAGGCAACAGAAAACCTCTCCAGCTTTGTTCTAAACATCCTTGTTATGAGATGCATCTTCTGTACGCTGAAGTAAGGGCTGTAGTCTACTAGTTTCTTTTAGAAAAAAAGCGGGGCATATCATATGTAAGAGTTATTTATGGGCCTAAAAACGTCTATAAAATCTATAAGAGCCTACAAAAACATTGGATAGACAAGCACAATAGTTTGGTGTTTGTGAGACAATTGTGTGGTATTTACTCAAATTAATTCTAGAAATTATATTGGCTAATACGGTGCTTTTCAAAGTCTGGGGCGCACCAAACACAGAAAACGCCGCCATCTTGCAAGATGGACAGGATGCTGCTACTGCTGCAGATAAAACAGTAGACTGCACGTTAACACACCACGTGCTTAATCGCGATCAATTATTTTGTCGGCATTAACGCAGGTCACGCGACCATGAATGAAAGTGCCCATGCTGCAGCTGCGCCCTTTTCTGTCCCTCGCTCCCATAAACAGTCCACAAATAGAGGATCTTTTCCTAATGTTAAACCAATGGAGATTTTAAATAGCTAAAACAGAAAATGGGTTAATTAATGCATTTTCGAATGATACAGAGTGATAGATTAATTTACCAGTACTGCTCCAGCAGTTTATTGGGCTTTCTATAGTTACTGGAGACCTATGTGTTTTTTCCAAGTATAACAAATGCAGATCAGTAATTTACCTTTTGTTTATTGTAAAACACAAAACAAATAAAAAACTGCTTGAAAATAGAAACAGCTCTATTGACTTCCTGTTCAAAACTGCAGAACAGATAAGCCCTGCCTCTTCATTTTAAATGAAAAATGTGAAGATGTTTTAGAATCACTAATTTATATTGTTGGAATTGAAGTGGCTATGGGACAGTTTTGAACCATAGAGAGATTTTTTGTTTATCAACACCCCGCCTGTAGAAAGAGCCGCTGCTCCTCAACAGTGGAAACAAGTTGAAAAAGCTGTTGTCAGCTCACGAGTTTATTATTGTGCGAAAACAAAAGTTATGCTGCTAAGTCAACATTTCTGAATGAAATTCAACCTACAACTCTTCAGTTACATTCAGGTGAGTAAAAAATTGATGAAAAAAAAAACACAACAGACAAATGCCTGTCAGACCGGTTCATACCTGATTATAAGAGCTAGCTGTCGCTCCATTACGTTGTTTAATTCAAAGACGTTTTCTCATGTAAGCAGATGTCGAGCAGGTCTTTCTGCATAACGCATGCGCGGTAGGGCGGAAAGTGACAATGACCGAAAATCCCTTTATATGTTTCACTTTGAGTATTAATCTTTTGAAATATATCAAGTAAATACAGACAAGTGGGAGGGGATAGGTGGAAGGTGAGAACAGGGATTTTCAGAGCACTTGAGCTCCAGCTGTAGAACAATACAAGATTACTCTGCCATGCATGAATCAATTTAAATACAACTTGGAGTAAACTAATGATGAAGGGAAGCCATTCTAACAAGGTTAACATCTTTAAATAATTCATTTTACACAATAGGACCCCTTTAATATTGTTTTTGCTAATGTATACCTATGAATGTTCTGCAAACCAAATGTGCGAAAATATGCCTGATTTGCCATTCTTTCCATGGTAACCGTTGTTCATTCCCAATGAGTTATAATAATGACTAGAGATAGCGTGGGGCCTGTTGCCGTGGTGGCTGCGGCAGCCATCTTACGAGGGGAGAGGCAGCAGATTTCTAATTGAAAACTCATAGTTGAAGCGGGGTAATTGAACATATAATTACCGTATTTTTTGCCCTATTGAGCGCACCTGAATATAAGCCGCACCCACTAGATTTAAGTAAGAAAAATGATGAAGTACATATATAGGCCGCACTTGTTAATAGTAAGTCTATGAGAATCTATCATTTTGTTGCATTGCCCTAAAGCCGCATAGCTCTAAGCTCATGAAAAAAGTAGCGGCTTATAACCCAGAAATTACGGTATATATTTGTAGTCCAAATAATACAGAGGACTGGTTTCTGTCTGTGTCTGGTCACTTTTCCTCTGAATTGTGAATATAAATATTCAGCCGAGAAACACTGCACTGTGCTGGATTTGATGCAGAATTTAATTAATTTTGTGTGTCATTACATTGTATGAGCACAAACATTTATCATTATTGTGTTGGCTTCACTTCTGTGACTATAAAATAAGATTTTAATAGCTAAAAATAAATGTAGTTTCAGTCTTAATTTTTTCACATTAGTTTGGTTGAACAGAAGCATAAATAAATGTACAAATACATAAAAGTTAAATTATCAAAGTATTTAAGTAAAAAAAATATAATAACTTGCGTGCAAGTAAAAAAATATTTTTCATTTGTAATTTTTTTGCCACTGTCTGCCATATTGAGAGGTCAAAGGTTGTTTTCAATTTGGCAACTCAGACTTTATGTCTGAGTTATAGTAATGATTTCCCAGTTTCCCAGTAGTAATTATGACATGGAGGGGTGTTCATTTGTTATTTCCCACTCGAAGTGGTATTTACCGTAATGGAATCAAAACCAAACCCAATGTAATATGTTACAAATTTTGTATTGTGTATTTATCCCGCTTAGGTTAATTAGTCGCACCCGATTGGCTGACACTGATTGCGCCCGGTGTGTGTCTATGCGGCCATTGGCTATTCTGAGGTTTTCCGGGGATACTTTAGACCCTGTAAACTTTCTTTAACAACGAGTGTTCGGCTCCTCCAACTCACTGCAATCCGGCTGCGTAAACATGACTACCGAGCTCTGCAAAGACATGCCCAGGACCAGTCCCAAAACGAGGAGGTAATATTGGCCCACCTGTTTCACAGCGCCATGTGGTCGTGGTTAGCTAAGCTAAGCTAATCTACGTCAAGTTTGAGTTGCTGCATAGATCTACACATTGTCATTTGTTCTTAACAGTGGTTATTGGTTTTATTTGTAGAAGAAAGTCGTTAAAAGAGACGGAGTGGTCCGCTCCGTGCTTCGCGGTCTTTTCTGGCCTTTCGGCATAGTGGTGTGTAGTACTCTAAACACTTCTAGCTGCCTAAATACCTTACATATCGCAAATGTGTTGGTTTTCTTTTTGTTGTCTAGGTTCGTGCTTACCGGGGCTTCTGGTGGGTGCTCGGGTACAGGCAGCCTAAGGAGACAGTCTTGGGTGATTCTCAGCAGGTCTCGAGTCCGGGCCGTCAGAGCCTCACTGGACGCAAACGTCTCCACCGGGCCACGCGCCTGCTGCTGTCGATCCTGCCCCGCTGGCTGCAGAGCGCCCTCGGATATCCGGTGTCCTCCAGCATCGGCCGCTGCCTCTCGCCAGGTAGTTTGGCGAATTTGCTCCGCTGTGGCAGCATCTCGCATGCCCAACACTTTTCACTGCTGTTGAAAAAATGTGTTGAATGTAGGCCTGATTGAAACCTACTTGATTAAAGCCATTTTATTGTTTTTTTCAAGTGCACATGCAAGTTTAATTCTTTCCTTCGTTTTAAACAATAGGCATTTGTTTGCCATGTAGCTTAGCAAAACCTGATCCTGTCACCTCACAGAATCTAAGCAGGAGGGCCTGGTCAGAAGGCTTCTTGGAGACTGCTAGAACACCAGGTGCCACAGTGGGAAGACTTGAGTGATTGTTGTGCCCTGGGACAAGACCCTAACCCACCGTATCTCTGTCCTTGAATAATTCTTTCAATTCATAAAATGTGGAAAGTACAGAAACTTTTACCATTTAGCAAAACATTCACTTTGCTTTGCAAAAGGATTACTACATGGTTTAGACTTCTTTGTGGCAAGTCTTTTATGAAGGGTTATGGCATAAAATTCTCTGACTAACTACTCCAAAAAACGTTTTTATCAAATTTTTTTTACTTTAACAGCTGCTGTTGAGTTGCTAAGCCTACTTTTTTTTTTTTTTCCATTTTTCAGAAGTGAGCGTTTCTCCTACCAAGCCTTGTGGCAAAGGCAGCAAGCGAAAGCAGGATGAGCTGGATGAAGATGATGACATGGAGGAAGAGGAGCATCCGACCTGGGTGGAAGCTCTTAATCAGGAATGTGCCGATGATGAAGGCCCAGAGCAAGACCCCGACTATGAGGTTGGAAGAATTTTTTTTTTTTTTTTTTTTTTTTTTTTTTTTTTTTTTTTTAATAGTGACCTTTTTAAAGACTTATCTGACATTTCCCCATAGCCCAGCACAGTGGAGACAGCCAGTGAAGAGTATTGCTCACACAATGACACAGAAGAAGACATTGAAGTTGAAAAGGGTGTCGTCGTCATAAAAGATGTGAACTCGGTAATTTAAAATTATGTTTGAATTGCATGTATTCAGTGCGCTAATGATTCCTCCTTTTTACAGGAAGTGACCCCTGCCCACACTGAAGTCTCAAGTCCTGCTGTTTAAATGATTCTATTTTTGCTGTACATTGTCTGCGTTGTAAGTTATAGATTTGAAATATTTTGAATAAATTTTGAATACATTTGTGTCTCCACAAGATGGCAGCAAATGCCATATTGAATGTTGGGGGATTGAACAAGCAACCTGGTTGATAGATCTTAATAAAGCTGAATGTTTTAATTTGAAAACTAACCTTGAATGGAGGAATGGAAAAAATAAAAGGATAATTCCTTTCCTTTCCTCTGCCTACAGACTCTACAAATGAGCAAAAGAATAGGAGTTATGACTCTAGAAGACCCTCTAATAGGCCTAATTGTAGGTAAGAACAAACTTCCTAGTTCTGAACCGCTAAAGATTTTTAAATAAAACCTATTGGCCCTTTTCAAGCTGCAGCTAGGCTAGTTCTGGTCTAAAATTACCTGTGGATAGTTTTTTCTTGTCCCCTTCATTCTATAAATAAAACGCAAATTATTTACTTCACACAAAACTGACAAATCACTTACACCATGTTAAGATCTTCACAAAGGAGGTAAATCGTTCACTAGGGAAGCTCATGTGTTTGAGTATCAAAATTTATAATTTATGTAACTCTACAAACTGAACTTGCTTTTTGTCAAAATAGTGCCTGGTATTTAATGTATTATATTTAGGTTGTTTATCATTTTGCACTGCGCAAAAAAATGCACATTTTTATAAAAATATGGGCTTTCCCTTTTAAAGTATTTACCTCATACGGAGCAATGAACTTGCTGCCAGAGATCTAGTTGAAATCCACAAAGTTTTAAATATTGATTCATTTTAGTTTATCTCTGCAAATTCCTCTTAAGGAATGAATATAACAAGATAGAAATATCTGTGGGTATTACGCAAACAGGAACTAGTCTAGGCACAGCGTGACTAGGGCCCAATTTGATAGGTGTTGTCGAATGTTCACTTGTACAATATAGTGTACAGGAGAAGAGCCTATCAGTTGTACAAATGAAGTCGTGTGTGTGTCTGAGGGTATGACCATGGAGTACAGCAGTGAGGCCTCTGGGGTATCTCATGGCTGTCTGACTGTTTGAAGGGTAGACTGCTGCTCAGTCTAGGCAGCCACAGAGAGCGCCGACCTCTACCTACACTGTTTGTAACCAGCTGGAGACCGCTTTCAAACCCACAGCTCTGCCTTTGCCTTTCAACTGCAAGGTGAAAAACAGTATCTAGATGCTGGTTATATATTTCCCTCATAGTCCCAGGTGTACTGTAGAACAAAAGCTTCCTGGAGCATGCAGTGTGGCTTGTAATGGTGAAAATACGATTCTCAGTGTGATTTGTTGAGATGGTCACGTTCATATTTCACCACTGTAGCTTTAGTGTAGCATTTTGCATATTTACTTTTAGAGAAGATGCACCTTGTAAAAAAAATTGCATAAGTATGTTGATACCTATTTTGGCTATTAACTTGTTAATGGTGTTTTAGTCAACTATCTTATTTAAATTATACAGATTTATAAGTGATAGAAGAAAAACATTAGAAGACATGTTGCCAGGACATTTTGGAATTTGTATATAACGACTTTCTTAAGCTCCAATTTAAATAGCCAAAATAGAGGCCTCACAATTTCGGAAGACCGTTTCAGTTCTTAGCTGCATAAATTAAAATGTTGATTTTTTTATGTCTAGTTTTGGTGTCTTAAAGGTGGGGTATGTGATTTTCACACTACAAACATGATTTAGGTTTTAAATGGGATAACCTCCTCTCATAAATCTTTCCACACATGGTTAATGTCGAAATGTATTCATTTTGGTTGCAGTTATGGCCTATAAACCTCTTTTTACAAACAACAAAGTGAAACTGGAGAGGACAACCCAACTTCTGCCATTCAGAGCGTTACATTTGGCTCCTGATAAGAACAAAAATTCTTTATTATTCAGTTCAAAAAGTAACTGTGGTCTCAAATTTTCACAAAGTGCTGCATTTACCACATACTTAGTAGAAAACACACAGTTTATTCATTTACTACTCAAAAAGTTATCTACCCCAACTTTAAGTTTGAGTTGATCCGAGATGGCTCTAATGACACCAGCTTTTAAGAGATCCATAAAAGTCTATTTTCTGTGCTACAAGAAGTCAATGTAAAGCACAAGACAAATGTGTTTGCAGTTTTTTTCTTTTTTGTGTGTGTAAGTTCAATATCTAAAAAGTGAGTAGACAATAGGGATGTCAAGATTATTAGGTTAATCGATAATTGTGATTGATGAAGTCACAAAATAATTGTTAGAACAAAAAAAATAATAATCGTGACAATTAGTAAAATTAAATTACTATGGTTCATTCTACTAGGGATGGACAAGATATCAGTTTCAGTTTTGGCAACAGCTTGGCTAATAGAAAAAACTCAAATATTTGGCACATAAATAAATACATTTTGTTTGTATTTTGTACTGAAAAGTAAATTTGTTAATTAAAATTTCAAATATTGGTATCAACAAACAGCAGAAGGTCAAATAAGTATTTGCCAAAAAATAATAGTAAAAATGTCATCTTTTGAAGCAGAATTATGTTTTTCCATTTAATTTACGGGCAAGCAATATTAAGTTTTTCCATTCAATCTAAATACGTTGTTTTTTTTGTCACATTAGCATTTTATTTTCATTAAGAATATTTCATTTCATCAAACTGGTCACCTACTTGACGAAAAGTGACATGTTTGACAATGATGAATAATCGCTAAATTGTGATATTTTGTCTTGCAATAATCGTAACACGAAAATTTAATATTGTGACATCCCTAGTTGACAAAGACAATATCAGCACTAAAGCAAAAAAATATTAACAATTGTATTTTCAATTTAGAGATAAGCTACCAAATACAGCACAGAAAGCACAGGTTCACAGAGAGTATCACAAGATATTTGAGACAAGCACTGTATTGTGCTAAGTTGAATTACAGTGAGGATCTTGTGACATCTGCTTATACTCACCTTAAATGAATTGCACCAGGTGCAGATAGCTCTGTAGGCCTCTATCCCTACATAGGCTATTATCCCTACATTACAATGTGTTTGTGAAATGTCAGCTAACCTTCATTGCTTCTATTGCTGTAACCTCCACTGCCCTGTACATAGTATCATTGCCCCTGCTGAAAGCAACGCAACGTGAGTTGGTTTACCTCCAGCCTAACAACCAGCTGTCCCCATAGACTGAGAGAGCATTCATCATCTTTTCAGAAGTGGTGCTGAAAAATGGGCATGACAAATGGGCAGACAGACGGAGGCTTGAGACAGTCATACGCTTTGGATGTAAGAGTATTTGAAAACTCTCACGTTTACAAGTGAAGGTTTTTATTTTAACTTCTTGATTTTAAAAAAATTGTCAGAGAAGCTGGCAATAGCTTTTAAGAATGAAATTTCAATACATACATTGTTAAAATTTGCTTTTAAACAGGTGTACAGAAGCCAAAAGTTGTTAGCAAATAACTTTTCTTCTAAATAATATTCAAATAAAACTAACAAGTAGTGTTCCACAAAATTAGTAAAAAGAGGGACTTCAGAGTAAAAATATAATTTGGGGAAATAAGATAGACCTGCTCAAGTGAGAACAACTGTAAGAGTAACTTTCTAAATGGCATATCTAATTTTAAATGTGGGGATCTAATTGGAAGGACTAAACAAAGTATTTGCAAAATCTTGTAATAATAAAGAACTAACTCCAAAACAGAAAAAAATCAAAGTCGATGCAAGAAACACAAATGCTAACATTTTTTGGCCATTAAAATGTATTTTTCTCGAGTAAAAGTTACTTCAAACAAAATGGTATTAAGCAGTGAGTAAACACAACTTGTTTGACAAGTACAGTGTCTTCATATTTTCGCAAGTAAATGCAACTGAAAAATTGTAATTTAACACCTCTGCTTTTTAAGGGACCTTGATCTATAAAACCACTTTAAAATAATACTGTTTTTGTAGAAAATATTCTGAATAAAACATGCTTTCATTTTTGTAGTATTTAAGTCTGTATCAAGTGTTGCTTTTGTTCTGTCAATCAAAGAATATTAAATATCAGTCAGTCTTGTCGGTTTATGATGCATTTTAAACTTGATGCTGATGATAATGACATTTTTTTTGAAAGATTTTGTGAGATAGGAGAATTACTTCTTTTTTTCCTTCTAGTCCTAGTTCTGGATCATAAAGCAGAGAACCTTTTCAGTGGCTATATTGTATTTTAGCACAGATGCAGATCAATGCTGGCTTGGCTGACATTTGCTGTGATTGTCCTTGTTCACTTTGAGGTCGTCAACGCCAAAGTTAAAAGTGTATGAAGTCTGCCCTTGTCGATGGCACTAAGCAAATCTATTTACACATTTATGGTGCTATTCTCAGTCATGGTCCAGATCCAAAGTGTACATAATGTCGGAAAGAGCTGAGGCACGCAAATAACTGAAGGACAATAGAGACCGGCATTTCCAAATGCTTGTTTATTTTTAGTTTGTTTCTTTGTCCAAGCATGTTACCAGAAGCAATAAAGATTGCTGATCTATCTAGATGTATTTTACAAGTGTCCCATTCTAAAGAAATGTGTTCACAAATACCAACCAGAAGTGCAAATTGTTGATGTGGTGGTTTCTCTGGCACTCTTTACTGTGTGAACTGAATCTGTCAGTGCTTTCATTGTCGAGCTGTAAGCTGATTTGGAAATGAGCAGCTGCCCAAAATTGCTAAATACGTTTAAATTCCAAACACTTGGTGGCAGATTTTTGTGTTAATAGTATGCAGTGTGCATTTGTGGCATGGACTTCCTCTAAAATAGATTTTATTTCAAGATGGTTGTGGGCACAAAACAGAAATAATTATTAAACAATGTATATACTGCATATATATATATATATATATATATATATATATCTCAGTATATATATATATATATATATATATATATATATATATATATATATATATATATATATATATATAATATATATATATATATATATATATCATCAGTATATACAGTTTATATATATATATATAACATATACAGTATATATACATATATACAGTACAGACCAAAGGTTTGGACACGCTTTCTCATTCAAAGAGTTTTCTTTATTTTGTAGCATTGTAGATTCACACTGAAGGCATCCAAACCATGAATGACCAGAAGGAGAGTGATGGGGTGCTGTGCCAGATGAGCTGGCCTCCACAGTCACCAGACCTGAACCCAATCGAGATGGTTTGGGGTGAGCTGGACTGCAGTGAAGGCAAAAGGGCCAACAAGTGCTGAGCATCTCCGGAAACTCCTTCAAGACGGTTGGAAGAGCATTTTAGGTGACTACCTCCTGAAGCTCATCAAGAGAATGCCAAGAGTGTGCAAAGCAGTAATCAAAGCAAAAGATGACTTCTTTGAAGAACCTAGAATATGACATATTTTCACACTTTTTGGCTATGTACTATACTTCCACATGTGTTCATTCATAGTTTGGATGCCTTCAGTGTGAATCTACAATGTTCATAGTCATAAAAAAAAGTCTTTGAATGAGAAGGTGTGTCCAAACTTTTGTCCTGTACTGTATATACTGTATATATAATCTTTTTTTGTCATTTGTCCTATTGTTGTCATTTTATTTTACTCAGTGGGAAAACAAATCACAATTGAATTAAAACAGTAATAGTTATGTTGCATATTGTCACTCGACAAGTAAGTAAAAGAAAGCTGCAAGAAAACTGCTCTGAAATCTACAATTTATTTAAATGTAGACGTAATTGAGGACTACCCACCTCTGATTGTTTTGTAATGTTATTGATATCAATATTGCCCAGCCCTAACAGAGAACGTTATAAAACCCAGGCACAGAAACTTGTGTGTCAGCAGTACCTCCAAGCTCTGACAGCAGCTACTATTCTTGAATATAAGATCTACAGTGGGTGAATAAAAGGATTCCTTAAAAGCTTAAAAAAGATGAGAGAGGTCTTTGATACACTCTGTGAGTGACAGAATCTGGGGAAAAAAAAAGTGAACAGCTATTGACCATCAAGATTAACTTCTTCATCACGATGCTAAGCTTCTTTTGAAATATTTATTTTCCCACAAGATTATACAAATAAATTGCTTAAAAATCCTACATTCATGATTTCCGGTTTTATTTCATCAGATTACCTCTCATAGGGGACAACTTGCACAATCAATGGGTGTCCAAATACAGTACTTGTTTCACCCATGTACAAGTATGTCTTGAACTACACTGAAAGTGGTCACACTCATCACTTTTTCATTGAATCACATTCTTTCAACATATTATGGTGGGCATAGAGAAAGGAGTTTTTATTACACTGTTATACTGATTCCATGCATTATCAGGGATTTATATTTTCCAAATGTGGAATGGAAATAAATCGGCAGCATCCTCAAACTTGCTAACAGGCCACCTGCTCACAAACTTTTTAACAATCCTTCAAAGATTGATTTATGGCTCTTTTATGTTCTTTGCAGAGAGACATCATTCAGCAATCCATATCAAATTTTCAGAGTGCAGTGTTATCAATATGGGGTGCATTCAAATGGCTTTGCTTTGTCACTTCCTCTTTGGAATGAGTAGTGTAAATGTATTAAAATTATGCAATGGCAATGAGACTGACATGTACTAATGTTTGGCACTACAGTTAAAAACAAATTGGATCATCTTTCAGCAAAATATTGCATTAGGGCTCTTGTTTCTTTTGCAAGTTTTTATCCTGTTGCATTACACAGTCAAATTTGTAAATGTTCAAGCATTACTGAAATGAATCCTCCAGTCTGGACATGTTTGATTACGAGACTAAGTAACATTTTACCTTGTTAAATGATGGGCATTTGGGGGCATTTGAAGCATGTGTCACGGTTGTAGTTTTTGAATCCTAACCTGACAACAGCTACCAGAGAAACCTTGGCTTTTTGGGTGTGTTTTTGCTGCTTTAATTCAATACTAAAGATTCACAAAAATAATAAAATTAAATATATGTTTTTACTTTTTGATAGTGAATTTATTTACACAAGAACTAAGGTGATCACAATTGCTCAAGTTACTGTGTTCTGCTTTAAATCAAAAGGCGTGTTTTGATTCTCAAGCCAATTATTTATTTGTCAGATTATAAATGACTTAAATGAGTTCCAAACTAAAGAAAGAGCTGTCCAATGTCCACATTACAGAGAAAAGATAGTGTTTGTGTCATATAGATTTACGAATACACTCTGATTGTTGAACTCTTTTAAACCAGTAAAATCAAACACTGTAGATTTTGTTCTGTGACTGTTAATATTTTTTTTAATGCCTATTTGATACCTTCAAGTATTTATGTGAAATATCGGTTTGTCTCCTGAAACAAAGGTTGTATGTGGAGGGTCCTAATGTTGTTTGCTTCTCTTGCAGCAATCATCATTGTTCATCATATGCCTTTTTTGTGGTGCCAAGTGCTTTACAAAACAGTAAAGCACTTTATAATAAGTTGGCTTCCTTATTGTCACAAGAGAGGAGGTGCTCTAGGCAAATTCTTTATGTTCACAAGCAAGGAAGCAGTCCTTCCTAAGAGGTCTCTGCCTGTCTTATTGTCGATGAAAAGTGTGATTGGTGAACAGGAAATTAAAGCAGGGACCCACACCTGACATGCTCAGCAGCACGACAAGCCTCATGAGGCCACAGACTTACCAAACAACATTTCCTGTAGACACAACATGATCACGAGCAGTGAATTGAATACATAATCATCTACTGGATGGGACATAGTTTAAAAATAAAAGTTGTGCTCCATTATTTGGGAATAATTGTCTAAATGTGATTTACCTGTTTCTTAATAAATATCAATGAGATTTGATTTGCAATTTGTTGTCAAAATCAGATTCTGTTCAGAGCCCATTTCTAAACATGTACAGCAGAAACGCCTGAAACAGGTCTATGAGCTGGCAGCTTCTGTCTGAGCTGTTTTACGTATACTGTATTTTGTTTATGGAAAAATGTTTGACACTTCAAAAATGCAATCCATTTTGTGATTTGCTAATTGTATTGTAAACTTGTAAAAGTATTTTTTATGTTTTTTGTGTATGCAGAGTAAAAGCAAAAACCATCGCCTTCACTAAACCACGGCTTTAAAAATAAACCAAAAACATCCTATTTATTTCATTAAAATTTCAAACGTTATCGGTGTTGAAGTGTTTGAGTGTGGAGTAGCATCATTGTAGGGATTTGCAGCATTAGAAGCAAAAACCTGGCAACTGTTTGCTGCTCTTCTATGTAACCCCCCTTCTTATGTAACACACACTGCACTGGGAGACAGTAGCCGAAAGTATGATGGACACTCATGACCTGCTGGCCAGGGAGTGGACTTTTAATACCTGTGGGCCCCTAAGTCAGGTCGTTAACAAATCTAAAAATAGAAATGAATTGAAAAAATCGAGAAGTGTGGGTGTATATGCTGCAACCTTTTGTGGAGTGCTTTAAATGGAAGCTTGAAATAATCTCCAAACCAGCAGCGGTTGACTCATCAGGCTTAGTTGAGTTGCAATACTATCTATTGTACCTTTGCGATTACATAATGTTTTGATTTATTGGCCTGGGTCTAATGTATTTTTCCATTCAGTAATGCTTCAATCCTCTGTTTATCTTTTCTTCTCTCTCTTTTTGCTTCCTGACATTTGTAGTGATGCTTATGGGAACTGTGAGCACTGCTCCATGGTCTCAGCTTTACGCAACTGGCCACCCATTTTAATCGGCTCTCCTGGCATGAGCGCTAACAAGCTTAAAAGCCAAACTGCAGCAGTGGTCAGCAAGAAAAATGGGCTGAGGTTTTTATTTTGATGTTTTTGCCTTGCAGTTAACCCTCAAATCTTTGCTGTGTGTTTTTTTTTTATGGGAATTAGTGTACATTACTTGTTATGAATGTAATCTCCTTCCTTGTAGCAGTATACAGACAATTCTTTATTGCAACTGATCCTTTCCGCTTTAACATATCCATTTTTAGACTCACCATTTTTGAAACACTTTCCGCACTTCAGCCTTTGCCGTAGCGTGTTAATGTCGTCTTTTGTGCATGTTTAATTGGTTGCACTGGTTAATTTGCTTGTATCATTCACAGTGATCGGGAGCTCCTAAACCCGGATGGAAGCCACAGTAAAGAGAAAACATAACCCCAGAGAAGCCTAATCCACCCACCAACACCATCCACTGCACTGCATCTGCATATGATGTGGGAGGCTATTGTGCGAACTCCACTGGTAATGTGGTACGGGCAACTCACACACACACACAAGCACCTATCATTCAATAAACGACGCAATCTCTTTATGCAAATGAGTTGTCTATTCTGGAAAGGCCAACATTTAGTGTTAGAATTGTAACAGAAGGGTGGAAATAGCCTACTCATTAGGTAGAGGTCATGCACTGACATTGTACATGAAACACTGTTTCTATTTTCTAAACACTATTGGTAAAATATAACAAATATACATTTTTTGTACAATCAAAAAATGTAATTGCAAAGACAAATTGTATTGTTTTTTTAAATTTATCCTCTGTATCTTTTAGTCTGTTCAAAATCGCAAATATGATGCTTTTATGTCAAACTGAGGCTGGTATATGTGCACAAAAAGACTAGAGAACCGCCTCTAAAAATGTCGGCAATTTTTTCCATTATCAGCCCGATACCTATACAGTACTAATACCAATACATATATCGCCCATCCCTAACATTAGGATTAGGATGCTTTGCGATGTAAAATTTGTGATAAAGCAATTATTGTTTTTATTGAAAATGAAATGCTCGGTATGTTTTGACACACAGAAGCATATTCTAACCGACTGGAAAGGATACAGTATTGTCTTTGCATATGGAGGTAGCTGATTTATGCACCCTTGGGATACTGTTATTCAGCTTGAGTAAAAATGTTTTTTTTTTCCTGCAGCTTTCTCCTAGTGCTTTATGTGTAAGGCTGAATAGATTGAATCTTAGGGGAGTTGTTATTAGCCTCCAGCTGTGTATTTTTAAAACTCGTTATTTTTTTATGTAGTGAGCTATGAAACTTGACATCAACTGTTCATATTGAAAATACATGGATTTGACTATTTCTCATATAATAACATTGTGGAACCCAACCTTTATGTCTGTCCTACGGCTGGGCAATCAAGGAAAGAACATAATCACGTTTTTTTTTGTTTTTGTTTTTTTTTATATATTGATTGATTTGATTGATGTTGATTTTTCAATTCAACTTTGTCTAACCTTTCAAAAAACAAAGTAAAAATGACTTGTATGAAAACCAAAAACCTACATTAAACCTTCAACTAAATAATTAAAGATTCTGCATGACTTGATCTGGATTTTTCAAATAATTTGTCCAGCCCTAGTCTCAACCCTCTTAACATTGATATGTTGAAGATGTGTGAGGCTGAGATTCTTATTGAAACTCCATACTTCATCATTATGCAAATCAGTGCTTGCTCTTATGTGAACCTTTTGCCACCATAATCCCAGAAGAGATGGGCCAAACGGAAAGATTAATAAAAATTAAGCATTTCTAAGTAGCAATTACTTATACAATGACTACATTTAACAAGGTAAATGTTACTTCTGCTTTAAGCTGCACAGTGCATGGAGAAAAAATAGAACTCTTGTGGGCATGTGTGGGTTTTTTCCTCATATCAGTGATAACTAAATACATAACAAACAAACATTACTATGCTCTATTTTGTAATGCAGTTGTCTGATTGGATTGTGTAACAAAATACAGTACATTAAAAATAAATTTTATTCACTTAAATTTATTTGTATGCCCAAAATCACAGCAGCACTATATCTCAGAGGACTTCACATGATTGTTGATTTTGCAACAAAATGTTTTAAAATTTTAAAGAATGAAACATTTGGTCAATACCAACGAAGCACTGGAAAATCAGAAATAGTCATTTTTTAGAAATACAGTGGCAGATTGTCCAACTACAAACAGGCGGAGGAATAATTGTCCCAGAGCATCTCCTGTCCTTAGACCCTCCTTCTTAGCAACGAAAAACTCAAAAAACCCTTAAGGGGCAACAGCATTTTTCTAAATTCTAAATGCCAAGACATATTGAATGTATTCCTTCCAACACTGCGGGTGAACAGCAAGTTTGTAGATGCTATATCTAAAAATCAGTAATAGTTATTTATTTATTTTACGATGATTGCTTTCCAAAGCTGTGAATCTCCCATAGACCTATAAAAGCTCCAGACCATCAGGTGAACGTATGAATATCAAATTGTAGGAATATATGCTTTGAAATTGTTGAATTAGCACTTCAGTTTGCTACTGGATTTATTCATTTTAGTGTTGAAAAAACTGTTATGAACCATATTTTGCATTACATATTATACAATATAATCTAGACCAGACCACACATTTTAGTAATATTTAAATGATGACGTATCCCCTTGGTATATTGCACATGGAGCCTCTATATTTGCGTGGCTTATCCTCTTCTCTCTGGCACTAAGTAGAGTAAGCCTTAAATACTTTGACTTTACTTCTGGCAGAGGTTGATACAAGCTGCTTTCTGCTGCTGGGTTGCTTCGTATTTTCTCCTGACAGACTCAAATTGAAACTGTGATCACATTCTCCACAGTGTTTCTCAACCACACTGACTTTTGGGATCCTGGTGGGCCCCTCTCTGTCTTATGTCTTTGTTTCGCTCCATCTCCTCCACTGACTTGTTGTCTTTGGGGGATTCATCAGTTGCTGACCTTGACACCATTTTGTTTTCTCAGGCTCTCTCGACTGTCTCCCACAGGATCGGACAGTCCATTTGTTAAGATTGTTGAAGAAAGAGTGAATGAACTTTAGATTGGATTAGGAGAAGAGATTGAAGAGGAGGTGGATTAATCAAGTCCATTGTGTTGGCCTCAGTGACAGCTACAGGCAGTTCTGTCATTGCAGTCCGATACAGCGTCTGCCTGTGAGCAAATATGGACTGTTTACAAGTAGCTTTCCTAGAAAAAGTTTCCCAATAGAGGAGTGCCAAGCATGGAGTAAAGTCAGTAAATGGACCTCTTTCTTTTTCCAAACTGTTTTGCATTTGCGTTTAGTTTTACAACAAAATGTAAACTATTGATCTACATGTATTATAGTTTACTCCTAAATACATAAAAAAAATGCAGCATGCCCCCCTAATACATGCTTTTTGTGATTTTTGTTCTAAAATCAGCTTTGAAATCTGAGTTGCTAAAGTCACACAGTGTAACTTCTTGGGGCAAAAATCATCTGTATGATTCCGTAGAAAGAGAAAGTAATATATTGGGATGATTTTCATGGAGTTACTATATGATTTCATTGTTTTAAGTCATATTTTGAGAAAGAAAACTAACTTATGAAACAGCATGCAAGAAGTATGTTCTCTAGTCCAACAATGAGTCAATTTTTATGCATATCTTGGGGCAACAGAAACATCCTGATAAAAAGTTGTGTTTGTCCAGTTTTTTTTTCTCCAATAAATACAATTTTAAATGTGATTTTCCTCTGCATAAAGCTAACCAATTGAATGTAGAAAAAAACAAAGAGTGTCATTAAGTGATTAACAAACAATCTTTATGACACTACACATTTAGGGACACTGTTCCATGCCTCATCTGGAAAAGCTCTTAAAGATCTATGTGTGTGCTATTGATTAAAGCCACACAATGTCCTCTCACCCCTTGGCCTTCTTTGAACTCACCCTCCTGGATTTACTTCACTTTGTTTGATCAGGGCAAGTAAATCTGCCGAATCAGATGCACACATCCCCAGTGAGGGTAATGCAATACGTCTTTAGTCTGAACAGATGGCCCTGTCTCAATACACATAGTTTATCTTCACCTCACACACACTCAAAGGAACCCACATCTACTTTAGCTGAAATCAGGCACTAACACCATCTCTATTGTCTGACGTCAAGCAAATCGTTTCCTTTTATGCCCCTCTAAATTTTCCCTCCGCTTGTTTACATGCACAGCCTTACAGAAAGCTCCCCGCAGGCCCATTGTGAGCAGGGTGGCAGAGGCAGTTGGTCACTTTGTCCCTGAGCTGGCGTGGTGCCCAAGCGTTGTCTTGCATAGTGTAGTGGGCAGGGGATGGAGCGGTTGGCCAGACTTCACATTGCTCATTATCTGCCCAGTGGCACATAGGCCACAAGCAGTGAGCAGCATGAGAACCTCACTGTCCTCCCCATATGCGCACATCAGCAATGTCCTTGACTAAAGCCCCAAATCTCTTGTTCCAACCCAGCTCTTGTGTTGGTTAAATTGAAGAGGTTATGCACTGGCATCATTTTACTTGAAAAATGCTCCTCAACATTCTGACTGAGCTGCAAAAAGAGAATAATACCTAATGCAAATGTGTTTGCCTTTATTTTACAGAAATTACTTTTTACAGTAAAATGGAAACTAAAAGTAACTGTGCAGAGCTTAGCTAGCTTGTTTGCTAACAGCAGCTTGATATTTAGGATGTTCGAGCTAACGCTGCAATCAAAACAATTTTTTATCAAACAGACTAAAAAATACTGTATCTTATTTAAAGGTGCGCTGTATAACTTTCTGGAGATTAAAAAGCTACATGATTGGAAGAAATAGAAAGTTAAAACCATATTATTGAACATGTGTCTTTTTTTATTATCTGACAGTTGTGTATTATGCCATAATATGAAAAAAATATAAATAAAGGAACATCTTTTCAATGGAAATAACAAGACAGGCCCTCCACCACAGCAAATACTTGTTCATTTTTATGGCCCTGCAAGCTATCTCCAAGTAAAAAAGAAAAAAATTTATCATTTCTTTATAACAACAAAAACTTCTACATGACAAATCTTGCTTTAATTCAAGTTGTTGTTTTTTTTAATCAAGAAATTACATTTCAGAGAAAATTCCAAATTCATTTTAGTTGATTTTCTTCCACTGTTTAACACATTTTTCTCTTTTTGCATATGATATGCCAACACGATATTCATTTATTAAACTTTATTTAACCAGGAGGCACCCATTGAGATCGAGATCTCTTTTTCAAGGGGGACCTGGCCAAGAGGTCAAGCAGCACATGGCAAGAGCATTATATACACAATAACTAAAATACAATGCATGACAATTCAAGCATTGTATTTTAGTACAATGAATGACAGAGCATTGTTTATATTTGTTATCACACTAGATGCCTTTTCTTACAAGAGAAAATGTTCTTTCTCACCATTTAGAATGCAGCCATATCATCTGAATAAGTTGTCAATTTTGTCTGTACTATTGCTAGTTAGAAATCAGAATGCCTTAAATGTCTATGTGTGCTGTAGTGTCATTGTGCTGTTTTGCCATTTTGTTGCCGCATAGAAGTCTCTTTGACGAAGGGCTTTATAACAAATAATACAAGCAGACGACACTCAAAATAGAAGTTAGTTTTGAATAATGGTCATCAAAAAAAATCCAAAAGGGCATTTATGTAGGCCCCCTAATACTCAGAAATATCATTGTATTGTATGTCCATGGATTTCAGATTGTAGGGAAAATAGGACTGTTGCCATAGTGATTTTGTTTTGAGAGGAAAAAAAATCCTCATAAGGTTTTGGATAATGGTAAACTGAAAGACTTGAATCAAATAATATTGGCTGGTTTGAATAAGAGTTTGGAAAATCTCTCAGTTTGAATTTGACACTGACCGAATGTCTATTATAAGAAACCATAAATCAACCTTGCTGACAACTTTGCATTAGCACTCTATTAATTTGAACTGCCAATGGCCTGAGTTCTAAGTTTGAACACTAAGTCTGAGCTTTTATTGTGTCATATTGCATTTTATGGACCTTTATCTGTTTAGTTTGTGCGATTTCAACATAATGGGTAGAATTTATAGAAAGGACACGAGCTGCCAGGCTGAGCTAGTTGTTGATATTGCCTCTGTGATAGAGCAGCTGGCTCCATCTGCGTTTCTCTAAAAAGCTTGAATTGTCTTCCGCTGATGACAGATCTGAAGAGAGTCTACTATAGGTATCTTTGCATTTTCTGCTGCGCACTTTACAAGCTCATGCAGTGCTGCCAAAACAGCAAAATACACAGCTTTTTTGGAAAAGGTCTTGCTTGTTATTTTCGTAATGGGCAGGGATTGTTACCCATGAAAGTAAATAATCATTTTTGCTACACACGCAGCATGTCAAGGAAAAGAGCAATTAAGAGTTTTCTTGCAACAATGCTTCATTTAAGCCTTTGTATCTTTTGTATCTTCGTCTGGCAAACAAAAGCCTTTCATGATATTCACAGTGTTTGATCAAAAAAACATCACGCTCGAGTGAAACATGGTGGCTGTAGTTTTTTCAGATATATACTTAGAGAAGTAAATTAATAAAAATAAATGATTATATCCAAATTTGTATTAATTTTTCTTTTATGCTTGTTGTGTGGACAAACTTAGAGGCCCTCCTGTAGAGGCTCTGAGGCCCCCTTCAGTGCTTCCCAAAGTAATATGAGTATTAAAATTATTAATTAATTTTTATCGAAAATATACCATATCAAATAACCACTCAGATAGTCACGAATAAGGGTGATTCTAAATGTTCTGCTAACAATGGGGGTTCTGGATCTGTTTCTCTCTTCCCAAGAGAAATGTGTAATGCAGCAGTTTTTCAGACTTTTCTGATTTTAGTGTTTACTTACATGAAATAAAAATGTTTTCATAGTTTTCTTCAAGTTGTAATGTATGTTTTTACTCTTGCTATTATGAATTGTTATTGCATGGGACTCTTTTTTTTTTTTTTTAATTTGTGTTTCATGGTATGATCAGAAGCAAAACTACAAGCTTTAGTGTTCGCAGATCCTTCTTCTCGCCACAGTGAACAAATAGATTCTGACAGGACGGCCACTTCGCATAATTGCCCACACTTTTATTTTCTCTTTAGCCTAGCGTTTTGCTCCCATGATGTTGACATAAGTGTAGTTTGTGTGTGCACTGCCCGTGGTCTTCTGCATCATGCATAGCTCATCTCATTTCTGCTCTGCTCAGCTTTATTGAAGCACCAATCCAGGGCTGATTTGTCACCTGCGCTGTGATTTGCAGCCTCAGCTCTTTCAAGGTTGGAGGCGTTTAGTTTGATGGACGATCCCAGCTGTTGCACATTTTTCTTGAACCTTTGCCATGTTTTGTATTTGTCCTTTCAACAACTTTTTTTAATCATTGTCTTTCAGGGTTGTCAAAAAAAATCAACAACATTTGAGACATACTGTACTAGTAGCTGATGTGTTTAAAACAGTTATAGTCACCTGGCAGTCTTTTATGCTTTGTTTGGAGTCTTAAATTACTAAATGAGACTGAGAATTATATTTTCTTGTCCAAACTACAGTATGTTTTAGTAATAATTACATATTTAAATTCAAGTTTTTTCTTGGCATTTTCTACCAACATATAGTAGCTACTTTGCATCTTCTCCCTGTTTGTTTTTCTGACATACCAGTTTCCTCCAAATCATGCAGGCAGTGTTGGGAAATAACTAAATACTTTTATCATAAATATGAATGAATGAATAACTTATTTATAAAGCGCATTTACACAGACTGAAGCCTTCCAGAGTGCTTCACACAGCAAGTGATGGCAACTCAGTAGAAGTGATCCGCTTAAACACCTGGCGCCTCAACCTCCGATCACCACCAAATGTTCCCTAACCTGCACGTTATTCAGAATACTCATTTTTGAGTACCTGTATTTAATTACAGTTACTCTTTCATTTGTTAGATGTTGTGGAGTAAATAAGAAAACAGCTGTAGTGTTGAGTGCATGTGGGATATTACTTTTATATTTAATGTTAAATGTTTTTTTTATTTTTTTTTATTGAACAATGGGAAGCAAAGCTGTGAACCAAAAAGCAAAAGTTGTTTGAATATTACGTCATGTTTTTCCACTGTAAGTATAATGCAATTCAAAAAATTTTAAGTATTTGGATGCAATACTCTGACTTAAGTAAAGAAATACAATACAAACTACATTTTACTGCAGGCATTAAGTATATATAAGGCATACATTCTTCACAACACAACAGGCTAATTCTCTAGCAAGAAAAACTGTCTGCTCTGACAGGTTGCCCACAGGCACTGATGGGGCCACATAAAGTAGACAAATGTCCCAGTGGGAACAATTATGTCAACAAACAACATGCTGTGTTTCTATTTTATTTTTAATTAAGCATTTATCTGTTGCCTTCCTATTTCCCCAAATGCTGTAAAAAATAAACATGAATTAAACTTTATAACTGTGTTATAAATAATGGCTCTGATTAAATTAACCATTATTGCAAGGGAATTTACTCTCATAAACGAGTTTACTTTACTGTCAATGAGTTTATCAGTGAATCTATGTAGCGTGTTTTTTTTTTATTTTTTTTTTTTTTTTTATCTTTTGTCATATTACAAGCCTCGAGTTTTTGAGCCATGGATGCTCTCACCTTTTTGTCAGTTTCATCTTGCAAGCTAGATATATTACACGTGAGTACATATTTTCTTTAGCTCTATTTTTAACTAAACATTCTTCCTTGCTGTCACTGTGTTTGGTCCTCTGGTCCTTGGTCCTGACATTGGGCGAGAGCTGCAGGGATTATTCATGTGAGTCACTGGTGTGTGCACAGGCCGGGAGACGCTCCGTCTTCCTTTTGGGAAGAGTTGACCCTAAAACATGAAAAGGTTAGGCTCAGTCTCACTCGTACTGTGCACAATTATAGAAGTCATGTCTTGACTTGGGCAACGCTGACCTAGAAAAACCATGGGAACTTTTTCATTTTTAAAAACTGTATAAAAGCAAATGTAGACATGTCTGATTTCATTTGAGCAGTGGCCTCTTCTTTTTTTCTAAGGATGTGATGCCAGTTGTGACAAGTGATGGACTACTGTACAGTGTCTCACTCAACATGAAAATAGATTAGACAAGAGGCCAGTTATGTGGCTGGTTGTCATTTAGAAATTATGTTGACCTTCTTTAATATAATTGTCACTTATTAAGTACAATACAAAGCAGTGTGTAAATTATTTCATAGATAGGGGAGAACGGGGTTAGTTGTCACACGGGTAGGTTGTCACAATCACTGTATCTCAACTTGTGAATGGTATTTGAAAAAAGTCAGATTCAAATGTTCATTAAATAAACCCAAATTCACACGCTAAAACATTTTTGTAAACATTTGTTCAAGGTTGTGAAAAGACAAGAAGAATTTGTTGAAAGCTTATAACAGACTTTCTAAAGAGGAGAGTCAGAGTGACAATTAGGACTATTTTTTTCTGAGCTGGGTTTAAAAATGTAGAAGAAAGCTGAGGTGAGAGCAAAAAAGTCCAGTCGGGGTCAGTTGTCACACTTTTTTCAGGGTTGGTTGTCACTATATCTAGAACAGCCTGCACAGCCAGAGTGGGGTTGGTTGTCACACTTTTTTAAACATTTCAATTCAATGCAGGAAATCAGTGTAAAGTATCAACTAAAAATAAATAAAATTCTTATCATGGAACTTATTCTGTTCAAAAGTTATTAATCACTAATTCACATTAAAAATATAGTTTTACATGATCATTAGAATCTTGACAAAAATGCATTTTTTTAATTTTCAATTTACTTTTTCTTGTTATTTAATGAGTGCCGAATCAGAAAATGTGAAACATTCTTGAATCAAAATGAAATCCAAAATCAAAAAATCAAACCAATGACAAGACACATTTGTCATCGGTTTCCCATTGACATAACATTGTGACAACCAATCCTGACTTG
Source organism: Mugilogobius chulae (assembly GCA_038363315.1). Taxonomy (NCBI): domain Eukaryota; kingdom Metazoa; phylum Chordata; class Actinopteri; order Gobiiformes; family Gobiidae; genus Mugilogobius; species Mugilogobius chulae. The sequence continues at coordinate 32,922,310 of CM076412.1, read as the reverse complement.
GGGTTGGTTGTCACAGGTGAACAATTTACAGTACATTAAACGATCAATAACTTTTGATCAGAATAAGATAAAGAACAGTAGGTGGATTCATTAGTTACCCAAGACTTTGATCTTTTTTCTGTTGTTAAAATGGTTAATGTGAGATTAGCTGTTTTTGAGCAAATCAAATTAAAGTAAAAAATGTGACAACCTCTCCCCTACTTACTAACTTGCACATCATTGCAAGACGGTCATGTTATTAATCATTTTGAAATATATTGAAAATAAAAAGGTTCACAATATCTGTTCTGCAATATCAATCACATTCAGAGTTTAAAATAATTTAAAATCGTGCTTACAATCTTAATAAAACATGGTATCGTGGTGGTTGAAGAAAGATTATCCAAAGCACTGTAATTTCTGGACTATAAGTCGCTTTGACCTATGCGGCTTATAAGGCAATGCAGCAAAATTATAGATTCTCATAGACTTACTATTGACAAGAGTGGTCTATATATGTACTTTATCATTTTTCTTACTTAAATCTAGTGGGTGCAGCTTATATTCAGGTGCGCTCAATAGGGCAGAAACTTGAACAAACTTGAACTTAAACAATTTAGCAATTTAGCACTCCATTGCAGTTCACTTGTTCAAATGCCGCGTTCATGTGGTCCTCGGGTGCTCGTGTTTCCGAGATGAGAGGTTGGGGTTCCGACCTAGTTTGCATTCATGTGCTTTTTACTTCGGAAAATCGGGATGTTGTTGTTAACCATAATAAATAAATGACACTGCAGTTTTAACAGATGTTAAAACACCTAACAGTGAGATCTGATGCTAGCCTGTCCAAAAACGTTAAAAGTTGTTAGTATTTATTTTCTAACTGATTTTCATCAGTCTCCATGTGTCAGTGACGTCAGGTGCTGAACTCGGGCAGCTCCGTTTGTCCCGAGTTTCCGAGCAGTTGTTCCGAGATGCTTGAGCGTTCATGTGCATTTTTCAACTCGGAACAACATTTTTCCGAGTTCCCGAGGACCACATGAACGCGGCAAAATGCACTTGCCTATGAAATCAAAACAAAACATGTTTTTTTAAATTTTCTCTCAGATGGGTTTTTTAAGATGTATTGTAAAAATCTAAATAATTTTGAGGATCCCAACTATAGAGCCAGGTTAGTAAAATTTCTGCATTTGGTTGTCTTTCTGGCATTCGAACTGAGCAGATCCAAAAAGGACTTTTGAAATGTACCTTTGCGATTGCAAATTCAATTACTAAGGCTTTTTGTAATTCAGAGCAACATCTCAGCTCTGAATCTGCATTACACTCCCTGGAGACCTCATTCACTGCTGCTGTTGAGGTAAAAACCTTCCAATAATGTACCTGCACAGTACAAGCAGTGCCTCCCAAAATCTATTTAAAACTTGTTCTTCTCTGGGGAGGCCGACACTGTGTGCTGTTTAGTTCTGTTCGCTATGATTTGAAAAGAAGTTTGACATAATCCAAGAAGTCATAAGCTGCTGCAGGCTCACACCCACTGCATTTCGAGTTCCTGTTTGTGTAGCACTTGTGAGGAAAAAATAAAATGTGGAGCCTAATCATGCACAAACACATTCAGGCCTGTCCTCTTGGGGGCAAGCAGAGGCTAAATCTGCTGCAATAAATAGTCAACATATACCAAAAAACATATTTTATTCATGTTCTAACTTTCCTTTGGGTCCGACTAAGCCTTGCCTAGTCTCCTCTGTCTTAATTTACCTCTTCATCCATCCTTCATTCCCTGTAGATTAGTGTTCAGGATCAAGCTCCAGTCTCCTCTTTGCCCTCTACTTCTTCTTCTATGCACTTCTACTGTCTTCATGCTCCCAGTAGACTTCAGAACAACGACTCGTCTTTCCACCCAGCACCAGCTCTTTGCTAATCTGGTCCCCTGCCTCTAAGTATATGTTCTCACTTGGGTTTATAATGTATGAGTCACCAACCTTTGCCCACGCTTGGAGGTGGACCTATTGCACATTAAAAATAAGATTCAACTTTCACCAAGATCATAAAATGTTCATTAGTAGCTACACACAAAATCACAAGGGGCTTTGTGAATTTCTTGATCCATGATTTTGACAAACTTGTATACATAATTTTCTTCACGTCTCATTTGGTTTGACTTGATGGGATCTGCATGAATATCAAAATACTTGTTAGTTTTCTGCAGAATCAGCTCAAAGTGAAAAGATTTACTCAAGTGATTGATGTAGTGGTTTGGTAAAGTGTGAAAAGAATAATAATAGTTTTTTAGTTTCCACATTTTTTTTTGTTTATTAACGTGAAAGGAAGATTTTGCACTGTTATAACAATGCTAATATTACAAACTTCAATTAGATGTTAAGGGAAAATGGCAGATTTTTCATACAGATTTTGATACCTTGATAATAGCAAATTTCTTTTTTGGAGTCAAGATTTTAGATGATACATTTTTAGCATAAAATTGTACTTTTTTAAATGATGATGATTATGATTATGATTGTTATGATTATTATTTTTGTTAGTATATTAGTAGTTGTAGTATTAGTATCAGTATTAGTATTAGTATTATTATGAAACACTGGCTTTATTGTAGTTCTGAATTTTAGGGAAATGTCCAATTTTATTGTGTTAATATGACCTTTATTATCAACACTTTCTCAAATGACTATCAAGTTTTGAGTGTATTTGCAGTATCAGTTACTATCTTTTTGATGAGTTTGACCACCCTATGTTCCTTCTAGAAAAAAAAAGTGTAGTTTTTTTTCACAGAATGGCATTAAATATGTCTGTCTTGTAATGATTCACCTACAGGTGTTTAATTATTAAAAAATTGCTTGAAAAACATTCTGTTTTACAGTAAGCGATTTCGTCTATTCAATGATCTGACCTGTAAATTCACTTGGTATTGTCAAATTCTTGTCTCCGTTTGGCTAAGTGCAGTATGATGAATCTTATTCCATGGAGCATCCTTGATCAAGCAGTATCTCCACTGAGGCAACGAGATGCAAGGCTTCTGCAAAACAATCTATGCATTTTATATAATGAAGCATACGTGCTAATCCCGTGGAGCTCACAGAATGAAGTCTCGAGCGTGTGTAATTGTCGACGTCAAGCTAAAGCTAAGTCCAGATGGACACAGCATGCTTCTCTCTCTCTCAGAAGCACTCACTGTCAAATGCACACGGCACAGGTATATCCACCTCACTGCGCATAATGAAATGTCTCCACCTACACACATTCTGGTTCTGCTGGTTAGCAACTGTTCTGAATTTTTGAGAATCATCTTTGTAGAGATTTCACTTCATGTTGCCTCAGGAAGTTTTACCTCTTCTTTGGACAAGTTTACAAGGTGCTGTAAATGATTATACAACAGCACAATTTTGTCTGTTGTTTAAAAAAAATTGCATGTATTCTACAATCACAGCAATTAATTATTTTTGTATTCGGCTTCACACTATTATGATAGTGTGTTTTTTTAGTAAGACAACCAATCTTAGTGATGTGTTTGCTGATTTGATCTAACTGGTTGCTTAGTCTGACCACGCCTCATGCCTCTTGGTGGTCCTAGGCAAATGGTGTCAATCAGAATCCAATGAACGAACTAATGCAAGTTTTGTTGGAAGTTGTTGCTCTACATTATTTTTTCATCTATTTAGTTTTGGAATTGGCACAACAAGACACTATGTGACAGGGGTTTAGTAGAGATTTCTTTGTTTAAAATGCACTTTATATTTTTTTTCAGAGATTGTGCCACTGAAATGCCGTAAAACAAGACATTTCTTTGCCATCCTCCCTTCATTTATTTGAGCGTTGCCCACTCTATTCTTGTTGCGGCAGAATTACTTTTCACAAAGCATAGGGGGCGTGTACCAAATCCCTCTGCTGTCCTCTTCTCCACTCATTCACCCATATTTGCACTATCTCTCTTTGTTGTGTTTTGCCCCGAGTGGGCGTTCTGATCTGGACTTGCTCAAGGCCATTAGTTTGTTACTTGTATATTTGAGTGGGTGTTTGTGATTGTTTCAACTAACAATGAGAAACTCATTATGAATAGAATTAAGTGGTCGCGTGCGTAAATTGATGTGAGTGCAAGTGACTGGAGACTTTAATTACTGCAATGCTTTTTGTGTGTATATTTGCCCCATGTAAAGATATTGCTATATACTGAATTCTTCATTTTACTAGTGAAAAGAGTCAGTTCAGATCCAGGTATTATTGGTAGGCTGAAATGTACAATGGAAAATATAATAGTCATGACTCTTTAAATCATAATTTAAGTTATGATTACTTTGCATCACTTCAATGCAGTGAGTGAACAGATAAAGCGTACTGTATAAAAGTAAAGCAAGTTTACACTATAATTGTAAGATCACTTATGAGTTTACTGTATGCAAATAACCACACTTACTCAACATAATTTTTGTAATTTATTAAAGCAGAAATCATGATTGAAATTGACATTTGATTAATTGCACAACCCTATGTGCATTATTGAAGCTATATCTAGAAAGACGTTAATTTAATGCATATCAGTTCAATACCGTATTGTAAAACAGTTTTAAGGTGCTATATGCTATTCTTTTTGCATGACTATACTTCAACAGTGTGAAAGGATTGCTGACTATAATGGTTTCCCTTTGGGCATAAGTTGCATGTTTTTTAGGACCACATACCCTGTTTGCTGTTTATACTGTATATAAATAGGAAAGAGAAGCATAATGCTTTCTGAACAAGAACTTTGAAAGTCTCTTAGTTTCTATTATTTTCCTTTTTTGTTTTTACAGTCAACAGAAACAAGACTTTTGTCTTTATAATAAGACAGTTGCTCATTTACCTGCTCATTTACCTGACAGCTTCGGCGGCAGGGCTTCCGCCTTTATCAGAGTTGTGTGGTGTGAATATGGATACAAGAGACTTTTGAGATCAGGAAGTGGGGCGCACAGACCATCAACAGAGACGAAGGACCTTATTCTTTGGCTCACACTATCAGCTCATTCTTTGATCAAAAGGCGGGGGCAGACATGGTCAGTCTGACAGATGTATCAAATTGGCCACGCTGGAAATATTCTATAAGAGAACTTCACAACACCAGACATCACCTCTGATGAAGGCGGAAGTCCTTCTGCCAAAACTGTCAGGTAAATGAGCTCTCAGCTTATTACAACTGTCTTATTACAAGAAAAAGAAATTTAAAACTATGAAGTAGACAGAATACATTTTCCAGATGCCTGTTTTTTGCCTCTTTCTTTCTTGATCTTTACTCTTGCTTTCTCTCACCTAATAACTGATACAACCTTTCATTTTCATTTCAATCTTTTATAACAACTCTCAATCTCTATTTTCCCCATCTACCATTTCACATTCGAAGCATTTTGTTTGTATGTTGCATTAACTGCTATTTAGCAGTTTTGTCACTTGTGCACTAAACATTTGTCAAGGTCATCCAACTTTGAGATATAACAAAATGACACACAATTATAAATTCCAAATTAACATTCAACACCTTATGTTTTGAAAATCCTCGAAACTTCTTTCTATTCAAGTTTAGAGAAAGCAGCAGTAACCACGACTTTCATTTTGACAAATGAGTGTAAAGCCCTGAAGTTGATGCCTTGCCTTTTCTGTGCGCTGTAGCAAGGTACATTGCCTTCATGTTTTATTTATAACATATTTATCAACAATCCTCTCCATACTTTAGTGCTGCAGAAATATTGAGGCTGAAAAGGTGCTTCATTTAAACCATCAAGGAAAGTGAAGAAGCTATTAGCGTGAAGCGTTATTATAAATCTGCTATAAGACAGTTGAACCACCTCACATCAAAGTTCACACTAAGCCTTTAAGCCAAAGGAAATGACTGAATGAAGAAGAACATTCACTAAGGTCACTGTTTTACAAGCGCAGAACAGCAATGACGACTCTTATGTGCGAGTGCTGTCTATTTACATTTGATCTATGTCAGTTTCATTCAAAGTGACAGTGGCATGGTCACGCTGATGGAGACTCTGGAGGGATAGTGTTTTTTAAGGACAACAGGGCAGATGGATGAAATTATTATGTAGGGTGCTGTCTCCATTTTCACCTGAATATGACATCCTTGCATCGCCCGCGGCTCCGATTTATGTGTTGTTAAAAAAACGACTTGTGTGAAGCAGGAGATGTGTGAGGATGCCTAGAGGCAGTTTGCAGGTCCCGCTCCTCATCTTCTGCTTCTGAGCCATTAAAGGATAAACTGGGGCTGTCTTTTTAATTAAACATGAACATGTTACTTCTGTCAGTGAAAGCACTTGGCATGATTGATTGCTAAAGCTCAACATTTGTGCAAATATATCATGTTGCTGCAGAGGTTAAGGATTTGTAAAGATCTTAAGCTCAAGTACGAAACATAAGGGTTTGACGTATGGCATGGTGAAATTTAAAAGGTGGAGGCTTTTTGATATTCTGTGTGTCCCTCAATGCTGCCTTTACCATGCAATATAGAGGGCAGCTTTGACTGACTCCGTGTATAGTCTAGCACCTTCTACCAATATGATCAGACTCTTTTTGGTGCATTATCCAAGAAATACATCCTACAGGTTGACTGGGATCCAGAACCCACACTGCAATTCTTTATAAAGAGTTTTTACTACTCCTCTCACCTTGTCGATATTCAAATCCAAAACATACTGTGCATGAAGTATTTATGTATATTTGTGTGACTCGTATGAAACAAAGACGTCTTTCATTTAAAACAAAATAATTGTTTTAATTATAAGGATTTAAAAAGATCTGTGGCAGAATTACTTGGGCTAATGTATTTTTGTATATACAGTACCTGCATTTTGTCTTTTCAAAACGTATACAGACCCTTTGGAAACTAAAGTATTAAAAAAAAAAATGGTTTTCCCTAAATATGCAGCTTTGTCAAAGGCGAAATATTTATAAATAAGCCATCTGTATCTAAAATGTATGCCCACTATGCTGAAAAATGACAGGCACAAAACATGTGCTTGAACAGGTGTCCTGCTCTGCCATAGCTCTTGCTTGGGCCCATCAGTTGTCTCAGCTGTGCTCAATTTCTGATTTCAAACAAAGCAGCATGGCCTCAACTCAGGAATTTTAAATGTTATTGTAATAATCTCATTTTTGTTTTTTGTGAATTATGGCTTTGTTCGAACATGAATCCAGGATCTAGATTTCCGCTACAAACAGAACTATATACTGTATACATATTAGTAGCTCTTTCATATGTATATGAAAGAAGTACTAAAGCAATGTGCCTCTTTTTCATTTTCTCTTCACTAGACTTGAATGCAGCACAAAAGCGAGTGAGCAAGTGAGACAGGGGAGAGAAAGAGAGAGAGCACACAGCAGTAGTGCAGGCGAGCCTCACTGAAAGCCAGCGTATCCTCTTTCATACACACACTGTACGCTCCACATCCCACACACAAATGCCGGAGCTCTCATACACATGCGACCCAATAACAGCAGCAGCACCATTGCTTCCCCGACATTACGAGCTGGCTTCACTCTGAGATCCTACCACCCGCTTAACACAAAAGAGAGCAGAGGAAAAGGCATCATCTTAAAAGACATACATCGTTTATGGAGGCGCGCAGCAGGGGGAGGTGAGTGAACACTACCCCGGTACAGCTGCTGCCTGAGTCGCCGCCGGACGAGAGGAGCCTAGAGAAAAGACAGAAGATCAGCTTTTTCGGCAGGATATAACTGCGTCTGAGGGCAAACCAAGGCGACAACAGTGAGAGGACCACCACTGGGCAGATGTGGAATGAACAACAATCAAGTTCACAACGTGGGTAAGCATCTTCAGCACCCACATTTTGTACCTTACTCACTGAAGGCTGGTTCACTCGAGAATTGGTTCACAGTTTTCTAGATTTTCTCAGCTTTTCGAGACAGTGGAGAAATGACGGGGAATCGTGCTTTGCTGAATACACATCTTATTGAATCAGGCAGGCAACATTTTTATAGTATGTTCGAATAGATACAATGTTTTTCTTTCTGTATTAACAATTTTTCAGTCACATACTGTATGTATTCACTTCACTTTGGTTCATTTCTGTTACCTTCACAGTGTCATGTTAAGTCTCTCTCCTCAGTCCGGTGTAGTGTGATCGATGTGCACACTAACTCAGATTGACACAGTTTCTCATTATCTCACTCACATCAGCGGTGTTTTTACATTGCCTTGTCTCATAATAGTGAGTCTTCACGTATGAGCACAAAGACAGACACCTTCAAGTATACAAGTCTTCAGCAACTTCTCCATTAGGTTTTAATGATCTAAACGTATTGCAGGCTTTGATAAATCCCTGCAGTCACCACGAGAAGCTCGCTGTCTGATGCCTCTGTCACATCTAAAGTCTTTTTGCACAGCTCGCAGCATTGTGTTCCACTTTAAAATTAATTTCCTTTGTGCATTAATTGTGTCCGTCTTGCAGGCATTCTGGAGTACATTATTATTAAACCCATTGTTCTATAAATCAAAAGAGTGTTTTAGCACTTTTTGAGAACGCTGCCGTTAATCTTGTTTTCCACTCTGAACGCTGGAGGTTGTGCTTTCTGTGCCAATTGCATCATTCATAGTAAACAAATACAGATACAATTGTTGAATGTGCGCAATGGTTTAAGGATAATGCTTACTATTTTATGTCCTTCAATTTTCATCCAGTTATTTTTTGTCAGTTGTGTGGGCTGGTTTTGTGTTTACACAATGGTCACAACATTGTTTTGTGGTTATTTGCAAATTCTGTATTATAATGGGCAGTAGTGTTGGTTTGTTTTTTCTCAAATGGAACATGGCAATAATATCCTGGGAGAGATGAGGGTTTAGTGGTTGTGTTGTTCTTTGTTCTTCGAGATCTAACTGTTCAGGTCAGTTGTTGTTATTTTTAGGTGTGTATAAATAATGTAAGTCATTTTCCATCTTGTATTGTCTTCATTTATTGTATTTAGAGGCATTGTCTTATTATCTACGGCCGATTGGTTGGTGCTTTGTTATGTTGGTTTACTCGAAAAAATATAGTTGTCAAATCAAATAATCTCTGAGTTGTTTGTGTAATTTTTGTGATCATGATAAAACAATACTTATTCAGCGTTCATTAACTATTTGATCTTTTTGTTTTATAAAATTTTGCAAGGTAAAGTTCAGCGTGAAAAAAACAACCAGATGCAAAGTAACTATATCATATATTTTAATAATCATGAAAAAGAAGTTCAAGAAGTATATATTGCCCTTTAACAGAGTATTTTTTTTGAAGGTTTTGACCTAAGCTTCAGTACATTTAAAGATAGGCTGCACATTCTTAAAGGGTGATTCACACTTCTTTTTTTTATGGCTTATCAAATTTACATAAAATCAAATGTGAGTTATAAGTAGCCTGGCTGTAAGCGGTAATTGTCGCTTGCTGCACACGCCTGTCTATCTCTCTGTTTAAAAATCAAAAGACGAGCACTGTACTGGGCTCTACAGCAATTATACAACAGCACTTAATGGTGCCCACGGTGCCATTTATTCTCCCAAATGGACAGATTTATGTGTCAGTAATGAAATGTCTGCTGACAGGCCTTAGCAGCCCTCAAAGTGCATTGTTGAATGGGCCTGTTAGCTCTGTCCATTACCGTGCCTAACTTACCTTCTCATTTTGATCCTTTTTGCAGCACATAAAACTGTCAGCCACACTCAATAGTGACATTACAGTGGCCAGAGCTGCCAGTGGACAGACTCATTGTTTTCATCTCCTGGGTATTTATGAGCGCTGTAAAGCAAAGGATGCATCAACTAGAGGAGGACACAGAGAGGAGAGACTGATCCTTCTGAATGTCACATACTGTACTTCTGACTGTTTGCACTGAAGATGGCCAGCTTATATTCATTGCCCTGTGTGCTGAGGACACTGAGATGCAATTCCAGATGTTCAAATTGCTTATGACCAAAATCAAAGTTTGTATGAGTGGTTTCACAACAAGATATTGTGGATAACTGTATCTGTATATTTAGCAGTGATGGATTCATCAAATGTTTGGTATTGAAACTATAGGCTACCATGTATTGTGATTTTTTTTTTTTTTTACTTATTGGTTGAACCCTTAAAGCATTTCTATAAATATACTTACAAAATAATTTCAAATAGCCTCTAAAACAGGGTGTCGAACCAATTTTGACAAACGGCTACATTAGCATCATGGTTGTCCTCAAAGGGCCGGTTGTAATTAAAATGAACCTTGCTAGTTTTTGACATAGTACAAAAATAGTCTCTGTCTTTGATTTTTGTCAATGTATTGAGGAGACAATTGCTGAATATACATGTACATCCGGATTATTCTGAAAAATCACTTACTCTATACGTTAAGACACCCTATTTACTCTTAGCACTACTATGTTTTGGGGTGTGGTTTGTTCTTAGTGATTACACATTTGTTTGTCATACATTTCGTTATTCTTCCCAGAGATTCTTACCTCTCTCCTGTGCACTGGCATTGTGAAGTGGACTGCTCTTGTTCAGGGTTTAAATGTCATTTACCTTCCACCACAATAGTATCAGTAGTTCGATATGAGTATAGAATCCCTAATCTTTAGTAGAAGGATTTAGAAAATGATTTATATTAATCGAGTGATCTTTGTCTTTGCTAACTGAATTGAGAGTTTATTGCAACAACCTGGCAGCACTGAAGAGCAGACAATAAAACAAAACCAGACTGAAAAGCTTTTATGGACATTGGCTCAAAGTTTAATGGTGCATTCATTTCTGTCTCTTTATTTCTTTATTCTTTTGTGTAATTGTAGTCACAAAAATCAAATGAAATTATCAGATTTTTTAAATCTTAATGACAGAGAAAAACTGATGCACTGCTACTTAAGCTTTTTATTTTTTAATTGGACTATTTATGAGCTTAATGGAGTTACACTTTAGTACAGCATCTTTTCAAGTATGTTTTTAAAGTAAAATCACAGCCCAATGAATATTTCAGCTATGTACTGGGTAAATATTGAAGCTATCAGAGGAATCGTTGCAGTAATCAAATTACAATAGCTACTAAACTAAGAGTCAACTAAGTTCTGATTGGCTAACATGTCATTGTGTTAGGCTGTAAATAATATGTATAAATACTGTTCAAGTTTGAACAGTATTTATACATGTTTGTTCTGAATATGTAGAACATCTGTCTGCTTTTTTCACACAACATTAGGTTTAAAGGGACATCTGCAAAATGGACAATGTCTGATTTTTTTTTTTGATCAGTAAAAGCAATATCGGTAATTTACTTGTTTTTGCAGCCTTTACTCAGGAATATGACTACAATTTTTTCATTCATGACGGTCGCGTTAACTTTTTAGCTTTGTTTTAGTGAATTCTCTTTTGTAGCAGCAAAAACGTTGGTTTGGCTGGAGAACTGTTTTACAAATTGTAGTATGAATTTTGTTTAAATCTGAGGTATTTCACTCTAAGATTATTTTGAATCATTGTTGATTCAAATATTTTACAGCCTAAATAACAGACATGATCATATAAACTGGACTTAAAATTACCTGAGGATGTCTGAGTTGCTGAAATCTGCTGGTAAATTCAATAAAAACTGTTTTCAGATTTTTTTACAGACATAGACAATTTGCACAGGAATAAAAACACAAATGATGGTCATAATTATTACAATTTACCTGACCTGAGGTTCACTGATAAAACTAATCGTTGGTAATAGGACATTGTTTGTGGCATCTTCTAATAAGTCAATGGTGATGAGAGACATAAAGGAAGCTGTAGAAGTGAAGAAATATTTTTTGTGCTTTGGATGCTGCATATTTTATGGTTTCCGGATGAGGGGAATGCATGATTAGATAGCCATGAGGTTACATAAGCACTGAGAGGAAAGATAAGAAATCTCTTGAGTGAAGGTAGGAAGAGCTGCTCCTTTAAGCATTACACATTTTTCTTGTGTCTGTAAGCACTACTTTCTCAGTAATGTTGTTTGATGGCTGATAGAAGGTCTAATTTACACAGTGGAGTACAATGGCATCTGTCTTTAATCAATCTGCGAAGCTAAAGTCACATGTCCTCACTAAACTGCTTTTTAAGACAGAGGACTGGCATTTTAGCAGTATGTTCCTCCTTTCCAGCTCATTTCATTTCATAAATTTCCACAGCTGTTGGCAATGGCAAGTGCTCTGACTATCCAGCTATAAAAACAGTCATCTTATTATGGATCATGGCAGAGATCGCTGTACAAAAAGAGTGTCAAGCCTCCTGCTTGTGTTGCCATTGGGGTTTAGCTGCTTTGCTGGTTAGGTTAGCACCGAAGCACAGCTACTAGAGTCAGATACAAATTCATGGGTTAACTAGATGATTGCTATTGAGTTATAAGCTGCTATTTTATATATATATATAGATATAACATTTGTTTTGAATCATTTTTTGCTATGGAAACAGTCCTAACTTTTCATCATTCTGAAATAAATGGATATACACTTAAGGAGACATACTGTGTTTGTGCCATGTTTTAATAAATTATGAGATATAGTATGTTGATCAGTACTTTTTCTTTGTAAAACACAAAATGTATCAAAATTGCTTATAAAAATAAACTGGCCCCTTCATTTCCTGTTAATCTTAAATGCAAATTATAACTGTCACAATTGAAGAAACCTAATTACACTAAATCATTTCACAAAAGAACAATGACAGGAATAGAAATATTAAGAAACACGTAATTATTGAGTGACTTCTACGCCATCTTAATTTTACAAATGTAAAATGTAAATGTATTTAAAATGAGTCAGGTCTTGTAAAGCGTACTCTTGCTGACATCTGTGACTGATTGGTATTTGTTGTATGCTGTAGCAGCTGAACAAGGCAGATAAAATGTAAAACATGCTTCCCTTTTGCTGTGAGCCAGCTGTGTCCTGTGGCTGTGACCATATATACTACAGTCTCATATAGGCACAGAGGCATGTTGCACCTCAGTAGTAATCACACTTTAATTATCTCATTAGACTGAAATTCAATTAACACACATCAGACTGTAAGCACTGACTCCAGGCATCTATAAGCATTCAGATTATTTTCTAGTTTATGTTAAAGCGAGACACTGCAGGACATCACTGGTAAACTTCACCTTTACTCACATGTTTATTAGTTTTTGAACTACCTCACAAAAAGAAAAGAAAAAAAGAACACAGACTAATTTAAATTTCTTGATTGATTTTGTTGACACAGTATTACATACAAAGGTTTGAAATACTAGATTTTGTTATTTCATTTTTAAGTATATTACTTGATTTGATTAATGTGCATACTAAATATTCAAATGTTTCCACATTTTTGGACTTGAATCTTTACTAAATCAGGTTTAGAATGAATACCAACAAAAACTTTTGTAAAAACTTCTAAATTAAAGTTTGGTGTGTGTAAGTGTTATTGCAGCCCACATTGAAGGAAATAGCATTTGGCGAGTTATTGTTAAAATATGGTCACTCAAACAGACACAAACCATTAATGGAATGACAAGATTGTCTTTCCATTTGAAATGACAAATTTGAAAATTAGTACTTGAAAAGATGGAGGCTAAATGATCATGTTTGTTCATCATATTAAAGTCTGTTTGAGAGTTTTGGACAGCACTGTGCTCACACCATTACCACTTGCCTCTTTTAATTGATTTTAAAACACTTTTTAATCAAAAGCATTTTCTGTCTATCCCCAAAGCTCCGAACCACTTCTCCTCTAATGGGAAGTGTACGTGTTGTGGTTCGATGCACTGATGGGAGTGTTGTGCGCCTAGTTCATTTATCACACTTCAAATCACTCTTTTTAACGCTGTGTTGGATTGACCAGGATCTGACCCATTCAAGCTTCTCACAGTGATCAAGACTGATGTGATTATTGGAGAAAAAATAAACTCCCCTTCTGAGTTACATCCACGGCAGCAGCTGGAGTGCCTTTGTTTATTGTATGTTTATCTCAACACCGCTTCATTAAGAAATTAGTCTGTGAACCTTGTGAACCTACGTGAAACATCCAGCTGTGATCTATGTCTTTTTGCACCATAATATCACACTCCCATCACCTTTGAACACAATGAACAGTTTTATTTTTGTTTAATATGACATTTTCAGAGCATGTGTAGATGGTATTGGTAAAGCACCGGTTAACACAGGAAAAGTTGCCATTTAGAGGTTCTGGAGAGATTATTGAAAAATGTTTATGTATCTTGGAAGGCATATTTGTTGGAGCTAACCTAGACTTTTGCTCTTACGGTTTTTCTTGGTCCAGGCATCTGTTGAGCCTTTGAATGTGTCATTATTTCAAGCACTCTAAAACACCTACAAGTACTGAAATATTACTTTATTAATAATATTACACCATTAGTGATTTTTTGTATTAATTTATTATAAACAATAAATTTAATATTTCCCATATCTCAGTTCAACAGTTACAGTGTTGTTGATTACTTCACTTACTTACCCACATCACAATGTGTTAAACACTTTAGGCTTTCTGCTGCTCCTTTTTCCATGTTATGATGAAAGCCTGACCTGGTCAGAGGTGCCGTGTTGAAGACACAGTTCATTAGTGGTGTGTAGCTGGAAGCTGTGAAGACTCACTGCCTCTTGAGTCCCACACTTTCCTTCATTAGAGAGAATCTTGTTCAAATTGGTGTGTTTGGTGTTTCAGATGACCGTCAGTGTGTATTTGCATTTTATTGTAACCAAAAAGAATGATAATCCAGAGCATTTTGGGGGCATATTTGTTCTCTTTGTGATGTCCCAGCGAGCCTGCATTATATTTTAGGATACAAACCTCATTGTAACTGAAAAGCCTGGCACTGCCTGAAGAAAGTCTGTGTTATGTTTCTGCGTCATTTGAACTAATAAAAGAGCAGCTGTATGAGTCCATGTGTGAGCATGACAGATGGGCGTGATGAGATTGTGCCTAACAGACTGTGGTTTCCTCTTCTTGCTCTGACTCCTCGCTGCTCTGCGGCCTTTCTTTGGAAACATACAAACTCAGTTTGCCTGTCAGAGCTGTTTGATCTGAAGTGGTGAGCAGAGGATCTCGCCTTTGAACTGACTCACACTTGTGGCAACTTTTTTCTCTGTTGTTTGGGGCATTATAGACTGCTATACTTGGCTTGTCAAATATGTGGAACACTCAGTCCATTCAGATTTGAGGAGGCATGCTTCCACACAAAAGTGTTTGTCAGTATAGATCAAAGTGGACTATGTGTGTGTGTGTGTGTGTGTGCGTGCCTCTTAATGTGCACAAAACTAGTGAGGCCTGTTTAATGCTTACCTGTCGTACTTCCTTAGTCTGACAGGTGCACCTTCCCCTCTTCTTGCTGTTCAGCACACTTTAAGGTTAAAGGACAAGATGCTCCTGGACATCACAGGAAATCTTATGAATTTATGATGTGGGACATGGCCATTTGCTCTGAAACTGTTTGCATGCGACTGCTGCTTCATCTTCACAAGACCATATTTTGATTAGAAATGTATTCATTGATCAGAGTCATGCCTTGGTCTCCCTGTATGACAGTTGGCATGCTTTTAAGCATCAAGCTTTTACTCCGTCTTCTCTTTTGTCACTTTGAAAACACATCTAAGACTGTTCCTATAGACATGACGTGTATATCCAAATAGAAACTGTCCCCAATGCTTGTGAATTATTTGCAGTATGTGGCTGCTTGGTCTGTTCTCCCTGACAAGCCTTTTTCACTTGTATTTGACTCCGTTGAGAATGCTGTTTCATCTCTACAGCCAAAAGCGTGAAAATGGAGCACATTTATGTTTCATAAACAGGATGGGCCTATTGCGTAGACTTGAATCTTATCTTTCAGCGCTCAGGCCGATCATGATTGATTGCTCAAGTCATGTCCCTTATTGACTACTCTCTTCTATGTTGTTTGCAATAGAGAAGATTTCACCATCATTCATTATGTGTAAACTGCGATGACTTTGTATCTCAGATCAACACAAGTAGAATGAGCTCAGTGGTTTTAGTCTTGCAGACGTTTTGGGACAAGATGCGCTTCCTCTTTTCTTCATTCTCAATCTGCCATCACTCTACCTCGTGTTTTGTTTCTCTTAGCCTCCACACTTTCTCTGCTCTTGCAGGCTCATAACAGCTGAAGTAAAGTGACAGAACCATTATACATAACTTTGTATCAATCAACAATTTTTGTCGCAAAGCAATTGGATTTCATGACAGTGAAAACGTGTACTCTATTCTAAAGTCACTTAGAAATATTTTTAGCTACTGCACTGCTGCTTTGTAACTACTTAACTAAGGGTTTAGTTATTTAAGTATAGAAGAATACTGATCATTGAGAAACATCCTGCATCTTTGTAGACTTCAGAGTGTTCTGTTTTTATGCTGAATAGGCTATTTAGTTGTTTGTTTTGAAAATTTAACTTGGTCGGGCCATATGGATTCTCATAATGTTTGTGATTTTAAAAACTCTTGAGAATCCATCTGGCTTGTCCTCTGCCGTACGGTTTGAGCCAGCTGCTATGTGACCGATTGGAATGAACAGTGCCAAGGTATGTATTGTGACCTGTTTCAGTAGCAATAAGGTCTAATTTGGGATTTTGATAAACTTCATGCATTTGTAGACCACGAAGATGCCTATGCTTTTCTCTGATATTAAGAAAAAACCTTTTTTCTACTGTGAGTGGGTGGGTTAGAAAAATATCATCCTTGGTGATTTGCTAATTGCATTCATTAAAATTGTAATTTAGTTTTTTTTGCGATTACCATAATCTTGCCGCCCTATCATTGTATGCTTCAAACCTTTTTAACAAATTGTATGTTTCAAACTTCTATAACAAATTGTACTGCATTTACCTTTGCCCCAGTCTTGTTCCCAGTTATAAGATAGACAGCAGGGGCAGCTCACACCATTTGATGGGATCTGTGTTGAGCTGTTAGATAGATCGGAGATTGGCTTGTCAACTCTTCATCCAATATCAGAGTGTCTTGGCTTTGCTGAAGTGCCACAAATCTTTTTTCTCTGTCTTTCGAACAAAGAAATCCCCCATCACCCTTCCAAAACCACTTCAGTTTGTCTGTCTTTTCTGATTTGTTAATGCTTAAAAGTCTGTGTGGTACCAAATAGGTCTATTTTGAATCCGGCTTTGTGGTTTATAAATGTTTGAATTTTCTTTCTGGTTGTTGTTCTGATGAAATAAACTAGACAGAAATACAACCAGCTGACCAGAAAGCATAGCACTCTAAGGAAATAGTGAGAGGCAGAAAGTGAGATACAAAAACTAAATAAGTTCTCTTTGTATGTAAAGAGGATAGACATGAAAATAAGGGATAAGAAGAGGCACAAGATGGGTCCACAAAGATGAGACTGGGCAAGACTTTGGCATAATTTATCATGAGCAAATTAGGTTTACAATTTAAATTAATTGTAATCGCTTGTTTGTATCAGTGTTTTTTGGAACCATGTGTTTTTTTTTTAAATTGCAACTCACCAATGTTTTCTCCTTTTTTGTGTGTTCAAGTCAAATTTTATTTTTCAAGTAATAAGACGTGATGCTTTATTTGGATTTATCCAATCCTTAAAGTTGCTACTGAGCTTTGCTCCACTTGCTTTATACTATGGAATCCCATGCACCAGACCCAAAGGTTTGTTCCCACATCAGAAATTGAGTTAAAACTTCAGCTGCATAAACTGGTATAAAATATCTGTGGTAGCTGTTGGTAAGGTAGGCCAAGCTGATTGTAGAATGGTAGGGGAACGCAGGGAATGTTAGGGGAAAGCTCATCTACGGATTTATGCTTAGATAAGGTTGTGCTCCTCACACTGTTTTTATTTTATATATATTTTTAGTGGTGCAATGTACAATATGCTTTATGCTTTAAAAAAATAATAATAAATTGAAAAATAAAATAATAATAATAAAATAAAAATTCAGCTGCAAAAGAAATTACCCGGGGTAAATATTCAAACTGATATTGCTCGGTAATGTACCTACGACAATGCAAATATGAGACATTCACAACAATGTTGTCATTGACTCAGTGGGATATCTCACAGACAAAACTTCAGCTGTTTTCGTGTGTTTTTGTTGAGGAGGAAATGTTTGGCTTTTAATCTTATTTTAATTGAGCTATTCCTTCTTTGTAAGAGCCGAGGCAGCAATGTTGTGGTATTTGTATTTCATGAGTGAGATGTTGTGATTTTGCTCCATTCTAATGAAAAATGAGAACGAAACCTTTTGAACCAAAAGATTAGACTCTATAGTAAATGAAGTAAGTGATGTTTAAGAAAAGAAACTGCAGAAAATAGGAAGACATAGGGGCATAGGATTTGCTCTACCATCCCTAATAGAGCGGGAGCAACTTTAAAGAAAAAATGGTCGTAACATTTCTTTCAAAAGCTTAACTTCTGCTTGAAACAGGCGTCTTGTTGCAGCATTAGCTAATCTCTCTGAAGACGTGGCACAGAAACACAGATCCCCTCTTTCCCTGTCTGCTGCTGGTAGCAATAATCCAGCTTTTCAGAAAAACAACCTTTCATTATTAAAATTTCCCCAATTGATGACAGACAAGAATAAGTAGTGTGAATTAGCAAACACATGGTATTCCACTTCCCTACATCTGCTGTTTGATGCGTCTGACAAGCTAGAAAAGCTATTGATGTTTGAAGATTAATCAACAACTAGTCTCTGGCTGTGCTGAGCTTTGTGCGCTAAAGCTGGAAATGCTGCCGATGTGGTGGCACGGCCTTCTTTAATTGCCTTTGAATTCTTCCTGTAATTAAAACTCTTGGTTAATTACAGTTACATCTCCCACTGGACTGGCTCAGCAGTTATGTGGAAGAATCAAAGCTACAAACAAACAGTGTTGTTTAGTTTATTTTCTTTTAAATATGTAAGCTATCCTAATGCAATTTTTCCGAGAGATGCATTTCTGTACCAAATCTTTCAAGCTCTCCATCTCCAGACTAAAGGTTTCAATAGGTTTCAGTAGCTCAACTCCGTACCGGACAATACGGATAATATGGATAATGCAGACATCATCAGTTTGAATTTTTCAAGGAAAAGTTTCCAGTCTCTAAATTGTATTTGAAAAAAAAAAAAAAGTTTTTCTGTAAAAAAAAAAAAAAAGGGTTTTGAGTGAACCTTGGAAAATTACCCAAATTAAATAATTAATTTAATTATGGTCAGTTTTGCAATTTGCAAATACCATCCATTAAATTTTAACTATTGTGAAGCCTTTATTTATTTATGCAAAAAAATCTACACTATGCAGTATACGACATAACTGTTTGGTTTTGTCTTATACTGTAAAACATATTCTTATTTAGTAGGCATAATTTTCTAAGTTTGCTCTACACTGAAATATTTTAAGAACCTCTCAAAACTTTCCCAGCCTGATATCTTGTAGTTGTAACTGCAGCACTAATGGTGAGCAGTGCATTGAAGTGTAGCTCCTCTGCACCATGTGGGGTCACATTACCTGAAATACCTCCTATACTGTGCATTTTATTTTGGGAAGCCTTTTGATGCTTAACATCTTTTTTTTAAAGGGCTTAGGGCAAGTCAAAACGGTGTGAGTGCTGTCGGTGTGTGACTCCAGTCATTTACGCTAAATGCTTAACGTTGAAAGATATTGGCTAAAAAATAGTTTGACATTATTTTTAGTAATGACATAATCTAATTGTCAATCAGATAGAATAATCGTGAATGTTTCTGTGAAAGCTGTGGATAATTTTAAGAGCTTTTTTTGTTATTTCTTTATATTTAACATTATAAACTACTATTTTAAAAGTTGTATATTTCAAAAACAACTATTGCAGTTAATGTCCATTTTACAGTACACTGAAGTTGTTTTTGATTACTTTCCTGTGCACTCTTTCTCTGAAATTTGGTCTCATTTTGCAGAGATTGTCTTTTCTGCAGTGAACCGCGGCTGAGCTGAGTAGAGCAGACTTCATACATAGTTGCTCTGGTGGGGGCCGTCAGATTAAAGTTGAGTGGAATAGCCAAATGGGGAGTGGACCGGGCAGTGTGCGTGTCTCCCAAAGGGATTAGATTGGGTCAGGCAGTGAAGTAGGCCGAATAAACGAGTTCATCGGATTGCAAGTATTTCAAACTTGTTATTATGCTGTAATCCCAGGTAGCAACTGACAGACAATAGGATTTACTGTAATTCACTGTCAAACAAACATTCCCGCAAAAATGTCATCTAAAATTTTCTGTCTCAATAGTCGTCTGGACTTAGTAGTCAACAAAACTGAAAATCAAATATTACTGGATTTGTAATAAAGATCTTTTTCTTTTGAACAAAAATAACAACAACAACTATTCATCAGAATTACTGTGTGATCCACATGGTATAAAAAGTACAATTATTTTGTGTTAATAATAATCTGTGGTGTAAAAGATGAGATAAAAATTATATTGGCTATTGAACTTATTGTTTTAATATTAGGTGTGAAATTTCTTGTATTGTAATAGCACATACCTGGACTAGATTTTTGAAATTGAGTTGTTTTGCCATCTGTTTTTTCAATTTATTTTTAATCAGAAGGTTCTGGCCTGAGGAACTACAATTTATAGTGCCCTGAGGTGCCCTATAAATGGATCATGGACCACTCCTGGACAAATGAGGGATCATGGTCTCTTTTCTATTGAAGGTTGTATAGGGTTGACAAATACCCTTCACAGAAACTAGTTTCACCCTCAGAGTTCATTTCCCATCTAAACAAAATTTACAATTAGTCATTTAAAAAGTCTATGAGTCAAAAACATAAAACAAAATCAAATAAGACTACATTAAGATTGAAACCCTAACCCAAAACCAGTCCCTTTTGTTTCTCATAATCAAGGAAGCATATTTGTTTTAAGGCAAAGAGACTACTTTTGTTTTGCGGTACATTTTCCTTTGAAGTTGAGGTTAGCGCTTTTTTTCTTAAAACAGAATAGACTTTGAAGTAGAACAGTTTTTCCATTGATCTCGAGTATCATTACAACAGTAGGCTGCCGTACAAAGTAACCTCTGTTTTGGCATTGCTTTGTACTTCATTTTACATTCTGATAATTCATGTTCCTCCATTTTTTTCTGTGTTTGGGAGCGGTGCAAAGAGTTGGGTTGTATTTCTTGCTGGTATGACTCATAACTTCTTGAGCAAATCTTGTTAAAAAGTAGCAACATAAAAATACTTGTTCTGAAGTTCATATGGCTTTCAAGCTCAAGAGATAAAAGAGTGAAAGCAAATTGGAAATCTGCATAGACTCCGGGTCTCTGACATTTCTGGTATTTTATTATTAAAATACATAAAAGAGAGAATATAAATATACATCCACACAGCAGCAGTAGAAACATGCTTTCAAAGACCTGACATTCAAAAGTTTCAAAGCAATTTAAAACATGGTCCACTTTTTTGGCTTTTGGAACTTTTCCTTTTTAATGGGCTGGTTTGCGGAGTGGTATATAATTCAAATTGAACTTTTGTCGTTTTAATTAAACAAGAGAAATGCTAATGTCCTTTCTCAATGTGGTGTGAGGCAAAGCACTAAAGATCAAGCCTAATTGACATTAAAGCTTAATTTGAAATTTAACCGAAGATTTTAAGAGGCACTAAAGTGGTCTTCGATGCATCAAAACAAAAACAATACAGCATTTTGTCTGTTTTCTCTGTGGAAATATTGAAGTTTGTGCCGTTTGCCGTCTGTGAAGTGTGGAGAAATTGTGAGGGTGAAGGAAAGGTCACAAATGACAGCAGGCAGCACATTACGATGAAAAAGTGAGCTTCAGATTTCCATTTTCAGCTCATGAAGCCGGTCCCCTGGCTCATTATGCTTCTTTAGACTTCAGACTAATTGCCACAAAATGCAATTATCATACCCACCAGGAGCTGACGATGCAGACACTTAACTTACAGCAGTGTTTTGCATAATATCTGCTATTTTATTTTTCCCCTTAATATTTTACGGTGACTTTATTTCCACAGTGAGGTAAACTTTCTTCTCCCTCTGTTGACTGCACAGTTTGGGGGGTGAATTCAGTGTCTGGACTTGGAAGTTGACCTCAGCCGTCTGCCTCAGAACAAGCCATTACCCCAGAGAACCACAGTCTCCTTTCCCTTGTGTCAGCTTCAGAAAAGCTTTCTTTATTGTGAACTAGTAAGTCCTTTCAGAAAGTGCTTCAACTGTTTGGATTCTTGTAAATGCCTTTTATGATGGCACCGTATTGTAGATGTTGTACTGTATAGTAACAACTGAAAAAAAATGGTAGGTGGACTGTGCAAACTAAAGGTACATTGCAAAAATATAGTTATTTGGGTTACCTTGATTAAGATGCATGTATCTAGTTGGTCTAGATTTTGAAGAGATTTCAAGACAAAATATTTGTCAAAGGAGTCAGATATTTATCTTGAATTTTAAGTTATTTTAAAACAAGTGAAATCTGCTTCATCACCTAAGAAATTAATTAAAAACTCCACTATAACTCCTGTAAATTGCATCTTCAAATACTGAATGAATTATTTGTAACCCAAATGTGTTCTCAAACTCGCTGCTCACAGGTAAAATAGCCCTGATTACAGTGAAGTATGCCTGATTTCAAACATCTGCTGCAGATTCTGACCATTCGCTCTGGTCCTTATACTTTCAGACTTGACCCATGTCTCTTACTTTTACTTCTCCAGCATTACCGAGTGTGCCTCTATTTGTAATGTTGTGGGCAAATTTTAGGGATTTAGTGTCACTTTAAGTCTCAGTTAGCAGAAAGACTCCCTCTGGATGCTCCAGCTGGGCGATGTAAATCACTGACTCCTGTCTATTCTTCTTCTCCTGCATCTGTTTGTGTCTCACCTGGGTCCTTGGCACCTCCCTGCTCCAATCCCATCAGTGGCTCTCCAGAACGCCTCTTCATGCTTTATTTCTCGAACACAACTTTCTCCACCTCGCTGCCACCGACTGCTGAATTATGAATAGATGTGAATGCTGTTGGCCAGGCCTGAGGATTACTTTCAATTTGCACAGCGCTGCCCTCACTCTGTGACTGGCTCGCGCTGTCAGTCATACTGCACTCCCAGGGGATCTCAAAGGTTGCCACATGAAACTACCGATAGTAGAAATCATGTTTAAAAGTTTGACGAATAGATCCCTCTGGATGGAGAATGTAATATTCAGCAAAAGTCAGTTTTTGTGGTGTTGTAAATGGGAATACCAAGTTCTGTGCATGGCAAATGTTTTTTAAATGTTCACTATACAGCTTTTCTGGTGATGTTCATTTGCTTGTCTCTATGTAGATGTTATTGCTTTCGCTGCTATGTTCCACCGTGTGGCATGAAACCAAACCCTCAAACGAATTTTTGTTGACCCTCAGTGTTTTCTGATAAAATGTGTTATAAATGCTACTTTTTAAATGATTCTTGATATTGACCTTGACTGACTTTCTGGCCCTCTGCTTGGTTAGGGCTTATAAATTTACCCACTATTAATCAGTTCGAGGTATTTGAAACTATCTTTTAAAAGCCTACAACATGTTTACTGAGAGCAGTGGCTTCTCTCAATGACATATAGAGAGATTTATGGTCGATGTCACTTTCTGCCCTACTGTGCATGCTCCATGCAGAAAGAGGCGCTCTCCATCTGCTTAGCTGGGGAAACTTCTTTGAATAAAACAACAAACGGGATGACAGCTAGCTGTTTCAATCAGGTATGAACTGGTCTGACAGACGTCTGTCTCCTGAAGCTTGACACAGCGTTTTTCTGACAGTTTTTTCACTCACCTGAATGTAACTTTTAAGAGTCGTAGGGTTGAATTTCATTCACAAATGTTGCAGCATACTTTTTGTTTTCGCAAAGTGATAAACTCTTGTAGTTAGCTGACAACGGTGCTGTACGTATAATGCCATACTGTGTAAAATCCTGAGCAAAGCGGTAACATCTTAAGACAAGCAGAACACGCGCTCTACCGGAAAAGTTACATACAAACATTTTTTCATTGTTAGTGAGAGGAACCAGAGCTGTTCATTTGAAATACAATCCAGTTGACTTGAAACTTTAGCCTGGAGAATCCAAACTCTGTATTATTGTGAACAACTGCTGGTACAAAGTTGAAATAAACCAAAAACTGTAAGTCTGGAGACGCAGAGCCTGGAATGACTTGGTACAGAACTGCTACTGTGGCACTAGATTGATTAATATATTTGGTGCTAATTGCAAAAAAACCTTATAATTTGCGAAATGTCCCTTCAAATAATGAGCGCTTCTAGAAATTCACAGGAAAAGGCTACAGGTGTTCTTCAAAGGCTGAGGTAATGAATTTACAGTAGAGGATAAAAATGACTTTGAGTGTAAGAATCTTGCTTTTTTTATATATACCGTACAATAATGTTTTATTGTCCAAGATCTTTTACTGACTAAACTGTTACACATTATGAGAACATAATGTATTTTTTGCATTAATAGATTTTTCTTTGAAACCGACATAGCACAACAAAGTTTGAAAAAACGTCGTCATCGTCATAGTATGTACAATATAGAGCCTCTATGGAGAAACGGGAAGCGGCAGAGTGACCCTTCTCGGATACTCATTGACTGGCGATAACCGCATGTAATTGGCCCGCGTGATGAGAGCCGGCAGCGCGAAGTGAAAGGCAAGTGGAAAGGACAGGGATTCTTTTTAATGAAGCCAATGAGAAGGACATAGAGCGCCTGCAGGCTTCATAAAGGATTAGAGTCGGCTCCAACACATTTGGGCTTATGATGCTTCCTCATGGACAACCTTGAGAGCCTGGAAAGGACAGCCAAGTGACAGAATGTAGCGTGAAAGTAAATATTAAGAAGGTATTGATATGCCGTGCACTGCTTTCCATCCAATAAAGCTTGATATTTAATTGTGCTCCATGCAGAGATGTTAGTAAACAAAAAGATTTTCTAAAGGTCACAGTCCTCCAGACATTAACCTTTTAGTTTACTCCACTCCCACTCAGACTCATTAAGAATGTGTTTTCTCCAACTAAAATGCATCCTGTATCATCATTATCATTTCCTTTTGGCTGTTTCTCTGTGGCTTGATCAAAACAAATCGAATATCATGTAAAAAGTCTGATAAAAACTTTTTGTAATGCAGAAAAGGCTCTTTGCTCAATAACATAAAATACACTCTTTTTATTACAAACAAATTTACTGTACATTTCAAATTAACTATTAACTAAAAACAAACTAGTAGAACTATTAAGCTTTTTTTTTTCTTGCTCACTTACCTTTTGCATTTTCAGCATCATAATTCGTCACCACATTTTCACAGGCTGCGTACAACATGGCTCATTTTCACAAGTTGAGCCATTTGTACTGGAGCGGACGCTAGCTCACACTTTGTGAGTTTTGGGAAACAAAATGCTGTTAGTCGGCATACTGTAGATCTGGGCCCCCGCAAACGTATTCACAAAAATGGTTACTTTGATAATGTGTTTGTTGATGGGCAAAATTTATATCAATACTGATAAATAATATATAGATCCATTTTTCGTTTAATTATTATATCCTAATCTACCCAATAGGGAGATAAGGTTTGAATCAAGGGTCAGGCTAAATCATCATCTCCTGATCTCTCTGGGAGTTTTGCATGTTCATCCTGTGTGGATTCTCTGCGGGTACTACTACTGCATGTACTGTATAGGTCGATTGACATCAGTGTAAATTTCCCCCATGAATGAGAGAGTGAATGATTGGATCTCTCTCTATCTGATAAACTTGCAATGAATTGGCCACTGTCCAGGGTGTAGTGGTAGAAAACAAATAAATTATAAAAAAAATTTGATTAATTAATTATGATCTGTAATTAATTAATCGAATTAATCTATTTTTAATCTCACCTAAAATTGCTGAGAAAAACATTCAACTTAAATGTTTTTGTTTTGTTTTTATCCAATTTAATTCATTACTTTATTGTTGCAGATGGGAAATATTAATATATTGCAAAAAATGAAGACTTTAGGAAGTCTTTTGTTGCTATCTTCACGTCATGAAGTTTTTGAACATAAAATTCCTGTCCCTCAGGTCAACTGGCATGTGCAGACTTATGTCCACTTTGCAACTCGCATATGGAAACAATAAAGTTAAAGATTTCAAAATAGATTAATGCGATTAAAACATTTTACTCGATTAATTTGTCTGTAATTAATTAATCTCAATTGCACAAATTTGACACCCCTATTTTTTTTTTTTATTCAGGTAGAAGGCTTTTGAAAATGCATGGATTCTTCTTGTATCCTGCTATGTTAGTGGCTGCCTTGACCCTTATCAAAGTGACAGTGAGTGTAGATTGTAGGTTGTAGCCAGTTGGCACAGACACACCAACAGTTGAAGTGATAGCTGCTGACACAGTGGACAGACCGCTCAGCCAAGAAATGGACAAACACTGATGTCTCTTCTTACCTTCACTTCCTGATGACTTTCAAGCCCTTGTGTCCAGCAAATACTGTAGCTCAGTGGCAGATGGTTTAGAGC
Source organism: Mugilogobius chulae (assembly GCA_038363315.1). Lineage (NCBI taxonomy): Eukaryota > Metazoa > Chordata > Actinopteri > Gobiiformes > Gobiidae > Mugilogobius > Mugilogobius chulae. Next base: position 32,895,849 of record CM076412.1, on the reverse strand, counting down.
TGGATCACAATTTTGATTTTATACATTTTACATAAGTGCTTTGTATTTTATATTGCCTTAAATAAAGTCAACTTCTTGCTTTAAAAGTTCACACTTCACTCTGATGGATTTAATCCAGCTGTCATTCACTACCCGGAGCACTTTGTAATGGCTAGTTGAGCGTAAGTGGCCAACAAAAAAAAAAATTTGCACAAAACCATTTACAGTGCCCTGCGAAAGTAGTCACACCCCTTGAACTTTTCTACATTTTCTCTTATTATGACCACAAAAATCAAACATATTTCACTGAAACTTTGTGTGAAAGACCATCACTAAGTTGCACACAATTGTGAAGTGGAAGGACAGTCGTCATACATGATTTATTTATTTTTTTTACAAATAAAAACCTGAAAAGTAGGCCTGCAAAATTATTCACACCCCTTTTCTTCTGAGTGCAACACATTACTTTTAGAGGCTTTAGAAGGTTCCAATGTTGACCTAACAAATAAATAGAGTCCACCTGTGTGTAGTCTACTCAGTATAAATGTAGCTGTTCTGTAAAAACCTCAGAGGTTTGTTTGAGAGTATTGGGGAGCAGTCAGCACCATGAAGACCAAAGAACACACCACACAGGTCAGGGATAAAGCTGTGAAGAAGTAAAAAGCAGGATTAGGTTATAAAAAGATTTCCAAGGCTCTAAACATCTCACGGAGCACTGTTTACACCATCATCCATAAATGGAAGGAGTATGGCACAACTGCAAATCTACCAAGACCAGGCCGTACACTTAAACTTACAGTTTGAACAAGGAGAGAACTGGTCCCCGGTGACTCTGGAGGAACTGCAAAGATCTACAGCTCAGGTTAGAGAATCTGTCAACAGTACAACTTTTAGTCATGCACTACACAAATCTGGCCTTTATGGAGGAAAGCCTTTGCTGAAAGAAAGCCATAAGAAATCCCGTTTTCACTTTGCCAAAAGCCATGTGGGAGACACAGTAACCATGTGGAGGAAGGTGCTCTGGTCAGATGAGACCAAAATTGAATTTTTAGGCCAAAATGCAAAACGCTATGTGTGGCAGAAACTTAACACTGCTCATAACTCTAAATACACCATCCCCACTTTCAAAAATACAAGTGCCAGCATTATTTTCTGGACATGCTTTTCTTCAGCAGGGACAGGGAATATGGTCAGAGTTGATGGAAAGATGGATGGAGCCAAATACAGGGCAATATTGGAAGAAAACCTATTGGAGTCTGCAAAACACTTGACTGGGGCGGAGGTTTATCTTTCAACAGGACAACGACCCCAAACATAAAGCCAAGGCTACATTGGAATGGTTTAAAACAAAACATATTCATGTAATGGCCCAGACAAAGCCCAGACCTCAATCCAATCGAGAATCTGTGGCAAGATCTGAAAACTGCTGTTCACAAACACACTCCATCTAATCTGACTGAGCTGGAGCTATTATACAAAGAAGAATGGGCAAAAAATTTAGTCTCAAGATGTGGAAAAGCTGGTAGAAACATACCCAAAGAAACTTGCAGCTGTAATTGCAGCAAAAGGCGGTTCCCGAAAATATTGACTCAGAGGGGGTGAATAATTTTGCAGGCCTACTTTTCAGGTTTTAATTTATAAAAAAAAATAGATCATGTATGACTGTCCTTCCACTTCACAATTGTGTGCAACTTAGTGTTGGTCTTTCACACAAAGTTTCAGTGAAATATGTTTGATTTTTGTGGTCATAATAAGAGAAAATGTAGAAAAGTTCAAGGGGTGTGAATACTTTCGCAAGGCACTGTAATCTGTATTTCAACAACACCCTGAATCTATGGACTGCATGAAAACCTTCTTTGTAAAAAGTGTAGAGTGAGTTTTAGTATACAACAACTCTAGGACTATAGTTTACTAAAGACAATATTGGTCAACTAAAGGCCCTGTTGGAACGACTGGTCAACTAAAAGGCGCTCGGCAAAAGAAAGTTTAAAAAAAGCATTAAACAACTATTTATATGGAAAACTAGGACACAATGTTAAAAAGCTAATTAAAACTTTATTCCTAATATCTGCTTCTGTTCTAAAATAATCCGAGTGATCAAAATAAAATAATTTTTGATCAATACAATTTTGGTCAATCATGGACCAATTAATTGACTTAACTAATAAAGACGTTCAGTTCTACATAAACTTGCCAACCTTTTTTTCTCAGTATATGTTTGTAATGCTCTTTACTACAGTGGCTAATAAAGTTAATTTGTTACCCATGCCAATCTCCACTGTATTTACCTTAGACTCGATTTTGTGTGAGATCCTATCTTCTACGCTCAATTACAGTGAAGAAAAGTTTAGCTTGATATATTGGCTCTTCACATCTCCAACAGAAAGATATTTGAGGAGAGGCATTATTCAGCAATAGCTTGAACTTGGAACGCTCACTGAAGGAACCGAGACAAACGAGATGACAAACAACCATTTACGTAGAAGTTCAGTTACAAAGCAATAGACGCTCCCCAAGTCATTACATTTGGTATTTGATCTGGCTGCTTTCAATGGCAAGTGTTTCCCTGTAAATGACCCTTTATGCTGTTGAGCAGAAATGTTTCAGCTTCAGTAATTGCCAGACATCACTATCTTCTTGCAACCTTATAACAAATTCTTGCTTGTTTTTCTAAAGAACAACTCCATACGGATTACAAGGACAAATTGCTGCTTTGATGTATTGGCTGAGAACAAACAATACATCTCTCACCCAATTATGCCTATGTCTTTTCTTGTGGGGTGTCACTTGTTATCTCTGCTCAAGTCATACAGCATAAAAGGTCGCTCGGGGAGAGAATGACACACTCTGATCATACGGGCCACCAACAGACGATGTCCATTTAATGGATTTTTGCTCACGGTGGATTTGTCCGGGGCACAAGACAAGCCACTGGTTGACTTGGTTTGTGGAATTGTTTTAATGGGACAAAGCATTTTATAACCAAGAGGCACCAATGTTGGATGTGTTGCAAAGGCTATTGTTGTATCGAATAACTAGTATGCTTATATAAAATGAATTATGTAACTTTTCTTTGATTTTAGATTGTAGTGTATCATGGTGCTTAAACTCTATTATTTCAATATTAACAGATCTACTCAATACCTATTATTTTCTATTATTATTTTCAATACAAACTTGAATATTATCATGACATGATATGAGCTTGCGTATAGCTGTATATAAAAAAAATAACTTTCTTTTGTTACAGTGTAGCATTTATTTTATTGCAATACTGATATTTTTGCAAGGCTTATTGTGCAGTCAGGCTAGATTATTTTAAAGGTGCTATACCTGAGTTTTGCTTTCTTAAAATGTAAACAAACAAAAGAACTTTATTTTAAATTTTGTGCAACAGTCCACAGTATTGCTGGGTTTCAGATGACGTCACGCAAGCTGACTGGATTCGTATCAGATTTTTGATTCTTTGTACAATCCTACGCTATGTATAAAAAAAATCTAATAATATGAGCACATGGCAATAGATTGTTGAGGCCAGGATTAAAAAAAATAAATCAACTGAATAAAGGTTTTTGCAGAAGTTCAGTTCAGTTAAATAGGATAAACAATAAAGCCAACAATTATAGCACCGTGACAAATTACTGGGGCAGAACATAGCAGCGATTACACTTGACTTTGCTCTGTGTTGATGTTATGAACCGCTCTTGCAAACTGAGTTATTGAGCAAACGGCCTTGCTTCAGGAGGACGTGTCACCCTGAATCATTGTGACGGTTTCTTTAGACTGCGGCGTCAAATGTAATGTTCTTTTGAGCCACTGATCCCTTGTGTCAACTTCATCAGACTTTAAGGCCAGGCACTTCAGACAAAAACATAGAGTGCTTTTGGTGGGAAAAAAAACAAACAAAATTGTCCAATCGATAAATATGTTTTATAATTTCATTAATGACATATGTTTATTATTTCATTAATGACACTTTTTCCACAGAGTTGCATTGTGACTTAAAAGGCCATTTCCTTAAATTCTTTTTTAACAGGGACAGCTAGATCAGCCCATATTACAGTATTCGTAGCTTCTACACACACAACCTTTACAATTTTGGACTGTGCAAGATATTGAATATCTAATGCTAAGCCTGATTTCTTAGTGGTTTGAGTCTAAAAAATGTGAACAATGTGGAAGTTTTTAATCAGATCTAGTTTGCTCAAAATAAGATAAACATAATCTCGTCTATAATCCTTTTATCTAACATGTAACAATGCATATAAATCTGGCTTTATCCACTTTTTGGATTTGGTTGCTGCCAATATGTGCAACTTTGTTTATTTTTGCACACAAAATGCGCATGACAAAAAGCTTGTAATGTGTGTTTTTTTCTTGCATTTATGTAACTAAACAGCGATAGAAGTTTGACATTGATAGCTATGTATTTTTATTTTTCTTCCCCCCATTTGTTTATGTCAGGTCTTAAGAGTTTGAACTCCTGCAGAATATTGGCTTTTCTAGCTAATTTTTTTTACATTTTTTCTTATCAAATGTGCTCATTTGTTTTCGCAAAAAATTTGATACTCCACCTCTTTGTTGTGCCACTTATTCCGTATGTACTGTTCTTAGCGATTAATTATTTAGTACTCAGGGAAAGGCTTGTATTGAAAAACTAAAGCCATCATCAGACACTGCCAATCTGATCTTGTCTCAATGAATAATAGATCAACAACAGTGGAAACTAATAGTGTATTAAAGGTCGCCAATAAGCTTATAGATGCTTTGCAGATAAGCTTAACATCATTAATTGTATTTCTTGGTTTTACTGAGCAATGTTTGCTTTAATTAGCATATCGAGTATGGCAAAAACCTCTTTCCACTTTACATTAAATTGCTATTTTAAAAATCAATTTATTACTGGCACGGTCATGTAAATATGCTCTTGTCAGGAATTTAGTTACAAATCCATCCACTGACTGCAAAATAAATTACATAGGGGAAAAAAATCAAACTGATCTTGCCTGGAATTTACTGCTACAGAAATGCTTAAAACAAAATGCTTAAAAAACTGATCCTGGATAAATTTCCCTCACCCTCGTCAATTAACCCAGACATTAGCCGCTCTCAATAAGTTGTATTAGGAAAGAGGTTCACAACTCGATCTGTTAACCCTGGATTTTCCTAATGAAGCCGCGCACATTCACAGAGCAGGGACGTGGTTAGCGCAAACTGACCAATCAGAACACCGACCTGCGGACTTCAAACGTGAGGAAATGTCATGAATGAAAAATCAACAAAAAGCCTATTAAAATCTAGGCAAAAGGAAAGCCGCTGCAGCTTCAAGCGGAGTCTGGACTTAAGCGTCAGTCACAGACAGCTACGCTACAAACTATAATTTAAATATCATGCAACAGACATAAAAAACATTTAATAGACCGACTGCTTAGTCTGAATGAGCTCAGACTAGTGTCTTTTGTCTGAGCTAAAGTGATGCATAAAGATCCACACAGTGCAGTCATTCAATATTTCTTCACTATGAAAACATTAAATAATCATCACACAGATTAAACAATAGGATTCTTAGTCTAGTCACTGTCCACATATAATATCTCATAATCCTCTTATAATTGTTAGAAGAATTTGTTGTGACTTTTGCATTTCTCGCTGCCCGTTCCCGCTCTCTCCTCCCTCTCTTCAAAAACGCTTCTCATCTTCGATTGGTCAGTGACTTGTCATTTTAACTTATTCAAGAACTTACCCTGTCCAGAGCAGGTTATGAATTTCCGCATGTTGCCATAGAATCTGTCCCAATAGGAAGTGATCCAGTTTTGTAGGACTGTCAGACCAAGTTTAACCCAGATATTGCCTCACTAAACCCCAAATCTGGCTTCAAAAGTATAGGGCTCTGGACATCTCACATCTACCTACAGTAATACATCACAAAGCAGTGTTTTCTGAGCTCAAATGGTAAAGAACTCCAGTTGTGTTTTGATAATGTGCAGTGCTAAAATGTACTTGCAAACTCAGAAATGTCAGTTTAGCATACTTTGTGTTCTTAAATAATAATAGTTCATGTAGTTGTCTATCATATATGACATTTATGGCACTACACGTGGAAAACTGCGCTGTGTAAAATGATATCACTATATGTGTCCTTCCATTAATCATGTAGAGCTATGTTATTCATCAGCTGTGCAGATGGTGCCTCAAGAGTATCATATGTTTGGCTCTGTGTGTGGTTATGTGGCCGTGAACAGCCCCAGGTGAGGTCAGAGTCTGATGTCAGTGGGTCATGACCATACAGCATAACGTCTTCAATAATTCAACTCGTGTTCAGAGAAACCTTTTCGTCTATAAGTCCTGGAACAATTGTCTCCTATTAAAAATTCATGGCACATAGCAGGACACATTCTTAATCACCCCATTGTGTCCTTTAGTTTCACTGTTCACAAGGCAGTGTGATATCTTTCATGACTGTAATTTAAGAATGACTAGCATTGTGGTTATAAAACTCCTATTTGGCACTTTTTATGGCAATATATTATTCTTCATCAAGCCGAAGCTGAGGTATAATGGAAATTTCATATCAGATTCGAATGCCATTTTAAAGCAAGCCTAAGGAGCAAAGCATATTACAATACAGTTTGCACATGATAACCTCCATCAATCTTTTAGGCTGATGTTCTTTACGCTCATATTTACACCCACTGTTCTCAATGTGCTGACCTGCTTTGTACTCACTGGTAATGAGTGTCCTTGCCTTTGGTGTACAGCATGACAATACCAGTAATAACCATCCATCACTGCCCTGAGAGGCTAAGTTACAAGAGACACAGGCTGTCTCTTCTCCCATTGGGGGAAGATTCCACACAAAATAATCTACATAATTGGCCTTCTGCATGTACCCCAAACTGCCACAGGCTCTGGGGTGTTCCTCAGATCATGCAGAGCGATGGCTTCCCTCTGTGTAAAATGACTAATGTGTTTTTTCTCTGGGGGACACTGGCGCAGAGCTTATGTAAAGTGTGATGAGTGGGCACAGTGCAGACATCATTGTGAGCGCAGCCATTTGAGGAGCTGTGTGGATGCGATGCCTCGGCCTGTGAGTCTTTCTGGAGAGAGCTCGACTACGCCCACGCGCTCTCCAACACACTCATGCTCATTTGTCAGCCATGTCCTACACCTGCAGCAAGATTACCGACAAGAACTTCACTGAAAAGTCATGAACGATTTGGCTGAGCATCAATACAAGATATTTAACATAGTGAAGTTTTTTGTGTGTTTGATGTATTTACATCAACATTATAATTTATTTGGAAAACCATGCTTATCTTAATAGGTTTGAATCAATCAATGAATCAATTAAATTAACCAATAACAAAACCTTGTAGAAGCATTTCAAAATAATACCAATTTTATTTTTGAAGAATAGTGAAAAGACATTGTTTCAAGACTAATTTACTTTTGCTTTGTTCCTAGTAAGTAATAGTAATGCTTTAATTGAAAAAAAAAGCTTCTACAGTATACAGAAAAAAATGACCCAATTACGGCTTGTTAATGACATTTTAATGCTGTAATCGTAACATGGTAAAAATGTAATAACACAGAAATTACAAAGTTGTAACCAAAAACCATGATGTTGGAATCCAGTTATAGTGAACTTGTAAAATGACTTTAAAAGCAGGAAGTGTCACCTGTTTTTACATAAAAAAAGAAACCTTAAGATTTCTTTCTTTAAATTTAGTGGAACTATGCTTTCTAGGTGCTTTTAATCCTTCACCCCAAGGGGATAGGACTATCTTGTTTTGTCACGGTTCTTGCCTACATGGGTCACTATTCCAATGTTTTTGCTTTTGTTACTTTTTCTGTGAATTTGAAAAAAAAAAAAAAAAAAAAAATATATATATATATATATATATATATATATATATATATTTTATATATATATATATATAATATATATATATTATATATATATATATATATATATATAATATATATATATATATATAATTATAAACATTTTCAACAAATAATACAAATATTGCTTTAATGTAGCTTTTAGGGAATTAAGTCAGGAGTTTATTAAGATAATGTGTCATATTTCATTCATTCCTGGGTCATTTTTGTGAAACAAAAAGACAAATTGTAAAAACTCACCTTAATATAAATTAAGCAACATTAAGTCTGCTGTTTACCTCCTCTGGCTGAGAAATGAAAGTGGAATAAACCTTTGACACAATCACACAAAAATGACAAAACAGTAAAGGAGGGACACATGGTGATTAAACTCAACACCAGAACTGAATAGAAACACCGTTATCAAATCATTCAATACTAACCCTGTTATTTATATAAACATCTCTACTTCCTTTTACTTTTTTGATAAGAAGGTCATCAGCATACATTAAAGTGACCACAGTAGTCAGATGCCCTGGTGTAAAAACATGCAGGGTCCTCCGCATCCAGTCTTTTTAATGGGGGGAAAGGCTGGAAATGTAATGTGCTGCTTTTGGTCCTTAATGGGTTCTGTTTAAAAAAGAGACTGTAGATTGTCTGATACTGATGTTATTGCAAAGAGAAGAGGGCAGAAATGTCAGAACATGCTCTGTTCGTACTGTCCTCAGCCCACACCAGAGGCTAAATATGGCTCAGTTGCTATAACTAACCTGCAATTATAATTTTAGTTTAAAAACACTGCATTTCTGTTTTCTTTGTCACTGCAGTGTTCAGGCCAGTCAGTTTGTCTATCTTCTTGGCCGACATTCTCAGACTAAAGCATACAGTACTTAAGATAAATTAACCATGGCTTTGACCTACAGGTGATATTTTACCTCTGAAGCAATTAGAGGAGCGGTGGGATTTGTAAACTCTTTTGTACAGTGTGTGGTTGCAGATTGCTATCTAACACCTCTTCTCTCCTGTTTAAGAGCACCTGACAAACAGCAAGGCTGCTATAGGAACCCAGCCCAATGTACAGGATTTCACACAAGTACCATGGCAAGCTTTTTTTTTTTTTTTTTTTTTGTACAGGCTAAAGTAGATTAAGTAGATTAATGTCCTTTCTGAGAGCACTATCACTCTTTGAAACTCTCTGAGTTTGAAAATGCTTTAATTTAATATTAGAAATGTCAAGTTAAGAGTGGCAGTTTCTTGCCTTTGTTTATGTAAAATAGTCATTGTTGCCTTTTTGTAGGTTTTGTGACATCCATCTTAATTCAAAACTAGCACTTTGAGCAGCTGCTGCAATAGTAGTACCTAATAAAAATGGTATTCTTTGTTTCAAACCACTGAACAGTAATGACTACTTTTACTGATGTTAGGTAATTAAACTGCCTGATTCAGGCAGTGAGGTGCACGGTAGCAGAGCTTTGACTTCCCAATAAGGAGATAGTGGGTTCAACTCCTAGGTTGGACCATAACAACATCTCATGATCTCTCTGGGTGTACTCCTCGTGTCACCGTGGGTTTTCTCCACATGTATGTTAGCTTATTTGGCCATCACAGTAAGTTTCCTTCAGGGAATGATTGACAGAGTGAATGGTTGTCTGTCTCTAACTCTGAAATGAGTTGGCCACTGTCCAGGGTGTTCCCCCGTCTAAGGCTCAAAGTCACTGGAAAAGGCTTCAGTTACCGGTAGAAGATGAATGAATGAATAATTAGACAGTGCAAAAAGGATTACACAAAACATGGCACACAGTTAATAAACCACAGCAATTTTTAATTTGAAATTAAGTAGCGAAAATTAACTTGTAGACCTGCAATGTTGTTAGGATATAGCTTGTTGATTGAACATAGTGCCCAGTGAGTGAGACTCTTCTCCCATTTATGACCAGAACCCAACATTTGCCACAGTTCAGATGACACGGCAAAGGAGAAATAGACGCAATTCTTGTGCAGTTAGAAGCACAAATACTAAACACAGCTACCTTTGAGATGTAATGAGAGCTTAATCGTGGAGCCAACATGTGAAATGTCAGGAAATGTCCTTGATGTGTGAAGAGCTAATGAGGACGGGCCGCTCTGCAGGCAGCTGGAGGACGGCTTGCTCACTGTGATGAGGTCAGCTCTTGGAGGGGGAGAGCACAGGTGTATTTTAGCTGAGTGTGGAATGTAGTGGTTCAGCGACAACAGAAAAGGCCAGGGGAAAAGTGCTGTCATGGCAACAGGAGATCAAACTTATGTTTTTGTAAACTTGACACTATTTTCTATTTGTGGTATTAGCTACTGTCAGTCAGGTTCACAGTAAAGCCTGCAGGATGATAGCCCTAATTTTGAGCCTGATTGGCCTCTTCACATTCAGACAGTCTGATGTGTAAAAAGTAGAAATCTATTAGTATGAAGTAGACATAAAGTAAAGATACATTTCAAATTAGGACTAAATCTAATACTCCACATTAGCAAACATGAAAATGACTTAAAAGGACTTTTAGACAATCGACTCATTAAATAAAAAAAAATAGTACTTTCTTGTGCGATTTATTTCTACACCTGATAAAGCTCAAGATCCTTCTAAAACTGATCTCCATTTCACTGCTGTGCCTCCTATAAATGAAGATAAAACAAATATAGTTGACAGCACACTTACACATTACTCAGACCCTGAGGTTATTTATTATGTACATTCCCACACTGAATGACTTCTAAGTTGTTCCTATAAGTAAACAGAAAGATAATCCTCATCCTGGCGTGCCGTTAGGAGAAGAATGTTTATCTGTCTGTCACTTGCTTCCTCCAAAGGTCAACAGCGAGCCGTCTGACCCACTCTCTGTTATGAAATAGATTACAGTTATTTTTGACTGCTGCTTACTGCAGGTAACAGTAGCCTCTAGTCTAGGGCAACAACACGATGTGGGACTTCTGCTTTCAGACCACTATCCACCTGCTGCCTGTGTCCCATAGTGACTGTTACTGATATCATTTGGGAAAAGCTACTGTGTGTCAGACTCAGATCTTTATCTTTTATAGTATGATTAGTAAGCTGTTATTGTTATTTGTGTTGGTATTTTTTTCGCCAACTCATTTCAGATGATAAACCCAAAGGTAAGATGACTTGAATAACTTGCAGTTGTAGACAACCATGCTTATAAATATCACAAACACTAATCTTTTAGGACCTAATCAAAAATCTATTATCGCTTATCAACAGCTAATGTGTGAATATCTCATTTCTGACAAATGCCTCTCACAGTATCACAGTCTGGTCTAAATATAAATCCACCGTAACTCTTCTGGGACTCTCACTGCTTCACTTTTCATTGTGAGTTCCATGTCATTTTCACACTTTCCAACTTCATCATTTTATTTTTTATAGCACAACTTGAATCTTTGTGAATTTTGTGAACGAGAGCAAATACATAGCTATACAGACAAAATCATGATTAGTCATTAAGTAACCCTTATTGCTGAGTTATTGCTTTTCTACTTGCTGATGTCTAGAAGTTTTAGACAGTTTGATTGAGCCATGGAAAACTTCACTAAGGACTTTTGGACTTACTTGTAAATAAACCATACTTTTGAGCTCAAATAACTTGATTTTCTCATGGATCCAAACTACCATAACAATTGTCAACTACATTTTTTTCTTGAGACAGAATCGTCATCAATTACATATTTTTTTTCATATCATAAAGCTTTTCAAGTCCAACAGTACTTGTGCTGAGAACTCAGTATTACATTAAGTCACATAGTCACGTTTATTGTTGTGAATGTCAAGCAAGTTCAGCCAGAGAAAAGACCTATACTTGTACACATGTTGTCCATAGGCAGTTCAGTTTAGGCTAACAATAAGCACCATAACCCCCGTCTCTTTGCTGACTGACTGACTAAGACCCGCACAAAGCCATCTGTCTCGCAACTCACATACCAGCCTCCACATATAGTTTACAGCTTGTGATTAATGTCTTGTACATGCACTTCTTTCATTTTATTTTAAGTTGATGTGTGTTTTAACTTGTACATAAATGCTTTTTGTGCCGGCTATTTCAGTTAATTCATTTTGAGATGCCTGTGATAAAATACAATGACACATTTTCCATAAAATAGTATGTTAAGAGCGTAGTTTGGTTATAAAATGGGTTCATGACTATTGGGGATTTTGTGAATTGGCTTTGGCTCAAATGCCAGCTGCCTTACCAGACGGATAGAACCATTGTCAGCTTTTCTAACTGCTACAGACACAGGCCTCTGTGGATTATCTCGGCACGCTGCTTTAATTTCACTGCTGTGTCAGGGTCAATTACAGTGTGTGATTGCAATTGGACTCATTATTTGTTTATTGTTGTCACTGAAAGGATTTGACTCACTTAATTTGTGTGACATTGTCTTTGTCTTTACTTCTCCCATTTTACTTATTTTCTGTTTTTTCTTTCTTTTTTCAGGTGTCTGACCCACTAATTTGACTCCAGCCCATAGCTAGAAGGAGCACTTACGGAGGGCCATGGGGATGTGCCTGAACCAGGACGTTTGCTGGGCACTAGCACTACTCTTCATCTTGGTAATGTTTGCAGTGTCGCCTGCCCTGAGCCAAGGATGCCCTCAGCGATGTGAGTGTGCCTCAAAGCTCAAGACTGTGTCCTGTAATAATAAAAGACTGACTTCGCTCCCTGAGGGCATTCCTTCAGACACAAAGATTTTGGACATGAGTGGTAATAAACTTCCCTGGGTAGAACATGGAGACTGCTTGCATATCCTCGTCTTGAAAAGTTGGATCTAAGTGACAACATGATAAGTGTGCTTGAACCCAATGCATTTTCAAGTCTTCAAAATCTGCTGTCTTTGTCTCTTCGAAGAAACCAGTTGAAACTGGTGCCCATGGGAGCTTTCTCACGTCTTACCAACTTAACTTCATTAGATCTCAGTGAAAATAAAATTGTAATTTTATTAGACTTTACTTTCCAAGACCTAAAAAGTCTGAAAAATCTTGAAGTTGGGGACAATGATTTGGTTTATATCTCAAACAAGGCTTTTCTGGGTCTGCTAGGCCTTAAAGAGCTCACATTGAAAGATGTAATCTAACTTCTGTATCAAGCCAGTCTTTGTCTTATCTGCATAATCTTGTGACTTTGCGACTTCGCTACCTCAGTATCTCTGCCTTAGAAGATCAAAACTTCCGTAAACTGGCTAGTTTGAGAGGCCTGGAGATCGACCACTGGCCCTTTTTAGAGTATATCTCCCCTCACAGTTTGCAGGGTCTTAACTTGTCCTGGCTGTCTATTACACATACCAACATCACCTCTGTCCCCACCTCTGCCCTGCGCAGTCTAGCTCACCTCACCAGTCTCAACCTCTCCTATAACCCCATTTCTGTCTTGGAGTCCTGGGCCCTGCGAGACCTTGTCAGACTGAAGGAGCTGCATTTAGTCAGCACTAACCTTATGACAGTTCAGCCATATGCACTGGGAGGACTCAGACAAATCCGCCTTCTTAATTTCTCCAATAACAACCTGGTGACCTTGGAGGAGGGGGCCTTCCAGTCTGTCAACACCCTGGAGACAGTGCGTTTGAATGGGAACCCTTTAGCTTGTGACTGCCGCTTACTGTGGATCCTCCAGCGTAGGAAGACACTAAACTTTGACAGCGCTCCCCCAGTGTGCACAACACCTGTAGAGGTGCAAGGCAGGGCACTCTCTGCTTTCTCAGACTCAGCTCTTTTTGAACACTTTACTTGTCAAAAGCCTAAAATCCGTAACAGAAAACTGCAGCAGATATCTGCCCGCGAGGGACAGGTGGTGTCCTTCATTTGTAGAGCCGAAGGTGAACCTACTCCTATTATTTTCTGGATCTCTCCTCAGCGCCGCCGCATCACCACAAAGAGTACAGGCCGTCTTACTGTCTTACCAGAAGGCACATTGGAAATTCGCTATGCTCAAGTCACAGACAGTGGGACCTATATCTGCATAGCCAGTAAGCAGGTGGAAATGACACGTACTTTGCCACTCTTACTGTGAGTGGGTTGCCTCTCGATGCAGCACTTATGGCAAACCGTACCTACTACACTGGGGACCTGAACGACACAAATCTAAATGATACAAGGGTCTTTTTAAAGTTTACTCTTGATTTAAAGACCATCCTCATATCCACAGCTATGGGATGCATCATGTTCCTCGGAGTGGTCCTGTTCTGTTTTATTCTACTGTTTGTGTGGAGTCGAGGTCGAGGGCAGCACAAAAATAACTTTTCAGTGGAGTATTCCTTTAGAAAGGTGGATGGACCTGCAGCCAGCGGGGGACAAGGTGGGGCTCGAAAGTTCAACATGAAGATGATATAAACTGAATTAACTGTTTTATAAAATTTGTTTACAAGCTTGGTCAAGCTACAAACACACAAAAAACTTTACCTGAAAAATGTTCTTTTAATGACTTTTTACTACATATATTAACATAACTTATTGTGACTTGTTATACTGTTGTTGTCAATTACACTGAAGGGGACTATGATTATATAGTGTAAACCAAGAAATAACACTTGTAACCATATATATATATTTAACCTTTATGGACCATTTGCCAACTAAACATGAAAAATAGATTTTTCTATCTTTAAATAACTGTCCTTCTCTAAGTTGCCATCATAGTTGTAGTAAACTCTCCAAATGTGTGTTGTTGTTTTTTTAATGAATAGGGTGGTGCTTCATAAACGCCAAGGACTTGCCAATGCCTATTTGAATAGAAATGCTACTTTCCTTCATCTTACACTCATCACATTCAAGATTACATTGCTCCGGAATTTTGACAAATAATTTAGTCTGTTGTCAAACACTGCCAGATTAGCCTAAAGCACCACTTGAATTAGAAAAGGAACAATAGCCACATTTAGTTTAGATGCATTAAACAGCATTTTGTTTCTCTTACTATGTTCTTTCATTTTTTTCTTGCAATTATAACAGCTCAAAATGTAGATATTTTGTATATTTCTGTATTTATAGGCTAGTACTCTCAAGTTCAAGAGGTTCATTGTACATATGTAAAAATGTACTATATTATTTTGTAATTGTTGAAAATTGCATATTTGTGGTTGTTTTTAAGTCGTGTTGAGTAATCTGACTGAAGTAAATCTCTAGTTAAAGATGCCTTTTCAAATCTATTGCCATAATTCCCCGACCATTTAGCCTCTCACACTTTGGTTTTATCAGACAGATATTGCGCTGAGACATGGCTGCTCCCTGAGTCGTCACATCACTTCATGAGAGACATAAGCTGTATGTCAGGCTCCACACTATTTTTCAGTGCCACTACACATGAAATTGTACTGCTGGAACAATCAGATTTTTAGTTAACTGATTTCATTAAGGTTATTAAGAAATCTAGATTTCCATGTGATAGAAATAGTACGTTTTCTTCCTTTATAGGCCTATAGCTTTAGATGTTGTATAATTATTCCAAATGAGATCAAGTTCTTTCTTTTAATAGATAATGAATATCACATTTTAAAAAAAATATCTGTTAAAATTTTACTTTGTGGTCCCTCTATGCCACGGTTACCACTGGCTCTTAGGTGTTCCCACACTGCCCCCTAATGGCTGAAAAGGAAAATTGCCCTGTCGCTTCCGTTCACGTGACATCACAACATTCTTATGATGAGCCAATAATATTTCAAGTGACACTGTGTAACTGTTTAAAAAATATAGATTTGATCAAACTCGTGTTTTTTTTGTTTTGATGTTTATGCTGGATCAAATAATATTTTAGGAATGTGTATCTTTACTCTGAGAAGGTCTGCATCTCCCCAAATTTAGATTACCCAAAGCCAGAAGAGAGCCTCCTCCTCCATATAAATGTTTCTTATTTAGCTATAACTTTCCAGAATAGTTCTACATCCATGAAGAATGTCTCAAAGCGTTTTATTTTCACAAGAATTTGCACCAAAGTTACTCAGTATCACTTGAAAACAGATGGTGGGCAGCTAAATGTTTTTGTTGTAATAGCACATCAAGTAACTAATAGAAAACACCAGACTGGAAATGTGTGAAATGACCTTTTAAGTGTTGTGTGGCAATGTTATCAATTGTAAAAACTGTCTCTTACCCACCATCTGGCTGTATGACATCATAATATTCTAGCGAGAATACAGAGGTAGGACTGAGTCAGTGTTATGAAAGTCTCAAGTAAGTTTCAAATCTTTGGTTTCAAGTTCAAGTCAAGACCCGAGTCAAGACCCTTTTTTATCAAGTTAAGTCTCAAGTCAGTAAAATAGTGACTCAAGTCCACACCACTGTGAGAATACAACCTGTTAGAGTACAGTAGTATAAGGTTAAATGAATACATACTTTAATGCTGCTAAATCCTCAAGAGAGTCAACATGAGGGAGGGGTGGGCTTATGAGGCCTTAGTCCCAGGGTCTTGGGCGCTTGGTCCCAGAATTGAAACCTAACCACACAACATATTTATTTCATTTGATTTCTCCAATGACACAACAACCTTTATGTACAGACTGTATTTATGCCCTTCATGTTTATATTGTTTCCATTTTAAAGCCTTTGTAAAATATGAGGCATTGTGTCTGCAGATTGTACTAGACTGTTTTGTATTGTTTTATAAAATTAAGCACACTATTTATAAAGCATGCTATTATCAGATATGATGATGTCTACGCTTGCCTTTTTACTGCAGTCATTTCTCACTTCTTTTTTTTATGTTAGGTGTTGAAAGTTGATTTTGAATGTGGTGCACACTTGTGACCCTTCACTGTGAAACTGTGCTATCATCACAATAAGACAATTCTGCTAAAAAAAAAAAAGTTTTTTGATGTCTTTTGTTTGTTTTTTTACTTTAATGTCTATTAGCTACTCTTTTTTACTTATAAGCTTCTACATACTTCACAAAACGCCAAGCTAATCTATACTTTTTTTTTTTTTTAAGTTTCATAATCCCCAAACCACACCAAGGTGTCATATTAATGTGTTGGTTATTATGAGTCATCTCTGATCATAACTTCACACCTCTTTAAACTTATTCACAATAATGGAACAAAATGACACACACAGTCCTATCTGTGAAAGCAGCTACAACCTTAAAATCCTGGACAACATTTTCATCATGTCTTCCTGATTCTCATTCTTTTTGTCTTAAATAGGCAAGGCAAGGCAAGGCAAATGTATTTGTATAGCACAATTCATACACAAAGCAATTCACAGTGCTTTACAAGGCAGGAAAATGCATCAAAATTACAATACTTCTTGAGGTCGAGCTCACTTATAAACTAGTCATTTAGTTTTGTTGGAAGGTGACTATAAGACAATTCTTAGCCATACATGCTTTATTTTGTATCTCAATTTTTGGAATATTTGCCAGTAAGCAGAACCAAGTGACTGGGAATAGGAGGTAGGTGAAAACAGGAATCAATCGAAATACAACTGAGAAAACTCATTGTGGAAGAAAAATGTATATCATAATTAAAATTCAGAAAAATTGATTTTATGTAATCACTTTTAAAAGCTGGACTTGACTACAGTTGCTTCTTGCACCAATTTGATGTAGGTTCTCAAATTTTTGTGTTAATTCTGTGTTCATTCTATGAAAATACACGTTTGTGTGGATTTTCAGGTGTTTTTTTTATTATTATTGTTATTTTTTTTTTAATTAGGCTACATTACATTCACTGCATATTCTAAATTGAAAGCTACACCCAGAAAGCTATTGTTACTTGAGTAGTAGTATCTGTAAACATTTTTTTATTCTTAAATTTTTCTTACGAGTTTTCGGCTACTCTGCTTGTCCTCGTTTTAAAGGTGGGTAGCTAATTTTCACAATGCAAACACAATTTTGGTTTTAAATCTAATAACTTCTCAGATATCCTTCGACACATATCAACATGTATTAATTTCTTTCTAGTCTTTTTACAAACAAAGTAACACGAGATGATCACCCAAACACAGCCGATCAGAGAGCTGCTTCACTAAGAGCTGCATTTATGTGTTTTTTTTTTTTTTTTTCGTTGTTTTTTTTTTTTCCAAATATCAATTATAGTTTACTAATTTACAACTAAAAAGTTAGTTGCTTTAATTGTAATGTGTTTTCTTGTTTAATTTAGGCTATAGTGTATTTAGGTCTTCTCTTCCTCCCAAAACATTCAGCTTCCTGCAAAAATTATATTTGAATTCAACTTCACATTGAAACCATTCCAAGGAGCTCCTGGTAATCTAGATGCTATACGATAGCTTCCACTGGGGGGCACTGTGGCGTTCATTTATGCTCATTGTGGGGCTGTTAGCACAAGCTGTTAGCTAGCAGTGACCACGTATTTTAGTTTTAGTTTGTTTTTGTCAAAGTGGCTCAGACATTAAAGTGAAAACAATCTCCAATTTGATATGCGTAATAATTGACAAATGAATCATGTTCTCATGTTGTAGATCTTTTTCACACTGTTTGCTTAGTTAGTTACTGTGTTACCACCTGTCCTGGGCTTTTGCAGGTTGCACGTGGCTTCACCAGGTAAATCATTTTAATAATTATTTGAAACACATGCTGAGGTCAAGAGTAGACTTTACATTATACGGCTGTAGTTTTCTGTGGAATACATGCAATGAGCCACGTCAAAGAAGCATAATGCTTATCTTTCGACACTGCATTAAAGTAGGCGTAAAGAACAGCCCGTGCTTTGTCCAGGTGACACTGGCAGAAGATCTTTGACCTGTGCTCTTAAACTGTTGTAACAATGAAACCTCAAAACGCCTATAGGCTACTGGAAGATTTTAATGGTCACACAATGTAGGAGGATGACAACTTTTGGCCCACACAGGAAAACCATACAGACCTCTTCACAGTTGTCACTTCCACTTTAGTAAAGTGTTCACAGTAGCCATAGCCAATAAGCAACACCAGCACAATTGATCTTATATTTATTTTGTAAGTGTTTATTTTGGCCAGGACAACATATAATGAGCATTTATGAAACACATTAAGTGAATGCTTTTGCCCCAAAATTGCTCTTAAAACATGCATTCATGTAATTTACCATTATTTAAAACAATAAGAAAGCATGGTAAGTAAAATGTCTTGCCTAATGGTGTGACAAAAGTATGCACACTTATACACAAAGGTTTGTTAAATCATTGGAATAGTCGCAGAAGATAATATATAATGTATTGTTTACACTTAAACATTCTCTAATATTGAGACAGTATTGTGCACGGTAGGCTACTTTGTTATTTCAATAAGTGATGTCTGTCTCTTTCTGGGTTGTGTTTTGGGGTTTGCCTCAGACCAGGCAGCAGTGAATGTGGATGGGACTGTTGCTCATCTTCCTCCCAGTGGTCTTTTCGGGGACTTTGTCTTGACATATGCACAGCATCAAATGGACAGAGTTGATTTGATTTTAAAATTTCAGGATAAATGAGTGTTGCTGATCGATTGGCGCTTCTGTTCCCATGCTGGTTTAAATAAGGACTGGCTCTTGTCGAGGGGATGGGCATGAAAACTGGGTGAGGAGGTTGTGAGGTGGACCACAGGGGGGATTCTTGACTTCTCCAGTAGTCCATTTGCATCGTGAGATGGGGAGCCCGAGTGTGAACATTGCCACGGGCCTGATCCTGCATATGGGACAGCTGGTAGGCGGTGTAAGCAGCAGGGTGTGCTAGACCAAAGTGAATCCTTATTGCCATCAGTTCAGCTTTGAGCCTTGTGTTCTCCTCTTTCAGAGCCATGACATAAGTTTCCAGCACGTAGTCATTCATTCTTCTCTTCTCCCGTGACTTCTTGGCAGCTTCATTGTTTTTACGGCGCTTCTCCCAATAAAGAGCATCTTTCTGTTCATCAGGTATAAACTCCCTTTTGCGACGAGATCCTCGGTGCATCACTTCATTGTCCATACCATGGATGGTTTGGTGTCTCTCAAAATTTAAAGACCTGGACTCCATTGTGGTAAGTGCAACAAAGAACTACAGGAAATAAGAGAATAAGACAAGAAGTCTAATTAAGAAACCTTACTTAAAGGCTATATAAATATATATTATTTATATATATAAAATGTGTGTGTATATATATATATGTGTATGTATCTAAAAATATAATTTCTAGCCCCTTGCTCTTACAATTGAACCTTATGTTGAAGTCAAAACCTCCATAACTGTCTCGCTGAGCTGCAGAAGTTGCACTCAATCATATTTAAAATCGGATAGAACCAGGGCTGTGCAGTTAATCGAATTTCAATCTTGATTATTGCTGCAGTGGGTTACAAATATTGTGTAATTGAATAATCATGATTATTGACCATAACTTGTCTGTTCATATGCACTCTTTTATTTCATTCATTTGAAAAATATGTGGTTTCTTTACAATTGTAGAATACATTTACAACATTTTTTTTCTGTGAGACCTGTCACATATTTAATTTTAAATCTTCGCTCTATACATTTAAAGGACAACTAATAATTGTTTGAATAATTGTATCTTAAATCATGATTTAAATAATTATGATTATTATTTTCATCATAATCGAGCAACCCAAGGTAGTACTCAAAACATAACTTTGCCATTAAAATATATAAAATAAATAACATCCAAGTTATTGTATTTGCTCGATAGATCACATATAATAAATCATTTCATATAAAATTTAAAACACAATTTTATTTTTTTATTCACTAGAACTTCTTACAAGCTTGTTGTGTGTGGATTTCATTGAAGCAGAAGCTTAAGGCTTGAATTTTTTTAGAAATGGAAGACATGACATTTTCTGTAACATTTGAAAATATGTAAACATTTAATGTTGAGTATAGTGTTTTTAAGTCAAAAGAAATGTTAGAAAAATAGCATATTAAGCAAATCAGTAACCAAATGATTATAATTTTAAATAAATGTGATATTTCTACACTTTTGGGATTATTTTTACTGCCACTTCAAATTTATTCTGCACTCATTTTGACTACATTTCTGTTGGATTTACTTGAGTCTTGCTATCAGGATAAGAAAAAATGTATATCAAAAATATTAAGATTTGTTTCTACTCAAGAGATGAGAAGCATTAACTTTTAAACAATATAATATAAAATTTGATACATGATTTTATAATGATAAAATTTGTCAACACTGTGTACAAACATAGTTATAGTTACAGATTAGTTATAAAATTATCTCACTATCTTCTGAGTCACTACTTCCTCCATTTTATTTTTTTTTTAGCAGTTAACCCTTTTTATTTTACAATTTAGTTTAATTGTTTCAAGTGTTTTTTTTTTTCTTGTTTTTTTTGTATTCTCTAAAAAGGTAAACTAAAGTTGTTTTTGTACAGCATAAAATCAATATTCTTTATACGGAAATGATTTCAGGCACAAGCTGTAACTTCACAGATTATTACTTCAAAGTGTCATGGACTGTTAACTTCTCAGTTTTTATTTTTATCGTTGAGCGAGCACAGTGTCTGGTCTTGCACAGGAGCAACAAGACAACACTTCAAAGAGGCACAGTGCCCTGTGCTCGATGGTGAGAGGACACATCAGGTTATAAATATTCTTCTGCCATTATGGCTGCGTGCACTCGCGGGAGGCAGTGCGACTTTAGAGCTTGCTAAACACTGATGTCACAACTTGTATCAGAAATTAATTTAAAAAAAGAAAGTTAAACATAAATATGTAAAGAATGAACAGCTATACTTTCTATGTTTTTTAACTATGAAATTAAAATGTTTGATTTGATGTGAATATGTATATATTTTTGAGCCCACATAATTTTGTAGCATCTAAAACATTGTTCTTACCTTGAGTTGATGTGTTGCACCGATGATAAATTGACACACTCTTCAGTCTTATGCACACATTAGAGCAATGCTCTTTCTCTCGAGCCCCTGCAGTGCAGATTGACAGTCAGAGAGGGGCTGTCCTGCTCATATCCTCCTCTCATGTCTCCCTTTCTCTTGTGATTTGCTGTGCTCTGTGTATTTTGTCTTTTGTTTTCCCATCAGTACATAAATTATGGTAAATAAATATTGCACCTTTGTTATGCACTTATTGCCCACATTGGTGCAACTTTAGGGATGGCTTTATGTATTTCATTGGCTAAATACTTAAAAAAATGTAGTTTACATGTGAAAATGTGTTTCATGACTAAGCTGTTGCCACCAATGTAAACATTAAAGTTGCTGAGTAATTGCACAGGGAAATAAAGGGGAATACCAACTGAACCAAGGCTTTGCTCGTAAGTCCTATTCCCTCAAAACAACAGTTAAACCGTAAGATAACGGCCAAACTAACGTTTTTGCTGTTAATGCAGTACATCTCTCTACTCTTGTGCTGTCTCACTGACACCGATGACCTACTGCCCATATTAACATGATTGTATGGCTTTTATCGTAAAGGCGTAAGCCGCAAAGTTTAAGACAAACTGTGTGCGCTTTTATGAAGTTGTACTAAGATCCTGATTCTTTTGAACAGGGAACTTGACTCCAGAGAAAACCTTCTGCACATGTTTAGTGGTATAGACCACAGCAACTGAAGGAAGCCTACGTGAACCAGGAGAAAACATGCAGACTTTACACCCACAAAGCCCTGCAAGAAACCAACCCAAGACCTTCTTTCTGTAAGTTCCAACCATCTTATAGTGATGGGTCATCATGTGTTAGAATTAAAAGTTTAAATATCTCTGTACTCTACACACATAGACCCTCACAGAATCCCACAGACGGGCTACCTGTTCCTGCCAGTCAGTGTCAGACTGTAAAGCACAAGTGTGCATTTTGTGTGCCAGAACACATCAGGTCTTCCACTCAGTGCGGAAGCCTTAACCACAACATGGCAGCCAAAACCAATAGGTATGATTCTGAAGTGAGTCAAAAACAACTTTTTTTAAAACTTTTTTCTTGTACGTTTCTAAGTTAATCATATTTAACAAAACACACAAATAATTCAGGCTATTGTCTCACAAGATTCACCAAATGCTGTGTAGACGGCTTTGATTTTAGCTGGAGAGACCACAAAGCACCTTTTACCCCCAGCACCAGCATACCTATTCCAAAATTTCAGCTGTGGTGAGTGTGGGGGCTGCCCAACTAACTGTTGGGGGATATGTTTTTGTGGCTTTTTGTTTGAAAAGAAAAAAAAAAATCCTGCAGATTTTCTTTTTGACTCACTATTACCACAAAAAAATCATCCCACAGTACATGTTTCGACAACAATTACTCAATATGTTTGATCAAAGTTAAAGATTACAATTTCATTTATTTAGTAATATAGAAGCAATGAAAAATTCTTCTTGGATCTCTGTGTCTAAATCCATACAATCTGTCAAGTGCCCATTGACACTTATATTTTACTTATAAAAGACTTGAGAGGATTTTTGAAATGGAAGACAATAAACTCCAAGCCACTCTTGACGGCAATAAATAAAAGTTTTTGTACATTCCTAGAATTGAAAAATAAATAAAAAATATTTAAAGTTGCCTTTTAGTAATTTTGTCCTATTCTAGCAGCTCTGTCTTCTAATTAATTAATACAGACTGAACATGATGTTTGTGTTCACTGATTAGACACTACAACTTTTTTGTCTGTTAACTTAAAAAAAAAAAAAAAAAAAAAATTATTGACAGAGAGAAGATATTTTGTCCTTGTTCAGTATTTATTTATATATATATCTAATAGAAAATTATGTCATTAAGTTATGTGTTAATTTTTGGATGATGAAGGATTTCAAGCTCTGTAACCATATTACTTCACAATCAGATGCAATTCCTCGCTCCACCTGAGTCATGACATGTAAATGCTGATGATTGATCTTTGGCTACTGCACTGTGTTGGAGCTTAAATATCAGTACTTGTTTATTAATCTGTTGGTTTATACACTTTATACAAAAATGACAGAAAACAAGGTTTAGCTATAAGCTCAACTGAACTGGACGTACGGCTGCAAAAACACTATGATTATTGTGACTAGTTAACTTATAATGTTACGAGCACGTTTAGATAAAGGCCACAGATACTATTTTCCTGTACACTACTAACATTAGCAGTGAATGAAGGAATGAATGAAAAGATTTTATTTCAAGCAAGCAAGCCTAGTACTATGAGTATAACTTATGTAACAGAACATAATATCAACATAACAATTAAGCCAATCTGTTTTACACAGAAAGACCTGATGCTCACTTGAAAGGGAGTTAGAAGAAGTAAAAATACCTATTTACTCTCACCCTCATTAAACATAACTACTACACACTGTAGACATCTGTGAATGGTATCCTAACATTCCATTTTAATACCATTTCTTTTTGGTTTGTGCATTGTTATACATTGCACTAAACATACATTTTAGGAATAAATTGTCATTTCCAAAAGGAGTTTTAATGTGTTTTTTCTGTGTATGCCTATTTAGATATAAACCAGAACATATGTAAATCAATAATTTATTTATTTTGTATTATTATTACACAAAATGATAAGCTCTGCAGGTGAATTTTACATTGAAAGTGCTCTTTACGTAAAAGAATGATGTTTTTTCAGATTTGCTGTTGTAGATTTGTTGTACATCTACAGTAAGACCTTCTGTAGTCTGTTTCATCATATCATTCTTCTTCAGAAAGACATTGGACCCCTTTTGATTAAAATATTGTTTTGTGCACTACTCTTCTGACTTTTCTTCTTCTTCATTTTGGACACTGTAAATGTCTTGACTCACCTGATACTTCACATCTTCCCACTTCAATCAGTAATGTATGAGTATGAGTTTGTCAAGACATATGGCATGCTGCCGGAGCTGAAATCAAAACTGCGTGTGCAAATGTTCAATGCCAGAGCCAGTCCCCTACCAGCACAATAAATAAAGAATTATTTTAATTAATGTAATAATTAATAATACTTTATCTTGAAAATTACGTTTTCAGTGTATATAAATATAAATGTACACATGTATAAATATATATAATTTTTTTTAGAAATATCTATGTTTACTGAATCCATAGAAAATTATTATTTATTCTACATTTTGAATGAATAATCATTTTTTTCATAGAGGATACCCTTATACATAGCAACGTAATTATGTAATTATATCCTTTTCTGTTGTAATTCATTTGGGTAAAGAAGCATTTTTGTTTGATTTTACTAGCGCTTTTTTCTTTTAGCCCAGAATTTCAAAAGGCCTGAGCAAAAATGAAACTCCTGAACTGTAATTGTTTTTTTTGTTCTGTTTCGTTTTTCTTGAAGCCCTCACAGCTTCTCATCCGGCTAAGCCACTTTCTTCTAACCACCTTCAAAACAGATAGTAAAGATTGTCCTAGATATGCAGACATAGACCTGTACCTATTGTGAAGTACATTTCCGACTGTTGATATGTGGCCTTTGTGGGGATGACCTCACTAGTCTAGAGACGAGCAATGGGACAAAAAGATATGAAACCACATATAGCACATTTAACTGACATTGTGGTAAATTTATACCAACTGCCTTTGCTGAAAATGTATGTTTGTTTACAGATTTACCTCAATTTGACCTTTGTTTTAAAGGAGATTGCAGTAAGTGTATATGTCCAGCAGGGGGCATTAGATTCAAAACAATCGGATGCAGTGACCACTGTATAAAGGCCTAAAAGTGTTTTTTGTTTGTTTTATCAGGATAAATTGTAGCATTAAAATGTTGCTACAACACAATGTAAATTTCAATTAAAAAATCTTATGCAGTATGCAGGCCTATCAAACTCAAAATTCAGTTTGTCTTGTTTAGGCATTTTAGTTATTTTACATGTACATTATTTAGCTTGACCAAATAAATTCTGTGCACGGAACGTCAGTTGGCTTGTTCATGCTCGAAATAACTATTTCCTGTTAGTGCTAGCATTTAGACACCACAATTGTCCTTTGTTGAAGTATTCTTTTGATTTGTAAAGTTTTCAACAGGTTTAAGACCCCCACAACTCACATTTCAATGTCTGATCATCTGATCTGGTTTTAGACTGATTATAATTAAATATAATTAAAACCCCATAGAAATGAACTGAGCAGGAAGTACTCATACTATTTTGAATATACATTATTAACAAGTCAACTGACATTGCATGCACAGAGTCTATCTACAAGATGATATCAGTTGCCTTGTTTTAATTTATAATAGATGACGTATGAATATAGTGAAAGCCTTTCCACACACAGACTTCTCCCTCATGCTTTTTTCTTCTCAGGAAACGTAACACCAGAGCCTCCACCTGGGAGTCAAGGGAAGGCGTGGCCTGGAACATGATAAACCAGGAAAGGGGCATGGCTGACACTCCTGAGGATGAACCTGTGTAAACAGTCAGGTAATCCTCCAGCGATGGCAACCATAGGCATAATGAATCTCATCAAGTGCTTTTCATAATCACAGGTAAGAACTTTACTGCAATATGATACAGTGTAATTGTGTTAAACCATGGCACTGTCGTTCTAATTTGCCAACATTGTTTATTGGAGATGTGATGAGGCACGAGAAGGGGTCCACTTGAACAGTAGATTTTGTGGTTCAGTTCATAAATATTTATGTACATTGTATTTTTGCTGTCTTTATAGCTTTGTTATTTATTTATTTTGTTTAACTTTTCAACATTTTTGTAAAACGTGTATTTCTGGCGTTAATGCGTCTTTCCTTTCAAACTAAAGACTTGACTGGAAAAAAACAATTTTTTTGTTCCAGTTGTGTGCATTTTTCTCATTCCTTTTGTATTTCTTATGTATTATTTAATGTCGCCAACAGCACCATTAATGAATGTCTTTGTTTATTTTGTTTAGATTTTTTTTTATTGATAAAGCCTAATTCTATTATTTTAAAGAAATATGGGACATATAAATTTATTTATCAACAGTTATTTTTATTCAAATATACCTCATTTATGCGTATGTTTTCTCTTGTTTTCGCTCTTGATGTAGCCATGGTAACCCTTGTGTAATGAGTTATGTATTCTAACAGACACTTCTATTGGGCCCATTGGTAGGCATTTACCTGGCCACTGCTTTGACCGTGTCTTGTCTTCAGAGCCTCATGGACAGAGAAACAGGTTTGCTATCTTTAATTCAGTCTATTCATTTTTTATGCAAATATAGTTACATGAATTTGAAATTTCCATGTATATTTGAAAGAGCCGTAGAACAACCCGAAACACTACAAAATCACTACAGATAAATCACTCTGTAGTGTCAGAATAGGTTTTAATGAATGCTAACTTCAGTATTTAGCATTTTAAAATCTCTATAGCCAAAAAAATAAAAAATAATCTGTGGAAATAACAGTCAAAACAATGTTAAAGTGAACATAGTAACCCATGTAACAACCAAATAAAATGCTGGGTCATTATTGGTCAATATATTCATCACTCTCTGTTTTGATGAACTCTAATTCCAGTATTCAGCATTTTAGAATTTATTTGGTTTAGCAATAGGACAGCTGAAAATACTTTTAGCGAGTTGCTTAAACACCTGGTAACTCAACCTCAGACCATCCCCAAACGTTCCCTAACCTGCATGTTAATGGTTGAATTACAACCCTGGATTCTAGAACAGCGGTTCCCAACTTTTTTAGTGCCGAGTACCCATTATCTTTGTCTCACACTCCAAGTAACTCCTATCTCAGGGTTTTTGATAAATCATTGTGTTTGTGTGTGATTTTGTCATAGCATTTTCTTGTGGTAATTCTATTTATTTAAGTTATCAAAAGTACGCTCCAAAAAGTGTTTTTACATTCTGAAAATATCAAAATGCTCCTGTTTGTAAGTCTGAGACCATTACAAATATCCACTGGTAAGTCCTTTCATGCCCCCTGGGGTCCCCGTACCATTTTTAGTTGGGACTACCAAAATAACAACACTAGACCCCCATATACAAAATGCAGGCTTCCTCAATGTGATAAAGCAGTTTTTAGTCTAATGTTTGATATTATTTTGAAACCATAAGCCAAGATAATTTCATTGATAGGTTTGTAGTAGGAATCTTTATTAATCATTAGAGTTGAAAGGTGTCAAATCTTTTTTAATATATCAATGTTAAACTTCACACTTCACCCCGATCATTGATTCCTGACCAACACGTCATCAACTAATTAACTTTCAGCTATGTCCTAAGTTAGGACATAGCTGAAATTTAGACTAGTTGTAACACTGACCTTGTAACTTTCTGGAGATGTAAAGTCCTCTTCATGATTCAAATAGAAAGATAAAGGTTTCCGAAAAAAAAAAAAAAGTGTCAATCTTTATCAAAAAACGTTGTATAGATTTGTGACAGCTTTGTACTTACGGTAGACATAAGAATCATAAAAAAGAAGTGTGGACACGGTGAGGCCAGTTAAGCATTGGCCAATAGAAAACAAGGTCCCTCGCTTTTTATTGGCCTGTTAACCTGTCAGTCAAACTCTCTATTTACAGTGGGGGTCTTGGCAGGCAAACAGACCTTCCACATCAAAACATGGCTGGAGTTTTGTTTGTGAGATACCATTCTTTCCTCTCTGAGCCTCAAAATACACTGTTCCAAATGTACAGATTTGACTTTTACACTGTTTTCAAGTCCATAAATCATTCAGACTTGTTTAGAGCATTTCTGCATTATTAGCATATGAGTTAGCATATGGCACTGATCAGTTCCAGACCAGTTTGTTTTTTTCCCGTGTCATTTCCTTTACGGCATGTAACTCGATAGGCTCTGTGCATGGAACATCAGCTTGTTTATTTGCGTATTTCTTGTAAAAAAAAAAAAAAAAAGAAAGAGTTTTTTTTTTTTTTTTAGGTCAATTTATCTTATTGTTTTGCACACTCAAAAAAAAAAAAAAAAAGCATTCAATTTAACACTAATGTTGACCTTGAAGTTTCACTGCTCTAAGCTATTTGCTTAAGATTATTAGCAGTTAAATAATGTGTTTTCACCAACGTTGACTAAATATTTAACTTAAAATATGCATATTTAAAAAGTAAATGTGGAATATAGCATGTTTTATGTTGTTTGTCCTTGTAGGTGTTTCCTTAGTCAAAGACTACTGTTTATGCCCTTCCACAGAAGCTTTCTGGACATGCGCACATCAAATTTTGACTCAAATTCGGCACTGACTCAAATTGGGGAATGATGAAAAATTCAAATTCAAGAGATTAAAGACATGTTGTGGGCTAGCCATCTATATGCTAACTCAGAGCTATTGCACAGGTTTTCAGTCTACAAAGCACATTTATTATATAAAATTTGGCAAAATGTCCTAATAAATTCATAGTTTATAAAGCTGCAGAAATGGATTTTAAACAAAAATGTGGTCTTATGCTTTTGATTCACCACATAGCTAATTAGCCCTAAGGACATTTTGAAACATTTAATACAGTTTTTCCCTATGAGGTATAACATGGGACCCTGTACTGCATGAATCAGTGAGTCACTGTTAAGCTCCACTCCTGGTATTGGAAACACATGAGTGCTATGTCTATTTTGTTATACAGTTGGGCAAACTAAAAGTAATCAGGACCGTAATTAAAAAAACAAAAAACAAAAAGTGTGATTTTGAAGAAATTGTGGATGAGTATACAAATTTTATACGGATGGAGGGCAAGAGACTGTAAGAGATTGTATATTGCTATGAAATATCTTTAAAATGATTGCACAATTATTAAATCTTTAGCATTGCAACAAAAAAGTGCACCTAAACAGTTTTTTTTAACCTGCCCACCAGGCTGTTGAAATTGAACCAAGCCTCTTGCCCATCTGTAAATGTGTCAATTTCAAAAGCATTCAGTCTTTCAATTTCTACAGAAATTACAATTTTAGAAGCATAATTAAGTCTTTAGTACAATCTCTATAAAACAAATATATTTGTGACAAAGATTTTTATTCAAAAGTTTGATTTAAAAAAATTTTTTACAAACTTGTTTGGTCCTGACAACTGTAATCATGAATAATCGCTAAATCGTTGTATATGATATGTTTCTCGCAATAACTCCTAAATTTGATATTGTGACATCCCTAGGCCTAACATGGGAAGTGAAGGCAAACCATCGTCACTTCCACAGAGAAAAGCAGAAGAAGTCGTTGCTGTGCTTCCGATGGGGACGATACGCTGTGAGTTTGTCCTACTTCCTTTCACCTGTGAAATTCAACACCTGTCGGCATGTCCCAGCCGAAACACAGGGCAAAGCGGGACTAGTGTTCACCGCACTGATTGTCTACCTGTGTCTTGTGGCATTTCAGGACAATGTGGTCCGCAGCAACAAGTACACTCCCCTGACTTTCCTCCCGCTGACGCTGTTTGAGCAGTTCCAGAGAGTGGCTAACCTGTATTTCCTCCTCATGGTGGTGTTGCAGGTCAGATTCTGCCTAATGTTGACTTTTTAAACAACTTAGTCATACCGGGTTAAATGACAAAATGTAATCTATTTTTTCTTCATATTTATCAATCACTGTTTTTCAAGTACAGTATATTTGTTCTAACCAGAAACAAACACAGTCATTTCAATATTCATTTCCTGAACTTTATTTTTTTAATTACGACTAAGTTTGCTTTTATAGTCCTTGTGGTAAGTATTCGTCATAGTTTAATTTAGTTTTCCATTGTGCTTTGCGTCTAATATACAGTATGTGATGGATGCGTTTTTGTTTGTTTATGGTCAAAGAGAGAGAAATGCAAATAGTTCATAATGAGCATGACTCAACAGCCACACAACCACAAGCTTTTTCATATTTCCATATTTCCATGTGTGTTCAAGTGTGTTCCTGCCATCTCGTCAGTGCCATGGTACATCAGCTTCATCCCTCTAGTGTCTGTTCTGTCTGTGCGGGGCATCAAAGATCTTGCCAATGATATGGTAGGTCCAGTGTTTCCTCCAACATACTGTATGCCAAAAATACTTTATGTTTGTGTTCATGGTTTATAATTTGATCCGATTTGGATGTAATGATGTGAGATTAACGGAAATACTTAAAGTCCCACAATGGCGAAGCACCTAGAACCATAGAACTAGAACCTGTAATAAAACAAATGAAGAAAAACTGAATTAGATTTTTTAGTAATTCTAGCTTCCCTTCATCTGTACATTATCGTGGTGTCATTTTAACACAACCCATCAGCCAATGGGCAAACGTATAGGCGGCTGCGTGCATCCATATACTGTGGCTGGCACTTAAGCATGTCTTCACTCTTTTCTCCTTCACTGTCCTTATTGACTCCTTGTCCTTTGCTCATTGACAAAACCAGTCATCCCAGTAGCATTAATTTTCCCTCCCATCATTAAAGCTTTTCCTTTTAAATGCATGCGAGATGTTTTGCATGGAGAATTCTCTGGTTAAGTGCATCACTGAGTTACGGTCGTTAACAGCTCTGGGTGAAACGCTTGCTTGACCCTTTCCTATTGACTAATCATTTAGTGGAGGGTGTAAATCTCCCAGCTGGTGTCACTGTGGAGCTTCGTAATGGCGTCTCCTTTCTCCTGCTCAACCTTTCACGGCCATCTTCTCTACCTTTCTCACACGGCCTGTCCATCAGTCTCTTACTCTCTTCTTATCACACAACTCCGTCCCTAAACCTACCTTCATTCACTGTTTTTTTAATGTCATTTTTACAGACGAGGAGACGAAGCGACTCTGCCATCAACTCTCGACCCTGTGACATACTCATTTCTCAAAGGTGAGGACAAAAGCTCCCGAGTGCTGTCCCTAGGCTCTCCTCACGTCCCCATTTTAGAGCAGTTGTCTAATGAAGCCCTAATGAAGTGTGGATAAGTGAATCCCCAGACACTTCCTCTGCCCGCTTCTTCAGGACACAACACTAGCTTTTTTGGCAGTCAGAAAAAATATGTATATTTTTTAACTGTGTTTATATCTGCTCCTTGACTTCAAAATCAAGATTTGAAACTCTGCAGTGGCGAGACATTTGTGTGGGAGATATTCTTCGCATTCATAAAGACCAAATTATTCCCGTAAGTTTCAAATTGTACGCTTGTTAGAGAGCAAATTTGCTAGTACATTTTAACATTATTGATTATTTTTGTGTATTTTTATTTTCCTTTTTTCTTTAATAAATGTATTTTGTTTGTGTTTTTCCAGGCAGACCTTCTTTTATTGTGCAGCTCAGAGCCTCACAGTCTAAGTTATGTAGAGACTGCAGATATAGATGGGTAAAGCCAATTTTTACATACAGTATAATATGAATATGACCATGATAATAAATGCAAATATTGTTTCTCTAATTTCAGTGAAGTTGCATAATTGTATTTCATTTTTAGTGAGACCAACCTCAAATACAAACAAGCCCCAGGTGCCACGCATGATGAGCTGAGCAGTAAACCCTCAGAGGACAGGCTTTCTGCTTTTAATGGTAATGAAAACAAACAAATATGCTTTTGAGTAAAACTTAGTAAACAGCATAACAACAGCATAGCATTTCACAGGTCAAGTGTTTTGTGAAGAGCCAAATAACAGTCTTTACACGTTCAGAGGGTGGCTGCACTGGGAAGGACACCGGATTCTGCTGGACAGCGATCATATGCTTCTGAGAGGCACCGTCTTACGCAACACAGAGTGTGCCTATGGACTCACAATATACACTGGTACTGAAAATTGTCCACTAAAAAGCTAGTTTATTTTTTCATAGCATATTTAGAAATGCTCTAAGTCACACAGTTCATGCTAGTTTAGTGTATGACACCTGAGATAGAAATACAACAAAAGTCTTTAATTTCTTGGTCATCTGTCCTGATTTCACCTTGTTCAGAAATAGCCTGGTTTCAGTGACATATTGTAATGTTCAGAATACATTATACTGTTAATTATGAAGAGTACTTAACTTAGACGGCTGCGTCCTAAATTCGAGTGTAACGTATGGCAGATTACAGCTCCTCCTCTCTTTAAGTGATCATTGATCGGATATAACGGGTCCAGGCAGAGGTGTCATGGATCTCACTGCTATGGTACTTTCCGTTCGAGTAAAGCAAATCAATACATCAAATTCTTCCAGAGATGGGTTTTATAACATTCATCAGTGACTGTCTATTGATGTGACCTCAGTTCAGTCTGATAACACTAACCCTCATCTCACTCCACATAACCTGCTTTGAATAAGGCATAATCAGGGCTGACATCTTTGCCGTTGTTGAACAATTGTCCTTGGGTAGTTTGACACTACTTGGTTTTGTCATATGTTCATGCAGCTTCAGCTTGCACCAGGCCTTGAGCAGGAGTATTGTTGGAAAAAACATTTACTTTAAAGTTGATATATTCTTTATTGATCTCTATAAGGGAAATTCAGACTTCCCCTGACCTAAGTACAGCAAGGTCAAACGCCCTCAGAGCTAAAAGGGGTCTCTGCTTTGCTTAAGGAAACATAGCCAACTACTGTATGTGCTAGGACTAAGGCCTGAACTGTCACCCTTTGGGGCTCCTTTTTCACTGCTCTAAAAGTTATTTTACGTTCCAGGCTCTGACACTAAGATCCTGAGAAACTGTGGAAAACTATTGGTAAAGAAGACTCGAACTGAAAAAGTTTTAAATAAAGCTGTTATTGGAGTAAGTGAATCTGCTGCTCTAGACTTTCCCTCTGTTCCTTATTCTATGTTCATCAATATATACTCTAGATTGTCTTGAGTGTACTTCTGGCTGCGCTGCTCCTGTCCATCGGCAGTGGCATATTTGCGAGTCGGGTGATGGAGCAAACAGAAGTTCTAGCTTCCCTGGTGGTTAATGGGAACCCTGCATACTCAGGGTTTCTGGTGTACTGGAGCTACATCATCCTTCTCAGTCCTGCCATGCCCATCGCTCTCTATATTACGTTGGTGCACTCTGTTTTTCTATATTAAATACATTTAAGCAAAGCCCAAATATACTGTGTGATGTCTTCTCATATTTGTGCCTTCATAGGTTTGAGGTAATTCACACAATCCATAGCCTTTTTATTGGATGGGACCTTGACATGTATTGGGAAAAATCTGACAAACCTGCTGAGGCAAGAAACACCTCCCTGAATGAGGAGCTTGGCCAAGTGGAGTACCTCCTGAGCGACAAAACAGGAACTCTGACCCAGAACCATCTGCTCTTCAGACAGTGCTGCATTTCCGGAGAAGTTTATGGTGATTCTTTTGACCTACAGAATTCTGCTGCATGTTTGTATTAAAGAATATACTGTAATATACTTGGTAGTCTTTTGATAGTTTAGCCTGTGACAATATGTGTAAATATATAAATAGTATAATGGAACTAAGTAGTTTTATTTACAAAATCTGCTATAATGCAATATTAGTAAGGTCAGTGCATACGATTTCTTTAAAACTGACAAAAATCATGGCAGTTTTTTTTTCTCAAAAAATTGATTGTTATTTTTGTAAGTGGCATTTGAATGAGCAGTGCTTTCCTGTACAGTGGAACAACAGTCCCTCTTGGGGAGTGACCTCAGTAAAAACATAAACCAGGATCACATCTCTGGAGAAAACCCTCGCTTAATATGAGTTTCAGCAGCTCATTAATATTTAACAAGAATAATAACCTTTGGAAGGGAATTTGTATATACTAAATGGTAATGCTTAGTTTAGCTTAGGGACTTCACATTAATGGCTAACTGGCAATAAATTACATACTTTGTGCTTAATTAGATCTTTGTATTTACTGAGTTCTCATAACTATCTCAGTGTGGTTGTATTTAGCCTATGAGTATGCTATACTTCATTCGTATTACTAGCAATTAATACTTTGTACATTGACTTGTACGACAAGTAAAGCACTTTAACAATAGCTGAATTACCACAAACTACCATGGCAATTATCACTTAGTGTTTTGTGGAGACCCTACAAAAAGTTACTGTTTTTTGTTTGTATTGAGTAATAAAGTATGACTTATGTAGATCAATCATTTAGATTTTTCTTCATCGCAAAATACCAAAGACAACTTAAACATATAAATAGGTCCATTAGCAGTAACAAGCAGCAGATTATTCTTTCTTTCTTTCTTTCTTTCTTTCTTTCTTTCTTTCTTTCTTTCTTTCTTTCTTTCTTTCTTTCTTTCTTTCTTTCTTTCTTTCTTTCTTTCTTTCTTTCTTTCTTTCTTTCTTTCTTTCTTTCTTTCTTTCTTTCTTCTTCAAGATTGCAGAGATAGGTGGTAGGGGATTTTCTGAGCACTCAGGCTTCATCTTACTCAAACATGCATAAACCAATCCAAATGCTACATTGAATAAGCAATGGAGCACTGTTAACAAAGTAAATTTTGCATAATATGTACAAAAAACATAAGACGTTAAGTAATTGGAACACAGTGTTTATGTTGACTTAACCATATTTTGTTAGTCTTTTAAAAAGTTTTCCTTATTTTCAAAGATGCCTGTATTTTGTTTGTTGTTTATTAAAGATTATCTTTTTTCAGTGTCAATATGAAAATTAATTGTACTTTTGCTTTCCAGGGGATGTGTCCATTAGCGCTGAGGATACACAGGTACTAAACAGATAGAGTAGATAGTACATTGTGTGCTGGAATAATAATGTGTTAAGTGTGACTGTGTTTGAAATGACAATATTGTAAATCTTATGAATACGCAGCCCATGGATTTGAGCTGGAACTCGTACTCGTGCGGGGGCCTCTTTATGTACGCTCCGGAACTTGTGCAGAGACTCAGAGGACAGCAGTGTCATGCCAGCAGAGAGTTCCTCAGAGCACTCTCACTATGCCACACTGTTATGGCTGCGAATGAGAATGGTGAGCTGTTAGCACAAAATATACTTACATAAGGCACATTTCCCTCCAGTGATTTACTGTCATCTCTCAGGAGCCCTTGTGTATCAAGCTGCTTCCCCAGATGAAGAAGCTCTTGTTGGGGCAGCCCGAGAGTTAGGTTGGGCCTTTATATCCAGGACTAGAGACTTCATGATTATCTCAGAGCTTGGTGTGAAACGTCAGTATAAGCTGTTGGCACTGATAGACTTTACGAGCAAGCGAAGACGCATGTCTGTGCTAGGTAAAACTTTTGTCCTAATGCAAGGACAAAGATTTCAAATATGGCCTAAAACTTTCCATCTTTTCACTCAAATAACTTCTTTCTGCAGTGCGGGAGCCAGAGGGTGGGTTAAAGCTTTACAGCAAGGGAGCAGACATAGTGATCCTGGAGAGATTGCAGAAGGACTGTCCACACCAGGAACGGACTGAAAAAGCCCTCGAGGTAAACTCAAGTTTTGAGTATTTTTTTCACTGTACACTCTCTGAGCTTACTTTTAAAAGAACACTCAATCTCTTCGATCTTGAAACCATACTCAAACACCTGTAAGTAATATTTTAAACTATAGGCTATTGGATCAAAAATGCACCCAGGTGTTAGATACATACCTGATGGGGTAAAAAAAATGATTTCTAAAAATACTCCTCTTGTATTTCAATAATCAAAGACTTGCACACAGTGTAGCACTATAAATGTTGAGAATCGGTTTCAGTTTTCCTGTAATATGCCTTTTACATTTTATAACAGATGTTTGCAGAGTCTTGTCTAAGGACGTTATGTGTAGCAGTTCGATCAGTTTCTGAGGAGTTGTGGGTAAAGTGGAGTAAAAGTTTGTCTCAGGCCTCTGAAATGATCCTGTCTGAGCGTGAGGCCCTTCTTGACCAGCTGTATGATGAAATGGAAAAAGACCTCCTGGTTAATCTACTTTGCATTTACATTATTTAAATTAAATGTTTTTATCTACCAATGGTTATAAAAATATGTTTTTCAAAGCTTTTGGGGTTGACTGCCATTGAAGACCGACTTCAGCAGGGTGTTCCAGAGACGATTGCTTTACTCAACAGGCTGGACTGAAAGTGTGGGTGCTAACTGGGGACAAAAAAGGTGCTTCTTTTTTTGCTTACTAGGAGATTGAAATGCACGTTTAATCTTCAGTTAACTGGATATTTTCCTCTACTGTATGTAGAAACTGCAGTAAATATTGGATATGCCTGTAAGTTACTGGACGCTGAAACAAGATTAGTGGAATGGCATGAACTGAGGTTTGTAGTGAAAACTACACAGAGTGAGAAATGCACACACACAAGATTCTCCTTGATCTTTGGTATTTGCTTCTGCAGACAGATCCTGCAGTCCCCAGACCCACAGGTTACCTTCAGCAAGGCCAGACAGACAGAGCTGTGGGCTGTAGACAAACACATGGCTGGAACAAAAACCGCTGTGGTGCTCACTGGACCCGAGCTGGTAAACTTGAGCTTCTAATACTTTTGTCTAGTACTTTGTAACGTTTCTCATTAATGGTCCACTAGCACCAGCCCGTCTCCATGGAGATGTTGGAAACAAGCAGGTGAAGCCACATTAAGATTAGGTCAGATTTGTGAACAGGTAACCGTGTTCTCAGTAAAATATTATATTTTACACAGAATTTTTTTCCCAATCAAAACTCCTGTATTTAAATTTGTTTTGATTAATTTAAATGTTTTTTGTTTTTTTCAAGGAAAGGCAACACCATGATTTTTCTAATAATGCACATTTGTGTCAGTGATTTACATTAGGAATTTAGTGAGTTTGACTGACAGGCCAGGAATCCTTGTTTTCTATTGGCCAAAATGTTACTACTCACTATGTCCACAGTTTATGTATTTTTCTTTCTTTTACCATAAGTAGATGACTGTTACAATTTTAGACAACTAGTTTTATTTATTTAAGTTTGACAAGAGAAAAAGTGAAAATCAACATTTTGCACTTTCAAGTTTAATGTAATACAGTGGAATTTTACAAGCACTAATATCTACATTGAGACAAACAAGAGGATAACCCTACATCATAAAGTTACATCTTTAAGAGATGCAATGTTTTGATGTTCTCCAGGCAGAGTTTGTACAGAAACCTGAGTGGGGGGCCACATTGATGAAGTTAGCGACGCAGTGCCAGTCTGTTCTCTGTTGCCGTGTGACACCAGGACAGAAGGCAGACATCGTTAAACTAGTGAGGAAACACACCACATCTATAACTATGGCTATTGGAGATGGTGCCAATGATGTAAACATGATTAAAGTAAGTCCTACTGAAAGCTTTTCCTTGTTCTTTTTTCAATGCTGTTTCAAATGTTGTGCTACTATTCAATAAAGCGGCTCATGTTGGTGTGGGACTGGCTGGAGTTGAGGGAGGCCAGGCTGTGCAGAATGCAGACTTTTCACTGTGCCAGTTCAGATTCCTGCAGAGGCTCTTGTTGGTTCATGGACACTGGTCTTACCTTCGGATCTCAGTCTTCCTGCGATACTTTCTGTACAAGACGTGCAGCTTCGCCCTTGTTCACATTTGGTTTGGCTTGTTAAACGGCTTCAGTGCTCAGGTATACTGTGTTTGTGAAGGTGATAACAATGATATTTTGTTTGTACACACCAATTCAACTGAATTCTTTTCCCATACTGATGTAGATAATTTGTTATGTAATATAATGTTGTATAACAATTGTTTACTATGAAAAAAAAAAAAATAAATAAAAAAACTTGGCAACTTTATCACATTTATAATATGAGAGTTGGGATAAAAACACTGAATACAATACATCTTAATTTTGTAGTCATATAAAATCATGTGTTGCATATGCTATGTTTTAAAATACTTGTAAAACATTTAAAACTAATTGGAAATAATTTAAAACTAACTGTCACTTTCATTCTCTTTTTATAGTCTTTGTATGAGACCTGGTTCATTGCATTTTACACCGTTTTCTACACCGCTAATCCAATTCTGTGTGTGGCCTTTTTTGAAAAGGTGGGATTTCTCATTATTTCTATCTGCATTTATAGAAATAGATTTAATTTTGATGACATAGTACATTTTTTAACCTTGTGTCTTTTAAGGATGTAAGCGCAGAGGGCATTTTGAAACATCCAGAGTTGTATATGTCGGGACAGAAAAATGAATTGTCCAGCCCAGTTATGATGTTGATAAGCCTGCTGTATGCTGTCTACTCGTCACTCATTTTCTTCTTCATCCCATGTGGCGTCTTCTTCAACACATCATACGACTTCCAAACTATGTCGGTCACTGTTGCTATGGCAGCGACATTTGCAGCCACCATAGAGGTCAGAAAGAGCCATGACGCGTTACATATCCATATTACACATTAACATAATCCAAAATGTTTAAAACATCCACATTACATACTGTTTTTTAAAATTATTATTTAATTATTCTTATTATGACAATAACCATAAGATAAGT
The DNA here is from genome assembly GCA_038363315.1 of Mugilogobius chulae. Taxonomy (NCBI): domain Eukaryota; kingdom Metazoa; phylum Chordata; class Actinopteri; order Gobiiformes; family Gobiidae; genus Mugilogobius; species Mugilogobius chulae. The sequence goes on along the minus strand of CM076412.1, from coordinate 32,856,829 downwards.
GAACATTAGGAGTAGTAACTGTTTTCTAAACAGCCAATAAAATAATGACTGTACAGGAATGCAGTTAATAAAAAGTAGTACTCTGAACACGTATATTTATCCCTAGTTCTAATAAAGCTCAAGTTTATTGAACTTTCACTAACTATTTGTTACCAGTAAGATTCCTTTTTAGTTGTTGTAGTTTAATGACAATACATTATTTTTATGGAGGATTATATCTGAATTTAGCAACTGGGAGTGTCTGGATTATGATGGTTTAGTTATTGCAGTAAATATGCAGCTGTTGTAATGACCTGTTTCTCTTGCTTCAGATCTCGTTGCAGACCAAATACTGGACCAAGTTTAACATTGCCTCGGTGTGTGTGTCCGTGTTGCTGTACTTTCTCTGCACCAAAATCACCCACAATGAACGACTGTTTAAGAGGGCACCACAAGACTACTATTTTATAGGTATATTTACCACTGGAGGGGACCAATGAAAAAATGCATACAATTTGCCTTTTAAAGCAATAATTGCAAATCTAACTACAATCGCAATACTGATCAGAAACATCACATTTAGATATTTTCCCCAAATCTTGCAGCCCTATTTTTATTTTATTCATTTATTAATTCATTCACTCTCCCACTCACTCACTCACTCACTCATTCACTCACAACCAGTGGGAGGAAGATTCCTATCATGGCATCATACCCTCGCTCTTCATTCTTTTAGGCATATTTTCCTTTTATGAGTATCTCCAGGTTGGACTAAGAGTATGTTGATTCTGTATTTGTGTCACTGGAGGTTTGTCATATATGCGTGTGTGTGTGTGTGCGTGCTTTGTGTGTGCGTCTCAACAGGAGCAGCTGATAAGGCCTTCATTGATCCAGTGGTGTGGCTCACAGCGGTGCTTACTGCCTGGACAGCTGTTTTGCCCTCGGTCACAATCCATGCTTTCAATGTCATTCGCAAAGGCAGCGACAAACACAAGGTAAGAGCAGTAAACAGCATTAAATACCATTAAGAGTGTCCAGGTTAAATGCACCCTTTATTTTCCGTTTTAGGGTGAGACAATACAGGTGAATAAAAAATATATGCAAATTTAAAGCTTTAAATGTGAAGCTTTATCTGTAGTTGGATCACATAAGTTAGAAGAAAATGTTTTCATATATAAGTGGAATATGTTAAATATAAAACCTGCAAAATTGCAAATATTATGGGCAGCTAAATTTGATGTGTTAAAAGCCAAATTCAAATGTATTAATTGTAGATGCTGGGGTTAATCTAATATCTCTATAGTATTTTTGCACCTGCTGACATAGAATGAAATTACTTTTTGTTGCTACTTTATGAGCAGACTTTGCTGCCTCTGTAGAAGGAAAATGCATTTTGAGGAAGCGCATTTTGAAGTTACGATGTCATAAATTTTATTACATTAAATAATAAAATACCTTAAAGTGTTAAAATGATAATTTAATTTTGTTCTAAATAAAAGCTTATTCACATGACTTACAACATTCTTTCTTCCTGTAGTGTCTCACAGTATCCACATTATTATGACAAAATTATAAAATTTCAAATTGGAGGATTTCAACATTATGTGCTAGCTTGCATTATTTCGGTTTTAAAATTCTATTTAGAAATAAAATTAGCCTTGCTCAGCATAATTGCAAGCGTATAAAAATGGAAGTTTTTCTTTGAATGACTAATGCTACTGTAAAATGTACAGAAACAAACTTTTTACTAGCTCATCCGTTCAAATAATCTCTACCTTATTTGTATTTCTCAGTAAATAAAATAAAAATAAGTGTATGCGTTTCAAAGCTTTTGGACATTTTTAGTTTTCAGTTGCTTATAGCATAGCAACAACTGTTACACCTTTGCTGGTTTGTAGGTGCACAATGTCCCATCGAAGGCTGTTGAGCTGAGGTCTCAGTTGGCGTCACAGACATCTCTTCAACGTTCATCATTTCTTCAGCGTAGAGCTACACCATCCAATGAACACTCGGTTACTCTCAGAACAAGCACAGTGCCAACAGTGGATGAGAAGGTGCCCGCAACCAAACCCACCACAACCACTCACGACCATACTTTTTGTGACAACAATGCCCAATGTTGACAGGAATAAAAATGTAGTCAAGCTTTATTTTCTAGACAACACAAGTGTCATACAGCCTGTTTTTCCACCAATTTTGTCTTAAATTATGGCACATATAGATCAGTAAGTGAGTAAAACTCAAAATTGATCTAAAATGGCTTAAAAATATTAACAGATAAATTGACTTTTTGTTCAAACCATATTGAGTCAATCCAACAGAAATTATTTTTGTGTATATCTTGTTAAATCAGTTTTACACAGGAAAATTAAGCATTGTAATAAGGCAACATGTCCATAAATGTTGAAAATGTATTTATTTTGACTGCCGAAAAAAATTAAACGAAGAAGAAACTAGCATAAATATTGTTTGGATAGCTTTTTCTAGCTTCAACTCAGAGAAACATTTAAAGCTTTCTGGTTTCTATGACAAATTTTATAAACATAAACAAGATGTTCAAGATTCCCATTAGTTATTAGTAATTAAATTGATTAAAATGACTTAATTAAATCATTTTAGTGTATTAGCATATTTAAGTAAATGTTGAAATGTCTGTAAATACAAAAGTGTAGATCACTTTTAAAGCCTTGTTAGAAAGTGCAGCGTCACTTATTTCAGTTTCGTTTTAGTTTCGATTTTTTAACTAAACAATATACTTGATATTATTTTGCATATCTCCAAAACAACATTCTCAAAATGATTGAAAATTGGACATATTGCCCAGCTATAACTCCAGTATGTTTGAATCAAATAAAATACAATTGATTATAGTAGTGGATTCCTCTTAAATACAACCCTTTTATTCTGACTTCAATTGATTTAAGAGATTATGATACAACTAATTACTTGTCAATGCAAAAAAAAATTGATTTTTGATCTCTTCGACTAAAGATTACCATCCGAGTGCCCAGCTGAAACATGTATTTTTTCAGCACTTTCTATAATTTTTTATGAAAACATGCATTTTACTCTTTTAAATAACATTAATTATTATATACAGTGTACTAGTGCGCCTCCGAGCTGTTGTAGAACCTGGACATGAAACCACTTTATCCAAGCAGTGCAATAAAGCAACAAACACAACATAGTTTTGCGGTTGTTTTATTTGTTAATTTATTTCAAAACACGCAATTTACCCATATTTTCCTTTTAAGATTTTATTTTTCTGTAACAGTTATTACTCAGATTTTTTTCCTTCTCAAAAGTTTCGACTAGAGTAAAACTAAAAGTCCTCCACAGGCTCTCCAGCTTCTGCGGTGGGAGGAGGGAAAAGAGGCTTCTGACCAAGTGGCTGTATCTTGTCTTTATGATTGTGAGAAAGTGGATTTGACGATGTATTCTAAGTGCAATAGGTGGAATGTCCACATGGCCGGTAATAATCACAGGACCCGTAGAGCAGCCCAGAGAGCTGAGAAATTGTCTTCTGGGTTTGGTAGCCAGATTGTCATACCTCTGATTTCATCTTTGGTTTCAGCAACAACACTCTCAAAAGGCAGACCCACGCTGAGCAGCATGTGCCTGTGTTTCTGTGTGACTGTGTGTCTGTCCAAGTGCAATATAAGCCACCATCTCCAGACGACTTTGTAAACTTAGTATATACAATGTAAGTGTCTTTGCATTGATTGTGGCCCTTCCTTGGCGCTGGGAACAAAGACATTCAAACATTGTAGTAAAAAATAATACAGCAATAAGCGGGAAGGATTAGCTTGCAAAACATCAACATGGACTCCATTTTGATGTTCGTGGCAGTTTGGGGCATTCAGGTAAATCTGTACATCAGTGGTGCAGTCTTATAAAATGTTGTGTGCTGTAGTGCGCTGTTTCTCACAGTCACTGCTGTATCATCGGTGACTGGAATGTGGACTGAAGATAGATGAATTTATGCTGGAATAATGAGTATATTTAGATGCATTGAAAGGGGCGGTGAGGGTTGTACACTCAGACCCAGCAGCAACGATTAAGATTGGGAGGGTCTGGTGTTTGCATAGTTCTCTGTGCAAAAGCCACCAACTGGAGCCATTGTTTTTTTTTCCTCACAGTTGGTTACATCATCAATAGATCAACAGGAAATAGAGAATGATGGGTAATTATGTTCTTTTCACCATTTTTGTACTTTTACCCTGCGCTACTCTGTGGCAGGGTGCTGGATGGTGAAAAGGAATAATTATGTTATTATGGGTAAATCCTGTAAGTCTAGTAAATTGTCTGTGGTTGTGTCAAATTTCCAATGATAGGGGCAAAATGTATATAAAGTGTGGTTTTGGCCAGGCACTACAGCACATGGTGAACCAGAGAACCTCTTTTCCTTTGTATTGTCCCCACTTACTCCTCCGCACTGGCCTGCCCTCTCTCTACCTTTTCTCTTGTTTTGAAACTGATTGTCTTCTACCATCACAAAGACACTTGGTTCTGATTGATTAACAGGTAACAGAAGAGGGAGAGCACAGTGTGACTGGGGGTGTCTGCAACAGCCCCATTGGCAAACTTTCCATCCTACAAGAAAATGAAATGCACAGATGCTGTTTGACAGTAGATGCTGACCACATTTCGTGTCGGATGAACAGGTGCCACATGGCACTGAAGTTGCTTGGTTGATCAATGTTAATCAGTCCATAACAAATGGTTTTCAAATTTGCATGACAAATATTGCAACCCATGATAAAAAAAATAAAACATAACAAATCTAACTGTGTTTCCACATAGGTACAAATGGGCACACATACACAAATTGAAGAAACCCATGTTGACAGACATACAAGAATAACAAGGCTGCTCAGACCTGTGTGTGTCCCTCTGATTAACTCCAAGTGAACAGCCTGTCTTTGGAAAAGCAAGACACACATTTCAGGACCCGAGTGTGGACCACAAGCTGAGGAATGAAGATTGAAAGCTATTGATTAGGAGAAGAGGAGTTTGACATCCCCCAGCACACACTGCCCCCTACTGTTGGAATTTATATACATCAAAAAAACATGGGGAAAGGGGAAGGGTTGCAACAACACATGCACACAACCAGTGAATCCAACAGTGACGGAAATTTCTAAAAACAAGGACCCTTCCCAAATCTTCCCACCCTTTTTCCAGTTAACCAAAATATTCCCCAACTTGACTGTACCCTCTCCCAAATCTTTCTTTCCTCCTCTTCATCCAACAAAGTCACAGGTCATTCCTGTTGGTTTCTATACAGTTATACAATATCCATGCACAAAAGAAAAAAGTGCACCTTTTTTCAATAAAAGGTGCTTTTGAAGAACATCAGGAGCACTTGAATACACCCAGGAACCTTCAAAAGTAACCGTGTAATTGTTTTCAAGAGAAAAGACAACTTAAAGGCAGAAGAAAGCTAACAATAAACAAAATGTGTTTCATCCTTTGGTTTATAAATTAATTTTTGGTTTGAATTCAACCAAAATTAAATACTTTTCTCTTTTTTTTTTTTTTTTTTTTTTTTTAAATGTACCAGCCTTTGAAAGAGCTCTGGACCCGACACAAACAACATGTGAGTAACTCCTTCCCCTCACTTTTTGTTCCTGCCTTGTTTTCTGTCTTTTCTTTTTCCCACAGAAACATTCACAATGTCTTTTCCTTTTTGAAAACAGTAAGTACATGCCGTAGCAAACAGAACGTACAAGAAAAATGAGCAAAACCAATAAAAGGAATTTAACAGTATAAAGCTTCAAGTCACAAGTTCCAAAACTAACTATCATAGGTTCATTATCATTGTAATCATTAGCAGTATTATTTTCAGATTAAATTACATAAAGTTTACATGAAAGGTTTTGAGGTATTTCAGAATTAATTGTCAACACACACCTACCAAGTCTTAGCACTAGCCAGGGGGAGAGGTCGACTGGACAGGTGAAAGGAGGAGAGTTTTGTGTCTTAACTGTCAGTGAGACTTCAACACCTTACTAGTGCAGCCTCTGTGCTTGCACGTCATAGATAATAAGAGAGACATGTAATATGGTACCAATACAACTACAGCTCTGTGAGCGCTTAAGGCCTCTGCCTTTTTACCTGCCCCTTCACTAGTACACAAAAATATCTCTTATGTGAGAGAGGTAAAGCGGCCGTGGGTATAAGCACATCGGGCAGAGAGCAAAAGAAACCAAAGCAAAAAAGACTGAAAACAACAATGCAAAAGGCCTGACAGATTAAGGAGTAACATATAATTTAGTTTCAAATAAATAGTGTATAGAAAATGTTTTATAGACTTTCTACATGATAAAGTGCTTGTATTCTAGTGTAACAAGATGGAAAGTCAATATGGGTGAAAATGCTGACACAGCCCCACACTGTGTCCCTCTCTTAGCCCCCCTTTCTGTCCATCTCATTGTGGTTGCATTGTCTGTATGTGTTTGTAAAAGAGTGTGTGTGTCCAGTGCAGTCCCACCCGTGGTTGAAGGGAAAAGGCACTCAACTCTGTCTGCATGGCAGCCACCTCCTCCATGTGGCACAATGCAGTCTGACTGCACTGTTCTTCAGTGTATGTGTGTATACTGTATGTATGTGTGCATGTCAACATCACTGAACAAAGGGGGTCCTTTTTGGCTTGTGTCCCCCTAGGCAGTTTGGGACCGGTAGGCTGCTGTATCTTTGGTATCAGTGGCGGTTTCACAAACCACTCAGCTAGTGAGGTAGCCACATTGGTTCTCACTACAAACAAATGTCATATTGTCAGCCTAATGCCTAGTGCTGAATCTAGCTATTTACGTACATAGGAACTGTATACCACAAATCAACGTTAGCGCATCATCCTTGGGCGACTTTCATTCACTGCTCAAAGCAACATGAATTTAGTCCCTATCCTCAACAACTCATCTATAATTGACCACCTTATCTAATCTGCACTGCTAATCTGACTACATTGTTGAAAATGCTACAGTTGCATCTTAAGACCTTACAGATAACTATTGAGTCCCAGGAGATGTTCTCATCCCTCCCTCCATGACCATGAGACACTGAATCAGCCAAGAGGTTTGGAGGTCATGTTTTGTTCCCTTCTGTTCGACCCCATTGGTGGGGCTCAGCACAGTCCATGAAATGCCAAGAGAGAAAAGTCCATTATTTATTCTCCTTTTTTGCAACTCCCTGTTTTTTTGTTTTTTTATGTTCATGTAGTAAATGTTTCTTCCAAGTCTTTAATAACATATTTCAAAGAAACAAACAAATGTCCTTCATTGGCCACAGTTCTTCCATCCTTCTTTTAAAAAGTCTTTCCTTTTTGTTTTGACTTATCAACAAGGTGCCTTACTTTTTGCACAACAGAGCACAATAGTAACGAGAAATAGAAACTTTTGTGTCTATGGTACTAGTTAAATACCCGCATCAGTATAGAGAGAAAAGAGAGAGAAGAGAAGGACTATAGGGGTCAGAAGAGGTAGAGAACCAAAGATAGAATGACAGCTTTAGCTTTGTCATCAAAATGTGTCCACAAATGAATTGGAGACATTTTAACTTGTGTCTGTATTTGAGGTTTGGTTATTGTATGTCTTAAAAGTGAATTTGTTTTTTTTAATTTTTACTACAAAAGTATACTTTTCCTTTAAAAGCTGATTGTTGGTTGCTATGGCACACACTGCCTGTCATCATTGGGTTGCCCTGTAGCTGTGTGTGAACTTAGTACCACTTTCTCTGATTTGCATTAAGGCAGTAAACATTGGCACTAATTACTCTAGCATGTAGCAACATGTAGACAGCAATGGTCTGGTTTGGGTTACTTGCTAACCTCTGTTTTTAGAGAAACCATGAGATTTATGTAGTTTTCAGTATGAATGTTGGCATACAGTAAAAAATAAATGCATACAAAATTAACTGAAAGGACACCTCAGCTGTCTATCTGTGAGCTTTCCTGTCACATTTTACACTGGACTGATCTCTCTGTGTTATGCCTTGTGAATATTGTAAATAAATTGATGAATAACTATAGCCTTTTCTATTTTTCAGTAAAGTTTAACCATCCCCCTCCTCAGCGCTGGCTGATGAGGAACAACAATAGGATAATGGTTAGTTATTGATTCGCCTTCAAAGAGCTGCGAGGCCCTGAAAGTGTTGTGCCATGACTTCTCCTCAGCATCTAGTGACTTTCCCTCCCTTCTCCTCAATCCTATCCTCCGCTGATTACAAGTTTGTGCCGCCGGCAGCAGGGGGCACTGTTGGTCTGTTAGCACACACATGACCCGTGAAGGGAGCTGTGCTGTGACTGTTGCTGCGGTGAGGCCTTATTGTCCCTGTATCCACTGGTTTCTATGTGCTCCATGTACACGTAGCTTTTCTAGCTGCTGTAATGTAGTTGGGCTGGATGCCCTCGCATGTTGTAGTTGGGCCTCAGGTATTGATCAGAAAAATGCTCTCAGCAGAACAAAGAGCATGTCCAGACTTTTGCCTCTCTGGTTTTGCAGGGTGCAGAGACACAGACTATTGGCTTCGGGTAACAGTGACAAGTCTCCCTATAGGCTCTCAACATCTGTGCAAAAATATAGACCTGGACCAAGAAGACCTGAGTATCTTCTGCTGAGCGTCTAGAGTTTAACCTTCAGGAGGGTCAAGGCTCATCTCACTCTGTCTCCATCGATTCATTTTTCAATTCATTAGTTTGCTGTATGATCAGCCTGAGCTGCTCTCTGAAATGGCTGGCCATCAGGGAATACCTTTTGCTGAGGAATGAAGGAGACTACATGAGGAGGGGGTGATTGGGCAGAGAATCTGAAAGACTGCTGTTTTCTTTACGGCCTTATAGGAGCAGGATGAGGCGTGGATAATAAGGCTATGTGCTGTTGTGTCAGATTTATTGCCATTCTTTTGCCCTTGTTGCTTATGTGGGATGTGAAAGAGTAAAAGAGGCAGACACAAAGAGGTGTGTTGGGACTTAATGCAGATTGAGTGGCTACATACAGTAGGTGGTGAGGGAGGCCAGCATTAATATCATGTACTATTCAACAAAAAAAATCTTTGGTAACACTTCTTAATAAGGAACAAAACTGCCCAAGATGATTCTCATTATAAAAGAGACAGAATCAATGATTGTCCTTATGTGAGTAATGCAGTGAACCTGATTTCTCAATTCACCTTTTAGATTTTGCTTTTTTCAGGTGAGAGCTTGACTTTTTTGACTGACAGAAAAGATGATTGCATGGCACGAAGGATTTTTTTTTAAAAGAGGACACATTCAGACAGCCAGGATCTGGTGGGGTTTTCACAGACATGTTTCACAGCCAATTAACCATGACTGTTGTCCCAGCCCTGCTCCTGGCCCTCTGAAGGCCCTCTCCATGTCTCAGGCCTTAGAGAAGGTGGTAGCCGATGTGCCTGGCTGTCCCGGACTGGTTCCATGATCGTCATGCCAACGGTCCACACAGCGGCGTCGTGCATTCATGAAGAAGTTGCTGACTGTGCTGAGCTCCAAGCCGAGCTGCTGGGAAATGGTGATCTGCATTTCTTTCGATGGACGTTTGTTCTCCTTGAAAATGGCGATGAGTGTGCGCCGCTGCAGGTCGGTGAAGACCAGTCGTTGCTTCTTCGGTGCTGTGTTTCGGTCCTTGTGTTGTTCCTGTTCTTTACGCTTGCAGGCTTGGTACAGACAGCGGCGGTCCGACGAAGAAGGATGAGAGTGGGAGGCAGAAGGGAAAAACATAAAGCAAGGTAAATATACAAAAGTAATATATGTCAATATACAAAAACCAAATACATAGTGTGGAGAAAGGCAAGGTACTAAACGTGTCGCATGTAGAACTACACAAACATATCCTATAGCTCCAGCTCTATTGCCATATTAAAGTTGATTTAAAGCTAATCCATGCCTCCTGCCCAGTGGGAATATTCCTTCCATCCTGCAGAGTGCAGACAGGGAGCCAGCCTGCGGTGAGTGAGAAAGATGGGATGAAGGGGGAGAGGACTGGCTCTTGCCTGCTAGGAGACACTGCTGTTTGATTCAATATTAATGCAGTTTCAGTCACAATGGGGGACTGAGTGACTGTTGCACAAAAGTAAGCATTTTGTGAGACCATATGTGTGGAATTGAGAGGCAAAGGAGGGGTAGGGAAGAATTATAGTAGAAAAAAGAGGGCTGTAAGAACAGAAAAAGGTGGAGGAGTTGGACAAAGTGTGTGCACTTGTGTATGTGTTCAAGAACCAAAGAGACAAGCTGAGAAGCAGAAGAGGGAGGGGTGGAGCGTACGGAGAAAGAGAAAATATTGACCGACTTTGCTGTAGGAATTGGGGGGTTCTCTGTTGGGACTGAGGTCAGAACCCCTCCACCCCCACCCCTCTGCCCCCCCAGCAGGTCTGCAGTCTGCTACTTCAAACAGAGCCCACTGGAGCCAACTCTATTGAGCTCTGAGAGGGTATTTATAACCCAACTCCCCCCGCAAACACAAACACTCGTATGAGCCCCTTCACGTACACTGGGCAATTTTCAAAAGAAATTGTAGCAAGTGTGTGCCTTTACGTTGGGGAGGGGATCCAATGGGGGGTGTTGGAGTTGTTGGCAGTGAACAGAGAAATTAATAGTTAATAGAATGTTGTATTGTGGGTAAGCATTGTAACTCAGAGCGCTTGTAGAAGACTGGTGGATGGAGGCAGACAGGTGCAGGCTAAAAGGCGCCAGGAGAGACGGGAAGTTGTGAGCAAGGTTAAGGCACTGGCCCGGCAGTCACATGTTCCCCCACCAAGGGACCAATCGAACCTACGTGTCCCTCCTGGCTGCCCTACTGTCTCTATAAAGCAACAGCAAATTGGAAAGAGGAGCAGACAGAGCCATGCCATCCCTGTGGGGCTTCTGCCTGCTGCCTGCCACTCGCATTGTCTTATACTTTCATCTTTCACTTCAGTATCATCTCACTGTGACTCTGAGTATGTGTGAGCTTCTGCATCTCCTCCTGTGGTTTCATGTAATGTGTGCATGTATTGTGGGCCATGGTTGAATTTTGCTGAAGTGGCTGGAGCCGAGCAGTGGCGCTGTGTGTCTAATTACAGTGGAACAGAGCCCATTGATCAGCCATTGCAGTCCAATCTGTTTACTACAGATGTCTAACCCGCACGCTGGCCCATCCATCATATTCATATTTCATCAACACTGCAGCTATATATACATCACACCACAGCACATGCTAATGTTCTACTTATAAATGTATTTTCTCCTGCACTTTCTGTGTGAACAGTGTTGATTTGAACCAAAATCTATCAATTTTTTAATTATGAAGCCAGTGAATTAATGTCTTAAATATTAAGTTTTGTTACTAAATCAGCTGGATGTCTGTAACGGCATTGCTAAACTGAACATTGATGCTGGGCAAAGGTACCTAGTTGGAAATTAACATTTGGCAAAATAAAAATTCTTGACTTGCAAATTTATTAATTGCAGTTATGATTGTTGGTTTTGTAAATAGATATTGGGATCTCTCACATAACAGATCTATATACATAATTGATTTATTAGCAGATTGACTTCCTGCCATGTTTTCAGTCTGACAATCAAATTAACATTTATATGATTAAGATGTTATTGCGTATTACATGTGAAATTTACAAATGTTAAGTATCTTTTTTTCTGAATTTTTGTAGGATGTTGTGAAGTCCAACCAGTGCTGTGTGTTTGGAGTTTCTCAGTGGAGCTTCCCCACTTTGCTGGGCTGATATTCTTACAGTAAGTAGAGGTGCACTTCTTGCTTGGCTTGTACTTGTGTGAGAAGGGATTTGTCTCTCAGCAGGAAGGCGATTGTATACAGTCTCTTGCCTAAACACACTAAGCTTCAGTCTGTTTGATGTATGCTTCAGTGCCCTCCCTAATCTAGTATTCTCTGCAAAAAGTTTTGCTTTTAGCTATATAAAAGCCTACTGTAAATCTTACAAAATCATTTTTTATGTATTTTAGTTTAATATTATTATTAATATATTTTTTTTTCTATGTAAATGGCACATGACATTATTTTAATTTTATGTCATGACATATTCCTTTTTAGGCCTACACTCACTAATTTTCTATTGTCTAGGATCCAGAACTCCAACTTTTACTGAGACAGACATCATTCTGGCTTTTCTGGCTTTTTCCCACATGCAATTTTATTCAAATATTTGGACTTTAAGCTAGTTTCGAATGTGTTTATATTTATTTTAGAGAGATTTAGGTTTATAGGTGTATATTTATAGTGCAGTTTGCCTCTTTTATTTTAAGTGGTCGCAGATAAAGTCGTTTCCGAGATTGTCTGTAGCCATTAAAAACATAAAAGTGTAATTACAAGTAAGTGCCTCCCTGAATGAGGTTTAACATCCAGCCGAGCCTGTGCCCTCTTTTTTCCTCTTCTTTGCAGCACGCAGTCACGCTCGCTCCTCATCGACCGCTTGGCTCATTGTGTGTGCTTTGTGCGCTTTCTGTCGACAGGTGTCGCTCTGGCTGTGGCCTGGCTGCACGGGGCGCCATAGTGCGCTGCCTTTGCTACAGGCGCTGGATTTAGTAATCAATATCAATCGATCTGTGAGGAAGGGGGCCCTGATTACTGAACCAAGCCCGGCGTAGAAAAGAAAAAAAATCGATCATTGCAGCTTTTAGAGCTACAGTAGGCACCGAGCTGAGAGACGGACATAAAGTCATGCACAAAGAGCAGCCGGACAAGAGCTGAAATCTTGGTTTGGTGAGTGTTTTGTGAAGTGGGCACCCCGCTGCTGCACAAGCGTTCCTGCTAATGTCTCGAAGTAGCTTTATATGGAAATGCTGACCCACTTCGAAACTCCTCGGTCTTGTAGCTCTCATTACAAAACAAAAATATCAATATTTATTCTTGCACACACTCGGGCGTTTTATTTTCCATAATTATTTTTGATCACTTTTGATGAAAACAGCAGTGCACCCGATCTTGACTACTGGTAGTTTGCTTACTCTATAGACTCAATGGCCTCACACATTTCCTCTAAATTCTGTAATGACTTATTTCTCCAAATCCGCTCCGATGAAAACGATATAACTCCGGCCTTTTACCCCTTTCCCGATGACATTAATATTCTTTGCTTCACGACAAACCAAGCGAGGTTAAGAGAAAGGCCCTGGGTGTTCAATATCGATCGATAGATTCGTGAATAATTCGTGTGTGAAATTCAGTCCGTCCAATTAATTATGCCTCGGAGGGGGAGTGGGACTGGAGAGGAGAGATTCATGAAGGGGCGGGAATGTGGACGAAAACATGCCAAAAGGAAAAGCACCCTGTCATTTTCCGCTGCTAAAAACCATAATGAGGATATGTTAATCAGAGGTGTGCGTGTGATGTGGACGTCACCTGTTATACCTGTGCAGCGCGCCTGCACGTGTCCATATCAGCATTAATCACGTATTGATTACCATGCCCTTCCCGCTCATAATGAGAAAGTCAAAGTGGCTCAAATTTTGCCTATATATGTTTCATGAAGCCATGATTAGGCTACACTGGACCGTTCTGCGTCTCGTCCTCTATGAGTCGTGACAAGTTCAGTATGCGTTCTTCTAATTAGGCTAACTCACCAATAAACATGTTTATGCACTCCAGTTGTGTGCCTTCAGACCATTCAGTGTTGGGAGAGTTCATGAACAAAGGTTTGAACAAAGCTCTGAAAAGGCTTCGGCGGCATTGCGCGCTCTTTAGTGAGAGATTGATAGTGCCGTGAATTTGCGCGTCCTGTGCATTGTGGCAGTTATTCCATTCCGACTTCAGGGCAGTGCCAAGCTCTCGCCAGGCCAAAACACTCCCAGCTCAATACTCTTTAATGTAATGACTGAGAATTGGTGTTAATATACTGATAAAGCGACACAATGTGTTTGTTTGCCTTCTGCCACGACTCAGCTGCAAGGCATTTCCCCTGCTCTTCAATAACACTCAAGCAATTCTCTGCTTTCTCCTGCTCGCCCGCGCACAAAGATCACTGCAATATGACTAAAAAACAAGCTCCGAGTATTTTGTGTTTTTTTTTTAATGAAGAGAATAAAACCTACAAGTGACAAGAGTGCAATGGCAAAAAACGATTATATCTCTCTTCATTATATTTTGTCATTCTCTGTACTTCACCATTTGTGCGTTGACCAGTTATGCGTGTTCATAATGACTTACTTTATTTTATGCTGTTTCACATGCGGCATTCATAAGATTGACTTTTTAAATATTTTAAGATAGGACGTTCTTGCTAGAAAAAAAACGAGCCTGGTTAGGCCTATGAGTAGGCCTACCTCTGTTTTTATGTCTACTGTAGTTCTTTTTATTTTGTATTGAAATGGTTCCAATATGAACATGGAATTGAAATGAATCATTTTCCTCATTGTGTATTGCGTTTTTTGAGCTTTCCTCTTCTATTCGTGTGTGTTTTCTTTCAAATTTCATCTATCTATCTATCTATCTATCTATCTATCTATCTATCTATCTATCTATCTATCTATATATATATATATATATATATATATATATATATATATATATATATATATATATATATATATATATATATATATATATATTGGTTGTTGTTTTTGTTTTTTTTGCACTTAGGTCCCGCGTACATGTAGGCCTGAAAATGCAAAGTCTCACTGGTCTCTCTTGAGTTAGTTCCTTATCAGTCAAGTCAACTATTATAATTCAAAACAAATAAAACAGGAACGGGTGTTGTTTTTGCAATAATATGAATGACAAACTACCCTTTGAGAAGTCTGTCAAATTAAACGGTTAAAATTAAATTTTAAATTAGAACATTACCCTGAACGTAAGGCTGTTACAGGCTATTTTATGCTCGCACGCGTCGAGTTTGTCCCATTTTTTTTTTCTATTTATTGTATTCTTTTCGTTTACGTTGGTCTAGTTTTCGTATTTAGACACTCAATTACAATTTCTAATTCAGCACTGTATCACAAGCAGCAGGCCTATGTTTCACATTTAAAAAAAAATATTATTTATTATTATATTATTATTATTACGTTGCATAATAGGTTTTTGGCAAAAAAAAAAAAAAATTAAAAGTGAATCAGCCAGTTCGTTATATCTAATAACATTTAATACAGAGACATGATGGGCTGTCATCGATTCTCTCATCAATTGATTTCACAGTCGTTTTGCTCCTTTGTTGATCTGTGTGGGGTTTGCCCAACCGGAGTTTCAGGTTGCATCTGTGGCTACGAGAAGCTGTGTGAGTCAGTGCACTGTGTGTTTGCGGTTTTGTTGTGATCGACCGATGTAGAAAGACTCGCAGCGGTTCTGTACAAACCATCTCTGGGCTCTGATTTCAAAAAGACCCAAAAAGGACGAACCAGGTCCTACACGACTGCCTGGAGAGCGCAGACAAAGGAGTCCGTTATGATGACCCCTAATACTTTGTCTAAGTTTTTTCGTTTTGATTGAATTTTATGCTTTGAATAATTGCACTTTTTTGTTGGCGGTGGAAAAAATTTGCACCAAACCTTTTAATTGTGAATAACTGAGTTGTATTTTAAAAGCTATTATGCCTAATTGCCAAAAAGAAAAACGATATATTGTGGTACACGTCTTTCTCTTTAATTGCGAAGACATTGTCCTTGTCTTGTGTTCTTAGCATACGCATTAAACAAGCCATTATCGGGGCTTTAATAAGAGATGGCCTATCAGGTCCAGAGATAAGCAGCACTGCTCTGCTGGACAGGCCTCGACTGGGGAGGAACCACAGAGATACGGGCACGCGCATATCTGGACCAAAATCAGCTGCATGAATAGGCTACTCATTTATTGCAGATGAATATACAAATGGGACAGAAGTCATCTCCGAAGATTCTGCGCAAACATGTGTTTTGGAGAGTCAGTTTGGGCATTCCTCGCGTTACGTAACAACAGGCGGAGTTCCATTGCTCCGGTCAACATTTAATTGCACAACAGCCGTTTTAAAGGCGACGCTGACTCGGCCATTACGTAAACCTCATCAGCTTTTGGTAGGTCAGGAGGCTTGCTGATTGGTTTGCTTCTTATAGGACAAAGGCTACACATAGCGGTCATTTGACTCTGAGCACAAGGACGAATAATGAGATTTAATTATTGTCTTAGCTTTGGACTCGTTGTATTTTGCCTGGGAATGCGATGCGCGCAGGGCCATTAACCCTTTGATGTTAGGCGTGTGTATTCAGCGGGCTTTGCCAGCAATTTGATTTAAAGGTCATTCTCTCCTATCGATCCGGTTTGGCGAGGGGGCGATGGAATAGCGTAGGAATTGATCATCTAAAATAGAGGAGACGTATTTGAGACTGTACAGAGTCTATGTAGACCACTATTGCATATGAAACTGCTATGGGCACGCCCCCATTGCAATCTGTGTTCGCGAGCAAAGAGACAGGGTTAAAAGTGGAGACCCTACACACTTATGCTTCTTTCCAACTCAGCAGACTAATCTGATTTGTATTAAAATTGCATTATTTGAATAATAAGGTCGATTGGTCAGAGCAATGAGGGTAGGTTGAAAAATGAACTAAAAAGTGAAACATCTGCGAACTTCACGTTCTTCAGACTGCAAATCCCCATCATGCAAAACCTCTCACATCTCGGAGTCAGCCTTTTTGACTGTATGTGATACCGTACGTTCGCGTTGTGCGAGCGCGCGTTTATTAACCGGCGTGAAGGCCGATTCGTTAATGGGAAAAATGGTGTTGCATGCTGGAGATGGAGGGGGTTGCATGGCGCAGCTCCAGAGATGGGTAGGAGAGGCCAGGGAATGGAAATCAATACCGATTCAAGACTCGCCAGAACGGCCTTAACAATGTGGCGCAGACGCACTTTGCATCCTGGTCACATATTTGATAGAAGTGGGGAGGTGACATATAGCCTACATGTAGCTTGTGTTCTTGCCCCAAACACGCAGCTCTAGACTACCCATGTGTTGACCCATGAGCTTGTTTTATTAAATGGCTCATGAGCTTTTACACAACGTGTTTGTCTTGAGATTTATTTAAATGGTTGTGTGTTTGATATGCTACATACAGTTACGCCTCAGATAATTAAACTAGAGATGTCATCCCATGTGCTGGGAGCTACACTGAACACTGGATTTGGACAAATAGCCTCGAGCTATAACCTTAAGAAAATGACTGTTGCTTTCCCACAAGAGGATTTCAAAGGCGTTGCTCGTACACGAAGGGTCTCATACTTACAGCACACGATGCTGTGCTTAACGAACAACGAGGCACTGAAACCACAGCTGCACTGTTTACTCCCCTATCTTCCCCTCACACATCAATTATTAAAGTTGCAATCGATCATTTTGTGGGCTAACATCAAGTAAAAAAAAATCTGTTTAGGTTATCCTGCATCCATCAAATCTCAAAGTCTCATCCAATTACATATATTGTGTTGGCTTTAAATGACAAACGGAGCAACTCTCGCTTTGCTTTGTATTTGTATTTAGTTCCAATATAATGGTCATCAGCAGCTTTGTATTAATTTTATGTTTACCCAAGAAAGCTGCAGATTTAAACGGAAGGTTGTGATTACCTTTGCTTGGGAAGTGGGTTGGAGGATCGCCTGAGTGACAAGAATGTGGATTGTAATATTGATCGCATGGGTGGAAGCTGTTGGATGAAATAATGGTGTTTAGAGCCTACAAGAATGCTATTAACTAAATATTGGTAAACGTCCAGTCTACCACCTTGAACTGTCCTCATGCGAAAGACCTGCATTTCAAGTGGCTTTAGCGTTTCAGCACCATGGACAGCGCCCAACGCCTTTAGGCCTAAGTAACGTCATTTTCTTGTGTAAGCAATATCTAAAAGGTCAGTCAGACTACCCTTTGAGCTTCTTGATTTTTTTCATAGGTCTAACCTTTCAAAATTAATCTAGATACAAATCTACACAATAGCCATATCATTCATCCGCTGCTTGGTCTGCACATGAAGGTCGCAATGTGCGGGCTTTATTTGGGGGTGGGGCCGAATGAGGGATCAAGTATTACTCCTGGATTAGGCCTGTGTAAACTACATGTACTCTACTGAAACGTAAAAAGAGGCCTCCCACCCTCATTCACAAGCAATGTTCTTTCTGTGTGTCCTGCGGGTCTTGACCTGCGCACATTGGCACGTGCCCTATCCATTCAGATGGTAATGAGCCAACTGTGCTTGATTATAAACAGAACGGGAGCATACCATGGCACATCTTTGTCACTGGAAGCATTTGATATATCTCGATTTCTGAGCTGTGAAAGAGCAATAAGCATTAATTATGTAATTTTTTTAATTAATACAAAGACATACAAAACACTGTTCTCTGATTATCAGGAGTTGTCGTCATTAACAATTGTATTAGTAATTATTTAGTATTATTTTTAATCCTATTGTTATTATTTCTTTGATTAGTTGAATAGTTAAACGTGTATTTTTATTGAATATTGAAACTTTTTTTTAGATTGAAATATTGTGACGAGGGTTATAGCGTGAGAATATTTACGTGTGGTATTTATTAAAAAACACACTAAGATTATGTTTTTGGCCGTTTGTTTTATTTATGCAAATGTCCTTTAAGTATCAGAAAACGATTACAATTATTGTTATAGTCAACAGGTGACGATTAGTCGATTATTACTGCAGCCTTACTTCTGCATGTATTTCAGTTAAATGCAGACTTCCTTTGTCATTGCTGCCTCTGGAAATGTTCGACAATTGGTCTTTAAAACATTTTCTGTTGTTAGAAATCTTATATGAAAAGTGACTAAACTGCTCAATACCATCTGTCCAAGTCTGGCTAAGCATTACTCATTGTTATTCTTTTTACGCAGTTAAACGTAATTACAACAAAGAGAAAAGGTGGCTTTTATAACCGTTGTTCTCTTTCTCCACTTTCCGACTGCTTCCTCCCCCTCAGCGGTTAGGGGAGACCAATGGGAGAGAGTGCTGAGGCGGGATAATTGATAGATGCACTGGCTATCCTTATTGATCAGGGCTGTATTGATTCAACCAAATACATTGAGATGGAGTGTGGAATTCAACACAGATGCAGAGACGAATTGTTTTCATCGTGAATATAAGATTTCAATGCCCCCTTGCCCAACTCGTGCACGCTTGACTCTGGTTTAGGTTGTGCATGTATTAGTAGTAGACACTGAATTCTACAGAAAGTATGAATGGATGAAACGGGAAGCTCATCACAATAGTATAAGCCTGTAGGCCTTTCTGTCGCTCTGCTGTTGATGTTGGAGGATGTTGAGCGTGAAGGGTACCTTAAACAGGCCTCTCTGCTCTAGTTTTTCGCCCTAGACCTCGGGTGTGTGTGCGTGCGTGTGTACGTGCTTCTCTGGCTGGCATTTTCACATTAGCTAAGCAGGGCAGCTTCATTGATTTGTGTGACTGTGATGAATTTGGAATAGTAATTTGAATTTATTGATTGATGTGGCCGAGCGAGTATGGCCCAGCCTCACTTTCAGCCTCACAACCCCCAACTCCTACTCCCAATCCACATGTGCACCAAGGATAATGGTGATTTTAAATGCAATAAGTAAAATGTTGCAGCGCGCATTTACATACAAGTCATTTGTCATTTTGCCCATGTAGATTTCCCCGGGTTGTTTGGACTCTGAGGCTTGATTTCATAGCACAATGCTGTTGAAGCAAATAATAGCAAAATCACATTCACGATTAAACAGTATAAACTGCAAGATAACAAATCGCCTTTTAAGGCCTGACTTCTTTGCGCAGATCATTTAAAATATGTTGTTCCGGGACCCTGTATTGGGGGCTTCCTTTATCCTCGCCTTACACGAGGTGTGGAAGATATAAAACCCCACAGCCCAATTAGCTTTAACAGCAGTGGCACTTAAAGAGACAATTGTGGAGTGTTTAAATCTTTATTTACCAGAACCCCTACTAAATGCGCAAAGGAACAATTTACATGCCATTAAGTGCTTTTCAATAGGGCATCGACTGGAACTAAAATATGCCACTAGCTTATATCTGCTTAATTGAATTGTTCGTTGAAATACGACACAGACGAGCTGATTGACGTTTGGAAGTCTAAACGGAGTCTTTGCACAAATAATGCGCGTGCCCTTTTCACTGAAGAGGCGAAGCGAGAGAGCACAATGGGGATCAAAACGAGTGGTCATTGAGGAAAGAGAGCCAGATGGAGGACGCGTGTCAGAGTCATTGTACCCCCACCCATGCGAAGTGTGTCCCGTGTGGTAACAGCGCGCCCAACATGGCCAAAATGACCCACACGGGTAATTTCATAAAGACTAATAAACGTAGCTGGCCCGAATCAAGTTTGGAAACAAGATAGCCCAGAGTGCACAAGGCGCAAAGACAACTACAGAAAGGCGCATCTGTTTGTGTCTGTGTCTTTCACATCCAAATCGATCATTTATCAGCGCGCGCCTCTGAAAAGGGACGCCTGGACCTGGGATATTGATCCATAGGAGGTCAAGCTCCTCATCTCTTTGGCCAGGCCTCAGACGAGCCTTGTTTGCAGTGCGCTGCTTTGACAGGAGAAGTCAACTATGATAAAGTCACTATATCATGATTGTGTTATTCCAAAGTAAATGTGAGGACTGTGTATATTGTTAGTTCAGGGCAAGATTTAATCATTTATTTATCCAACTGAATACTGTATTTGGGGAACTGTGGGAAAGAGGTTTTGATTCTCTCTAACTGCTACTTTCTTGAGTGAACTGCTACAGGCTGAGGATGACCATGCTTTAGCCATTCTTTCTGTTGATCCCCACCGGTGTTTGTTTATACTGTCATGGATTGTAACATCAATCAGACTATAGATCTCCCAACATTTAACACTCCAACTGTCATGATGAAGTTTTACTCGATATAATCGACTAATAACTTCTAGTAATGTCTGTTTGAGCAGCTATTGACAGTCTCGCCACATTGACTTCTAATTGATCCCTCCACATCACTCAGGTTGGGAGCTGTCTCCTCACTCACCTGCAAGCCTCAGCGCTGACATCCGCTGGAACTCTGGCTCCTGCAGCCACTTCCACATCCTCCTAAAGGTTTCACGACCTGATTTCAGTTTACTCCATGGTTTTGGATTCCGCAGCAGGTCAGACAAAGTTCCCTGGGACCGGCACAAGATCCTCTGAGCAAAGATGGCCTGTGGGATGCTGTAACGCTTGAGCTCCGCAGTGATTCTTTGAGCCACCTCTTTGGTGTTTATTTCCTCTACTTGACCCGACCCTGCGCCTTGACCGCCCCCCACCACCGTCTGCCGATCTCGCTCTGTCAGCATGGAGCCGTTGGCCTGAGAGTGTGGGTGGCTGTGATGGTGGATACCGTTGAGAGATGACATCAGGCCTGCCCCGTGGCCCCCAAGTCCTCGCGCCAGGTGCTCTTCACCTCTAGACAGCATGGCAGCATGGGACTCAAAGCCTCCGGTTGAGAGCATTTTGTCATTGGAAAGGTGAGCTCCGGGGCCATAGGCGCTAAGGGTCTGCTGAGAGCTGTGTAAAGAGCCCAGACCATTTGAGAGGGGAGACAGGGGTTGTCCCATACCCGACATGTCTTTAGGGTAGTGACCATAGAGATTGCTCATGGATGCCAAGCTGCGATCGTCCCTCATAAGTGTGAAACTACCGCTCACGTTCCCCGCTGCGAGCCGCTGGTGCGCGGGATGATGGTGCGCGTGCGGGTGAGGATGGTGAAATTTCTCGGATACTGTTGAAATTGGCGGCAGGTGCTGCAACGGCGTGAGTGTGGTGTAGGTGCTGCTCAGGCTCATCCCT
Organism: Mugilogobius chulae; assembly: GCA_038363315.1. Classification (NCBI taxonomy): domain Eukaryota; kingdom Metazoa; phylum Chordata; class Actinopteri; order Gobiiformes; family Gobiidae; genus Mugilogobius; species Mugilogobius chulae. The sequence goes on along the minus strand of CM076412.1, from coordinate 32,835,070 downwards.
GAGTCGCAGGACATTGTCATGGCGGGATGCAGGGGTCCTGACACGCGTGATCTGTGCGGTAGTCTCCAGCTCCCTCCAGAATTGAGGCCATGCTGGACACCATGGCTGACCGTCCGTGCGACACCAAGTTCCGATGCGACGCCGACGATTGTCGCGCGTGCGGCGAGTTCATTAAGTCGCTCGTTTGATGAGAGTGAGACACGCCGTGCAGATTTCCAATGTTTTCCATCGTAAGCTCCATCGTTGAAAGGATCTTTATTTCCACCCCTCTCGCCGTCCGTTCCCCCTCTCCCTCTCACTTGCGCTCTGTCTCACACTCCTTTCCAATAAATTGTCAACGATTTCAAAGCCAAGCCATTGATTGTAGTTGCAACTCTGCAGTCAATCCAGCATGATTTTAAAAGATCGCGTCCCTGCTACCGCAAACCAGTGCTCAGAGGAAGGTGTCTGGGTCTCTCTCGCTGTGGACCACCTTCTACTTTAGCCAATGCACTGCTCCTCTCTCTGTGTGTATATGAACGTGCCCGCGCCTCGAGCCTGCCTGTGCTCTTGTGCGCGCCCCCGTGGCTAATGCTCGCCCTCGTGCACTGGTGTCTGGGGCCAGCCTGACGTCACTGGCCCCAGATGTCATGAGTTGTTCATGTTGCAAGCTGAACCTAAAATTCTCCAAAAGAAGATTGCATTTGATTAGACACTTAAGATAAACACAGACTTCCAATCTGAAGTGTTGTTTCTGCCGCGTGGCCAACATTTGCACTGAGGCGGATAAGAAGAGCTCTCTGCTTGTTTTTTCCGATAAAAGTGTAAAGCACGGCGCCTGCCACGCATGTGACGAGGGTTAAATATTAATAATTGACATGTGTCACATCTGACCAGAGTGTAATGAGAAAACCACAAGAGGAGGTCATGTGTTGCGCACTTTTTCATCTTTATTCATAGACCGAAAATACATAATTTATAAATGCCTATGGGAGATTAGTACATTTGCACATGCGCTGTGGTAGGATGATTTCTTTCTCAAGGAGGCCAGCTCTCGGATTCAGCTCAATACATGTGACCTTTGACACCTCAGTCTTTTTACAACACACAAACCTTTTTGAACCCTATAGGCCGTGTGTGAAAGTATGCCAGCAAAAATGCCCAAACAATGTACGTACATTTCATTAAATTGCTCTGGCAAGAAATAAATAGTAGCCTATGCAAATAGCATACTAAATGGGGCCTACGTGAGATTTTCCTTTTAGTGGCTTATATTGCAATAGACACAAGTAAATCAGAAAATACAATTTTATCAGCCTGTAGTAACCTGAAAATGGTCAGAAAAAAAATGTTCTTAAACTTTTCTCTAAAGTTGCTTTTTGTCAATTTAGTCAGCAATCCATCAAAGTCAAACTATGCATAACTCAGCAGAATTATCAATCTGTCATTGGACATGCCTGCACTAAGCAACAGAAAAGCAGCAGCATTTCTAAAACATACAATAACCAAGTCAAATGCTGTTGTGCTTCAGATCAAGACATCAGCATAGAGACAAACTGTAATGAGATGAATTATCACATTTATTGAGCATTTTATTTGTATTTTTTTATTGCACTCTCCCACCGGTCTGCTATTCTCTTCGCCTCGGTTGGGCATTGCATATTGCTACAGTGAGTCAGGATGGGAAAACATGCTCTGGAATCAGCCAGTGTGTCACATAACTATGTTATGTTGCAGTAGGGTTATGGCTTTATTTCAGAGCATATGTCCAACTGGTTTTGATTATGTTGGAGAAACTGACAAAGTTTTGAATGCGTCTGAATTGAGAGATATCAAATTCGATCAAAATTCTCTGCCTTCTGAGTTTGGCTCAAAACACAATCCATCTTGTTTTTAGTCTGTTTTTTATGTAAGCACTTTTTAACGTGTTTTATTATTTGACGTTATTTTAACGTTATGGCTATTTTGAGTGGAGGTTAGTGCGTTCCCCAGGCGTTAAGTGCACGATGCTCTGTAAACAACAGTGTTACTGAGCATGGCATTTTCACCAATGCAATGCAAAATGAGCCCATTAAGATTTCGACCCATGAAAGAAAAATATATTACAACAATCCCGGAAGTGACACCACTAATTATTTACAAATTACGCAAAACAATTGGCCTGAGCGGTGTTTACCAACACTTCAGTGCCATTCATAACAGCTCAGATGGAGTGTGATATCAGTGGCCTTGGCACGCATCTCTTAACAGCGTGCCTCACGAGTGTGTGGCCAACGGGGGACAGTGGCTTTTGGCTGTGCCAACAAGAGAGAACAGTGGTGTCCGGTTGGGTTAATGTCCCTGTATTGATCCCAGCAACCACTGCTATCGAAAATGAATTACCGAAGCCCGCTCAGCAGCGAATCCGTCATCTGTGCTCAGCCAGCCGGCCACAGCAGCTTATTGGGTGCGCTGGTGATGGATGTTAACTTTCACTGCGGCTCCTGCTCCTAATTCACCAGGGTTTACAACCTAAAAGCACGCGCTCAAAGTTTGAGACTTTTCCAAAGACTCGAAACTCCACCGTCATTTCTCTTATTGTATTCAACGCTAATAAGAAGTTACTTAGAGAACAAGGCTGAAATCGGGTCAGCAGGCCGTGGATGGGGATCATAGTATTATCCCACTTAAATCAATGGAGGATGAATCCAGCCATAAGCCAAAATAAAGCCCGAATGCAAAGTAAACCTCTTCTTCCACAAAAATCTATGCTCCTGCCTAGAGCTCAGTTTTAATTTGAGTATTGTAATTTTTTTTCTTTGAATACTCGAATAAATATATCCCATGGCAAATGGCTCCAATATGAAAAATTAAAAGCGTCGATAGGCCACAGAACCACAGAGCTGCTGATTTATTTCATTTTAATTCAGAGGCCCAGTGACTCGAGCGTCATTGGCATCGACTGTGGAGCCTATTAATTAATGTGTTAATTCACAGTCTACACTATTTTATACAAACCTAACCTACATTGGAACTTGGAGTATTTTTGTTATATAGGACCAAGCATTTAGTTTTTATCTTTAAGCACTGCTGTCGTTTGCTGATCAACCAATCGATATATGAACCCGGAGCATGGATCAATACATTTCTGCATGGTCGATACAGAGCCTAAAACGCGTTGTGCTCAAATGCTTTAAGTTAAGTCTATACAGCTTACTGTTATGTGTTTGACCCCTGTCAACAGGCACTTTTATTACCGGAAGTCAGTCTTAACACTTTGAGTTGTGCTGGCCGTAAAAAAATAATAAAAATATGAAATAATAAAAACATAATAATAATTAATATTAATAACTACTTATATTTTTGTCATAATAATGTACTTTTTTAGCAATAGATAAAATAGTTGCACAGACACATTGAAAGTAGTCTTAATATTATTTGCTTTGACTTTTGTTCCTTTTGTATTTGTAGGCTTAATTTTATGAGCTGTGGAATTGATGCTGCGTAAGAAGCAGTGGCCATGGCGACGCACTAATCTTCTCGTGACTTCTTGAATGACTCCTTGGCAGATGCATCACGCTTAATGTATTCCAAAGTATATTTACTTGAATCTGGCTATTGGCAAAAGTTAAGCAGCAGTGTTAGTAGCGTTGCATTGATCAGGCCTCGGAGCAGGATCGCTGCGCATCATATAGCCCACTACACACTTCACTCTGTGGCCTTGGAGTAGAAGCACCGGCATGTGCCTTGTTTGCCCGTGGCTTTGCCCTAAGTAACTGTGTGTGGGTGTCTGATAGATTTACACCAGCAAAGACCGCCACAGTCTCCACTAACAGCCCATAAAGCGAAGCCACTAATAAACATAATCACATCTCATCTGGCCTGCATTGCGTGACAGTTTGCGCGCACTTTCCTTTGGTTAAATACTAATTGTTTTTCCTCGTCTGTTAGACCTTTAACTTATCGCATTGCCTCCCAACATTTTCTACAAAGTTTCAAAAGGCTACAGGCCAAATCAATGTGACCGTGCAATCTGAATGTTACATGTTTGTCCCGTTGAATCATTGAACGGCAGCTCCTCGTGTTAAAACACTTCCGAGGAAAAGCCTGCTGCAGTGGGATGGAGAGGCCGAGTGTGAAGGAGAATCACTCTTACATTGAATCGCTGTGTTTGTAAAGCGTTCGCCTGCAGTTTGTTAAGGAATTAGTGTGTTGCTATAGATTATTATTTAGGTAGATTTGCATTTGAAAGCAGCCAGCAATAGAGGACGGTAGTGATCAATAGCCCTGGTGCCTTATCGATCCATCCGCAGTCTGATCGATTGGCACAAAGAATTGGGCGCACATCACTTCTCTGCTGTTGGCTTTGTTTAAAAATTATAAAGTTAAAAAAGAAAACATTTATACGGTTTAATTATATTGGAAAATGCCATGACTGTGTGTGTTTTCTAGGTCAGGAACAACAGGTGTTAATTGAGGCCTTTAGTGCGGCATGTCAAAAATCAATAATTAATAATTCGAATTTTTTACTTACTTTTTCAAAGTAAGAAAAAAATAATAATCTAAGACTGGTGGAAAGTTGAACACAGTGCTTTGTAGTTTTTCAATTATTTTAGACTTTTTTTTTTTTTTTTGCTGTGACTTTACTGACGTATTTCAGAAGTTTCCATTCAGTTAATTTATTATAAGATTTATTAAAGCATTTCTACCGTCACCACTGCTCTGTCCACGCCGTTATCGAAAATAAACGGACTTCTCTCAGATAGGCCGAAGTTGTGTTTCTTTACCTACAAAGGTCACGCGAGCTTCAGATTCATTTGAATTGTGACAAACTGTTAGAAAAATAACCATTATTCGGATATGTTCACATGATGTCCACGTGATCAATACAGCTACTAATCACAAACTCATTCAATAAGCTATCGATTACATTGGACTGGTTGTTAAATGTTGCAGAGATTCACTTGCGTTGGAGTTTCTTTTGTTTCAACTTCATCTGAGGTGGCATCCTCAAAAGAGAAAGTGTGTGTGGAGTCAAGGCATGAAAACACAAAAATTAAGTGGAAAAAAATATTACAATTAATTTATTAATGATCTAAACAGGTCTAAAAAAAAAAACACAATTTTATTGTACGTATTTTACAGTGTAAAATGAATGTTAAAAAGTTTGGCATTATATTATATTATCAATTATCATTTATAGCTTCAAATAATACTCATACACACTTTTTTTTATTATGTTTCTCTTTTACTTGTAACATTGCATCTTATATCCTGATTTATTTAATATACAATATTCTTTAAACTTTTTTAGTGTAATATTTTAGTCATGTTATAAAATCATCAATCATGTTTGTCATATATTTTTAATTAAATAATCTATAATTATTGATCATCTACAAAATGAATACCATAATTTTATCTGAATAGATTTGTGTTAGCTTATAACGCTTCTTTGTCTGTGCAGTGCTTGAAAGCTATATAAATTACAAGATTTATGTATTAACTTTATTTAGATTTTTTTCTTGTTTTACTTCAAAAGACCACAAGTGTATTTCTGCTGTACACACACACACTGTTAAGTCAGAGATTGATTCGTACATCCGCGCATTTAGGAAAGCAGATGCTTTGTCTGTATTTTATTTCTGTGTTAATGTGTTAAATTATAAGTCGGAGACTAAATACTGCTTAGACACACACACTCCAGTGAAATTAGACTGATTAGGTCATGCAGAACAGATGTTTCATGGCATGTGCTTTTCTACACCTGTTTAAAGTTATACGGATGTATTCTAATCGGACACTATACCATATCTATTATTCAATCTATATTCTCTATTTTCCCACTATGATGCAACTGCTGACAGGTATAGATAACAGCTAAATATCAAACACTGAAATGCTGAAGTATAAACTGTCAATATATAGAAAAAGAGTGAATTACCAATGATGGACAAGAAAAACGTCAAAGGCCATCATTGACAGTGTGTAAGTTTGATATACTATTGAAATAATCTTCAGTCGTTATTTATATTTAACGAATCCATCGAAAAATAAGAAAATCCATGCGAGCTGGAGCCATTTTTAACCATGAACATAATTTCACTTGTTTGCCTACAGGCTGTACCATCCATACATTTATCACAATGCATAGATTTCAGATTAGAATGATTATAGATTGTGTGTGTGCTTTATCTCACAAGCTAGTTAAGAGCATTAGGCACGGTTTGCTCTCTCCGTTGCTCTCCTAGTTTTTAAGCCCGTAGCTTTCTGCCTTTTTAAGCAGTGCTAACGCTGGATTTATTAGGGCTTAAAGCATAGCCTACACATCTTCCTCAAAGGGGATCAGACATTAAGTGTAGATCAAAAGGATAAGGCCTTAAAAACAGAACAATGCCTTTTGCACCACTTTATTCCCACACGACTATGTTAATACAGGGATTGTGCAGAAAACACTGGAGATGGTTTCTTTTTGTTAAGCGCTTCGTATTTGCATCTGTGCCCAATAATCATGATGGGAAAAGACAGTGTAATTGTGCGGCTTACCATGAAACGCTCCAGGAGGATGAGAAAGTTTCAAACTTTAAAGAAGGTTTTACAGTCCCACTGCTGGTGCGAGTCTTGAGAGTAAACACTTTGTACCAGCTGCACAAATCTAGTTTATTCTACATTACACACACTACAATGTAACATACTGTATTTCAGCTGTTAATATTTAGAATTTAAGGAGAAAAAAAAAAAACAACCTAAAAGTATGCTTGACAAAACTTTGACATTTGTTTCTCTAATTAATAATTTATTATATTCAACTTTAAATTAGCTCCATCATTTTTAAAATTGTCTGTGATTCATAAAAAATTCACTCAACCCTTCAATTTAACAATTATGCACTATTTCCTTCCTGGCTGTTCTCCAAACTCCAGGTTCTCATTTTCTGATCACTTTCAGTAGTTTGGTGGAAAATTCTAGACTCAACTCTGTACCAGAAGTTGTGTATACTGTATCAGTTTGGATCAAGTTTTCAATTCTATATTTACTCAGTTGTATTTCAAAGGAAAAACCCCGGTTCCTAAACTTAACTTTTATATTTACCAAACTTAACATGTTTTTCCTGCACTAATAATTGTAAATTGTGCAGTGCGCCATTCAGTTGACTTGAAGTAGCTGCCTGCAGTTTCGCTGAATGTAAAAAACGTTGCACCTAAAAGTGTGTTATTTATTTATTTTTACAAAGTTACTTTTCTTTTTTGTGGAAGAGACAGATTTTGTTTCTGTGCTGCTCCAGCGCACCACATGAAACAGTGACACAGCTGCAGGCAAAAAGAGAAAAAAAAATCTTAACAATGACCTAGTATTATCCTGGCACACATATCAAAACATTTCACAACTGCAGCGTGCATTGAAACTAGATAAACAGTGAAAAATCCCCTTGCCAGCACCACTCTGCAAACCTTTTTTGTCTTTTCCTGTTCGAAAAAGCAGCGGTGGGAAGCTCACACACCACACATGAAAGGGAAGCATGTATCAGTCAGAATAAATGTGAAATCAAGTACAATTGGCTTTTGCTTAACCCACCCACCTACCCATGCATGAGCCCGTCCGACCCCTCCCGTGGCCGGGCCCCCACCCTCCACGCCCGATAGAGCACCCGTTGCTAGGCGACAGAGGGAGAGATGGATTGAGGAGACATGGCCAATCAATGCTATAGAGAGAGAGACAGCGAGGGGCTAAAGGATGGAGGAGAGGAGGGGAGGACAGAATGCAGAGTGATTGCAGTCGAATTGAGGCTCCAGTTGGGGCTCAACACAGTCTTTTCAAACATCTATCTTTGTTAACTGTAGCACGCCTTCCCAAAATAAATCCATCTCTGCAGCTGTCCACCTTTCCATCTTTGTCCAGGCTCTGTGCTTTAATACTTTTATCACTACAAATTACAGCCAGCGCCGATTTAATACCGCCTCGCTCAAAAAACAGTTAATTGTATATTGCGTCTGCGCTTGCTTTGCCTGTGTCTCTTTCTCCATTAGTCAGTGCGCTCTCACAAACACACATGCAGATGCCCGACTCCAGCACACGGCCCACTGCTGGGTGTTGAGCGCATCGACTGACTATTGATCCCACCACTCACCTCCCTGCAGTCAGCTCTTGTCCTACATAGCATGCCCTGTCTGATTTCTCCCTTAATGGCTTTTATCCAGCTCCAATCTTTATTTAAACTGAAAAGTAGGAATTAGCACCCACTTCTGTCTGAGTCTCTCTTACCTTTTCTCCTCGCTGTCATCTCGGACTAACTATTGGCAAGTAATGCTTGATTGACCCTTCTCTCTTCCTCCCCTGGCTATGATTAGTTTTCCATTCAGAACCAAGTGCTTTACAGTACTCCACCTGAATCTTTAACAATTTGATCTTTATATAAATAATACACTACAGGGATAAGTGTGTTGTCTATAGAGTCTCCAGACACTTAAATGTCATTAATCAAACACATTATTATAAAGCCAGTTATTTAAAATGTGTACAGCTGGGATCGTCATGACCAACCTGATGCTTCAGCGCCAAAATGAAAGACATTTATTTTTGCTGTGGCCATGCTTTCCATATTGACGCTTCTTCCTTGTTGTGATCAGACCGCCTTGGCCCGAAGAGGAACCCTGTGCTGTGCCGTCATCCTTTTCGATTGCATTTGATTTGTTGTTCATAGAGGGAAGTGATGGGAATGGTCTCTTATCTTGGCCCAGCAGAAACAAGCCGTACCAAATAAGACACGTCGGACTATCTGTGCTGGCACACACAATAGGGATTAATTGATCCCCTAATACCACAGATAAATCAATTCTCGTCTTCCCCCCAGAGCTCTGCAGCCAATCGCATAGGCTGCCGTTTGATCAACAGAGCATCTCTAGCCAATGGGAAGGGGAAGAGACTTTGACAGGCAGCAGCAGAGGAGTGATCCCAAAAAGAATATATGGAAAGGAAGTCCATCAGAAAGCAATTGGGGGCTGTGGGCAGTTGGGTGGGCTCTATTGTCCAACACACTGTACATGTGCTTGGAGGTGCACTATAGATCTACAAGTGCAGAGTCAAATTTAACAACACTAAAAGCACTTAAAACCTTTTGGTTCACTTGTTTTACTGTCTGAGGTTGTGAAACGCAACGATAATTACAACATTTACTTTGCAGTATACAAGTCTATACATGTACCTTCATATGGTTACAAAGGCTTTCATAAATCTTTGTTGCATGAAGTATACAAAAGCTGAATTATACATGGGCCTTATAGGGCAAACTCTGGCAGACATCATCCTCACAGTAATAAAACAAAAAGATATATGAAGTGCCTTGTAAAAACTGCCTTAGCAAACATATGGACACAAGAGTGATGGGTTCTCACATAAAATGCTCTCAGCTGAACGTAAAATATGAACAATACCTGATGACAAATGTTATTTTTGTAACAATAGCCCCATGAGCACAGAGCCATTGCAGGACTTCAGCCATTTTCTCACAGTTGCCCCATCTTTTCCCCACCAGATCCTCAACACACTGTCTCCTTTCTCCTCTCCTCTTTCTCATCAGCACCTTGGCATTTTCTGTCTTTCCCACAAACATTGTTTTCCTCATACAGTTCATATAATAACGGGCTAAAAATATGCCTTGTTTTTCCTTTTTTTTCTAGTATTGATTTTGCCCGTAGCATTGTCTATGGAGAGAACGGAGAGAGAAGGGAGAAGTAAGATGGAGGACGATGGAGAGCACTGGAAAAGCAAGGACGCTCTACCCACTGTATGTGGTAACAGTGTCACTTTTGTTTTTGTTGTTTAAAAGAAACATTTAATCCTTTGACAAAAAAGGTGGCTAGCCAATAGATGCTTTTTGCTCGCCCCGAACATGAATAATTTCATATGTGTAATATTTCTTATACTCAGTGTTGACAAATCTCTAAATCACTGTACTTCATTATCTATTTGTAATGAAAGAAATAGAAATGGCTCGGGCAAGGCAAAATGACCATACTAATACCTATGATTTGATTTTCATCCAGAAAATGTAATTGTCATTTTGATTAAATTATCATACAGTGAATCTTGTAATGTTAATTTTGCAAGGAACTTTTTCTATTGGTCTGCCTCTGTAAAGTGTTGATTCATTATAAAGTTCAATTAAACACTAATGGAGGTGTAAACTATTGTTATATATACTAAATAATTGTTTAGGCAAAATGTGTAAAATGTTTTTATGAATCAGGCTAAAATCAAAATTGTATAATGGCTTGTTTTGATGCAAATATTAGGGCACAAACATGCACTAACCAGTGATAATTAAATGTAAAACAGACAGAGAAACAAACATGAAGTTGTTAAAATTCTATGTTGTTTTTTTTCACTTTTAAGTAATGCAACCATATGTAAAAATATTCAGAATACATCATATAATGCAACAGTGTCAAAAAAATTACAAGTTGAAGTTGAAGACCTTATTTTGTAAATTTATTTAGGTTGCTTTGGATTCAAATGTAAAGAAGTCTTTGGAGAAACATTGTCTACTCCAAGTGAAATGCCTTTCAATTAAGAACACTCACTAAGTAGCACTTACTATCAGCAGCTCCAGAGCAGCACAGCCAGCCTTTCCCACACTGTTTATGCATTTAATAATAACCCGATGAAATGAGAGCAACCTTACTATTGCAAATATGCTCCAGATCAGCTTTTCAGGGAAAATGGTGGGCTCTTTTGGCACTGGTGTATAATGGGAACGGAGAGAGCTGATCAATAGGCTATTGATCGGTGCTGGCCAGAGTCTGGGGAATTGAGAGTGAGAATCGCAGGGTAGTCGTCGTGGGGTGGGGGTTGGCTCCAGGTTGAATTTTTAAAACGCTCTATTTCGGCAATGACAAATAGTGTAGTTGAAAGAAAGAGAGACAAAAATACAGAAAGAGTTGAAGCAAAGGAGAGGAGTCGTGTTGTGTTCGCTGAGACCTCCCCGACTCCCTGATGTTATAAGATTTGGGAGCTGGAGATGCCCCACTACAAAGACAAAGGAGGCAGGGACTTGCTACTGTAGCTTGTATGTTTGAGGAGAAGGAGGGGTGCGCACCGCAGAGAAATCCCATTCCACAAGAAGACAGTGAACACACATAGGAAAACATTTACAGTCCAATTCTGCATCTGATATCACCTTTAGCCCAGTCAGATATCATCTTTACTGCAGACAGTCTTTTAGAGCTGCTTTTGCCGTTCCTACGTTTTCATTTCATCTGCCTGTCAGTTCTATTGAATTTCTGAGTGTAAACATGAAACTCATCCACACGCTCTACACTTAAAGGTAAGAGATCACCACACACATCCAAATTCAATAAAATACATTGGCAAATAGGCCTTCACAAGCAGTCTATGTCAATAATATTATGAATTTTCAAAAAACGTATTGGCTTTTGTAATGCATCTCAATGAGAACGGCTGTATTTTCATAACGTAACAATTATGCTTGGCACTGACATTTTCTGCTTATCTACACATCATGAAAACTAGATCTTATTTCAACATTTGTGTGTGTGTGTTTTTTTGTTTATTTAATAACGCTGACCTGAAAACTAATGTGGGAATTAAATATAAATATAAAGTGATTTAGTTGTTGCAGTGATATGCATGGAAAATTATATATTTGACAGATTGTGGAAAATGTTAATGTTGGCTAACCAAATCTGCATTTATTATTGACAATTCTCTTTTTTTTCTCTGTGTTTAGAGGTCCTGAGCAGTCCTGATCCCCATTGGAAGCAGGTCTTTCTTTGTGCCCACCGGACCCTTTTGGTTGTGTCTCTTACATCAGATTAGCCACAGAAAATGAGTTTCACACACAGGTAATTTTACACATTACACTACATTTGTCTCACTTTGGGGCTGGCCGAGGCGTGGCACGAAACAGCCGACGACTTCATGTTTGAATATAATCAAAAGTGAAAAGAAATTTATATCTATGAAGCAAATTCTTTCAGTTAATTCAGTTACTGAATGTAAGAAGTGTGTATTTACATCTTTACCTCATCGCTCGCACCTTTGGCACAAGTGCAAGTTTTCATGCATGGATTTTTGGCTCAGCTTTTGAACAGTTTTTTTTGAGACACAAAATTGAACCAAGCTAACCACTCTCTGCACAGCCCATCAGTTTTCAACTCTAAGAGTCATATAGTGACTCACAAGGGTCTCTCTTACAAGCTTGAAAATGTACAATGCTTAATCATTAGACGAAGACAGCTTTTTTCATATGCTCTAAATTTACAAAACAATTTACATATAAAACAAAAAATTGAAAACGCCGGCCTTAAACCTCAGTTACTTATTTTTAATACTGCACAACCAGAAACAGGCATTTAATTTTTTTTGACTAGTTCCTAGCTCTCACAAACCTTTTGGCTCATGGTCAATATCCGCATGCATTCATTTTTGGCTGCAGGTATGGCAGAAGAATAACTTTTTGCAGAAAGCAAAGGAAAAGTGGAACAGACCTGTCAAGCACAGCCAAATAGAGCGCTCCTTCTGTATATCTTTAAATATTTTTTTTTTTGGTTCAGACCGCATACAGTAAACTCATTTTGCTATAAAGTTCATATGTTCTCAGTATGCTTTTTAGCGAAAAGTTTACAGCTAAAAAACAGGTACTCCACAATAAGCATACACATTTTTCAAGCTGTTTTGAGCGATAAAACACTTACAATTGATTGATCCAAGATAAATGTGTTAAATATCGTATTGTCAGACATTGTAGTCAAAGTAAAACGTCACCACAACTCACTTTGTATGTGTCTACCACCTTTAGTCCAGCAGCATTTCTTGAATGATGACAACCATGTCCACTTTCCTAATAAGCCACGAGTTGTTCAATGTTTGCAACGAGCTAGCTGTTGTCATTTGGCATTTTGTCTTCCATTCAAAATGCCAAATGACTCAAAATCCAACTTCAACTCACTGAACTTTCCAATTAGATTTGTTTGCTCAACTCAATACTAGCAAGAGATTTTTCTTTCATTATTTATTTTTTGAATAAACATCTCACATATTAATGTAACCCAAATGCTGGAGATGCAGGAATCTCCGAAAGCACTTTTTTTGCCGTCTGTAATGCATGCAAGATGGGAGCTTGTAAACATGGGAAAACAACCTGGAAGCATTAGCTGTGAGTTTAGACCAACTCCAGGCAATGGAAAGCAGTTAGAGCACCAGTGTGTAAAGGCCCCTGAGAGGAACTTATACCTCAGTAAAAATTCAGCTGTAAATAATGTATTGAATGCAAACTTAAGGTCCACGGGGAGATATGGATAGGCTCATTACTCTTTTAGTTTGTAGGGCTTTTACGTAGTCTCCAAACAATCGACTCTCTCCCTCTCTCTCCCTGTTTTGATTTAAAGATGCTTTTACCTGCGGATATTGTTATGGATATAAGTATTGTTGTTTTATTTTCTACACATCGCCCAGAGGTCTAGAGGGCTGTTAACTCATGCACCCACCCACATGCTCTGCGCCCTGCTAATGCTAGTGTGTTTGCATGTTGTGTGTTATCTGGTAGCTTGGTTTGTGTTGTGTATGTGTGTGTGCTGTGTGCCCTCTCCGGTATGCATTGATCTCTACGCAGGATGTCAAACATTTTAGCGGCGATCTTGTCCTTGTTATTGCTCACACACCCGGGTTGTTAATGCATTAAAAATCGTTTGTCCCTATCTTTCCAAACGTATCTCACCCTACTGCCCCGAGCAACACAAGAATACCCCTCCAATGTAACGTACACAACCAGTGCCACCCCCCCTCGCTCTCCTCCTACGTCGCCTCCATCCTCCTGTCTCAATCAATCTTTACGACACCCGGTTGCATCTCCCTAATGTTTCCGGACTTGAGCGTATCCCCGTTCAAAAATTCTTAATTAAGCCTGTTCTGTGTGTTTACTGTTGGCAAATTACAATCTGACAGGGCTAATAAAACAACATTGGTGCGAGAAGGCCTGGAGAGAAACGCGTGCTATGGCCCTTAGCTTTCAGCGCTCCATCTCCAGCTTATCTCCACCTCTTCATATGTGCCTGTTTCTGCCTCTCAGGTTGTCAGGACGAGGACGGAGGTGCTGGCATAAGTCACGCCAGCTTCCGGCTCTAATGTGACCATTTGTTTAAATAGACTCGTGTTACTGGTGCAGAAGTGCAGGAGTTTGCAGAGTGAAAATTGAGTAGCAGTAATAAGACTTGCTGGGGGCTCCCATTGCCTCAGAGGAACTGTCCAGCATCTGGTGATCATGGTTATAAAATGCCAATTAATCGTAACATTTAATCTCATGGATCCATATCAAATGTTCAATAATATTCTATTATTATAGCATTAGTAATAGTGAGTGAACACTTTTCATACAAATTATACTCAAAAAGCTTCACAACTTTAAAATACCAATCATATAAACATATAAAAGCATAAAATACACTGAAAACATTGAAGTGATACAGACAAAAACAAAGAAGAACATTTAAGTTATAAGCACATGTAAAAAGGACTTTCTTTATTCGAACATTATAGGCTTGTTTAAAGCATCAAAAGTTCTAATATTAACAGCCCCAAAAATTGAAATGCTGACTGTTCAGTACTGTCTCTGGGCACCAGCAGGAGGTCATTACCTGACGTCCGAGATGGTTCATATTGCACTAACATATCAGATCAACTGAGCTATTTGGAGGCTTAAACACAATGGGTATTTATTGGTATTTTAAAGTCAATTCCTCAATCACAGCAGGCCTGAGCACAGGACTGTGCTTGTATTTATGTGTGCACATAAATACATTCTTTTGTCAACTGAATGGTTTAAGAGCAGTGGATGACTGGGTGCTACACATATATACAACATACATTATTATTTATCTGTATTTACAATGTTATCTTTTAAGATACAAACAGAAGAAAACTCCCAACTCCTGTGTGAGTGAGTCCGTGAGACTCACTTTATGTTATTTCTATTGTTGAAGGAGATGATTTCATGCATTTATCTACTTTGCGCATTGTAAGCTAAAAACTTAATCTAAAACGGCTTTTGACTTTTTGTTACAAAAAAAAGGGAAAAAAAAACTCGTTGTTATTGCTAGAAAGTGGTTACATGACCCTTCTGAACCATACAACCCCTACTTTTTTGAGCAAAGGTAATAAATGAAGGGAGCACTTAACACTCAAGCATCAACAACACAAGATTACGCAAACATGTAAGGATCAACTCAATTACAACTTTGAGTAAGTAATGATGAGATAACATTGTCATGATTGAAAACTCAGAAAAGTGGATTTTACATTGTGTGTCCTCTTTAAAGGTCTGGAAGCTCAATGAGCATTTATGCATGAACTCGATTATCGCTATGGTGACATGATTTGCAGTATTTTATTTTATTTTCCATATCTGACTATTTGTATACAAGGCAACAGTATTCTATGTTTAAAGCTTTCATCTCTTTTGCCTATGCTATCTTATCACACAAACCCCTGGCTCCTCATTTTTGATTATTAAGATTCATGAGGCGACCAGCTGCATGACAACTGGTACAGATATGAGTCATACATCTGCATTCACATCAGCATCTTTCTTCATTTAAGTATTGACTCCTGCTCTCTCCCCTGTTCTGCAATCCATAGCCTGCACCAGGACAGTATTATATCTCTATTTCACTGCTCTTTTGAGCGGTCACTTCTTCTTCTGTGTTTGCTTTGTCCCAAAATATAATGATCCAAAAGGGGGTGTTCTGCTGGCATTGCTGCCATTTACACGAACATAAGCTATAAGAGTGAAAAGTGTCAACAACATTTAGCCATCTACTGAAATAACCAAGCTAACCAACTTATTAAATTCAACAATTACACATAAATTGCACAAAAAAGACGACTTGGGAATAATAAGATTTGAGCTCTGCAAAAAGTTACTTTCAAACAGCCTTAATTTAAAGTTTTTTAAATGCCTCATACACATTTACTGTGAATAATTATATTTTATTGTATTAAATAAATCCAATAATTAAATATGTTATTGCCATTTTATCACGTTTTAAAATGAATAAACCAAATTATGTAGTGTATGACTCAACTATCTATTTAGTGGCTCCCCTTATAACATGCAGCTATCACATGCAGATCAAATGATCATTGCACCAAGTCAATTCAATTGAAAAAAAAATGAGCCTAAATGTGCTGTTCCTTTGGTTTTTTTTTTTTTTTTTTTTTTTTTTAGAATGTTAACACAGCTGCTCACAGAGCATAATGAATATTAATACATTTGTAATGTTATATCTTATATAAACTGTTTTTAATTTATTCATTCAAATCTTATGCAAATTTAAGAAAATAAAGTCAATTTCTATAAAAAAGCAGACTCCTTAAATTTACTTTTTATAAGACTAAAACCCACCTATTTTTCTTTATAAATACTGCCTCGCTGCCGGTTAATTTTTAATGCAAAATGAAATATGTCTTGGGTTAGGTTCAATTTGTGTGACCTAAGCACTGTAAGTGTTTAGCTCTTAAAGCCATCAAACTTAATAGACTTTTTAACAGATAATTCTTCAGATTACTAAATGTGTCATTATTTTCATTCACTCATTAGTGTCACATTTAAAACAGTATTAATGTTGAGGGGACCACAGTCTTAACGTAACTGGAGCATGTTTGATAGAGTTTAGGGAGCCACTTTCAAACAAAGCAGGCAAACTTTGTGAATAACTTGTAATTTTAAAAAGTCTTTTTAAAATTTCATAGAAGAAACTCTGAACTTCCTAATGCACTCATTTGAATTATCTTTAAAAATATATGAATAACAAAAGCTACATTGTTCCATAGTGTTGTTTCACTTAGTTTCAATGTTGGGTTTGATCCTCATTTGTCCCTTCAATAGCCAGGCTGACGCCATCTAGTGCCTCCACTCAATTTCATTTCACTCTAACTACGAGGTCAGGTATCAAAGAACTGCAGATGGTTCCCAAAAAGCAGGAAGTGCAGTTGTCCAATCAGCAGACAGGAACGATTTGGTGTGTTGACCAGAACCAACCGAGTTGAGATAACTGAATAAGTTCTCCTCCTTTGACCTCATGTCAAATATTCAACTAGAGTATGATATTGTACCTTTTAATTTGGAAGGTAATCTCATAGAAACAGCAACAATCACTAACTAAGTAATTGTGCTTTTTTTTTTTGTCTGACCCGGTGTTGATCTGAGTTAGCACATAGCTTGCTAACCCGCAATATGTCTTTAAACTCTTAATATTTGAATTTTTCTCAACTGCAATGGCACTTTACAATGGGGGAGTTTATTTCCAGAACCAGGACAATTTTTCACTGTTGAGCCCCATATGAACGTTTGTAGACATCAGAACCTATTTAGACATTATCTTTATAAACTCCTGATTTAATTCTCTAAAATGTACATTAAAGCGGTGCTTTTGTTATGAATTGAAAAGCTTAATTTATCAAATCCACGAAAAACTAGTTTGTTTTGGTTAACAAAATGGAAAACATCGTGACCCATGTATTGAGACAAGAATCTAATTGTGACTAAACAGAATCATCCCATAGCTAGCTGTATCTATAAAGTAGAGCAAAAGTATTGATTCATGTGTGCTACATGTTGTATATAGACCTGTATTGTCCCACACTTCACTGTGTGTACTTTATATGGTTGTGTATGTTGTCGACAAAGCCTCACACCTTGTTGATAGCTCAGAGAAAGCCTCCAGCGGTGGTTTTAAGTGACGCTATAGATGCATAGGAGTGATAATGTACTGTATGTTGCTGTGTGTTTTGCCATTTGTCTGCAGCTTCAATCCACCTGACAGGTGCAAAGCCCTGTGGGGAGAAGGGCCTGCTGTCTCTTACACTCGGCTGAACATATAGAGCACATCAGAGGTGCAACAAATCCATCGCCGACCGCTAGGAACCTTTCAGAGGGTTTTTGAGCCTGTGAACAACACTTCTGCAGGTTTTTCCACACCTCACAGTTGATATGGCTCTGACACATAGACACTTAGAGATGAACTGACGTCTCTATGGGAAGGCTAGCGGTGATTGAAGGCGGTGTGTTGCGTCTTTAGAGTGGCTAATGTGAGTGAAGGTTGAGTGTGGTGTCGCGGTGTCAGGAAGGCTCTGGTGAAGAGTCCTCAAGCCCTCTCTTTTGCGTGTTGACACCTCTTAACCTCAGTCTATCATCTCTCGCACTCACACACTCCACATCTATTGACACTAGCTTCCCCTGCAGCTCTCTAAAGACCCGAGGAGAATCCACTACAGTGATTGTCCATGAGAGCAGAGGCCCGGGAGCCCACCGAGAAGAAAGGGCTACATATTGTGTTGACATACACAACAAAGGGACGGGATTAGACGTGCAATGTGGAACACTTACCGGACATTTACACGTATCAATAGACTCCTTCAGCGCTCTCATGTCGTCTATACTGTGTAACATAACCTTTAACAAATCACATTGAGTGACAGCTTGTAATATCTGCAGACAAACCCAAGGATTCCTCTTGATATCTGCCCGGTTATGTATATGGGCACTAATTACCTATGTGTAAACATTGATTCCCACTTTTACATACTATGTCATATGAAACACTCTAGATAAGATATCCATATTGTACATGCAGATTGTCATACAGTTACAGGTTCACTAATTTATTATATTTACTATTAATTGTATGGCATTACAAACACTCAGCATATATTTGGATATTGCCATAGAATTCTAACTAATCATTTTTGTACTACACAATATGCCTGTCTAATACAAGTTGGATATTCAAGATAACTAATACATTGATAATGAAAAAAGTAATGTATTAAGACAAACTGAAAGACATATACTAAATATGTCAAAGTGGTTACTATTTCTGCACTTATGGATTTTGCATTTTTGCATTTTACAAACATTTTTAATTTATCTGATAAAAGCATGACACAAAAATCTTCTGTTGATTAACACATTGTCTGAATATTGTTTCAAGATACACTACAATACATCTAAAAAAGTAAACTACAAAAACAAGACTGAAAAACATGAAACGTCTTAATTATTAAATGTTTTTTAGTGAATTTCATGATTTTTTTTTTTTTTATTGACATAATTCAGGATTAGCGTTTTAGGTTTTCTCCTGCCAATCTTCAATATTTCTAATCTAAAATGAAGCATGTCTTAGTCTGACATAATGGCTACACTTTCTCATCAACGTCCACACAACACAGACAAGCAAAAGAAATTGCAACCTCTAATAGTTTAATATTGTTGTAGGAGTAGTCTTTGACAATTCACTTAACCATCTTGCATGTAAATACATTTAAATTGCAATAGCTGTCATGTGTGGGGTTTTCCTCTTATGTGCTGCTAAATTAGCGACTACAATTGAAGTTTTAATAGTGAACTGCCAGTGGCTGTCTACATATTTCCCATAAAACTGGCACATGTCCAATGTGGATCCATACTTCAAAGCAGCAAATATACTGTATGTTTCAGCCCCAGAAGGCAAAGAAATAAAAGCACTAATTATGGTTTACATATTGTATAGCTTTTGTTTGATGTTGTATGTGCCAATTTAAGTACTAGTATTTTTTCCCATTCAAGAAATTGATCGTGTCCTTATTTAGAATTGGACAAGGACCTGTATTTTGAAAGAAATAACCAAAATTATGATCTTCACATGTGAATTTTATCATTGTTTATGGAAAGTGGCTCCACACGCTTAATCTACTATCATGTATTTTGCACTAATCACTTTGTGAAGACGTGGTTCAAATGAATTTTGTCTTTCTATATGCATTGATATTTGTTCTTGTTTAGTAAGATATAAACCATAAAATGTTAACAAATCTGCAGTCTGACGGTTAAACTAAAAATCATGCCATGTAATTATTTTGTCCTCTAGCACAATTTAAGTGATTTGCTTTCTCGAATGCTGTGATGCCGAGTGAACGCAGCATCTTGACATCTTCCTAACCTACTTTTTAAAATATCAAATGAATCACTACCTGACTCCTACACAAGACACCATCTTTTTAGTTTCCAGTTTTCTTTGGCCCATTTTCTAAAACATTAAAAAAGCTGTTTTAGATTGATCATTTAAAACTAAAATATAAAGAACATGATACAAAACTCACAATCAGTATAGGCTGTGATGGTGAAATTGTGCAGATGATGAGACCGTGCCTGGTGACAAAATTATAAAAGTTGGCACAAATGATCTTGGCATATTTATTAAATATCATTCTCGACTTTAATATTTTTTAAACTTTAATATTAAGCTTCAGACAAGACAAAATAATTTTCAATCTACATGAACCAAAAGTAACAATACGAGGAGGGAAAACATCTTCAAAATGTTGTTTTTAGAGAATGTTTTTCTTATAGCATTTTAAAACAATATACACAAGAAAGTTTTTAATTATAAGCCACATTTTGCTTGAAATTTTGCATCGAACGTTACAGTCCTGTCACAAAGTCGACCTATGTGTCTGCAAGGTCTCATCATCTACTTATTTTACCGTCATAGCTTATATAACCTAAACAGTTATTCAGCTGCATTGTTACCACAGACCACAAAAATGAAAAACATTATAATCAGAGCATATTTCTCTCATTTATACAAGATTATGTCCCAATAAATGAAAAAAGATTGAATAGAAAGAGAAATATGCCTTTGAACATGTCTCACAATTACACTTATTCGTCATTATGTTCATCTTACACTGCCCGTATCTGACCAACTGTCTAAAAAAAGAACATTATAGTATAAATAGTTTGAATTAAATATCATAATTTGTCACAAAAAGTCCAAAGTCTGTGGCTAAAGGAATTTATGATTTTCTAATAAATCTAGCTACAGATTAGAAATATTACAACAGTTGATGTAATATTTAGCATAACAACATCTACTGTGCCAAGTTTGAAGCTAATCCATTAAGGTTAAGTTGAATGCATTTCCTGAAATGTAGCTTTAGAGACTGGAAAGTTACCTCAGGCTTTGTATGGACAAATGAATGAGAATTCCATAAGATAGTTTAAGGTTATGGATTATTAGTTGTGCTGTTGATGAGATACAGAGCTAACCTTGATCTTCCTTTGAAGATAAAGAATTTCTATTCACAATCACATATGAAGCTGTAAGGCCGTAGTCAAATGTAAAGATTTATGCAGAAGATGTTATATCAGTGTATTCTTCATCACGTCAGTTCTTTTTGTTCAAAATATCATTATAGTGTGATTATATACAGCACTGCTTTTTATTCACTCAAAAGTTTCCATCAGAGGCTTGGTTCAAAAAGGGGGTTTGGGGGGTTCCGGCAACCAAATGAGGCCAAGTTCAAACAAAATGCTTGAACTGAACTTGAAGGCCTGAGATGTGCTTTAGTGAAAAATGTAACAACGAAATAGCAAAATAATTATGTATGAGTGGGCTGGCTCTCAGACTAATTATGAAGGCTCTTTTCTGTATTAGCGGCTTAAATCTCATTGGTTTAACGCTAGGGGCTCAATGAGAGTCATTGCTTTTTGAATATGTTTTAAATGACAAAATATTTTATGTATTTTTATATGACACTAAAAGGCCCTGCCAGGTTTGGCATGTATAACCATAGTAATGCAAAAAGGGCAAAAGTATTTAGTGAATCACAGCACATCGGAGGTCACGACTCTTAATTTCTTCCTGTTTATGACCGGATGGAAGAGCGGATGAAGACTGTCCTCTATCCCGGCTCATAGATCAACCAATTACACAAATCTGTCAGCTGGTGTCTAAAGATGCTGAATCTTCACATGCATCAATTTGTAAATGAATCCCCCTCCTCTTTGTCCCCACGCAACATAGAGTGTACTTGGGTCTTTGTCCAACACTGTCACTGCGGCTAGTGTAAGTGGGGTCAGCAGCAGTGGGTCAGCTCGGCCAGAGTCAAAGGTCATGGAGCAGTGGGTCTTGTTAAAATACCTTTTAGCTTCCTTCAGGGATATTATGTAATGGCTCAGGGAATAGGTTAGGTTGCAGGTTGACTGTTTTGTGATGGCAAATGATATATGTGCAGAGCCTTATGCCAGATGTATATTCATTACCCAGTTTTTAAAATCACAAGGCAAAGGAAGTGTTGGGAGGTCACAAGGGGTCACTAAAAATCAGCTCTCATTTATGCGCTTTCTTTGTTTGGCCTTATGGATTCACTCTGCAGGAAGTAATGTCTTTTGTATAAGTCTGCTCCAGGCCAATCAGCACAAACAAAAACATTCATTTGTACTGCTAATAAATACTGTTTTTGTCCAATTCAGGCACCAAAATGGAAAAAGCAGCCTGAATTTGTACCAAAATAGATAAAAGTTTGGATGTGTGGAGTCTAACCTATAGGAAAATATTTACACGAAATGAGTAGAACTAGGCTTGTTGAATGCAAAATTTGTGATTTTCCTATTTCCAGTCAAATTGCTCATTCTTTGGTTGAGAATCAAGAACAGCTTAAACCTTATTTACAAAAAATAATTAAAATATCATATTATTTGTGATATTTGCTTTTGCTTTTAAATGGGAATTGTCAGTCAGTCAAATACTCTTCCGCATTGCTTCTCCTTATTGACCAAATAAAATCTACCCAGATGTAATATTCTGATTTTCTCTGAGGATTTGGCTGAGATTTTGTGGATTTGTCTGTTTCACACACACACACACACACACATACACACAAAAACAGACAAATCTTCCATAGAGTTCAGAAACATCTTGCAAATTTGAAGCTCTCATGGAAGTTTTCGATCATCTGTATTTACAGAAATTGTTGACATTTTTTTTTATCACATTTTCTGCATAATTCTAAATTGTATATTCATAGTGGCAATGTTTATGAAAAAATAACATAGAAACCAAGGATTGAGTAAGTGTAGTACTACATTATGAAAAATGTGTATTTTTACATCACCATAAAAGTAAAAAATGTAAGTGAATTTTGCCAATAAATTGACAACATTTGAATATCAGTGCAAAAAAAGAACACGTCTTCTATCTTAATTTTTAATCAGGTGATAATAAGTGTATTAATTTTCATCAGCAGGGTTCAATAGCTGGTGGAAAATGAGTTATGGCGCCCTATTTTTGCAAAGCGAATATGCATGATTCCCCTCCGCGGTAGAATTGATCAGCCTAGGTTCTTTCTCAGGCTTTTGTCCTCCCCTCTCTGCCTCGCTCACACCGCTGCACTGTAAAATTCCCCCTTATTCCTCGCTTCAGCAAGCTAACTGTGCGCACTACCTTTTATCAGTCCAGAACTGTTAAATTAATAAATTGATATTGACGAGCTATCAGCCAGAGGGATAAATTATTTGGGTAGCAAGAGGCGAGGGTCACGTGACTTTTAATACCCACGATTCTGTAATTATTCCCCACGAGGAGAGCCGGTGGTGCATTGCCCTTCCCCCCCTGATATGCACAAACACAGTTACATGTAGAACTATAAATATCTGCAGATACAGTGAATTGCAGGAGCCAAGGGAATACTGATGATCATTACAGCCATCATAGTCATCATCAGGCAGGATCTTAGCCGGCTGCAGATTGCATTTTATCATCACAATTTATACAAGTGGAATCACCTAGTACTGTATGCGCCTATGTAACTGTGAATACAAATGATGGGATATTGAACTAGAACACAGTCAGTGTTGGGAAGAATACTTTAAAGCAGTGTTTTGTCACATAGGACTGAAGACTTGCACTACACCTTAGTAACTTTTACTAGGTACATCTGTAATGTAGCTGTTATTGCTTTGCCTATGTTTTCTAGTATGATATTAAACTGTATATCTAAAATTGATTTCATAAATGTTTCTCAAAAAACTTTTTTACTGTGAGTCAATCCAAATCCAAACTTTCATTTATGTAGTACAAAATGCTGTACAGAAGTTACATTTAGAACTGGGAAAAAGAGAATAAAGGGACAGAAACTTATTGTTGGTTAAAAAATAACAAAAGCATAAAAACAATGTCTTTAAAAGAAATTTTAGAACAGTGTTTCCCACCAATAAAAGAGATCATGGCGGCTTTCCATGGTCTCATTTTTGCCCCCATAGTCTAAACATAAGATGAACAATTTATTGGTAGTTCAAATGAAGAGTTTATAGCTTGGAGTATCATATGCATTTTTATTTTGTAATCAGTGCTTTTTCATATGTAGAGGCAATCAATTACATTAGACTCCCCAAAATTTACAAATTAAAATTAATCAAATGTATACAGTATCAGTATAATCCTGTGGGAAACACTGTTTAAAACATTTAGTGATCTGGCCTGTCTTGCATACAAAAGACAGTAATTTACAGACCTAACTTTCATATTAGCCTTGCAGTGCCATATGTTCTTCTCTGTGGAAAAATTTAACTTTACAGCTTAACTGTGTAGTATGCTATGAACAAGGAAATACAATTTTGGCCTCCACCTAAAAGCTTACACATTGTGCTTTTAAAAGAGACACATTATCCACTTTTCTGACTTTTTAAACATAATAGTGTTCTCTCTTCATGACTTTACTCAAAGATGTGCTTAAGTTGATTCGTGCCAGTTTGAGTTATCTTGTATTGTCTTGCAGCTGATGCTCGAATGCACAGAGAATTCTTGTTTTCACCTAAGACCCACTGACTTTTCTGTTAAATAACTATATAAAACATAAAAATTTGCAAGTTCATACAAGGCAGTGTGATTACAAAAACATCAGATTACGCATAAAACATGTAGCCTAGACTTTAAGATTGCCACGTAAAAAAAACCTCTTAGTGAAAAAGTATCTAACTCAAAATGAAAGAGTTAATACAGTATAATAATGTAAATGATCCTTTAGTACCATGCTGCAGGACTGACGGTAAAGAACGCTGTGTGTACAGATGAAATCACTGCTGATGATGGCCACAGAGGATGTCAGAGTGCCAATCATGGAAGTGCTCTTGTTGCCCTTCGGCCATTGCTGACCTTTTGACCCTGGCCATGGCCTAAAGGTCAAAGGTCACTGGCCAGGGTCAGTGGGGATCATGGCAAAACCCTGGCCATGGGAGGCGTCGCCATGGTAACGCTCTGGAGGAGGAAGAAAGGGAGAAGATGGGGGAGTGTATAGTTTGCATCCTGTAAACCTACACCAAAACAGGCTGGTCACTGCACGAGTGTCCTGTTCACTGTGGGTCAGCATCCAGTCAGTGACAGTCAGCTGGGATTTGCTCTGGGACGTATTTAGTTTCACTCTTTGAATTTACAGACAACTGGACTGGATTGGCAAGAAGCGGGCATACAAATAATACAAGTATTGTATTTTATTTCAACCGAATGGTTTTAGAACTATTCATAGTATGGATTACAGTGAGAAGAGACATTCAGATGTTACTGTTTTTCACAATATTGACACTGTGACCAAGCCACAGTACAATCCTTTTTCACACTGTCAAACCGATCACACTCCTCTTCCACATTATGCAAACAAACTAAAGAAGTAAAGTTGACATGACATAAACTAAACAGCTCTTTGAGAACAGAATTAACTGAAATTCTGTCTGAACTAGAATCTAGATTTTGGAAGAAATTCAGCCATACAGACAGACATGTCAAGTTTGGGTCAAATGTACCCCCCAGAAAAATGCAAATAAAAAATGGGTCAGGAAAGTTTAGTGCCTGAACTGTCCAAGCGCAGACCATGAGTTTCATTAGCACCAAATCAGACTTTCTCTAATTACAGTAACCCATCTAACTTTTTGATCTAAAATATAGCCTCAAAATCAATCATTGCCTCAAAGTGTTTGATGTTTCCTCAAGATGAAAAGATAATATTTTCAGTTACACTCGCCTTGTAACTCAATATGGAAATGTTACACTGTTAAAACATACCACTTTTAGTAAAATATAGCCGTTTTTTATGTAAAGCATCTTTACACTGCACTTTCTGCATGCAGCTCCAACACAAAAGAGAAGTCATGCATGTTTTTCTACAGATCAGCAATAGTCCAAGGTGCGTATTGGAAAGCCCTTTGGCTCCAGCAGGTGACCTAAGTCATATCTTGTTGCTAAGTTTTTAAGACTTCTTGTTTGCTTTAAAATAAACTAATATTTACGTATTGTTTTTCTGCATTTTCCACGTGTTTGTCATTTCACTGTGGCAGAGCTGTGGTCACACATTCAGTGCTGTGCCTTTAGGACTAACGTTTTTGCTGAACTGGCAAAGTGTAGCCTACCTTTTTTTTAATCTTATAATGCAAAGACAATGGTATTTAAAAATTATAAACAGGTCTGCTCATCTGCTCCAGAATAGACCTAAATTACAAACAAAAGGTTTGATTCTTATTCACTGCCCACCGTTCGTATTGGGAGTGTAGGTGACCCGGTGTGACCATACGCAGTCCTAATTACATACATACTCTCACAAGTAACTTTCGCTGAACAAGTCAAATTGTAGATTAAGATTCGTACTCGTTTTGGCAGCATCTGAAGCGCTTTTATTCGCTTGGCCTTTGCGCCATCTAGCGGTGGGCCCTGCCTCCGCGTGTCCGGACTGAGAGCACAGAGTTTGGGGGAAACGGAGGGGGAAAGCCCCAGCAGAGCGCTTTGTCTCCGGGGGTCTGCGGTCGATGCCTCGTCCCACCATATGTCTGATCGCAGCTGCCAATCAACAGGTCAACGCGACCCCCGGGAGCGCGCGCTGGTGGGGAGAGATCAAACACAAGACCTCGGGGATGACAGATGCAGATGAAAAAAAGGCAATAAAACATTGCTTCAAAGATGGCAACGGTGCACAGGGAGGCAAATTATTGTTAACAGTAATCTGCAGAATAGAGCCTCGCATTCTGATCGATTGACTATTATAGAGGCTTTGAAGCCGAGGTAACGCCGGCCTATTGTTCATGGAGGGACACAGCAGCAAATAGCAGCTGCTTTTGGTCCAACTATAGCGCTTCCTAAAGACTGCTTAGTTCTATGCAATCAGGCTTTCTAATAACAAGTGCAATTTAAAGCCCACAGTCTTCAGGACGATTAGACGAGCTCGGCATAGGCCTACAGAAAAAAAGTAAAATAGGACTACTTGGTCTAAAGGTCGTCACATTGTGTTCAGATTTATTATAACTTTGTGTGTAAATTATTGTTTCATTTATAATTGCTTTGTATGTTATTTTTTTTCTAAATTACAACTGTTTATTTTTCCCTGTCAATAACAAAACCAATAGCCTATTTCTGTTTCACCACAATAAGTTTCCAATTAAATAAAAACATTTTATAAGGATAACGTTAAAGGTGTATTGTGTACTTTTCTAGTAGAGAGTCTGCCTTTGCTTAAGTCTGTGGTGATGTCTTTATGAAAGATTACGTAAATTAACATCTTTCTAAATTTATATCAATATACTGTAAGTATAGATATAGAAAATATTTTTGAAAAATATGCATTACAACAGTCAAGCCTCTCTACAGATCTGACTTATAACTGGTAGTGCCATGCTGGTTTCCATGGATTCACAAATGTAGACCAGTAATTTACACTTTTTTCAATGTAAATATAAATCACAACATATATTCATAAAAATTGTTTGTTTGTTTTTAGCCAGAACCTGCACTTTTTCATACAATACAAACATACAATACAAATATAACTTTGAGTAAACTAATGATGAGAGAATACTGAAAAGTGGATTTAACAAAGATCCCCCAGATATTTTTGGAAAAAATAGACTCCATGCATTCATTTTGTTTACTGAAATTGCTCAATTTCCCTTTAAACTGTAGGCTTCGTAGCAATGTGATTAAAAAAGTACCAGGATGTTTGCTTGAAACTTCCACATAATGAGTTTTGTCCAGTATATAGTCAAATACGCCACATCGCCCTTATGAATCCTCTTCACATTAGTGATTAAATCATGGCCATAATGTTTAAATGGTCATCTCAGGGGGTTGATCTTCTTAGCTCACTCTCTGCTAATCACTAACAAATCTTTGTGCCTTAATCTACGGCCCCCTGCATCTTTCCGCACATCGCATCAGATTAACATAATGAAATGTACTTATCTACATACACATGCCCACATGTATCTTTTAAACAATGTGAGCTTGACTTTCTGCATGAAGTATTGCAAACGCAGCAAAATGTAACATAGAGAAATTCATGTTATCCTTGCTGAAACTACAAAATTGCATCTAATTGCTTTGCAGGGAGTGCCAAATTAAGGTCATGTGTGGGTGTGTGTGAGCAAACATATGCAACCAAATTAAAGCCTTAAAGCTGGTGAATTGAAGAGGATTTGATGCTGGGAGTAATTCATGGGAATTAAGCAAATTAGTTCCCCAATTAGCTGTAGACACTGAAGATTTAGGAAACAAAATTAATTAGATGGATTGTCATTGTTTCAATCGACAGAGATGAGAGACTTACCATTGTGAATGAGTGACGCTTTACCCCTCTGACTCATTATTTGTCTATTTACAAGCTCATTTCCTGTCAAACGAAGACTTATTCAAATATTCAATACTTTGTGAATAAAAAGCTCACATTGAGCCAAGACAAACAAACTTCAAAAAAGTCAATGTCTGACCTAATCCTCTTCGCTGCAGCTCTGAGGATGTAAATGCCAACCTTTGCAAGTCAGAGAGGAATTTCACTATTGACGTGAGATTGAGCCAGGTCTAGGCACTTCATTTTTACTTATTTATATGGTAATATTTTCTGACCAAAGACAATGGCCTTTGTACAGTTTCTACATTTTGTGTCAAGCTGAGAACGCATGCACCAATGCCTATTTGTTGGAACTGTTTTTTTATTTATTTCAATATACATTTTATTGTCCTCAATATAGATTTTGTCTACTGCACTGCATATGACTCCATCTTACCCACAGCCTTACCTCATTTGTTGTTATATATTACTCCAGATAACCACTTAGTCATGTAAAACTCTTTCAGAAACATTTTTATTTTATGTTTATGACGCAAGACCACAAGGACATTAGCCATTTTTCACATTAATTCACATTGTATTTGCTTTGAAATATCTAAAAGCTATTTTAAAATATCTTTAATATGGTGATTTCCAACCCTATATTGCTATAGTATCGCTATTACAAAAAATACATAATTGTCTTCATAAAACTGATTTCTCTCTGTATTGTGTACAATCGCTGGTACAGAGTTGAGGCTGGCATTTTCCAAGCTATTGGAACAACTTGGAGTTTGGAGACCAAGTGCCTCGAATGAATCAAATACTATTATTGGTCCTTGGAATGTAACCTTTTATTATATACAGTACATAGCAGGTAAAGGTTTTTGCTCAACCTGAACAGTGTCTTAGTTTTTAAATTCATCTTTCTGCTGTTCCCGTTTCTCTGGTGAGACAAAAGAAGATTATCTTATTAAAATGCACTCACTGCTCATTAATAACTGTCCTATGTTCATCTTACATACTGTAAAGACATTAAAACTCATGTGTGTTTGTTGCACACCTCAGTAACCCCTTCCCTTTCCTCCTTCATCTCCAGGCCTCCCGTGGTGGTCCTCTTTCTGGAGCAGCGGCCTGGATTACTCTGCGTGATAAGCTTCCTATTGCTTCCAACTGCCCAGCTTATCTCACCACATATCCTAGTCGGATTTTATAAAAGATTTATTCAGAAGATTTTTTTATTTATCCAGACAAATTAGCATTCAACATTGACTAGTTTTTGATTAGGGAGGCTCACTTTTAGCCCAAGTCACAAACAATAAAAGAAGAAGCTTTTATATGTAACAGATTTAATGACAAAAAACTAAAGTTACATTTCACACACCATTAAAAAGTGCTTCAACTTTATTAGGATCCCAACGTTTCATTAAATTACTGAAGACAATTCTCCACACACCATAAATTACAAACTGGATTGTACTGTGAAGTTAATTTAATATTGTCCTAGTGTCTTTGCATTCACCTAATTATAAAATCATTACCAAATGAGACACAGTACAGCAGCCTTTTATATCTGTTAAAAAGAAGAGAAACACATTTATGATGTGGAAGTGTGGACAAGGGGGTACATCCCAACTTGCGGTTGCAAATGGGACCAGGGCCAGTAAAGTCTTGTAGGCAGGCAGGTCACAGTGGGACTTTGTGGGCAGCACCAACATCCTGGTCTGCGTGGAACAAACAGAGCACTGGGATGGTAGGGGCCGCTGAGAGGCACCTGTCCCACCAGCCTGCGCACTCTTCGCCTGGCCCTTCTGCAGTGGTAGTCCCCCTTAGAGAAGTCGTGGTAGTTAGATGGGTGAATGGCCCAGAAGTGACCTTTGCCATTGTCACTGCGGCCAGCTTTGATGAAGCAGTCATTCAGGGACAAGTTGTGACGTACGCTGTTCCTCCAGTTTTTGTCCTGTGGAGACAAAAGTAAAAAGATTAGAAAGAAAAAGATTTAGTAACTGGATGTAAAGTAAATCAGTTTCTTTTTTCAAATCGGAGGAATACATTTTAGGTCATGATGAAAATTAGGTTAAAATGTCAGAAAAATAGAAAACACGTCTTACAATGATGCATGTGTGATTTTGTCTTGTACAAATTATGCGTAAGTTGTTGTTTTTTAATATAAATTTATAGCAAAAATGAACTAAAAAAAAGATATTTTCTTCTGTCATGTTTTTTTCACTAAAAATAAAACAAAGTACATTATCAAAGTATTCCTTCCAACAATGAGTATATGTCTGCCAAACTATCATGGGCTTAGACTCAAAGAGGGTAAATGCCTTATTATGCCACGTGAATATCTTCCTACACTCTTTATGACAAAGAATAATTTCATCTTTACAACAACACAGAGAAATTGTTGACTATAATCACATTTCGAATAGATGCTTCTACTTGCAGTCTTAAATCCGGCACAGGACAATGCACAGTGCTTAAGTCTATGATCACTGTTTGGCACAACACCTTCGGTTACCTTTTTAGCATGTCAAACCTGATCACGAGTAATCCACCAATCTGTTTTTGCACCTGGTGAAGGAAGTAACAGTTTGCAACCCTATCAACCGGATTACCCATTTGGTTGAATTTGCCAACAAGATGTCCTTGTAAGAACCTAGTTGTCTCACCAGGAGACGAACAATCTTTACATGACAAGATGCTTAAACAAGAATGGCCAACTTTTACCAACATTTCAGTATGTGTGAGAAGAAAATTTATGTTTTTAAGACCTACCTTGCTTTTGAAGTAGGGGTAATGGTCCATGATCCATTGGTAGATGTCACATAGAAGGAGTTTCTTTTGCTCAGAAGCCAGAATTGCCTTTGAAATGAGTGCAATATAGGATTGATTGGGTTTTTCCTCAGATTTATTTTGTGAGCCACTTGAAATAGTCAATTCCTCTTCATCTTCAGTGGTGCTTTTCTTCATGGTCCCAATTTCAGAACCTTGAACTGTCTCATTCCGTCCACTTGTGCCTACTTCTTTGGATTTGGGATCTTGATGAGTTAAGATGTCTCCTGGCGTTGCTTCCTCCATTGTGGGACATTCTGACGGTTCTTTAACTCCTTTATGAAAGAGAAGATAGTCAATAGTGAAGCTCAGTCCAAGTCTTTCTTTGCTGTTGTCCGCTTTCATTTCCAGATAACAATTTTAAGCCTCTCTGTGAGAAAGATGTCAACGATTCAAATATCTGAAATTGTAGTGGCAATTGCCGTTTGGAATTTCAAAGCATATTCTAGGACCCTCAGTTGGCAAAAGTATTCTACGGTCAAGTCAGTTGACAAGATCAGAGATAATGATGAGCCTCTCAACTGTTGTTAACCTTGACGCGCTCAAAGCTGACACTATCTCAATGCGTGGAAATGACGTCAACTTATTGGACTAAATGTAGCTACAGGTCTGCCAAGAGTAAAGCCCAAAACTTCACGGCTTGAAAAAGTATTGTTAGCCTCTATCAGCTTTTTGATCTTCAATTCAAGAGAGATGCTGCACTTGACTTCTTTATATATGAGTGTGATGCTGTCCCTCACAGAAGGTTGTCATGAAAGCACAGTGGTGGTCCAGGTAGGGGGTCTCAAATCAGGCGGATTATTTTTATTAACTTCAGCAAATCTTTGTAATTACGAGAGATTAAACACTCAAGATTTAAGAGTGTTCAAAGACTGGACACCAAGGGCCTGAGGCGACTGTGATCCTGTTAGCAAGTTTTAGCCAACAAACTTTACCTTTGTTAGCACTTTGTTAACTCTATCAAAGAAGACCTTTTATGCATTTTTATCAGCACTATGACTATGACAAGTGTTGGTCATCATTTTACTTTTTGGTCATTGTAGTTTTGCAATGTTTGTGGTTTTAGTATAGAATAAGACATTTATTAGCCACTTTTTCTGTAGTTTTAGTCTTCTGGATAGATTGGAATTATTGTTTAAAAATGGCTGCTCAACATTCCTGACCCTTATATGTTTAACCTGGAGCCTAAATTAATTAAATAAACACAATTGGTACTATTTTGGACTAACTGGATGTGTTCTGGATAGTAATGTGGAAAAAGACATTTTCTGGGTACTTAAGCCTCAGTTGTAGAAAACAACGGGATTACACAAACATGCATCAGACAAACAAAATATAAGTTCTAGTATACTAATGGTGAAGAAATGCTGTTGTGACAAGGCTAAAAGGGTTGTTTCTTTTAAAAAAATAGAGAATACTAATTCAATGTTTATGTGTTTGTATTTACTGTAGAAACTACAATTCACACATTGTTTGCCATCCTAGCCTTTTCTTTTTTCATACTCATTATAGAACTAATGACTTTGCATGTTTTAACTGTGACTTTTGTGACATTGTTAGAATAATCTTTGTGGTATACATCACAAGAAAACATTTGTAGTTAGCTGGTTAGTGAAGTGTAAAAAAAACTACAAATGGGGCTAAAAGTAGAAATTTAGTAATTGACTTCTTAAACAGAAACAGAGTACTGTAATCAAAAAACAACATACAATTGTCACTGCAAACAATTATTTAGCAAAATAAGCTCTTGTCCAACTAGAAAGCACAGTTTTTAAACATGCCTAATCAAAATAACCAAGCTATAATGCAAAACACAAAGATACTAATTCATCAAACCAAATGTAAATTCCGAGTATAAAAAGAAAGAAGAACAACAACAAATGCATGTGTAATTTGTGAGTATTTTTGCACTTTTGGAATTGGAATATGCATGTATAACGTGGAATGCACTTCCATCTCTCTCTCTCTCTCCTCTCTCCCTCTCCTCTCTCCCTCTCTCTCTCTCCTCTCTCTCTCTCTCCTCTCTCTCTCTCTCTGGTCTCTTTGAATGTGCCATACTGCCCTCTTCTGTTTAACCCTTAGTTTGAGTCAAGTAAGCGAAACCCTAAAACTTAAATATTATGCTCCATGTTATAGACGTGTCACCTTCTATTTTATAATTTATGGGTTTCAGACAATGATTCCATCCTGATTAGAAGATATAGTGAGAACATTTCCCTTTTCAATAGATATTTGTTTGAATTGTGCTATTGCTATAACAACACAGGACTGTTGTCATGTCAAATACTTTACTAAAATCAGGAAGTAACTAATGCCTGAAACCCATGAATCAAAATAAACATTGGACATGTTTTTAGTTGTATCCGGAAACCGGAGTACCCGGAGGAAACCTACACAGACACGGGGAGAACATGCAAACTCCACATAGAAGGCCCCGGGCGGCCCGGGAGTCGAACCCAGACCTTCTTGCTATGGGGCCAGAGCGCTAACTGCTGCGCCACCGTGTCGCCCAAAAGGTGTTCCCTAGTACACAAAAAAAAGTTACGTAACACACTAGTCATCGTGGATTCAAATCTTGCATTGCCCCAAAAGGGCCCCCTGCTTAAGTCAGCACATGTGCAGGCTCGTCAGAAGTTTACCAGGGACCATCTGGGTGATTCAAAGAAGGATTGGTAGAAAGTTGTGTAGTCAGATAAGACCAAGATTGTTTTGGTATAAACTCCACTCTCTGCATTTGGAAGAGATGAGTGGCATCGGAAGATCATCATTTCCACTGTGAAGCATGGCTTTTAAAACATCATATTTTGGGGCTACTTTTCTGCAAAAAGGGACAAGATGACTGATCTGTCTGGGGCCATGCATTGTGAAATCTTGGATCCAAAAAAAAAAAAAAAAAGCATTGGGCGATTTTTTTTTTTTTTTTTGTAGGAAAGGCCTCGCCAATCTGTTGGCCGCAAAAAAAACAAAACACATTTGTCCTTTGTTAATGCCAAAGGTTGCAATACATCAATACATAGTATCGTAGTTTTTAATTTTGTGATTGTTTAAAAAAAAATTTCTGCAAGAATAGGCATGTACTAATGTGGCAGGTGTATTTCTTTCTGCATTGTGTGGGCTGGTTTATGATTGTTGGGGCAGGAGTGAACCACAGGACACAACCGAGTGGTCTCCATTTAATCTGGATTACAATAAAATTGAACAGTAAACATGTGCTAACAGTTGGTCCAAACTATAAAGAAGAGACAGTGACATCGTCAGTATTTGTCCAGACTTCTTTGTGTCAATAAATAGAAAAAAAAATACAAAAGAAAAGCCTTAATTGTTTTTTTATGATCACACTAAATTCACTATATTTTTTATTTTTTTTTCTATATCTGAGCCTCAATTAGATGGCACTTTTTTTTTTACTTGTTTTGTCCAGCAGCACTCCATGCACATCTACAATAACTTGTTCACCGACCAAATAATGACTAATTGCACTTAAAACACAGCATTACATCGAATGACCAACCTTTTCCAGCTCGGGGGTTTGCAAAAGGGAAGAGGAAGTTCAGACCCCCTAATTTAGTGCACTACAGGGACACACAAAGAAGAAACGTGGACGAACCACGACAACACAGCAACCGGATGCCAGGTATGCGGAGCAAACAGCAACAGAAAGAATTTTGTGTGTAATTACAATACCGTTTATAATAAACCAGTTACACAAATACATTTCTTAAAAATCAAACTTTGTGATTTTCTGTTTTCTTTCTCCATATCCTATCACTGCAGGCCTATAGCCTATCTAATGAAAATTAGACCTCCCATCTTTTTAAGTCGGACAATTTGCACAGTCGATTGGTGCCCAAAAACTCTTTAAAGTGTAGGCCTATTGAATTGGCCAAAAATAAATAAATAGGTTTATATTAGGCCTAGATCATAAAAAACAGCCAATCACATAGATTCCCATCACATTATTAAGTTTGTTTGTTCGCAAAGCCTGGGCTATCAGCCTACTGAACAAATTTAGTGAGCTGATGGAAGCAAACCAATGTAGGCCACACAGGGTCTAATCCTGTTGCTGTAAACTAAAACTTAGCACTGCCTTCGTTAAGATATATGATATCCCCAATTGTTAGTGGTCTTGTCCCAGTAGGCTACATTAGAGAGTAGACTAGATGGAAAAGCAGAAGTGGATTATTACAGCATCTGTGATTACACTTGATAAGTTGGCTTTTTAAAAAATATTTTATTCAGTTTGCATCAAGCAAGTTTTGTCTTTTCCTCATTGTTCTTGCGGATCCAACTTAACCATTAAATCAAAAGCAACATATTGCTTAGCCTTGGCTACAAATGAATTTATAGACACAATCTAGAGACAAAGCAAACGTTCCTCGTCTTTTGACTGGGCACAAAATATGAACTGGAATAAAATGCACGGATGGGAATTCAGAGGACCATGCGATCCCGTCCACTTGACGCTCAATGTTTCGCTTGTATGTTCAAATGAAGCTATAATTAAAGTTACCTTTCAACATGCCCCCATATTATTAAGAAAAATCACAATGAATTCAGAAACTCTTTGACGTATAGTTTTATTGATAAAGGCTGAGGCCTAATTTGGTTTTTAGACCCGTCTCTGAGTGTTTTTAAAAGTTACACTGTAACTTTAAATGGTCATGATACCGCCCACTTTCTGTGCATCGCTTCGGGCGCTGGGAAAGGTTGTGCCGTGATTGGTCAATCATAGCTGTCCGTCAAGAGTCCCTCGTGCGCTCATTGGTGAAAGACTAGCCGTGCGCCCGGCTCTCGCGGTACTGATGCACGAAGATGGCGGCCGAACTGGTGGAAGCGATGGTAAGTACCGCTCTGCTGGCTTTGATTTCATGAGACAAGGCCAGCCAGGAGGATTTTTACGCTGCTGTGCTGTAGAGAAAGCAGGGATTCACTTTAATGTCCACAAAAAAGGTCCACTTTCACTGGCCTATCTTGAAGACGAAACAAATTAGCTCGTGTGGCTAACATTAGCTTGCTTGTGAATGTTACCTCGCATAAGTGCGCTGGTTTCGATAGCATTCTGGCGGCACGGGGCGACCACTTCAAAACAGTGAAAGTTTACAGAAAAGCGCTTAATTTCAATAAGCATCCTCTCTGTAGTTTACCAACGATACTTTGCTTATTTTGTCAACAATGTGGTGACAGTGAGGTGCACCTGTCAAAACGCACACTAGATTTGATTGAGGACCCCAAAGTGATTGTATAGTTCTTCTTAATTTCTTGATTTGAACTCTTATTATAACTTCATTTTGAACAGGTGCACGTGCTGTTCTTAGTCAGACAGATGTTGAGATAAACAAATGCACGGAAAGATTTTTGAAACATTGTAACAAAGTGTTCTGAAAACATACAGGCTCTAAATATGTTATGTAAGTTATGCTTGTAATTGCAGAATAGCAGAATTTAAAGTAATCAAAGTGCAAATTTAAATTTTTTTCAAAATCTGCTTTTACAATTCACTGTGTACACAGAACATTGTTTGTTTTCAAAAATGCTAACATCTTGCCGGCATGTTCATTTCCTGTTTAGGTAATTTCATTAGATTTTCACTGCCTCGGTCTAAAATGAAAAACTATTGGTAGTGAACATTGAGTTGTGATTGTTTATCTCTGAAAACATGTTAAATACTTTACACATCAGGAAAAAACTTCACCACATGACCAAAATGTGTGTGTAAAAGGGATGTGTTTGTCTGTCAATGCTAATGCTAAAGCTTTACAATTTGAAATTAAACAGCCCACAAGTTTTGATGTTCAGACTGTGAGGGCTGCCTTTTGACTTGATTGCTTCTTTTTGCTTTAGAACATGGTGAAGAGTTTTCGGGTCTCAGACCTGCAAACGCTGCTCTCCTCAATGGGGCGCAGTAAAAGTGGTCTGAAACAGGACCTGGTGGGACGTGCACTGAAGTTGGTGCAGACTGAATACAGTCCAGAGCTGCTTAAGAACGTCAGGCAGCTGTATGAGTCCCGGTTTCCCAAATCTTCTGGGTGGCTGGCTGCGCGGCGACCTGAGGGTGTTCCAGTCGCCTACTCTACACTCAACTCCTCCAGCAATCTCACCTCTCAGGGTGCAGACTACCTCAATGGCATCTCCAAACCTTTGCCCACACCTGCAGCAGAAGTAAAGCTTGTGCCACTGCCCTTTTATCACACATTGGACACATTGCTACCACCAACAGAGCTAAGTGAGTGCATACAGCCTACTTTTGTTAAATTAATATTCAGTAAATAAGTGCTGCACTTAACCGCACAGTTGTAATTTTTTATGTGGAGATTATGTCTTGTACATTGTCAGATTCTAAAACCCCCTTTTTAGTTGACTAATTGATCAACAAAGCTTGTCTTTAGTAGACCAACAACTTCATTGGTCGATTCAAGCCCAATAAGAATTCTCAACTTTTTATAACATGAATGCCTAATTGAATTTAAATTTACCCTTTAATATTATAATGCCTCATAGACTGATTCTTTTTTTATTGCTATAATTATTGAATTTTCTTAATTACTGTTTGATGTGTTTTTGCATTAGTTGCCCATAATAATGAAAAACTGCAGGACAGTCCACACATATTTGAGTTATCGCCCAAACAAGCTGACCAGATCAGAAATGCAAGGTAAGCAAACTTTCATTCATTTCATTGTAGCTAATTTAATTCTGTTTTGATGAAAACATTCATAGGAGAATTTCTTTTTTTTTTTTTTTTTGCTCAGTGAAATTCGTCCAGGAATTGGTTCAGTCCAAGTTGTTCTAAGGTAATTTTTTTGCATAATTGTGTAGAATCAAGCACACAGTTTAAATGATTCTTGCTGTAAATGATGACGTTACCAGAAAAAACAAATAAATTCCTAGCCTTTCTTTGCAAACTGAGTGCTGAATCTGCATTGTTAACATTTTGCTTAGCGCTATTTTTCTGTTTCCTTCGTTTCAGAATTTGCTACACAGACTCCATCGGCGTTCAAGAGGACCAGTATCCACCTAACATTGCGTCAAAGTGAATCAGTCTTATTGTCATGTGCCGGTAAGATGTCTTCATTTGAACTCTTTAATTTACAGTATTGGCAAAGTGGCTTGCCTTTTTATTACTTATGAACGTGTATTCTAATTTTATGTTTTTTTGCAAAGAGTTACATTTTATCCCTGACCATGGTATTTGTGTATTCATTCTTTTACTAAAGGGTTATTATCCATCAAATAAACCTGGGGTTGAGCCGCGTCGGCCGTGTCGTCCTGTAAATATCACTCCCTGGTTGCACCTCTCCAGTGTACCCAACAGAATCACTGTCACCTGGGGAAACTTTGGCAAGGTCAGAAGTCCCAATAAATCTTTTTTTTTTTTTTTTTTTTTTTGATACATTTGTTTTTGTAGCGTTTTTAAATTCATGGATACAGTGCAGATGTTTGTTTGTTGTTTTACAAAACGTCAGCGATTAGTCCCTTTGCCCATATCCATCCACACAAGCAAATACAAAACAACAACGAAGGAATTCAGAGTGAATTTGTTTGCGTTGTGGCATTATTATAGTGATTCCAATGTTTCAATATATTTTCCCAGCACTGAATATTTTTACCTGTAACTTTATTGCCTGGGATCCAGAGCCCACTCTTCAACCACACCGCCCACCTGCGTGTCAGGTCAACTCTACATCATACAAGGCAATCAGATGAGTTTATCAGCGTGACGCAGAAGTTGATTGGTCATCTGTCATTTAGACCAAAATCTCACTTTACTAACCTCACATTAAAATCGTTTTTTTGCTTCTCATTGATTCTGCAGAAACCCGTGATGTTTTCAGTTCCACGTGATATTTTCTCCATGTATTTTTTTTTTGTCATAAGCTGCCATGTTGGTTTTCACACGGCAGACAATGCGTTCTCTAATTGGCTAAATAATCTGTCAATCACAGCCACTGAAATTTGAAAGAGGGACACTGTGGCCAGACAATAGTGGCTTTATGCATATATGAGGCGCATTGCTCGAAAGATGTTATATCTATGAAATCCAAAATCCATCTTTGCAAGTTCACATCACAAGCTGTGAAGTTTTCCACTTCCTGCTAATAGGATGTGTCTTTCCATGAAGTTTTGTTGTAATGTAAAGGTGTTATTCAGTCGTGGAGAGCATTGTATATGTTTAGATTAGATGTTTGTGAGCATTCTTGTAACATTCTTCCAAAAGAGGAATACATTTGAGAATTCCCAAACTAAATGGAAAAAAAAGATTCTGCATTGTTATCATCTCATAGTGTGCAAGTGGATAAAGGAAGTGCTCCTATTTTGAATAGGAGTAAGAATAGGAATAGTGTGCAGGGGTGTAATAGGTTCTGTAAATAAAATTGAATAGTTTGATGATTGAGGTTGCGAGATGAGAGTTCTAAATTTTGCCATGTGGTTTTCCAACAGTAAAAATTGCCTTCCCACTGCTTGACAACTTGCGAGTGAACAATTTCTAAAAAAAAAAACACTATGTGTGCTTTGCAGTTCATAACTGAAGGTAAAAGAAAATCTTAAATGTTTTGCCATACAATGAATTGACAAAGTAAAAAATGATTTGATATAATTTAATGTGAATTTTTAAAATTGTTAGGTTATTGTTATTTGACTGCAGTAGTATGGTTTGACCACTGGATCCTGTTAAACATGATTATCCAGTCCCACTAAAAGCCAGTTCTGTTCAGGTAAATGAATAGTTAAATAAGAAAATGAATAACTAAATAAGACATTTTACGTCTTCTCTCTTTTATTAATGTTTTTAGTCTCGACAGAACATTCTTAGTTTGCGCTTGGGCAGATTGCATCCATTATCTACAACAACCATTGTTTGATCTTACAGTTAGAGTTGCAGATTAGTGAGAGCTTTTGGCAGGTATGGCGTTTCAGATCTGTGGACCCTTAACTGTGAACGCGCTCTGACCAAATGATGTCTCACGTTTGGTGAGTCTGCAGTCTCCTCTGGTCGTGTCTCTGGTGGTGACCCAAACAGCTTTCCTCTTTTTTGATCATATCTACTACAAAACAACAAAAAAACAGTTTTAAACGAGTACTTAAAAAAATTATCCAAACTCTAAAATATATATATTTATTTTTTTAAATGTTACATTACATTGTTACATCATATCATGGGATTTTGGTCCATCACTTTTAGGGCTTGTTTATACAGTGACACTGCACCTTTCATTGCCAACTGACTGGCCGGGCCCCAGATTATTATACAATAAATGGCATAGTATCGTTGCACGGAAGTACAACTTTGCTGCTTTTAATGGTAGGCAAGGTCTTATAGACCCGAGATGAAAATCCGTTATAGTACACATGCAGTTATATTGCAATAATCCAAAATGCACTGTATCCACATTATATACAGAAAAATATTGCCATGAAAGTGAAACCATGTACATTTTTATGGTTTGTCTCAGTACAAACTGCCCCATAGAGCCTTGTTTGTAAGTTTGTTTGTTTTTTAAAGAAAACATTTTTGTTAACAGTACACTAATAAGATGTTCTCCCAACTATTGTTTCAGCGATACTCTGTGGCTGTGTATTTGGTAAGAGTGTTCACTGCGGCAGACCTCTTCAACCAATTAAAACTTTGCTCTGTTGAAAGTGCAGAACGCTGTCGTGAACGCAGTAAGTACAACTGTGTACACCCTGAGAAGTTGCTTTAGCTGTACAAAAATGTGGGGGGAAAAAGCATTAATCTTCAATTTTCATTCCAAGTTCAAGATAAACTACGATTTGACCCAGAGAGTGAAATTGCCACCACAGGTCTCCGTGTTTCACTTATCTGCCCAGTAAGTTTGATTGGTAAATTGAACTATGTTATCTTTGTGGTAATGTGTTGTGAACTAAATGTTGCTTTTATTCTACAGCTGGTAAAATGCGTCTTGGTGTGCCATGTCGAGTCCTAACCTGTGCCCATCTTCAGTGTTTTGATGCAGTTTTTTTCCTGCAAATGAATGAGAAAAAACCCACCTGGACATGTCCAGTGTGTGACAAACCAGCTCCTTATGAGTTGCTCACTATTGATGGGTGAGTAACTTCTCATAGCATTTTCTTTGAGTGCATTAACTAAGATACATTTGTTTTTAGCGTACAGGAGAAATAATGTGCTAACTAATAATTCATGTCATTACTGTGAAGTCAAGAAGACATGCACATCCAGTAACCTGTTTCAAACAATACTGGGCATACATTGTTTTAAATTAGTTGAAATAACATATATTTATATAGTATATATTTCATTACAGTTGCTGAAGTATCTAAATTAATGTTTCCACTATATAGCTTGTGATCTTAGGCTGTAATATACAGTAAATATTTTGCATATTGAAGCATACAACCATTTATTTGTATTTATTTTGTCCAATAACTTTTTTCACCAGGCTGCTATCTGAGATTCTAAAAGAAACGACTGAGGATATTGAGGAAATTGAGTATTTAACTGATGGCTCTTGGCGACCAATAAGGGATGAGAAGGAGCGGGAACGAGAACGGAGCAACACACCAGAGTATCCTGTTGTTGATATATGTAAGTGTCAAACTAAAACAATTTTCTTTTCCATCAGTTCCAGGCCACTGTTCTTATAAATCTGTTCTGTGTCCAGGCATTCCTGAGGCAAATGGGCACTCTCCAGCCCATAGCAGCACAAGTCTGACGGGCAAGTCCAGCAGTGGTTCAGTGGGAGGGGCAGGTGCCGCAGGAGCAGCGGTCCCGCCGGGAGGAGGTGCAGTGGTAGATCTAACTCTGGACTCCTCCTCAGAGGAGGAAGGGGGAGGGGCCGCAGGGGACAGTGAGGATACCGAGGACAGTGCTGACAGTCCAGCCCCAAAGAGGGGGCGCTATAACTACGACAAAGACCTGGTCACTGCGTACTGACCTGCTTACAATGCCCATAAAGACTGACCCGCTTCCAGACTGGGCGACAGGACAGGATCACCGCAATCCACTAGATGCAAATATGCCCTCCCTTTTGACACTTGATCGGAGTTTTTTGGTAACTCTGAATTCTATCCAGACAGCCAATCATGCACTGTATGGTGTGAGTAGGATACTTATTTGTACTGTACGCCACTCATCTCTTAAGTGATTTCAACGTTTCCTTACAGTGAATATGTGTAAAGTCCTGCTAAGGAGACTGAATGGATCAAGCACCCTCCTCCCAGACTTCTCCGTCTTGACCACATCACTCTCTGTATTTGGATGAACAGATTCATTTAGCTGTGGGCTTGGTTTTATTGTCCCTTTTGTGATGGACAGCCATAAAAACAAAAGCTAAATTCTGTGTGTGGTTGGCAAACATTTAAAACCATTGGGTTAATAGTCTGAAAGAAAATCCAAATTTGAATGATTTTCTGTTTTCTTCAGGAAATTAGTTAATTGCTTGAAAGAGATTTTCAGGACGTTGTTTGGTGAGAGGACAAGAAAAGCTTTTTGCTATTTTTTTGTCTTTTTCAGAAGAAAAACCTACCTCAGTCATAAGAAAAAAATAATTAGACTGGCCAGGAAGATGCTATTTTGAAATCTGAACAATTGTTGAGTCTCTTTCGATTTACACTGGACACTATGTTTTAATTTCTTTATTTGGTGGTTTTAATGCAGCTTGGTGCCCTCTTAAGATATAGCTAACATCCAATTTCAGAATACTCAGAACGCATGCAACTTGACTATGACTGTATTGGCAGCCGTGCTAAGCTGTGTGTTGAGGAACTGGTAGAAAGGGTTCAATTTGGTGGCTGTTGTCTTGGTGCCTTTTTGTTTGTAGAAACTAGAGCTTTTGCTTTGAAGCTGGCTGTGCTGGCGAGTAGTTTTAAACCCCAGTTTTACAGAAGGCTATGAAGTTGGCTTTTTTTTTCTTAATGAGGAAAAAAAGCTTTCTTTTAGCTTCACCATCTCCTTAATTGGTTTCAGTTGAGTTTCCATAATGGCTCGGGTTAAGTTTGATTCAACAGAAGCTTGTTCAGTGTCAGGGAGCAGTAAGCTTTTTCTGTTTTGGGTTTTGCAGGTCTGGACTAGAGACTGTGTATGTTGAGTAGTAGATTTTCCATGGTGGCTCAAAGCACTACACTTTATTTCACTGTGTTGGTTTCAGCGAGTCTGATACTATTAAAGTCTCATAGTACACAACCACAGTTTGTCTTGAGACAAGTGTATTTTCAGAATGGCAACTGTGCATTCTATTTGCTGCAGATGGGAAACATGCAGAATATTCACTCGTAAGAGTCCTTCACACTAGCAGTAGTATTTTCTGTAGGTCAAGCAGTGCCAGAAGTAATGTCTGGATTGCTGCTTTCCAAATAGTACGTTTTCATTTGACATGTGTTCTTAGAGCTCTTTGCACTTCTACCTGCTTTTTAATGTCCAAATTACTCTTCTTTTCAGCAATTTTTTGCATGTTTTAAAAATGTGAAGGTTAAAAGTATATCCCCCCCTTTAATCACAAACCATTTCAACTTGACTTTGTTTGGTCAGCATCACACAAGCTCAATAATTGAAGAAGTAGGCCATGTGAAATCTTGGTCTTCCATTTTTGCTCGACACTTTTGAAAAAATGAAATCAATATAGCGGTGAAATATATTCACTACTCTACAGAGCTTTGATTGATGGCACTTTGCCTACAATACATCACTTTCTACCTGAAATAATGGATCTACATGAAATGCTTAGGAATACGTAGGAAATGTTTAAAAAAAAAATACACTTCCCATTTGTGGGATGTTTGTATCTGTAAGTAGCTGTAAAGAACAGCAGAAACTGTTATGTGTCCCAAGTTGTAGATGGTCATTATATGTACTGAAAATTATTTTTATTTTTGGTTAATGAAATGCTGCTTCTGTGGACTTGAGCTTTGCCATACTGCATACTTTGGTTACAAGAGCTGGATCTGGTA
Organism: Mugilogobius chulae; assembly: GCA_038363315.1. NCBI lineage: Eukaryota > Metazoa > Chordata > Actinopteri > Gobiiformes > Gobiidae > Mugilogobius > Mugilogobius chulae. The sequence goes on along the minus strand of CM076412.1, from coordinate 32,790,937 downwards.
TTTTTGGGGGACATTTAATATTGCATTCAGTAGCATGGGCAGAGGCTTATAATCATTATGTATATGTTTTGTTTGTGTTTTTATATGTTCATATTACAATAAAATTTAAATAATATTTTATAAAGTCGAATTGCCTCTAGTTGTTCCTCTAGAAAATTGGAAATTTAAAACTTCTTGGGGACACCAGCACAGCCAATACCACAAGAGAAATGGACTGATAGCCCTGATTATTACCTGAATCCACAGCTTACATCTGGGGAGACTTTATTGCCTGTCAAGGGTGACGTGTAAAATTTTAAATGATCGTTCTCTAACAGCTGTCATTGATGTGTGAAATAATTAAAAGTCTGTTCTTAACTTGTCTAAACTTGTATTATTTTCAATTTACCATTGTGTAATGCTAGATGGAGATACTTTTGTTGTAGTTATTTTATCTATGTCATTAACTTCAATATTATTGTAATACAATTCATATTGTATTTGTATATAATATATGAAACGTTCCATTTTGGAAATTTGCCCCCTTTTTTTTTTTTTGACCAGTATGACAATAATATTGAATGGGTTTTATCAAGGAGGGTTGGAAAAACTAGTTTAATTTAGGTAAACTGTGTAGCATTGTTTTCACTTGCAGCATATAAAGAGTGAACTGTATACAATCCATTTTTAAAATGGCATTTATCTGTTTTTGCAAAGGACTCTTCATATAATCACAAAAGGTACACGGTAAATTGTGTTTAGGCTGCAAAAATAGAAGAAAATATAAGAAAACAAGAACTGCACAATGAATATTGGAAGTTACTAAAATGATGGTGGCCAGTAATCCATAGCCATAATACTCTACAGAAAAATTATAAGGACACAGTAGAAGTGGGCAGCTATTTGCAAAGTTATTTTCAGAGAACAGTAATACTCAGTTTACTTGCATAACTTTCTGGAGAAATTGTCCTTCTAGCAGGAGACTTGTTGCACCTTACTTTTGAAGTAACAACACTTTTACCTAAGTAGAAGTTTTGGTTTAACTTATTCTACCTTTAGTAAATGTAAAGCACAAAAATAGTATTGTTATTATGCAATGTCATTCATGTACAACTTTTAGAATGTATTCTTTGAAAAAGACATTTTTCCTATGTTTTATTCTATTTTTTCAAATTATAAAGCAGCTGCTATGCTCAGTACCTTAAACTTTGTGTGAACCACTGCTTTGTATTTTTATTCAAGTAATGTTATTTGGAGGTCTCTACAAAGGTTGGTTACTTTATCTGTATATTTTGTAAGCATTATTTATTTATTTGTTTATTTGTTTATTTATTTATTTATTGGAAAGTGGTGCAGTCAGCCTCTCTGCAGTTTTACAAGGTTGCCACTGGGCGGCAGTAAGATCGTTATCATTTCATTTAGTTCCAGAAATAAGGTTGTCTGTGAGAGAACCTTTAACGTTGTTTGATGCAATCTAATGTTTTAAAGTTTGGGCATACTTTTATTTTAAATAATTGAATGAGTCGAATCAAACTTTGTCCGTGATCTCGCGGTATGTGGTGGCACTTGTGATGCTGCTGCTTCCTGTATTGAGGCTGCACAGCACAGCCCCACACCCGCACTCACACGGACACTGGGCTCCTGGGCTGCGCTCCTATCTAAAAGGACTCCAGACCTGTTATCTGTCCGGTATAGAAGACTATTGTTCTGTAAAATCAGAAGAGACAAGGGACAATATCGTAAGCAGACGCAGTGAAACGAGTGAGACTGTTAAAGGACCTGGGCTAGCTAGTGTATGCTAAAGCGGCTAATGACTTGTAGCAGCAGGTTGATTGCCTCAGAGAACACGCAAAAAGATATGTGCTTTTTTCTTTTCGTGTAGCTTAACCGGGAAATAGTTTAGCTTATCCGGGTCACTACGGTATGGTCTAAATTCAGAAATAGTGCACTGACATGCTCCTGAAAGTATACATTTTTGCTAACGTGTGCTAGCCAAGTTAGTAGCAGAACGGTTCCTGTTGCTTTTTCTAGATTTATTTATTTTTAATAGACGGGGTCACGATCACCCCCCCCCTGCTGCCTAGTGCCGTGTATTTATGTTAGAAGTGTTGTCTGAGAAACTTCTTGAACACATCTGAATATGGCTCCTAAAAGAAGACCCGTTCCTCTAAACATAACGCCTATTGGAGAAGGACAGACTACTTCGATCACCTCTGATGCTGCATCTGAGTGAGTTCTACCTACATCTCTGGCATTGTCTTTTAGCCTATCTGTAAACTAAATTGTGGTTTGTGTTCATTTGTTTACATGTTGCTATGTGGTGATAAAAGTTGATCAGAGACTGAGAACGTGTTAATTTGTTTTTTACGTTTGTCTATTTCAATTACAGAGCAAACCTTGAGGCCTTACAAAAGAAATTGGGAGAGTTGGACTTGGATGAACAACAGAAAAAACGCCTAGAAGCCTTTCTCACCCAGAAAGCCCAAGTCGGCGAGTTGAAAGATGAGGATTTTGACCCTATATGTGAGCTGGGAGCTGGAAATGGAGGAGTGGTCAACAAAGTCCGCCACAAACCCTCGAGTTTAGTAATGGCTAGAAAGGTGAATATAAACCCACACTCAGTGACATAAGCTGCATTTTTATTACATTTTTTAATGGATCATGTTACGTATGTTTTTATGAGATGTTTCATGTTTGAGCATCTTAGTATTATACTTATAGAGTTAAAAATGTCAGCACGTTTCAAAAACAAAAACACACATGAATGAATAACATGTCACAATTGGGTGGGACATCTTAGTTCTGGGGTTTTGAACAAGAAATCAGTGGTATGTTTGTATTATTACAGAAAAACTGTCCATTGGATGTAAAACTCCCAAGATAATTTTAATCAAAGAAATATTGAGGCATTTTACTATTTAAAATGTTTTTTTTTATTATTATTATTTTCTGTCCAGATCAAAGTCATTGTTGTGTATTTCAATTCCTCAGCTCATTCATTTGGAAATTAAGCCTGCCATCAGGAACCAGATCATCAGAGAGCTACAGGTGTTGCACGAGTGTAACTCTCCCTACATTGTGGGCTTCTATGGGGCCTTTTACAGCGATGGGGAAATCAGCATCTGTATGGAGCACATGGTAATGCAGTAAAGACTGTTAAACCATTCTTTCGTTAGAATTATTATTATTTTTTTTTTTTTCAGCTTAAATTTAATATTCATCATTTGACTGTGTCATTGCAGGATGGAGGATCCTTGGACCAGGTCTTAAAGGAGGCTAGACGAATCCCAGAAGATATTTTAGGAAAAGTTAGCATAGCTGTAAGCAACAAAACTCAAATTGTTCATCCCCACCATGATGATCACAATGCACAATGTGGTACAATGATCCCCATTGTTCATGAATATTAAACATTTTTTTTAATCTGCATGTACATGTACAATTATCAAATATTTAAAATTTCTAATTTACTTTTTTTTACAGGTATTAAGAGGATTGGCCTACTTGCGTGAAAAACACCAAATCATGCACAGAGGTGATTATTTAAGTACATTCCTTATAGCAGTATTTTGGTCATTATTGTTTATCAAACTGGTAAGAACCTGACACATTTGTGTGACATGCCATGGTTAATTTTGCAATTATTGTCCAGTACAGGAGTTTTGCAGTTTTTTTTTTTAACAAGGAGCAAGTTTGAATCCAGAAAAGTGAAACACAATTGTTGGTGTAACACATAATATTTTTTGTCCATTATATTGTGTATAATATTTGCCTGGGAGCGCATGCTTCCAGAATGCTTCAGTAATACTTTGCAAAGAGTAGGTCTGGTCATCGCTTTTCCCACCGCTTCTAATTATTATTATTTTTTTTCCAGTTAAGTTTAATATATTTTTTCATTCATTGAATGCTATTGAGAATAAGACAAGTGCACATAATTGCTCATTAGCTAAGATAATAAAAATAGGAATGGAAAGAGTAACAATTATCCAGTGTTGGGAGTAACTAGTTACTTTTGTAACTAGTTACTGTAATATATTCACTTTTCAGTAACTAAGTAGTGTAACTCATTACTTATAAAAATTGATAATATATACTAGTTACAGTCTGAGTAACTCAAGTACTTTCATATAAATTAATTGCTTTATATTCAATGAAAGCGACACCTCAGGACCAAAACACTAAAATACTGTCTGTTCTCTAAAGTGAATCAAATATTTGAGGAAATATTTGTGACGTCACATTTCCATATATTAACCAGTAATCAAGTGTAAATGTATCAGGATTAGTGTTGTATAATGTCTTCACAAATGTGTGATTAGCTCAAAGTAACTCAAAGTAACTCACAGTAGTGTAACTCAGTTACATTTTGAGACAGTAATATTGTAATACAAACGTATTACATTTTTTCCCTGTAACTAGTAATATATAATGTATTACAATTTTACAGTAACTTACCCAACACTGCAATATCATTAAAAAAAACTTACAAGGAACCGAATTAAGGTTGTTGGGTGACTGACAGGGTGGAGCTAAAGTCATCCCAGTTTCAGCTATAAATAAATTCTTTTGAACTTGTTGATGCATAACCATTTTGTGAATAACTGCTTTGAAAGTATGTGTCAATATAAATAGTGTATGTGACACTTGAATCAATATATTGATTCTTTTTGTTGCTGCCATAGATGTCAAGCCCTCCAACATCCTAGTAAATTCGCGTGGTGAGATCAAACTCTGTGACTTTGGTGTAAGCGGCCAGCTCATAGATTCCATGGCCAACTCCTTCGTAGGGACCCGCTCGTACATGTCGGTGAGTCAGCTCTACCCTCCTGTGCCCCCACCCTCTTTGCTCTGGCCCTATCCCCACTTTCCTTCTGTTTTTACATTGCTCTTGTTTGTTGCCCCCACCCTCTGCTAGCCCCTCCCTCTGTCCCCTGCCAGCACCTGCGCATTGTGCCCAAAAACAGGTTTTTTAGCAAGCATAAAGACAATCATGCCTTCCATACTTTTCTTCAAACAAATAAGCTTTAGGAAGAAAATACTGCTTCAGCTACACTGTGATAGCTACCTTTTTACTTTTAACCATCTTTTTATGGTCAAACATAATAGAGACATAGTAGTCTTTCTAAGCTAGTCTAGAGCTATAATCAGCCAAAGAAATTTTTGCCCCATGGATCATTTAGTTCACTAAACATGTATAGTAAAGTATATATTTTCGATGTGAGGTCATACATTAACAAGTGCAGAAAATTTATAGCAAGCTGTAGGGCTGCTCGATTATGATGAACAAAATAATCACAATTATTTAAGTCATAAATGAACGCCCAATTATTCAATTAGATTATTTGCTTAAAAAGAGTGCAGAGCATTAGCGCTCCTTAAATGCAGAGTGAACGTTATCTGTTGTAGATGTACTCTACAATTATTTAAAAAAAATACAGTAAAGGACCTATCATTAAAGTTGGGTTAGACCAAATAATTGGTCCCAAAATATAATCATCATATTATTATGATCTAATAAAGCATTTATTGGACTATTACAGTGGTTCTCATCTTGGGGTGGGGGGTAACGTTGAGATCTTAATCAAGATTTGCAGTGATAGCTACTAATTCCCATTTGCAGGTGACCGGGTACCAGATGAATTTATCTCTTCTTATGTCTTGAAAATAAATTAAAACATAAGAATGAATACAACATGATCACTTTGCTGGTAGCCTATGTTTTGTGTTTAAGGCTCATGAATGCATGCTGTTATTTTTGGGAGTCAGAACCAGTGCTTTAAGTGGGCTGGGCACTGGACCAGTCACACTTTTGAATACTTGATTTATTTAACAGTACCAAGTCTCCAAATGAAAATAAGCACTTTTTTGCCTGCTTAAAACATTGTTTGTGACTGAAAAAGGTTGAGAACCACTGGACTAAGACACCATCAACTGATTAATCAACTAAAGACCAAAAGCTCTAAGCCGATCCCTATTAATTTGCTATATACAGTATACTGTATATGTCTGGTTTTTTGGCCTCACCTGCTCCTCTGACGCAGTTGTCCTGTGCATATATTTGTCAACAGCCGGAGAGACTGCAGGGTACTCACTACTCCGTTCAGTCTGACGTGTGGAGCATGGGTCTGTCACTGGTGGAGTTGGCCATTGGCCGTTACCCTATCCCCCCACCAGACGCCAAAGAGCTAGAGGCCATCTTTGGGCGGGCTGTTCTGGATGGGGCAGAGGGAGAGATTCACGCCAACATTCAGAGACCCAGACCACCGGGCAGGCCTGTCAGCGGTATGCAAATCAAAATATCAGATTTTATTTTATACATATTGCACTACAGCTTTACTAATCAGAGACCATTTTCTTTTAAACCCTATACCTCTATTATACTTTTCAAACAGGACATGGAATGGACAGCAGACCGGCTATGGCCATATTTGAACTGCTTGATTATATTGTGAATGAGGTTTGTGTAAAATATAGCAAGCAAATGCAAAACTAACAAAAGATTAGTCAACTTATTATTTATTATTTCTTCAGCCACCACCAAAACTACCGCATGGGGTGTTTACGAATGATTTCCAGGATTTTGTAACAAAGTGGTAAGCAATGCTTGCTAATATGTTACTTATCCAATATTTCTAGAAAATTATTAATTAGATGCTAATTTAATTTAAAAATATGAATGCATTAAAACTTTCTTTTTTCTCAGTTTAATCAAAAACCCTGCTGAAAGAGCAGATCTAAAAATGCTTATGGTGAGTGATAACATTTATTCCTTAATAAGTAAAATAGTTTTGTACGCATTGAAGTGTTAATTTTTTACTTCTGGTCTGTTCTCAGAGTCACACGTTCATCAAGCGGTCAGAAGTGGAGGAGGTAGATTTCGCCGGCTGGTTGTGTCGTACCATGTGCCTGAACCAGCCAAGCACTCCAACTCGTGGCACTGAGTGAACAACACTGCCCTCGACACACTGGGTCTTGCTTTCATACACACACATCTGCCAACATAAGCCTTCACACACTGGCTTTTTTTTTTCTCGTTTAAATTGGTTTGGTTACCCTTCTGTTTGTCACCTAAAGGGTCCATCCATCTATTGTACTGTAAGACCACAGAGCTTCACCATGCGAGTGTCAGACTAGTCACTGTCCACATTGCTAAGGATGTAAAGCACTTAAGGGCTGTCAGTGTCAGCTGATTTGCATTTATTGACAAAGATTTTTTTGTATTGTTGAATATTCTGTATTGATCTTTTCTATGGCTACAATTGATGACTTATTATTTTAATAAATTACTGCTGTGGAGAAATGTTTGATTGAGAATGACAACAAATCAAAACAAATAGGGTTGCAAATTGGAAATTAGTTTTACTGATTCTATCACAAATTATCTACTTACCTGTCTTTACAGGTTTTATTCCTGCTCATCTAATCTACTGTCAATAGTTTTCACAAATTTGCAAATTATAGATCATTTTTAAAGACCATATTGTAGACAATTCTCAAACCAAAGAGGGTGCTCATATGTCTGTCTCTTTCAGCTTTAGCATTCAAAATTCCGAACAGTATCGACAGAATTGTACTTTGAATGTTGTCATCGGAGTCTTCTATAATGCTTAATGCTTCTCTGTGTTTCTTCACATTAATTTTTTTTTTCTGCGTCATACATGTGGCATATGTTGTGCCCGAATGTTAACACTTATAAAACGGTCCAATTCATTCGAAAAGATCTAGCACGGATTAAAATATTTGTATGTGCGTTGATTTTTAGATCACACTGGAGATGATCAGAAGCCCAAGTCTTTGCAATTTCAGTGTCAATTTAAACTTTTTTAATTATTATTTTCTTTTTTTTTTTGTGATGTTTATTTTTATTTACTGTACAGCTACTTGTTGCGCTCCAAGCTTTCTCTTGGGATCTTACCTTGACAGCTCTGCTTTTTGAAAAAAAAAAAATGGGTTGAAGACAGTTGATGACCTTGATAACCAGTGAGTCTATAAAAACAACAGGCTTTTCAAAGACTGGCTTAAGTAAACGTCCTAAACTGTGCAAAGGGTTTTACTAAGCATTTAGCCCAGGTCAGTGTTGGTCATATGGTCGTGTTCTTTGCTAGCCTGCCTTCTTGCTAGAGCTCTTGTATTCTCTGTTTATGGCTGCCCTTTCTTATTACCCAAAATGTGCATTCGTTCTTAGCAAAATGGATGCATTGTCACTTATATGTGTATAAAGCTATATACAAAAATGACAGGAGTACTATTTTGCAGTCTTAATATACAATTTTGATTTATGTAAATGACAAGGGAGAAGAGTCATTTTATTATAATATAAAAATGTGTTGGATATGGTTATAATGTATAAAAAGATTGAAATAAAACTTATTTGTGAATGTACATCTGAGTTATTTCCATATATGTATATTAATAATACTTGTATGCATACTTCTAAGGAATCCAACATTACTCAGTATTTTAAAGTTGAACATGATGTACTATAACTGCATTTAATGAAAAATGTCAAATTCTGGGCGAGGGAGGATCTAATTATGAAATTCATGGTGCACAACAGTGCCCTCTGCAGAAAACATTTGTTACTGCCTTTTGCATACTTAGGTTCAGCTTTTGTGGTTCAAGCAGGGTTCTCAAACTCAATTGAAGTTGGGGCCGAAACAATCAGTCAGAGATGGTCAAGGGCCGCATTTTTAAATACAGGCCTTACCATGATATTTTATAAAAATAAGGTTATTGGACTAATAGCCTAATGTAGTGTATATTCTAATATGTCCTCATCAATTGTTTTACATTTTACATCAACACACACAAACAAGTTAATAAAAAAGTGTGTAATCAGGGATCAGTTCTCCCCAGGAAATTTTGGACAAATTGTTAGTAATTTGCTCATTTTAGTGCATCTTAGAGGTTTATTGTCATATCTCAACAATATTGGATTGGTGGACCACTATCAGTAATGATCAGAAATCATCCTGGGGACCATGAAATCATCTGGAGGGCCACATTTGGCACCCGGGCCGCCAGTTTGAGACCCCTGATGTAAAGCCAGTGAGTTCAAACAAACCTGACTGTTTATATAATATATCTTACATTACGTCATTTTATTGCCCTTTTGTTTCCACTGTTTTAAATGAAAACACAATATTTTGTTTTGGAGTGTGAAGAGCTTTTAATAATTATTGCAGTAACACTGGTGTAGTGAATGCTTCACCTTGACCTTATTTTATTTTTCACATTCATGCTTTACTCCTCTCATTGCGTAGGTGGTTGAAAGTGTCAAGTGCACAAGCTGTAAATCTGCAATAGTTATCACGTAACTCCTGATTGCAGATAAGAGACACTGGCTCTTCAGCTTTCTAACGTCTTCTGTGACATCTCACCTGTTGACGTTTGGCAGGTAGGGCCAAGCTGCAATGTCATGTAGCCTATTGAAGAGGGTGGGAGGTGCTGGCAGCCCCTATGCTGCACTTCTTGGAATGTGCCATGGCTTGCTTTTTGGGGTGGGACACTATGACCTCAGGCATTAGGTGGGTGCAACTTACGTGCAAAGTAGTTAGGAGATGAGGCGAGAGAAAAAATTAATTTAACGGACTAATATGTATTATTTGCATTGTTTTGTCTTTAAACCCTGCTCTTGAACTTATTTGCTGTGGTCTTTAAAGTAAAACAAAAACAAAAAGCACAGTATAAGGTGTTTACAACGCCAGGAATTTAGTTAGAAATCCATCGACTGACTGTTAAAGAAATTACAAAGGAAAATCGACGAACCGATTTTCATGATATGCCAATCCTGTCAGAAATGCTCAAAACCAATAATTTATGGGCTTAAATCAGAGCTGCTTGTGACATCACAAGTGTGGGAATTCAGAACAATGTTTTCTGAGGCTCAGAGAGGAAAAATAGTAGCTACCTCACAAGCAGAACTCCGTCTTGTTTCTGATGAAGAAGCAATATGTTAGTTAGAGCATAATAAAATCGCAAAAAATGTAATTCAATTTTGCATATTGTGTGTCCTTTAAAGGTGGGGTAGCTGGTTTTCACACTGTAAACACAATTTAGTTTTTAAATCTGACAGCTTTCTCTCATAAATCCTTTGACACATGGTAGGCTATATCGATTTGTATTCATTTTAGGTTTAAACGTCTTTTTACAAACAACAAAGTGAAACTGGGGAGGCCCACCCAAGCACAGCCAATTGGAGAGCTGCATTTGGCTCCTGATTAGAATTACAATTCTTTTGTTCAGACAGTACTTATTGGACTAATTTTTCACAGCTTGTTACATTTATCATATTTTTGTAGAAAACACAAAGCTTACTAATTTACGACAAAAAATGTCCCAACTTTCTTTGCTGAAAAGGTTTACCTGGATGTTCTGGGGTAACACACATTCAAAGTGCTGCTGTTAGTCTGCAATTATAGATTATATGGTTAATCATTTGTACTCTATCTAATCTACTTTGTGACTTACTTTGTTACTTACATTCATTTTTCACTTTGCTTCCCAGAGAATAAAGATGATGTTCAATACTGTGTCTTTAAGAGAGACGGAGCGAGCGTGAGTGAGAGCGAGAGAGAGAGAAAGGGAGGGAGGGACCTCTTTGCCCTCCAGAAACCAGGAAGGGAATGAGTTGATCTGCTGCTGCTGCTGCTGCTGCTGCTGCCGCTGCCTGGTTAGCGCATACGGGGCTTTAAGCTGCACAACATTGTGGGAGAGAGAGAGAGAGCTCCGGAGAGAGGAGGAGAGGGCTGAGCTAAACCCCACAACAAGCAGCACCACGGCCATTGCAGGTGAGCAAAAAGACACCCTGACATCCCATAGCTGGTGCCCTGGGCCTGTCGAACCAGAGGGGAGTAGGGCAAAGGAGGAGAGCTCAGAGACAGGAGTGAAGGAGGGGGAGAGAGGAAAGCAGGGTGGGAGGGCAGGTTGGACAGGAGAGGTGGGTCTCTTCTACTTTAAGGTTTCTCTTTTAATCCTTCGAAAGTACTTCCTCTGCCCTGGCGTGTCCCTCTGGGGAGTCCTGAGATAAAGTTTATAGGATGTGTTCAAGGCATTAACTTTTCAGGCAGGTGGAAGCACTTAGAAGAGGAGGAGGGGTGGGGGCTCTCAGGAGAGGGTGGGTGGGGGGTACTGTGCAATAGAGGAAGGAGAAGCAAAATAATTATATTGGGCAGTGTAATAACTTTGTCTGGCACTGACTATGTATGATGTGGAGTGAGTTTACCCTGAGCATGATGTTGTTGTGGTGACAGCAAAATGGTTAGTTTAAAACAATTATAAATGTACAATGTGGTTAAGTACTTGCTATGCTGGAGTGATCTACAGTTATGAAATGCAAATTGGTTGGGGTTAGTTGTCAGTGTGTTTTTAGCATGTGACACTGGGCCCAGACTGATGGCTGCTCTGTGCTGTAATACCTGGCCTGCCTGTCTGCTAGCAACATACTGTAGTGTATAATTCAGCTCTGAGTGCTTACGCTAGAGCAGGCTTGGAGACCAAAGGGGTGGTGAGGACATCCAGTGCAGGGAACTGTAGTTCATAATAAGAGCCTTAAAGCAGGTCAAATGAGGTTTTGAAACTCTATATCCCAGAGTGCTTTGCCCATGGCCATGCAGGAAAGGGAACTGCTGCCAGCCTATCCCAACAAAGAGGTGTGGTGATCGAGGAGCTGTCAAGCCAATGAGAGCAGGGGTTGCAGAGCCCAGTTGTGGGACGAAAATAAAGGAGGGTGGTGTGGTGTTTGGATGGGAGGGGGGTAGGTGTCTGTTTGTGTGGGATCAGGCAAGGGCTTGCCTGTATGACTAGGGCTACTCGCAAGTTTCCTGTCTGGTAAAGCTGTCGACCTGCCCAGAGACGAGGTAACAGGGCTGGCCAGTAGGCAAGGGAGCAATACTTTCTGCCTATTCGGTAAGTACTCCTGTAATGCCAGGGACTGACAGGGATGAGAAACTAGAAGCTAATAATATTGAATGTCATGAGTTTTAAAAAAATGTGGTTTGAATTCAGAGTTTTTGACCCACTTGCATATAAAGGGAGGGACAGCAAATGGGTCAATGCAGAGTGTGAGATGGTACATACAACACAGTAAGAAAAGTTTGGGATATTTTTTTACTTGTTTATTTATTGTGGAATGTGTGTAATTTTTCATTTTTGAAATATTTGTCAAATGTGAATAAATATCTGCTGAATTTGAATAGTAAAAGGCTTGCACATCCTGTACTTCTGCTTTTAGGGGCGTTCAGGTAGATCTGTGAAAACCACTGCATCTAATGTTAGTCTGCCAGTGCAGCCGTGCCCATAGCTCTTATGTCGATAGAGGTAGGGTTTTGAGCAATAGGCATATGTATTGAGAAACCTCAGTAAGTCTTTGTAAGATGTTACATTCAGCATCTACTGATGACATAAAATAATTCAGTGACCAACTCAAAATGTGATTCAGACTTGAACTCTAATACACATGGCATGTTTCTTCTGTCCACTCCCCCTTTCTTACCAACATCTTGTTAAAGTTCTATCCTAATTTCTTCTGCATTGTCTTTTTCAATGTGTAGCACATGATGTAGTGACTTTACCTCCTCAACCTTCTTCCCTATGCATATTTTTGGTTTTGCATACTTGACAAACTTGTTTTTAAACATGGTACGTTACGAACTCAGACCACAAAGACGCCCTCGTGCCGAGAAAGTGTCTTCTAAAACATTACTGCATAATTGACAATATTATGGCACACATTGTTCTTGGTCCTTTAGCCTCAGGTGTACAAAGAACGTAGTTTGTAAAGGCCTGCATGGGGTTAAACTAGGACGCCATATGTGTTTTTGAATCGACTCACTCGCCATGCATGTGTGTCTGTGTTGCCAACAATAGACTCTGGGGGAATTGCAGGGGACTTCAGTGCCTGTGGGCTGGTCCAAGACACCACCCATCAATTTGGCGGTGAGGCTGAATACAGTTTGATATTCCTCTATGTTTGTGCCTACACCACGCTGGCCCAAACGAGCAGGTTCAGGCAGACGTAGGAGACAGGTTGCGTGATGTCTCCGTGGCAGTTTGAGGCTTCATTTGAGAGTGAAATACTGGCTCTATCCTACGGAACTCCACATGTTGCAGCACTGCATACATCATGGTTTGTTTAGAACTACATTTAAGTGGTCCAAGTAATGTGTTTTGCCCATATGGCTATAATATTTATTCTAACTTATGCACTTAATATTTAATATATTATCTTAAAGGAATATTATTGTGCAGACATGAAAATACCACGTTCTGCAAGTACACATTTTTAATAGATATACACCCAGACCTATATTAATATAGAATATAATTCATTAGGTATTGTGCATAAATGCATTATTTGTCATAAATACAAAAAAAAGAAACAAACAGAGGATTCCAGTGTAATATTTGAAACAATATTTTTGCATTATTTTAAATTTGTTGCATGCTTAGCACATTGCTGATAAATTACACTTAACTGACTAATATATATAGAATTACCAAAGTCTCTTTGCTGTTTAAATTGCATCTTCCTTTTTGTTTTTGCATTATGTATGTGACTTCTACACCTTTTGCATTGTATTAGTAATATTGGTATCCTTATACTTACATTAATACTTGCAGTACAATACAATGCAGCTTTATGTTAAGGTGCTACAATTTTTTTATATCTTTGCTTTTAACAGTGTATATGTCTATTAAACACTGAAAAGCATCTACAGTATAGTTTTTGCCAGTTTGACATGTTTATAAAGCTATGAGTAAAGTGCCCACACACATAAGCAGCATGTTGCTCAGTGAACGCAGCTTCACTTCCCACTTATGTTCAGTTCCCCTGGTCAGCTGCTTTGTATACCACAGCTTCCAGACTGGTTAAACAGGCAGACAGACCCCTCTCTGTTGTTTTTCTGTTGTTTTGCTCAAGTTTAGGGGCAGTAAAGGGGCTTCTTCTGTTCTCTTCTTGGGCATTTATTATGGAGAGGCCAACACAACCTGATCGAATTAGACCAGGGAGGAGGAGACCAAGATCTGTTTTTCAAGGAAGCCAGGCCTTACATTTAGCACGTGGTTATGGGCTGATTTGGCTGATCAATAATATGTACCAAATGTGTTTTGGGTGTAATGGACACGGTATAGATGCTTGTGTTAATTAAGCAGAAAGGCCAGCAGAGGGTAAGGTGACCAATCTGACACTGTCCGCTTGTCAATTTGGCTTGGGCAGACACTTACAAAGCATGAGTGGCTTGTACATTTGAGGATATTGAGACGCGGGGTGGGACTGCCATGATTTGCCATCTCAGCAGTGGAAAGGGGAAGTGGGTGAAGCGGTGGGTACAGAGTCGGAGGCAAAGATGGAGCAATGATGAGATGAGAGCGACAGATGAGAGGAAGAGAGCAGGAGAGAGAGAGCGCGGGTCAGACAGTTGGGACAGCGCGCATAGAGCTGGTCATCTGATAACACAGTGGGTTCTGTTACACGGCTGCCACACACTCACAGGAAGTCTCCTTGTCAGTTTGCGCATGCACACAGCTGAGTACGTGGGACATGTTGAGCCGCCCCATTACAAGGGATGTCATGATTGTTAGACTAAGTGAGAAATGAGAAGACCTTTTTACAGAATCTTTAAGAGCAAAATATATTAATCGTGCAGCTAATCCAAGGGCTTTTGCAACTAATCTATTTTTTTTTTCTTTTTAATTAATGAATTATTAGCTTCAGACATGTTAAATTTATCAATGAATTCTGTTAATCTTGTTCTATGGTGTATTGAAAAGAGTGAAAATGTTAAACAATTTGACTTAAATTGGCTTCAAGGGGACATGTGTTTAAAACACACACACACCCACACACATAACCATGTTATAACAGTATTCTCTCATAACTAGTTTACTCAAATTTGTAATTGTTAATTGGTGATCTTGTATTCTTCTTTGAACAGGAAGTCAAGGGCCCAGTTTATTTTTCTATACCATTTTAGATAGCGTTTTACAATTAGCAAAATGCATATCTACATATGTTAAATACATGGACAACATGTCTTCTAGATTTAGCTTTTTTTAATTTCAGGTTTGTATTTTTTTGTATTCAATGTTTTATTCTAAGGTACTTTAACATTGTGACATCCCTACCTATGACCAACTTGTCAGCATAATTCCTACCAGTGCTACGTCTAAATATGATAACACTTCCTGGTTGGCAGCGAGGCAGTGATAGAGCCTGTTACTCAAGTTAGAAAGAACTGTTGATGTGGTGTTATGACAATTGCTACTATCCTCAAATCACATGAAAGGCAAACACTTTAAACATCTATTCAACACTTACAAAACTTATTGTTTATTGGCTAGTCATATTTTTTTGTTTAAATATTACTCAAAATGGTAACTTATACTCTTATTATATATTATATTGGCATAGGGCATTTCATTGCCAGCGGCTGTAGGAGTGGTCTTGCACGAGAGGAACAAACACGCAAAGCTAATGAAGTGTCAGCTATAATCTCTTTCGATTTTACGTTTTTATGTGGATTATAAAACCCCCAGTAGTTCTGTCACATCAAACTTTGCCCCTCTTGTGTGTGGTTAGTTCCCTCTCCTCTTATTGACTGAGGTTACTCCAGGTAACTCAATGAAAGCTGAGTTTATCATTGACATCTGAGCTAGATTCCTAAGCTACTATAGGCTAAGGACTTATGAGTGTGATTTTAACGCCCTGCCTCGCCCACTACCTTTTCACTTGCTTTGTGTCTGTATCTTGGCACTGCTTCCTGGTTCGTTTTTTTAGATCAGTTTATCAGCCTCTCACTCTCTTCCTGCTTTGATGCCAAATGACCAGTCCGGTTTCCTTCCACTACTGGTCGAATTGAGTCACTCGTGATGCATGCACAAAATTCACTTTTTCTAGGATCGCTGACCCTTCCCCATCATGATTATCTTGCAATATCCTTTTAGTTCAACCTTGAACCCTCTTCATATGAATGAAGTAGATCCCTTACACAGGGGCGTGTTACAAACAACTGTTGCCATAGAAGCAGTGGAGATAGTGAGTGAAATGAGGACACGAGACCAATACAGAGTGATGATAGAAACACTGTCACTGTCAAGGGCTAACATCAGGCTCTGACGCTTCATCTGTTTCCTTACATATATGAAAAACATCAGAGGTTGCATAGGGTTAGCAGCTGTCTTTAAGGAATGCCTGGTATGTAACAGTGAAGGTATAAAATGCTGGTATCAAATGAAAAAGGTGCTTAAGACTTTTGTTTCGAATAGCAAATGAAAAGCAGTTTGGGTATATTAGACATTGGTGTACATATGAGGAACACAGTAAAATCAAATGATGAAACAGTCATAGTGAAAGTGCTGTTTGGTACAAGAAGCTGTTGGTTGTGGTGTCCCTGCAGTCTCATTACAATATCTCTCTCAGCAGATATATATGGTAAGGGGTAGAGGTGTGTTAAGGACAAGGTGGAGGTAATAAGGGCGGAACAAGTTGAACTGAAGCGACAGTTTGACTTGCAAAGCAGGCTCAGAAGCCCATAGTGCAGCAATGAGAGGAGGGCCTTACATGAAGTCCAGTGTCAGGGACACAGACAGCTGGGAGTTGCATTGTGCTGGGCTGCGAGCCTTGTCACCCATAGGCATGAATTAGTGATAAGAAATGTTTCAAGCCATGAGGAGGTGTCAGGATCAGGTTTGTTGCACTGTTTCCTTTTCTTGGTCGTCTTTGCAGGTTATTCGAGGACAGGTGGCTCCTCCTCACAGTGATGTTGTCCCATGCTCTGCTGGCAGAGAGTGTGTGCGTGTTTTATCTCAGCTCAGCGTCTTTACCCTACAAAGCCGTGACCCAGGGTCAGCTGTGTATGTAAGGGGGATAACACATACACAGCGTTCTGTGCAGGTGCTCTGTTTGTGAGATAGAAAAGGAGGTTGCCTCCGGACTGGATGGGCTCACAGAGATCTATTTCCCACTGCAGAGGACATGACCGGTCGCCATGTGCTCGCCCTTTCTGCTGCTCACTGCTGCCTTTCTCAGCCTATCTCTTTCTCGTCACCATGTTTCTGTCTTTGCCCTTGGTCTACCCCCACCCCACCTTCATATTCAGATGAGGAGAGGATAGTAACATTTGCTTGTGCCACGTTTCACCTGCTACTTGAATTTAGCTTATCTTTATGAGGTTGTAAAGTCTTGTCTTTCAAGCTCAAACAAAAAAATATATAATCTAATTTCAGACAAGATTGTTTAAAAAATTCATACTAAAGTGGAAGACAAAGTAACAAGTAAACAGCATTGTAGGATTTAAATAACTTTTGTTAATTGAAATGCACTTATTACTTACTAAAATGTTCCCTAAATCCAAATGTGACTCATTTAAAGCATCTTAATCAGGAGGTATTTTATTAGGATCCCACCTTCCTCATGAAATCTTCTAAAAGACTTTGCCTAACTCTGACCTGTGGGCAGAGCTGACTCTGTGCCAGATCTAAAGTAGTGGAGGTGTTTAGGCGTTTTGCACAAATAAACTAAACACACCAGAGTGATACTAGAAAAGGTGGTGTTCAGGTTGAAACAACCACTTGCACCAGGTTGGGCAGGTTTGGTTCAGGGGTGTAGCCTACCAACATACCAAGGCACAACTGAAGGAATGCCACTGGAACGGCTCATCTGTTCAAAGCAACATGCGTTGCACCGCCTGCTGGGTCCTAACAGCAGATGGAACAGAATGGTTATCCTGTACATGGAGTTATGTGCACTGTGATGCTTTTGGCATCCCTGTGATGTTTCTGTATCTGCTTATAAGTTTGTTAATAAAAAAAACTGAGCATGGTTTGTCCTGCTGAACAACCCCCCCCAAACACACACACACACTGTGCAGGCTTCAGTCGATCATTTTAATCTCCCCCCACACGTGAGCAAGGGGACAGCCTTTCCTGAAACTTGGCACATAGAGCAGGGTGGGGTAACCAGCTCAGACCGGATTGACAACCTCCCTTTTTAATACGGTTCCCTCGCAGTTTGTTGCGTGTCCTCTTCCTCTGTTAGAGTTTTTATCACAGGGTCTGTTCTGGCACCGCCAACCCCCTCCCTTCTTTACTTCACCTCACACCCCTCCCTCCATAGCTCCAACCAACACAGTGCACATGCTGTACTGCCCAGCTCCCAGCATGCACTGTAACCCCTGCTGCCCTCTGCCTATCTGTCCTCCATGACCTCTTCCTTGATTTCAAGCCTAAGTGCATGCACACACCCCTGAAGGAAGGTGTGTATACAAGGAAATGGGCAACAGCCACCTGCGCATGCAAGTGACAAATAGTAGTGTCTCGAGAAGGGGTTATAACAAAACCTGCTGGGTAACTTGATAAATAGTCTTACTTTTACTGTAGCAATGTGACACCTACAGTGTGCTCTTATTATAGTCTCAAAGTTGACAGACCTTTTTTGTGTGCCCATTGCCCTTAGGTGCCACTGAATTCCTGGAAGAGACCACTCCCATCAAGCATATTGGCCCATAATCTAGCACATCTCTACATATACAATGAGATTCACACATTTCAGAGTGAATACAACTTTAAGATGAAACATTCCACACCTTACCCCCAGCTTTTGTGGCAATCAAGAATTCTTACAATGTAACATATTTTTCAACTGTTAGTGAGAATTTCACCACTAACTAACCAATTTGTTAATCAAAAAGTGTGCATAAAGCTTGGCTCAAGTATTGGTACCATTTGGAAATACATGAATATATGCAAAATTTTGTCATAAAATGTGATCTTCGTCAAAGTCAAAACAATAGGCAAACACTCAAAACACTGCAAAAACATGCTTAAATCTTTTATAGAGCATTTAAAACATCCACAAAGTTTACATAAAAACAACAAGCATTTACTGTAAGTGTCTTTGTCACTTAAGATCACATCATCCTAGTGCCAACAATTTTTCTCCCCACTGTATGTATTTTATATGCTGTCTAATAGGGCAGGGAAATATGACAAAGTATCATTGCTCCTCATTTTTAAATGTAAAATTATTCAGTCTTACAGACTTCTTTAATTCTTGAACATGGACAAGTGAAACTTTTAATTACATCATATGTCACAAGTATCTGGCTTGAGTAAGAAGGAAAGGAAAACGAATATGGTTGACTGTACATGACTGAATCACAGTCTCAATTAAAATTTGATTCCCTGTACAACCCTACTTTCTCTTCTTCAGTACATATGTGGACTTTATATTTATGGCCTGTTATGTCTTTCTTTCTGTTGTGAGTGCAGACAGGCAGACGGACAGACGGCAGGACGGATACACGGGTGGGGGCTGTGCTGGGCGGCTCGGCGGCAGGCTGGTGGAAGATGTCGTCCGGAGCCGGAGGGAGGGGGGGCAGGCGGCTCCGAGGCACGGTGAGCAGTAGTGGAGCGGGCCGTGGTGGATGTGGAGATTCCGAGGAGGGCTCGGTGGGCATCCCTTTCCCCGAGCACAGCACAGACATCCTGAGTAGCCTCAACAAGCAGCGCCTCACCGGGCTGCTGTGTGATGTGCTTCTGGTCACACAAGACCGTGAGTTTCCTGCCCATCGCTCTGTCCTGGCCTCCTGCAGCTCCTACTTTCACAAGCTCTTCACCTCGGGAGCCGCCGCTGACCAACAAAACATCTACAACATTGACTTTGTGGCTGCGGAGGCCCTGGGTGCACTGCTGGAGTTTGCCTACACGGCCACACTGACGGTCAGTCACAACAGCGTAGCTGACATCCTTGCTGCCGCACGCCTTCTGGAGATCCTCCAGTCCAGGATGTCTGTACTCACCTTCTAGACTCAAAAGTGCTCTCCCCATCGGTAGGAGAAAACTTCTTACATTTGTTACAACAAATTGCACACAATTATTAAATAATTGCTTGCCTGATTTTTTCATAAACTTGCCAAACACTTAAAACTCTACAGTACAGTACTGTACAATACAGTAGTAGCCTCGTCATCTTTAATGTATTATAATCTGTTTTCTAATATTTACAATGTTGTAATACTTAAAATAACTAGTTGAACACAAAGGTGAAAATATATTATAGACATTCTTGTTTGTGCAAAGACTGTTGTTTAGTGGCTTAACCTCTGTGGTTATGAGGTGTCTGCCTGGTGTTTGCTCCAACCCTGTATTAGTCAAGAAGGAGGCCTTATATCATCATTAGTTTTTCTCACTAGGCCTGAAGCACACCCACAGCTTTAGGGTTACTTCAACACTTACTCATGCTGAACCAGTGATGTGTTGGAGTGTGTAAGGACACTCTGCTCTTCAGTGGACGGCAGACATATCAGGGCCATACTTTCTATCATATCTGAATAAAAAATACTTTATGATAATAACAACTTTATTGCATGACCTTCAGTGGAACCACAGTTGTCTTTGGTTTGTACATGTCTGTATACATTCACCAACTAGAGATAAATTATATATATAAAAAATGTTTTATCTCCTCTCAATCTGCCTAAAATGACCATTTAGATTATCTTTTCTCTGTCTATGTCACTAGTATTAAAAATTGGAAATAATCTAGAAACCAAATGTCACTAATAACTATTACTGTAAATCCCCCTGATTATTATTTTTTTTTCTATTTTAGTTTAATAGTCCTGACATAATTCTAATTTATTGTATTTTTATTTTACGCAGGCAGATTGTGATCATAAGGATGGCAATGAAGACAAAGACTGTGGTGGCCAGGACAAGGGAAATCGTGTGCGGGCCCGTGAATATTTAGAGTCTTTCCAGAGAGGGGTTCACTGGAGCAGCAGCTGCAGCACGCCGGAGCTCAGGGATCTGCCCACTCACCTGCACTTTAACCATGGTAATGGGGGAATACCTAGTAACGGAGTATTCAGTAGTCCGGGCGAGTACTTCTCGCCCCTTGCCTTGGCCTTGGCCCCGGCCCCCACACAAGAGCCAGAAGACGAAGATGAGGATGAAGAGGATGATGATGACGGTGACACAATTCAGGGCAATGGAGCAAGCCTCACTTCAACATACTACCCTCCACCTCAAAATGGCCACTACTATCTTCCTGCTGAGTCCAGACTGGGACAGGAAGCAGAAATGGAAGATGGGAGTAAAGACTTGAGGGAGAGGGGTCCAGCAAGTGCCCTCCTGCAGCAGATGATGGACTCTATAGAGAGGCAGAAAAAGCGCGTTTTGGCTGGTGAGGACCTTGGGGATGGAGATGAAGCTGATGTTGAATTTTACTTGAATTACTTTAACAGCACGCAGCCTGAGGATCCTGCTTCTGCGGCTGTGACACAGGGACAGCAACAGCTCTGGTTGTCACGAGGAAGCATGGGTCCAGATCGAGTAGAAAGAACGACAAGAGAGAGAGGTGGCACAGCTGCAGGGGCAGGGGGTGAACGAAAGATGCGCTCTAAGGCCTTCCAGAAGTGCCCCATTTGCTCCAAGGTCATCCAAGGAGCAGGCAAACTACCACGCCATATTCGAACGCACACAGGAGAAAAACCTTATGAATGCACCATCTGCAAAGTGCGCTTTACCAGGTAAGCCCAATTAATGAAGGGACTACCCCATGTCACATGTACTTATAGTCCTGGATCTGGCACTGTACACAAATCACTCAGCAGTGGTAAACACAACAAAGCCAACAAGAGGGATTATTAGCACTAACCAACTTAGCTTTGCATTAAGCAGGCATTAAGGTAGGGTAGTGCCATAGGCATTTTAAACAGTGATGGTAGCAGCAGGACACACACTGAAAGGGCTAGTTCGCCACTTCAACACATTAGTCATATAATTTAAATGGTCTAGTTTATTATCACAGTCTTGCTTGCAAAATATGGGATTTAGCATAGGGGTTAGATAAAACAAGGCTGGGCCTCTGCAATTTTATCTAGAGTGGGGAAGCTATAAAGCACTGTGTCCGATAGAAAGGGGCCTACTGGCTCTGGATGGTCTGTGTTCTCTATTGAAGTAATTTGAACTTTTGATCTCTGGTTATGTTGATTATTGCCCATGGCGAAGTAGTTAACACACGTTCCTCTCTATCATTCTTTTATCTCACTAATGAAATCTGCCGTGTGCCTTTCAGTTTAAGGGACTTGAGCATTCCCTTTATTTCTTTGTTTTCCTTGAAATGATTGCTTTAATTAATTAATCAGTAGACTTGTGCTGGAAATAGATGTAGTTGGCTACAAATTCTTAGAAGTTGAACACGTGAGGCAAGGCCAGTCCTGTTTCTGAATCGACTGGCGATGGGAAGGGGGTATTGTAATCTTAATCCTGTTTGATCAGGGTTAAGAGTGTGCCTCACACGGTAATAAATCACTCCTGTCCTTTAAATAATTCACCTCTGTCAGTGTGCCACGGCGTTCCTAAGCTTCTGCGAGTGTCCCTATCTCAGTATTGTTTCTTCTGATTTGTCCAACTGTTTTACATGTTCTGCTGGCAATGTTGGAGCATCTGCTTACTGACATGTTACAAAGTACCTTTTATTTAGTTTTAGTACCTAAAATACCAAAGAATTAAAAAATTATAATTGTGGCCTGCCTACATCAGGATTGGATCTGCTGAAAAAGAAATTATACACATGGGAAATAATCAAACTGATCTTGCCTGATGTGCTAATGCCTCAGAACTGCCCCATGCAAGTCTAGATGATTTTTTAACTTAAAAGCAAGTCAGAGGTTTATGATCACAAATCAGGCTCATTCAAAACTATTTTTTCTGAGGTTCAGAACAAAAATACTAGTATCTCACAGAGAGAATTTTGTTTTTTGATGAGGAAGCAATGTTAGAACAAGAACATGATCAAAAACTTTCAAATGGCTGTGTTTGTACATTGTAGTTGAATCATCTTGTCTGGTCTTTTTAGGCAGGACAAGCTCAAGGTCCACATGAGGAAGCATACGGGAGAGAAGCCTTACCTGTGCACACAGTGTGGAGCAGCATTTGCTCACAACTACGACCTGAAGAATCACATGCGTGTGCACACAGGCCTGCGGCCTTACCAGTGCTCCAGCTGCTTTAAGACTTTTGTTCGCTCGGATCACCTTCATCGCCACCTCAAAAAAGATGGCTGTAACGGCATCCCATCCCGCCGCGGCCGAAAGCCTCGGGTGCGAGAGCCTGATCTCCTGGATGCCCCTTTGAGCCTGTTGAGCACCAGTCTGGACTCTGAAGCAGTGCCTCGTGTGGCCCGGGGACGGCGACGCTCTGAGGCTAGCTCTGTGGCTGAGCGGGAAGAAGGAGCTGAGCTTCACGCACACAGTCCTTTGCTGCAGCCGCCAGGACCCTGAAACTGCAGCAGAAACAAGGACACACTGCTGGACACTAGTCACTGCACTCTGTGATACAGGACAGAGGACAGAGAGGAGAAACGCATTCAAAGACAAACTGAAAAACAAAATATTCCTCTATAAACCAAATCAGGGTGTTGGAAAATCTAATCTTTATAGTTTTTTTTTTCTTTACTAAGAAATTGAGTTATCTTGCAAGCACTTGAGTTTTCTGTTGAAGAGCAAAAGAACGCTTCAGATCTCACACCCATGACGTCCACTTTCTGGGTCATTCTGTAGATTTATGATATTCACGGTTTTATACATTGGCGCTTAGGCAAATGTATATTAATTACAAAAACTCAGCAACTATGCAGTTGATTTAGATTTTATTGATTTTGTCCTCAAAGCCTTCAACGCTCCAAGCAAGGTGTCAGGCACCTTCTGGCTGCTGTACGGGTGAAACAAGGACAAATTCGTGAAAACTCTTTTCTATTCTTTTGCAGGTCTGAAATGTACAGTTACCATAGAAACTACATTGCCACAATATGGCATATGCAAGAAAAAAATCTGATGCAACAGTTTTCACTTAAAATGTTCCAGAAAGAATCAGAAAAGGGTATGATTGAAGTGTTACTTACTCCATAAAGTATGTTTAGAAATTGATAATTTGTCTTATTGCAAAGCAAGTTTGCATTGAGTCGTATCCACGTCATTGGGGGCTCGTTAGCTGCAGGGTGGAGGGTTTGTGTTTTAAAAGCACTACCATTGTATATTTTGGCTTGACTACGTTGCCTCTTTTCCCTTCGTATTCTGCCATTTCTTTTTTCTTTATTTTGTCTTAATTTTGTTCTTTAATGTGCTGACTGCTTTGGGTACTTGACACTTTATAATTATGTAATTGTATGTATATATAGAGAGGTAAATCACATGGGTCCCTCTTGATGCTGAGGTGTACTTACTAATCGGGTTTTTCCTTTTAGGCTTGATGTCTTATTTCACATGTGTGAACAAGGCTAACTGTATGAATGTTTAAGCATAAGGGTGCCCTTACTGATAATGGAAAGGATGGGAATGAAGCATTTGAATGAATGTGCTAAACTATGTGCAGTTTTCGGTCCTTGTGTAACAAGGAGCGGGTAGCATTTAACCAAAAGCTGGTTAAGAGAATGGCAGGGAGCCCCAGTGAGAGAATTATGGAGAGTATGAGGAGTACATACGTAGACAAGCACCTTTTCTATGTTTGCACAGCTTTACTAAAGATATCCAACAGTGCAAAGGTATATTTAAAGTAAGTGGGCTGGTGCTGGAGGGGAGTGAGAGGTAGGTTATGTATCATGCTTATTCCAATCTTTTTTTTGCTCTAGGGACCACACAACCGTGAGGCAACCTGTATGATGAAGAGAGCAATAAATACCTGTACAAGTTGCTTGGCCAAATAGGAGTGCAGCTGCAGCTCGCTGAGGGGGAGGGGCGCAGGCAAGGGAGGGGGATCTCACAATGTCTGTTGCATTCCAAAAAATAATCTCCCGAGCTCACTCAGCCACGTTTCCAGGCAGGAGGGGATCGGATCAGGCCTTTTCTCTCTGCCCCTGTAGTCCTCTTATGCCCCTGAACTGGCCTGAGGGGGAATTATTAAAGCATGGTGTTAGTGTGGGTGAAATGCCTGGTCCCCTGTCTTGTATATTTACATATGTGTACATTTGTGTTCGTGGCAGTTATTGTGCGTGGGTCCCTCTGGCCACATCATCAATGTTTGAGTCAGACACGGCCTGTTCAAACATGCACCCTAAGCTGCTCGCCCCCATGCACTTTCTCTGTTTTTAAACACATGCACTGGCACTGGGGCCAGGCATACCCCTGTAATGAGGAGAAAACACCACAAGTAATAGCCTGTATATTATAAAACTATTTACCCAAAAAATGTTCTCAAAATCCATTGTTTATCTTCAAATGGGACAAATGCCTTTAAAAAGCTCCCAATGTCTGTAGTTGAGCTGTAGTTCAATCATCAGTCCATTGCACCTTAATAGAAAAGCAGGTGATAGCACTTTGTTACTGAGGAGGAAGCGCTTTTGTCAACAAAACGGGTACTTCTAACGTGATCCAGTTGCAAATGAGATCATAGCATCTTTTGCACTGGTTCAGTTCAGGTTGTGTTGATGAGCTGCCAAAAAATGTATTTTGAACTGTTCAGATCTCTGAAAGAGAAGCCAGTTCAGATACATGTTGGGTTTGTGACCTTAAAAAACAAAAAGATTTTAACCAACTGATTGCACTTGAAGTTAGATACTAAAATTCGGACCATTTATCTAGATCTGTCTTAGCATAAAGTGGTGGTTTAGATAATGAAAGGGCACTTGTGTGTGTGCACTTGTCTTGCATGTGTACAGGCGTGCGTTACTGGCTGGCAGGCTGGAGGGTCTCAGGACAAGCTTGGATAAACAAACTTCATGTCTAGCCCATCTGTTCACCAGCTCCTCTCATAACTACACTCTCTCTCAGAGGAGCAGCAGTGATAATAGACCACGGTACCACAGAAGCAAAAATGCTATATCGTAAAACAGTTCATTGAACAGTTGCTTGTTTACTTTACAGTTCTCTGGGTCCAGATTTGCATAATTCATCTTTTAAGGCATGTTGGCCATTGTTGGCAGGTGTAGTTTCTATTTTGCTTGGATGTTATGATACACATTGAGTTTTTGCACAGTGCAGCAGACCAATGCAGAGCTGCTCTTCTTTGATCTTTGTGGAAGGCGGTACTTGGTATGGGTCACACAAACCCATTTAGTCTCTGCATGTCTTTGATTTTACAACACCTGTTGGCACTTTTTGAGCCATTTTTTTCTTTGGACAATAATGTTATGTAGAAAGTCTTACATATGTTGATTAACCAAAGCTCTTGTTTCCAACTATTTCCAATAGAAAGGACTTACGTAGGGTAGATGTATTAAAAGTATGTTGATAATTTATCCAGACTGGGCCCCGCAGATAAGCCACATGCAGTTGCCCTTCTCTTGAATATATATGCAGAATTGTGTGTGGAGATATCTACTTGAGTTTACTCTCTTATGCTCTTTGTGTCCTTGTGGACAATAGAATCAGAGGTGAAAGGATGTATAGTTATTATTTCTTGTTTTCTAAAAGTTGAGTTTTGCTACAGCTGTTTTTATTTCTTAATAATATAACATGTTTGTATGTATGTGTGAATGTGTGTATGTGTGTGTGTTGGGATTGCTGTGCCAGGAGGGTGGGTTAAAGGGCGCTTGGGTGGGTAATGGATACAAAGCCTGACAGCACTGGAAATGGTGCTTAAGCTGGGAGAGCAAAAGTTTGCACTAATGTTGATGTCCTTATCCTGCTTATGGGAAAAGGCCAAGAGACCACCAGCCACCTGCTAACTAGCATTAGCTTTTAACAGTGTGGTGAAACTCACAGTGGTCTCACTAAGAGACCAACCGCACCCCTATGGAGATGCAATCAAAAGACAAATCATAGAAAATTCACATTCAATGTTAAATACCAAAGCATAAAATGCTTGTTAAGCTAAATAAATTTCTGATTCACAAAAAGTGAATGTCTGTTCTATCTTAAGAAGATATATAAACTACAGAAGTAATCACAGCAGACACTCAATTTTGAGTAATGAAAGCATGTTCAGTAGTCATTTAGGAAGAATTTCTTTTTTGTTGTTGTCACTGCTTTTTTTTTTTCTTCAGCCCTTTTAAAATGAATATCCAAACAGACTAATGAAATGATCAATTGTCACATGTGATTTTAAACAGTACATGATTGGGTGACTGTAATGGTTTCGCAGTCTCGGGCTATGCAGATGTCTGTGAGCAGCTTTACGTTTATGTTTGTATCAACGAAGACAATGGTATTGTGCAGTGTGAGGCTGAGGCTCACTCCCATGAAAACTGCGACATTAAAGGTTGCAGTGTGCCTTACACACAAAACTACACATTTTGTCCAATATTTGTACCATAGACAGTTAACTAAAACCAAATTATAAAAGCTGCTTTGGCTCAACATTGACATAATTTAAGTCAATAGTAAAGCTTTAGTTTGAAAACATTATAGGGTCGCCACAACTCCCGAGCTGTATCTGTCTCGCCTTTTGTGGCTCCAAGCGCCTCAGCCCCAGACCAAGGTTACTCTGACATGGCTGTCTCAATCTTTATTTTATATGTTTTTTTATTGACCTTGGTGTTTTTGAATCTATCTGTAAGGCCACAAAACAATCAGCATCAAAACAGTGATAACTGACAATAACCATTGGTGACACAACTGGGACTGTTAGCTTTGCAATCTTGCAGGACACCTGATACTGTGTTTTTGTGTGTTTTCCATTGAGCTTGAGATTCACAGCAAGATGAGTGCAGCATATGCAGGACGGCACTATGCACAGCATGGCTCTGGCACTAGCACAGGCAGCCCTGGGTCCTGTTGAAGGCCGGCAGCTGTCTATTGGCCACTTTCAACCAAGTGGGGACAGTTTGCTCTTGGAGTCTCTTGCCATCTCTGGGGATGTGAGGGTGGCCACAAAGAGATGAGGATTTGGGACTTGTAGATCAGTTGTAGATTTCAGGGATGACTAAAGACAGAGCAGGTGATCGACTGTTTACTGACCAATACATGTACGTTTTGTCTTTTAAAACAATGGGAATCCTATCGCCACAGATTTGATTACAAATGTAAAATACAGGAGGTCACCATAGAGACTGCTGATCTCTTCAGTTTCCTTGTACTTCTCAGGTGGAAAATACACAGCTATGCATTTAATTTGATGTCTGCTTATTGGTGTAAGGCTCATTGCCCTATGTTTATGCCTTTCTTGTTCACAAATTTATTTAAATGATTATCTAACACGTTGAAGCTATTTTTTTTTTGTCCAGTGGCTGTGACCAGCATTTCTCTCTATTGATTTAGTGATGTTTGCTGGAAAGAAGGAAGCCGCTGGAGAATCTTGTAAAAGTCCATTTTTTAAAATATATCGGAAAAGCACAGAGCATGTTCTCTGCTCCTGTCATCTTTCTCTCTGGATTTGTAAGTCTGTGGCCTTTTTGATCCAGGATCACAGACCATCCAGGAGAAAAAAAAAAGCCATTTCAGTTTGCAGCCATCTAAAGTCATTTAGGAAACATTCCATAACTTCATACTGTGATTTCCACTTTGTAGTGTTTGGCCGGGAAGTTAGAGCAGCAGACACATTCGATAGATTCATGTTGACTATACCTGTCTGCTCAGCTCATTCTGCATCTGTGTGCGAAACACTCACATGGACACTTCAAAAGGCCTGGTGTATCGCTGTCCAACTGCCTTTTTCAGCTTCTGCGATTGTAACTAAAAGCACTTTGTCAAAGGCCATCCTGAATTTTGTATTTTATCACTATTGTTTTTGTTGTTCCTACTATTATTGTTCTCTTACCGCAAATTATTTAAATGCAAAGAGTATATTTAGATTTGAAAGAAACTTGAATATGTGGTCTCTGGATAAAAAGTGATTGATGCTGCCACTTCATCTGGACATTAACACAAACATCCTCTAACCACCTTTGTGAATTATAATGCATATCCACACCACACACCTGTCTCAAATCTGTTTGGTAGATCAGTTTAGTCTTGTATTTAGAAACTCTCTCTTTTGTTTTGAATCATAAACCTTTAACCAGTTGCAACCAGCTGAATGTTAAAGAAGAGGTGTGTATGTCCACTGCGGAGTTTGCTTTTCTGTAATAGCACACCACAAAGACTGGGTTGTGATCCATGGAGATTTTGATGGTTATGAATAATCAGCCAATTAAACTGGCACAAATGATTCAATATTTATGCCCTTTACATCACTGAGATTGTGCTTTGGTTAAACTGGGAGAGAGACTCACACAAACTTCACCATAACAGAGTTTAAGACAGATACTGTAGCGCTTTAAGTCATTATGCAACTAAACTGTTTTGCCCATTTTTCACCTAATGCACTGCAAAAACTGTATTTCTTGAAAAAAAATAAGAATAATTATCTTATTTTTTGTACATCTTCACATGATAAGATGGGTGCTTCAGCTTGTTTTTTAATATTTCAAGCTGAATTATTTGCCAGTGCGGTAAGATATTTTACTTACCTCATTGGCAAATTAGTTTCAGGCTAAAATATAATATTCTAATCAGTCTAAAATGTCTACAAAAAAGTTGTGCTTTATGGCTTAAGCAAATCCCTCTTATCTGGACAAAACTACTTAAAAAAGAAGTTTTTTTTTTTCTAATCTTTTTAGCAATATTCAGTTTTTGCAGTTTATTTTCATTTCAGTGCTCACTTTTTTTTTTTTTTTTTTTTTTAGCAACAATACCATTTTTAACTACTTCTTTGAAATGTAAACTGTCCATACATGTGGAAAGCTGCAGGGGACTAACATAGATTTGGGACAATTTGCACTTTTTGGCGACAAAAAGAACTTGTATATGAGACCACTAAATCCACCCAGTCTAAACCATTTAATTCCATTTTGTGTCATTGTTATTAGTTTTTTTTTTTTTTTTTTGTTTGTTTGTTTTTTTAAGTCTGGCATCTGGTTGTCTGGTTTAAAGAATATAACATCTTTCTATTAAAACAATGGTTGTAAAAAATGTGGACTATTTGTTCTTTATTTATATTATTCTGTGTTTCCTTTGCAGGCTGTGCAACTAGTGCAAAGGACGGGATATTCATTACAAACCTGCGAAATCTCTAAACGTGTTTATCTATATTAATACCTACTAAAACATTGTTATTTTAGCCAAAATCAATGCTCCAGAGCAGGAGGATAATACAGTTAGCTAATAAATGTATTCCTACAGAAGTTACTGCATGCTTTGGACATCGATCAGCAGTGGTGGTTGAAATGATCAATTTTGTTCCTACATAAGTAAAAGTATCACAGAAGAAGAGCTGCTTAAAGCTGCAGTGTTGGACTTTCTGAAGTTGAAAAGTCAAAGTCATCATCACAGTTCAGTAGAAATGGACAATTAAAGCCAGCATAAGGAAATATGTTTTATGCCATAGTATGGAAAAAAAAAAAAGTGTCCACCTGGAAACATAAAATGAGCCAAAATAACAGTCTGTTTTGTGGCCATGCAAGCTAGCTCAAAGTAAACACGCAGATTTTAATTATTTATTTAGCGCAAGAAAGAAATCTTCAATACAAAAATATGCATTTTAGCAAGTCATTTTTGGTCAAAAGTTGCACAGTGCAGCTTCAAATAGAAGCATTGTACCTGTTTGAAAATGTACTTTTAGAGTGGAAAGTATTTCACACACATTTTGAAACTTATTTAAAAGTCAGATAAAGAATTGTGCCGATTAGTGTCAAAGGAAGCAAATTATTCAACAACTTCATACATCTGGTCTTGTCATTTCCATCTACTATACCTATTTTCCTTATAACACCTATCAAAAAATCATCTATTCTGAACCCACAAACTTACAAACTTGTGGGTACAAACTTTGTGAAACTGAGGCTCTATAAATTGCGCCTCTGATGGATGACTGTCTCAAGTTTAATTGAGGACAAGATCTGCACAGAAAAACATGAATATATTTAATATTTCAATAGGAAATGTTTGCTTGTTTTCACCCTAATTGGCTGCTTTGATTAAATTTATTGTTGTCTTCTGTCCAGTAAATATGACCTAAATATTTCTGCAACTGTTACATAGCAGCTACATTGAAAATATGTGCCAAAATTCACAAATTTGTTTCTGTCAAATGTGTGTAAATTGTCTTTGCATTTTGTAAATTATAACTTAACTGCTGTAACACTATGAAAAACATTTACTACAAAAACAATCACACCAACGAAGTCAAAATTAGAAAAATGCTATTTTCTGTCAAATGGGATTTAATTTCAACGATCCATTCTAAAAATCAAACAAAAGCACCCTACTTATATCAATGTAATATTTGACTTTGTATTACTTTGCACCACTCCTGAATGAATGCTGATCAGTATTTTAGCTCATACTGTAGCAGCTCCTCTGGCGTTCATTTGGTACAATGCTACAGAGGCTCCAGGAGGTGGCAGTATAGTAACTCTTTTCATCGTTTCAAGAGGCAAGGACAAGTCACACACACATCACTGCTTCCTCCTGACGATACAACCAGGTCAGAATCATCCAAGATCCTTTACAATCACGTTGAAATGTATTCGAGATGTGTTACGGTTTTTGTGCATAGTCTAATGTATAGAAATATAGCTGTCATTTTCCATGTCTTGTTTTTTTTCTCCATAGTTTCAGATTGGTACTGGTGACTGAGTGTGGATGGATGACAACAAACGACGAGCTTGTTGTCACCCATTCTTCCTGTTTGTCTCAGTCCTTCTCCCCAAGGCGAGTCTTTGGGGTGACAGAGGTCATCGAACAGCTCATTAACCCCACCCCAACAGCCCACACAGAGCTGCAGGCCCGGGCCCCTCACACACACACACACTCACGTTGTGTTTTCATATTTTATGGGGACATTACATTGATTTCATGAACACTTACCCTAACCTTAACCTTAGTGATTACTTGCCTAAACTTAAACTAACCCTCACTCTAATCCTAACCTTAAATTTATTGAACTGAAAACCTTGCTGCTGATCTCATAATAATGGATTTACATCATGGGGACCTGCTTTTTGTCCCCATAAGGAGGGCAGGTCCCCGTAAAGTGAGTGTGTACACAACTTTTGGTCCTCACAACGTAATGAATACCCGCCCACACTCACAAACAGTAACACATACACACACATACAGTTATAAAGCTTCACTAATGGCAGTTAAGTCGACTTAAGCCCACTCTGTGAGCAGGATGCTTTCAGGGATCCACCATGAGACACAAATGTATAATGTTGTAACCTCTTTGCTTTGTTGCTTTGTAAGAAGAACATCTCTAAAACAAAATATTGCATTTCAAGCTTTTAAAAGCAACCTTTATAAATAAAAGTTAAAAAAAAAAAATCAAGGCTTAAGTCATTCAAACACCTCGATGTCGGGCAAACATAATTTCAATATTAGCTCATCTTTGTTCTATCAATCGAGTGAGGCTACAACTAAAAGGAAATTAACTTATGGACATTTCTCAATTCTTTAGTTGCATTGTCAGTCTACTTGTTGACCTATTCGCTAAAGGAACGCATAATTCTATATTTTAAATAGACAAAGGCCCAAATAAAACTTCTTTATTTGTTCATGTGGGTAATTATTTATCTATTGGCCAATAAAAAAGGGAAGCACTATAATATATTATGTTTGTGGTAACCACCGGGAACCTGTTGGGCAGATGTCTTTGGGCCTCAAATCATTAATTGTTTGTGAGGTGTCTAAAGCACAGTGGGATAGTGGTTATTTTCCATGTTCAGACATCCCTGTTGTAGTCAAAACATATTGGATAAGAGGAACAGCAGCCCTTCTGGGGCTACAAGATGCCTGGGAGCTGTTGTCTGCTGTCCCAAGGTATTATTCACTTCTCACTGTGTGCCTAAATGTACACAAAAGTGCTATACTGCAAAAACGTACTGTTTACATGTTGGTGTGAAGTGTCTACATGTGCTATTACACACATGAAGATTCACGGTAAATGAGCATGTTATTTCTCTCCCAACACAGGCTGCATAGACGTAAAGCAGAACGGTGCATACAATAGGCTCATTCTCTCACGCGCACCTTTCTCAAGGGATATAAAAAGACCCCTTCCTCTGCGCACGCTGGGACATGAGTTTCATCTAAACTAGCTCCGTCCTCAATAAACCCACGTGAGTGTCTCTGCAGTATAGATTTCAGTTTCTCCTGGGGTATATTTTGTCCTGATCAGGTGCTTAAACTGCTCAATATGACAATAATTAGGCAGCACTCGAGACATGTGTTCTTTCTTATGTTGATAAGGGACAATGACCTTTAACCTGTGCACCCAGCAGCCCCCAAGCTCACTCTGTGTGTCTCAGATGCCCCTGGCCAAACTGCCTCCCACTCGCCCGTCCCCTGGCAGTGTCCAGCTCAGCGAGGAGAGGAGGAGCGGCCAGGCTTGGAGCCTTGCCTGCGGACATCACTGCCTCTCCCTGGAGAACAGGGACTGAGGTGCCTTTAAACCACTGCGGCAAAAACCTAACCAAAACCCTGCAGTCATTAATATGCAAAAATGCAAATGAGAAGGTAATTAAGAGCTGGAGCTCTCTGGAGGCTCTTTGATTGCTAATGAATTCTAATCTGCAAAGAAAGGGGGAGGGGAGACGAAAAAGATGAAAGAAAATTGTAAAACAACGAAAAGAGAATCTTTATTCTAATTTTCCTCTACGAGAGCATTACCTGTATTCTCCTTTGGTGGACTAGTTAAACATGTACATGTCTCCATACATATATTACGTACTGTCAATAGAAAATAATGTCATATTGTTGAAGGTTACTAAACAACTACACATTCCTAATGCTGTTCTATCAGACATCCTTTTGTGTTTTTGCAGCTTTTCTCTGCTTGCAAGTGTATTTTGATGTAGATCGCTGTTGAGGATACCATCAATAGACAGATATGTGTCTGTGTTAGACACAGTGTGGTCATTGTGAAGGTTTAGCTAATTAGAGGAGGACATGACAGCCAGGCAGACACTTCTGACCAGGAGCTGGCAGAGAAAATAGAAGGTCAGATATCTTAACAGTGTGTTCTTTGCTGCAATAGCAGCTGTGTGCTGAAGTAAAGGAGATGTCATTTCATCACTTGTGTGAGCCATAACACATCCCCACTTCCAGTCCAGCTCATTCACTATGTCAGTCCCACAAACACACATGCACACACTGCTGTTATTGTTGTTGCAGTGCTCCCACGACACCAACAAGCTCCCCCTCCCCCATACAGCCCCACATCTATCTCCTCTCCCTCCTGTCCAGGGCAGCCCTGACATGCCTACTTCAATTGATTTAGGGGCAGTTCAGCTCCTGATCTGATTGTTATCATATGACTTTTTGCAAGCTCCCTCTTAAATAAAATAGTGCTGTATTATTTTTTGATTTGGGCAGAAATGTGACACTCCTAGCCTTATATGCTTGTGTGATTTGCCAACTTCACCTTCCCATTCTTCATGTCCATGTCCATCTAGGTTTAACCTCAGCTCTACAGCCTGATGGTGGGCTTCTTTACATCCCAGCTTTATAAACAGGAAACCACTGCTCTCTTCACTGTACCTGAAGTGTGGGTGGCAGAACAGGGGCACCCATACAAATGCACAATAATGGGAATCCAAGATGATAGGGAGGGGTCCCATGCAAACACCCAGAGAGAACAGAGGAGGAACGCCATCCACAAAAGCCATTGTCAAATGAGAATAGACAGAAGCCAAAAGCGATGTTGATTTAGTTTTGCCTTTTGTAAATAGATTGTTGATTTGCTTCATGCTTGTCTGTCTGAATTGGATCCAGTCTCAAACTGTAGTGTTTGGGAGGATTAATGTCACGAACAATCCCTAAAACTCATTTTCTTTTGCACTCTGTGAGAATTACTGTTTGGGATAAGAGAAAAGGCACTGCATTTTCATCCAAACCCTTTTGAGGACACATAAAGTTAGCATGGCTCAGTCAGTAGTGCCTCTTTAACTTGTCTGCTTTGAGAGCAGGAGTACACGCAGATACACTGTCCTCGCTTGTTCCAAAACAATTGCTCTTTTTCCCAATTATTGCATAACCTTGTGGACTATGCCATGGTTTGGTTATTGTTAGCTGTCTTTTAGCATTGTAGGTTGGAAGCTGCATAACGATTGTTACTTACACTTTTTCAGAACAAAAACTGGTTAGATGTGGTGTGCAAAGTGTGGCCTGGGGACCAGTGAGGTGGCAACATGGCCCTTAGCTTTTCGGCCCTTGCTTACATTACAAAATGTTAAATGTTCAAATTAGTGAACACAGGCATAATGTGCTTTTTTGTAACATAAGTATATCCAGTTTACATTGAGTAATTTCACAATATTTTCATAAAATGACCTAGAAGC
The DNA here is from genome assembly GCA_038363315.1 of Mugilogobius chulae. Taxonomy (NCBI): domain Eukaryota; kingdom Metazoa; phylum Chordata; class Actinopteri; order Gobiiformes; family Gobiidae; genus Mugilogobius; species Mugilogobius chulae. The sequence goes on along the minus strand of CM076412.1, from coordinate 32,755,704 downwards.
AAGTTCATAAACTTCAGAAGTGATAAGCCTCACCTCTTCAGAGTGACATTTCACTGTAACAACCAGCTCATTGTTGTATTTTTATCAGAAAAATGGCTAAAGAACATTTTACAAACCCATCTATCATTTGGAGCCTTGTTTTTTTAATATGCATCGTTAAATACAGGGAAAGGATGAGGGCAGGGATAGGTGGACCTTTCTGAGCCTGCAGAAAAGATGCAACTTTAAGTAAAATATTACTGAGAAAACTTTGTAACAACAAGATTAAGTTGATTTAACATAACATGTTCTCTCTGTCAAAAATGTTTGTTTATTGTTTTGTGAGTTTGTGCAGGTTACCAGCACAATTTACGAAACCAAAAAAAATCAGACATGATTTACTGAACTTCAAAATGGTAATGATTGGGATATGATTTTTATTTATTTATTTATTTATTTATTTATTTATTTATTTATTTATTTATTTATTTATTTATTTATTTATTTATTTATTTATTTATTTATTTATTTATTTAAAGAACAATTTGCAGTTTCATAAAAAAAAAATGTCTGAACCAGATTTTCCATTACGCTAATGTACAACAAACATAAAAAAATACTTATTTACAAAAAAAAACATGGATACAGTGTGCAATGTCATGAGTTACAATATAATGTATAAGTTAACTCAAGTGAAATAGATAATTGTATTAAAGTGAAGTGAAAAGTTTATATATATCAGTTTATATTACAGTACCTAGTATAATATTGTAAGTGCAGTGTACAATAACATTTAAAGTGCACAAAATATAGCTGTCAGATGATAGCATCTGATGGCAAAATACCTGTCTTGTATTGTTAGTGTGAGCAAGTTTGGTGCTCAAGAATACAGTTTTTGCTGGCCTGTGAGAAGCAACAGAAATCAGAATATTGTTTACACATTCGCTTGTTTTATCTCCCTGGCTTATGTTTACACACAAGGCATAAATTATGATTGATTGATAAAGTTGAAATGTGCAAGCCCATAATAACATCACTTATTAATCGCAAAAGACATATTCTAAAAAACAGTAGAAGAAATGCAATCATCACAATAGAGGACTAAAATGTAACTGAATGTTGTCTTTCATCAGCTAAGCACCCAATATTAAACCCAACATTTACTTTTCAATCTTACAGAATTGCTCTAAACTTTTGCATATAGTTGCTGATTATTGCCTTGTTTAACTCCCTCACTGCAGTGTGTTTGGACAGAAGTTAGTGAACGTTGTTTTGTGCCAGGCCAGCTGTAATGGAGGGGGGGCTTGGAGTTTATCACAAGCACAGCAAGTACAACACATAGATTCTTCCCGGTCTCCTCCCCTTCAGCATAGATAGACTGGGAGCATGGGCACTCGGCCAACATTATCAATCTATCCGCTCCTACCCCCAGTCTCTCACTCTCATTGGAGGATAGCTTCCAAAGGGGCAAGGAAGCATGAATCATGGCTCGACTATGAGAAACCTCCAAATACATGTGTTGTTTGGCCAAAATCACTTTGTTATTTTGCTGTTGATAACATTCCGGCGTTTGCCATTGCAGCTGTGAGAGGAAGTGTTTAGGTGGAGTCTATGTGAGGAAGGAGGGATTCTTCTTGGTCTTGGCCTAGATTTTTTTCTTTCCCTTGTCTGATGAGAAACCTGTGTGCACCTCTGCCCTTCCCCCACCCAAACCTAAGCCTCTACTATTACAGGCTGTGAGGGGCGCAGTGTGGAGCGAGGTGAGCAGCTTGCCTCAACAGTGATCACAGAGTGCATATGTGCTCTGCCTACTCTGTCTTTACGGCCAAATCATCTTGTGTAGAATGTGTGTGGTGTGATGCAGCTTTGGCGTAGATAGCTGCTTTCACACGAGCTGTGGAGGATGCCATTGAGGGCTAAATATGTACAGCTTGTGACAGTGTAGCACCAGGTAAAAAAATGACAGCTATAAAAGTTGTTTAATACCATAATGATGCAAAGTAGGTCTACCCTTTGTTTATCAGATTCACACCCAGACATTTAAATTCAATTAGATTCTGACAAAATTAAAGCAAAACAAATATATGTGAACAAAAAACAAGCTTGATTAAATAATTGAATTTGTATATCTTCATCTATAAAAAGTTAATTATTGACAGTAAAAATGTAAAAAGCCACAGAGATTCACTGGAAATTTCAGGCAAACTCAGTTAGTAGTATTTTTATTCTGATTCTACTGTACATATCTGATGACATTAGAGACACACAAAATTAAAACATTGTAGATTTATTTATATGAAAAAACTAACAGCTTGGGAAGTCTTCAGGGACGATACAAAAATAAATTTATTTAAACTAGAGGCTCAGAAACAGAAAGTGAAGATATAAATTCTATTTATAGTAGCTTTTAATAATATCAATGTATGGAGGTTCTTCTCACTCAGTGGTGCCTTTTGCTCTCCCTGAAATAAGCAAGTAATTTACTATCTAAATAAAAGTAATTAAAAATGACAAACAACAAATTTATAATGACATAATCCTACGTATTAAAACCCAAGTAGAAATTAAAATAAACATTTTTCTTTGCTTTTTCAAAATATCTTTGTCATAGAAAGCATGCAACAAAAAAAGTATTTAAAAGTGTAAAATATGTAGTTTGTTAAATAATGTCAGTGTTCCAAAGAAAACCTTTCTCTACCTTCAAAAAATGTTGAATTAGTTTTCAAAACAAGAATATTATTTACTAGAATATATGATTTTCTGTGTTCCTCACATTATTGTCCACCCTGTCGTGATGCATTGTATGTGCCGTTAAGACGAGATAAACTGGGCTGGTGGCTTCACAGTTACATTTTTTCATCAGCTCAGTGAAGGGAAACTGAGCTGGTGAAGTAACCATGTCTATTGTTCTTTGATTGAGTTGATCTGTTTAGATAAAAAATGTAAAGGAAACCTTACTTTTCTGAGTTTTTAACCATGTTACAGCAGTGTTATCTCATCATTAGTTTACCCAAAGTTATATTTGCATTGATTCCAGCATGTTTGAGTAATCTTGTATTGCAGCTGATGCTCCAGAGCTTAGAAAATCTTCACCTTCACCTACCACCTATCCCCAACCACTTGTCTGTATTTATTTGCGTTTAGTCAAAAATTAGGATTGTGAGCAGAACATGTAAGATTCAAAATGGTCATGTAGACACTTTTCGACAACAAAAATAGTCATTTTTAAATCTGTGGCTTATTAAATTTTAATTTTACAATGAAGAGGCGGGGCTTGACAGTTCTGCAATTTTGAACAGGAAGACAATGAACCTGTTTCTATTTCTAAGCTGTTTTAACACATTTTTGAGTTTTGCAATGGATAAAATGAATGAATTATTGATGTACTTATGCCATAGTCTCTTCTTAAGTATACAGAAAAGTCACAGTAGGTCTCTTTTAAGCTTACTTGTCCACCCTGTTGTTATGATAACTACTTACAGGTTTTATTTACAATGTGGCTGTAAATCATAAAAATGCTAAGCCAAAGCCATTGCAAAAAGTTAGTTAAAGTTTTGACTAGATATCTAAAATACTATCTGAAGATGACGCGACGACAGTCCCCCCTGTCTACGCGTGGAAACGTCCACCCTCATGAAGTGGACAAAGGTTTTTTTTTTTTCATCATATTTATAACTTATACACTGTAAAAAGTCTCCCATAGCATTTCATTAAAAAAAATGAGGTAACAAGTGACATTCATAATAATTGAGTAGATTTTACAATCTCAATTTTGAGTAAAACACAAAGAATAAATCAGTGAAGTACAAACAAAATATTAGTGCTGAATCTACAGCAATCAGAGACAAAAATAATTTAATTTTATTAGATATTTGAGTAAAATTGATTAAATTTACTAAATAAATTGATCCACCTTCATTAAAAAAAATTAAAAAATGATTTACATTTACTAAATATATTTGTCTATTTTTATTAAATATTTGCGCAAAAATGATTTACCTTTACTAAATATATGTGACAACTTTTATAAGATATTTCAGTGAGTCTGGTTAGAATTTACTAAATAGTTAAGTAAAATTGATTTACTATGACCAATTTGCAGCTTTGTATTACACATCTGTCTGCAAAAAGTTGTTAAACAACAATGAAATGTGCATGAAGGTTTATCATATCTATTCAATCAAAACAGATGTCACTTTGTTACCTCAATTTCTTTAAGACTAATTTAAAGTAAAATTTATGTTAGATTTGCACCAACAAAAAAGTAATAAAACCAAATATTATTCAACATGAATATTTATTGTTTGCGAACATCTTAACATTTTGCTGTACTAGTAGTAGTAACAACTACTTTTGAAAACATTTAACAAGCAGAAAGACATCTCTAAAATTACAATTCTAGGTATATTTAAAACCTTTTCACACTAAGGAGAACAAACCCCTTTGCTTAAATTGTGCATATAAAAATTACATTAAGATCCACTGACTGATAATCTAGCAAAAACATGCTTTTAGGATTAGGACTGATGGCATACGTGAGGCCGATAAGCAAGTTGCAAGCCTTTGTAAGGTTTTCCACATTGGTGATCACAGGCACACCTTCTATGAAGCCAAGTTCCTCTGGAGCTGATGTGTTGGGCTTGAGATGATAAATGTTCAACTTGTGCTGGGTAAGGTCCACAGACACCCCATCACCCTGAAATGAACATATCATATTAGAGAAAGGTTTAAAAGAAAAAACAACAACAACAACAAAAAGAGGGACTACTTTTACAGAGATTAGTACCATCTACACCACCTGCTGTCGGAGATATGTGCACAACATTCTGAGGAACCAGCACCACCCTGTACATTACCTGTTCTACCTGCTGCTCTAAACCTTTGATGTCTAACATATGCACATCACTAATACAAAACATGGGTCCATAAAGGGACTGTACCTGATTTTTGCATTCTAAAAATGTAAACAAACAGAAATAATTAATTTTAACCTTTTTCCTTCAGGCTACATGATTTCCTCACGTAGCTAATGCATTCTGAGCTTCAGAATTGTTCATCATGATGAGTTTTAATGTTTTTTCACAGCTTTTAACAGCGAGGTGAGTCACTATGCTAACAGTTAGCCACAATGCTAAAAACAAAAACAGAAAAAGCTGCACACAAACAATATTTTATTAGACACAGACAGGACTTTGGGGACTAATTTCCACCTGATTAGATACATTAACAAGGCATCAGTGCTAGGGGGAAATTGCTTTTAAGTTATCTTGTTGCAAAAAAATCGAGTATAGTCCCTATAAGGACCTGCATTCAATGTGATTGTTATGAGTGTTTAATTTTCTGTATTTTTTTATTTATTTTAAATCAATTTGATTCATGATTAAAATTCTATGTATTCTTTTAATATTTTTTTTACTAGTACAGGTCCATATTTTCATTATAAATTACTTTTTTTGTACAAATATAATAATAACTTCTATTATTACACCACGTGCAGAATTATTAGGCAAGTTGCACTTTTGAGGATTAGTTTTATTTTTTAACAACAGCAGTGCTCTTGGTCAATCCAAAATGTTATTAAACCTCATACCTGAATATTTCATGAAGTAAAAGTGAGGTTTTAGCTTTTGTATGAGAATATTTGTACATTAGGCAATTATTACTGTGCACAATTATTTGGCAACTTGAAGAAAAACTAAAATATTCCCAATTTGTTTTTATTTTCATCTTTTAAAATACATACATACAACACATTATCAGAGACCTTAAATTACCAGTGGCAAAAGTTTTACACGTTTTACACAGCATACTTTACAATATCGGTGAAACAAGCAGCATTTCATCACACAGTCACCCTAAACACAAGCAATATAATGTGTTTTGGAATTAATTCATTATTTAAATAAACTAAAATAATAAGTAACACAGCTCTTACCTTCACAACAGTATTCTGCGCAGCATGCACCTCCGTCTTGGCAGAAAAATGTGGGCGGAAGTCATCATTAATTAAGTTAAGCCTCCTCAGTGGTTAGGCTTTATCAATTTTTTTATGCTGAAATCAATGCAAAATAAAAAGACAAAATTTGCTTATTTTTTTAGGCAGATTTTATTCTAACACTTTTTGATTGAATGCAGACGCCTCAGTGGTTAAAGTTTATCAATTTTTCCATGCTGAAAACATTACCAAAAAAATAAATATAAAATTTGGCAACTTTTCTAAGCAGATTTTATTCTAACAAATTGTGATTGAATGCAAGTAAAAATCGTTAGAAAATTGATATGTACAAATGAAAATGCATGGTAAAATTATGTTGTTGATTGTTTTATGCAGGTGTAATTAATATTTATGTATCATTTTTAATTGAGTCAAATCCCACTATTTACAGTGTAGTCCTAGACTATGACGATGCACAGCAGTGATGTGTGATTAAATACTGCACTTATACCACACTTACAAACTGAAATAATTTGAAACGCGTGTTTACAATTGATGCTTTATGAAGATCGTCCCTCACAGCAGTTGGAGTAGTTGTTGTGGTAATTTACATTAGGCTACATGTTATAGTTTATTAGTGTTATTTGTTCTTGCCTACCACTGTGTCATTGTCCCTGACAATATGTCCACCCTGTCGTTGTGTACTTGATCAGTTTTAGGCTATATTATTTTGCCTGTCTCATTTGTATGGATTAATGTATTTTTATTCATTAACAAGCTCAAAGCATTAATTTATTAAAAGAAAGCAAAAAAAAACAAAAAAAAACAAACTAATATTCAAAAAGTTGATTTTTTCAGGTATATGGTGATGTACTGCCTTTGTACTGACATTTGTTAGGCAGAGGGTACTCCTATAATTTAGTATTAATATAACAAAAAAAGGCAAGAAAATCTTTCACAAATTATTCATATCAGGAGTAAATATATCGACAACAGAGTGAACATTCAGTGTGGTTTCATCTCTGAACTTTTATTTATATATTTTTTAAATGAAGTAGGAGATTGGCTTTAGTGGATTTTTCAAAGTAAAGACTCTATATGTTGTATTGAGGCCCAAAAATCAAATTTTAAAAAATAAAATTTGAAGACCTTCAAGGCACAGCTCAGCGAGAATCACCCATATGTCATTGTGATTTTAAGGGTGACTCTATCTAGCATTGTCTTTTGATAGGATTTATTTAGTGTGTAACATTTGTTCCATAGCGATGAGATGTGTTTAATATTTTTGAAAATCTCTGCATTTATGTAACCCAAAAGCATGTGTATATCAATGGATATTTCATTATTATGCACAAATATGACCGATTAGCACCAATGTGCCAAACATATGCTAATTTTCTATGTACATCTGTCGTTAATTACAGATATGGAGCTGGGAATGGCTCGAAGGAATCACCCAGGGCATGTGCGACAGTATCCTGTGCCACTTATGCCCATTGTGATGTGCACATCATGTTTGCCTCTGTTTTGTCCAGGCTGGATAATAATGCAGTCGTTTTGAGGTAACTATGTGGCATTTTACCCAGTTATAATGTAATTACATTGCCATGCTTTTTATCATTACAGCACTGTCAGGTCACTGTTCTTTCTTCTTGTATTTTTTATTTCAAAGTGAAAATACAGTGCTCACAGAAAATGATGTTATAATTTCTGAGTAAGCTATTACATTTAATGTAGAAAGTGTTCGAACTGGAACATGACTTCAACAACATAATTTTCATTCTAGTTTTCTTTTCAACTTCCTGTTGCACAACTAATTTACATAAGAGTTTAGGCTTTTGTGTGTGTTAGATGCACTCAGTGTGAGGTGGCTGAAGTATTGTGTGTTTTTATTCTGTTTCGGCTACCCCTCCCTCCTTCTCTTCAGCCTGGCTGCCCTTGTACATGCACTCCATGTCAGACCCAGCTGTTACTACAAACTACTTGGAGGGCTTACAAGCCTCATTGCTAATACTGACAACAGCATTCTTACCCGAAGCTTAACGTCTTTTGGAAAAAGTGAGAATATGAGGGATTTTTCTGTGTCTGCTAAAAGAATCATTTTTCCTAACAGATGTTTCCACCTGTTTTAATTTAATATTTTGATTCCTATGTCCCTATGTATGGACAAAACCTCAGACACTTAGACATCAAGTCACTGGTCTAAAACTAAAATTTAACAAATAATGCAAAATTCCACGCTTGCTTTGTTTCTTTAAAAAAAAAAAAAAAAAAATTTAATCAGTAATTAAAATTTGATTGATCTGATCAATATGCTTTAATGACAATGTCCCATCAAAACATGTCATGTGCACAAATAAAACAAGGATGTGTTTCCTTGCTCTAAGTTCAACACTCACGTTATGTGAAGGCTTTCTTTTACCCAGGGGGACACCAAATGGATCACCTATATGTCCTATTGACATCAAGTCTCCTCTCCCACAGGTACAAACAGGCAATCACATGCTTAAAGACATGCTAAAGAGTCTTAATAGTATTAGTTTGTTATTATGAATGTCTTAATGATGTGTAATACAAACTCAATATGGTCATAATAGCATATCAAAAGCATAAAATCTTTTAAGATGGAAAAATCAATGTTGTGTAAATAATCAATTGTCTCATATTCAGTGACTGCGCCAGAAAAAGCAAGAAGACTTTATAAAAACGGGGCACAGTGATTTTGGAGGTTGTTGACAGGAAACAAAGAGGGGTCATTTGAACTTCCTTTTTCTTTGACAGAGTTTGCCCTCAGGTTAAAAACAACAGCTGTCTAACACCTACATACACTTTTCTATAGAACTCAATGTATCTTTGAGGACCTGCAGACTTTCATGTGTAAAAGCAAAATTACTGATGTTGTGTTTTTGTTTGTTTTTTTCAATTAATCAATGTTATCCTATTTTGTCAGATGGATGTATGTTTTGAGACTGATTAAACCTATGCCATTCACTCTTTAACCCTATTCAGCATTTTACTAAGGTACTTTCTATGTCTGGCACATGCTCTCACCCAACCACAGAATCTTTTTGTGAAATAGATTTCTTCTGAAACATCCCAGGAGCACTACATGAGAGTCCTATAGCTTCCCATTGCCTTCCACTTTACTCTGGAGCAGCATTGGTTGATCTTCGGGTTGTCAGCTCTTTTAAAAACAATAAATATCACGGCGTTATTTAATGTATTGTTTTCACATAGATTATGATAAAGTCACACATGCAGCTGCTGACATTATCTATTCAGTATAATCATTAAAATTTATTTTCTAAAGTGGGAAAAATTAAAGCTGATTTAATTGAATGTGATGTGCTCATGATTCAGTGGCTTCTTATTTCCAACTTATATTATGCTACAGGCTTGTTATGTTGTTATGTCAGAAAAATAGCTTATTTGTTAGTCTGAAATGGCAATATATAGACTCTACTCCCAAATGTCACAAATAATTATAACTTTTAATGACTAGACTACAAAAATATATGATATAGCCTACAATTACACTAATAAAACGTGAATAGGCAAAATGCATCTTCATATTGATGTGAACTTGGTTTGAGCTTCTAATCTGTTGTTATAATACTGTATAGAATAACAGGGGGTTCTTGTTTTCAACTTGTGTCCCACAGACCAGAAATGACCCTTTAAACAAATTTATCTGGACCACAACCATGACGCTGTGGATTAATTTGGTCTTGTTTTATGGTGTATTCACAGTTGTTATTTGGACCAAAAATTTAGTTTCTTACGTTGACTTAGTTTGGTCCTGCTCTATCTGCAATATAGTCCCTTTTAACTAAGTATAGTGCAACTGATTACTTATAAAAATAATGACAATATATTACTAGTTACAATCTGAGTAACTCAAGTCACTTGTATATAAATCAATTGCTTTTATACTTATTTGAAAGTTACACTTCAGGACCAAAACACCACTAAAATACAGTCTGTTGTCTTAAAGGTGAATAAAATATTTTAAAAAATGTGTTGTGACATCACATTCCCATATAATCGGTAATCAAGTATGAATGTAACAGGATTAATACAATGTACATTAATACAGCAAAGTCTTAACAAATGTATGATTAGCTTTAAGTATCACAGTAGTGTAACTCATTTACATATTTGAGACCGTAATATTGTAATACAAATGTAATAGCCTATATTTTTTTCTCCCTGTAACTAGTAATATAAAATGTATTACAATTTTTCAGTAACTTACCCAACACAGGTCATTGCTAAGTCCTGTTTTAATCTAAATTTAATGTTTAGGTCTATGACTTTTAATCTGGTGAGTGTGGTAGTAGCTTGTGTTGATTTGGTACTACAGTAGCTTAGGTAAACTTTTTCTCTTATATTTCATCACCTTATACATCACAAAAAAATTATTACAATATTATAATAAGGATCTTATTAAAACTGTCCCTTTTAAGGCCTACATGGTGCAAAAACAATGATGTCCAAATATAAGTTTTTATATTCTTATTTACATCTAGATGTATATGCAAGTCACGAGTCACTAGGTAGCTAGTGTTGATATTTGTGCAATCTATCTATGCAACACAAAATAAAAGCGAAGAGAGTGCCCTGCAACCTCAATATTAAAATGATGTCAGCGGGCATGTCGGGCCCCACAGTCAACCTCCCCGAATACACAGGGAAAGTGAGCGTCAAGAAGAAGGCGGGAATAGGAGCCATTTCTATGCACTTATTGGACGTTGATGCTGTCAACCAACTCGAAATGGCCGCCTATTGGTTGTACTCTTTCGCATTTATCGTGCCATCTCGCAGAGCTGCTGCTGTGTAATCGCAGGTAACTTTCTTACGATAGGCTTCCGCGGAATAACCTAGTACTCGATGTGCGCTTTCTTTAAAGATTCTATTCGCATTAAACTAGGCTTGTCTTCACAGTTGGTTAGTTTAGTCTTTCGGATAACTGCAATACGCGACTGATCCATTCTCTTCTTTGTTAAAGCAGCCCATCTTTCAAAGGCGTTTGAAATCGGATACCGCTGGCGTTGAGGCCCTCACTTTGGGCGGAAGGATACGTTGTTGCGTCTGACAATGTGGACGGAGGTGGTGAAGATGTCTACGAGAAGAATGAAATCATCTCAGTTGTAACAACAAAAAGGGAAGACGCGAGCTTAGTTACTATAATAGATTTGTTTGCTCACAGACTTGTTACACTGAAGCAAACACGTGGGCGCCGCGTGAAAAGCGGGCTTACCGGGACAAAGGGAAGACGTCCACAGAGCCCCAATGCGTTTCATGCGCGGAGGTCGAAATTCTCTTGAAGTTTTATGTTTTTTCCAATAGGAGACTTGGTTTTCTTTTTATTGTTGGATACTGCACGCTTGGACTGAGGTAAACTAAGCTCTTTATGTTTGTGTTGTTGTATCTTTTTTGCGCGTAATTTTGCTTGCATTTTTCGAAAAGTTTTCGGGAATGTGTGGTTAAAGCGGGGGACGCAAGTTTTTGTCTGGATTGAGGTGGCGAGCCAAGTGTGTGATGGTCTCCACACAACGAGCACAGAGGAAATTACTCCTTTGTTCTGCGAACAGCCCAACAGCATGTTTTAGTCAGCTACGATACATTGCTTGTTGTTTTGCCGTGGACCTCAGCTGTTTGCGTTGCGCCTAGTGCAAAATGCAAAATATCGCCATAAGGGCCATATTTTGGCTCAAGTTGGTGTTATAGGTCCTGGCTACATTATGTAGCTTAGCACATAGCCCATGCTATTGGGGAAACCAACTTTCTGTAAACGCCTTGTGGCTTTTAAAACACCTCTTTATGGATGTGTCTGGCCACCAGCTAGACTTTATTTTATTGCACATTTGGCAGGAAATTCCTCTTACTCCCACCCCCACCATCTTCTCCTCTGAACTCCTAAAGCTCGACCTGAACCCAACATGTGAAAAAAAAGATCAGTTGCACCAACTTTTTTTTTTTTTTTTTCAACTTTTGTCCTAAAACCCCAACCTTATTTTATGCATGTTTACTTACTCTCGGACCAGCTATCTTTGTTTTGCGTGGCCTTGTGCACAAACATATAGCCTAATATTGGGCTACAATTATTGTAAACAGCATAGATTGTTTTGTAAACATGATTAAATGGCCTCATGTAGGCTAGCCTATAGATTTACTGACACGTTTTTCTCAAAAGAACTGCATGTGTTTGTTACGTATCGTCATCAAACATCTGAATTTGCTGGGCTTTTTTTTTTTTTTTTTTTTTGCAATCCTAATGTCGATGTCTTGTGCAGACTTATTGAACTCTTAGACTACCCTGCGTAGCCTGATTATGATGCCATAATATAGGCCAAATCTAAGTTTTCAAAGACTTGCATGTATTCTAAAGTACTGTATTATTATTTAATTTCCCCACCTATTACAATGAGGGACAACTTCTAATTAAACTGGAGGATGAGCTTGTGTTTGGTGACAAAGACTTCTAATGCGCTGGCTTCAAATATTGATCCAGCAGTATTGGAGATGCCATTTTGTTATACTACACTTCAAGTGTACGGGACAAGTAGAAAATGTTATTTTAACACGGCTACTTGTTTTCGAGTGTTTATATTTTCAAAAGCCTACATCAGCTAGTTTGTCAAAGGAAGTGAAAAGATGGTCTTATTGACCCATTCCTAAGATTGTTATAGGCTATTAATTATTCTGTGAGCAAGTTCTATTATCGAAAATGTTATTGGCCAATGAGACGTTTCAGATTTTGTAATGTGTGGGTTTTTTTTTAGTTTTTTTTTATTTTATTTTATTTTATTTTTTGCTGGAATATTTGAAAGAGGCTGTAAAAGTACACCACCTGTTGGTGTCCAAGAGCCTCTGTTCTCCTTATCGCCGCTTTCCTGTGAGCTCTGGAGAGGCGCTCTCTCAGCGGCCCGAGGCTCGCGCTGGAATGCAAAACACAGGCTAAATCCTGTGTTTATGCGCTCTGTGTCCTTTTTACTTGCCAATGTGGTTATTTACTAATGATATGTTTGCATACAGTCATTAGTTTTGCCTTTCACCTTATTCCTTAAAATAAACAGTCCCAATTACACCTCTAATAAGAAAAGTATCACATTTACTGCGATGAATCAATGATGGTCTGAGCTTATATGTTTGAATTACTTGCTCTATCTGGCCTAAAATCCAGGACAATTCACAGATCATATTAGCTTTAATTCGACTATAAGCATTATGTTTATTACTCCATGGTTGTGTCTTCCTCTCCTCCAGCTTGAGTCTGATCATTTTGAGATTTTGGGGGTGGAACAGGGGCTAATGTGTTTACTACTTATTGTTTTGCCAAAAGTCTGTGCGGTCAATGCAATTGGGTATTAAACAATTATGTTTTTATCATTTGTATGATCTAGTTCATGAACCAACAAAAAAGATAAAATTGAAAGTTCAGTTAGTGTAAACATAGTGAGGTGGAAATGCAGGTAGACTGATTTGAACCTTTAACTGCTGCTTGTATTATTTTTGCTCTTGCCAAAGTCACTAAAGTCTGTCTACGCACATTCTCTCTCCTAGGGTTTATTAAGGCTAAGGGTTATGAACGAACAGCAGCAAAGAATGGCTGCAGTTGGAACAGACAAGGAACTAAGCGACCTCCTGGATTTCAGCGCGGTAAGACTGGGCCAAAGCTTGTGGAAATGGGGGGTGATAGGTGGGCAAAATTGGGGTAAAGGGGAGAGTGGGAGGCAAGGGGCACAACCAGTGTGATTCATTTTCATTGTGTTATTTTTGGCCTTCGTTCTTGTAGGCCTGCTATTTGTGATGGTTTGGGTGCTAACTCATGTGAAATTTTTGTGGATGTACACGTAGGCCATAAAATAACAAGCCAATGAAAATGACCATTTAAAATTTCTAAATTATAAAGATGATGTTCATAACTTGTCTAGAAATGATTGATAAGTTGATTTCTGTATAATAACTGCATATGTAGAGCCTTTTCTAATTATTTTTGAGCTATTTTGCTGGCAACATGATGTAGTGTATGTTGGAAAATGGAACAGATCCCTGTTAAAATAAGACTGGGACCATTCAGGGCAAATTATGGCCTTCAAGCTCCATTCATAGCTGAACCTCTTGGGGTACAGTGCTTCTTGTGGAGGGGCTTGTGGGCGGTCCTCATTAGACACTGGGGTTTGTGTTAGAAATGCTCAGTCAGATTGATCTGCTGCCAATTTCCATCAACAGATGTTCATCCTAAATTTAACATTGAAAACTGTTGACAAGTGAATGCACTACAATTTTTCTTTGTTTATTTGCTGGTCAGCCATGTGTATTAGCTTGCGCAGGTTTAATTTAGTAGAAGTAAAAGCTGGCACAGGGTTCATTTATTGGACAGATATGTATGTTTCAACTTAAATGTGATGTCTGTCCATGCGATTGCATTGTCTATGTCCTTTATTCAAAACAAGTTTTCATATTGATTACAGTAAAATAAATTGGAATGATTAGCTTTACACCCTTTTATAATTTTTGAATGTTTTGTTTGAATCTAAAAATTCAAAAAGTTAATACAAAAGGTCTAGATGAAAAACATTGTATCCCTTTGTTGACACACAACCTGATGCCTTTATTGCCCCAGAACCAATGTGTGAAGTGTGCTTGCCTTTATTTTAGTAACGTGCTCTTCCTTTTGTCTTTTAGATGTTTGCCCCACCAGTAGCCAACGGAAAGAACAGGCCCATGACCCTTGCCAGTAGTCAGTTTGGTGGATCAGGTAAGTGATTGTTTGCATTAATATTGTATTAATTACTAGTGGTTTGAAACTGTTTTGTTTTTTTCATTCAAACTCACAGTGATTAAGGTGATAGCTTGTTACATATAGCTGAGCAAAAATGATGCGGTGCTTAAAATCCAAAAGTTTCAGTGCTGTATTTTGACAGCTCCCTGACTATCTCACCTCAGCCTCTTCTGTGTTCTGAGTGCAAAGTAGCAGCTACAAGTGAACCACTGTGGGCACCTTAAGGCCTTTGAGGGAGCGCTTCCCTCTTCCTGAATGTTATTAGTAGGCCCTGTTACTTTCATTCTGTCACCCTGCCAACCTGGTGTGTGAAATGGAGTCACACTCCCGGTGCTCCCCAGAGTGAGAACTTGGCCACTAAGGAACAAAGGCAAAAAGGAGCTTATGGACTTGAAACGACTCCCCCACCCTGAATTGTAAAACACTCCTCCCCCAACTCTGCACAGAGCCCTCACCCCCACTGATCTGCAGGAAATGGCTGGAGTTTGAGACAATGTCCCTCACCCACCGCTCCGAGCCTCTTAAACAGCCCAGCATGCCGCGAGTGGTCAAAGTGGAAGAGAGCACTTGGTGAATAGAGGGATCAGCCAGGGGAAGGCCCAATCCTGTTTGTTTCTATTACAGCAGGCAATTACTCAGCACTGAGGAGTTAATTCCTCTGCCCCTCCTCATGTCCAAAAGTGTGGCCCCAGGTCATTGACACCCATTTTAATGTGATACTTGAAGCTGTCACAATGACTGTCTCACAGTGTCGTAGAGCTCCAGCCCTCACCTTAACTGGACTACACTCCTCCAGAAGATCTGACACACTTCTGTGTGCTTTGACAGATGAAACTAGGAGACTATCAAATTTGAAAATTGCCATTGCATCATCATATATGCAAATGATACTGTCATGTTTCTGGTTGCTCCATCATGAATTGACCTCTTTTTACATTTGGATTACTGTTTCCTTTGGACCATAGCTTCAAACTAAATCATTTATCTCCACGCCTTCTTCTTAAGAACTGCACATCAATATTCTCATCGTATCAGAACCATTTTTTAGAAGATATTCTCGTATTTGTATCAAAACATTTTTGTGAAGGCAACACATGGATGTACTGGAAAGATGTTTTTGAAGCCTCTCTTTGGAAGTAATATCCAAAACAGAGCAGCTAGTTGCGTCTGACGTCACATGTGCTGCTTGTATATACAGGGACTTGCAGCGCGGGAACTGCAGCAAGCAGCTAGTGGCCAACCAGACCACCTCTATTCATCAACACAAAAGTGCTCAGAGGGGTGCTAATTGCATTAGGCGTCCTTGGCTCTTCCTCAGCGGCCAGAGCGTGTGGTGGTGAGCGGGAGTGTGTCGAGAGAGGGCGTCCGTGTGGGTCATGGGCCTTCTCTGTCACCTCTGCAGCTGCTGGCAATGTGGCCTGCCCCTGACAAACAAACACTTAAAATCCCAACAGTATTGCCAATTTCACATGTTAAAGGAGTAAATAAAATGTATAAATGTATTGTATTAATTGCATTTTCTTAGACTCTGATGATTACAAATACAAATTCCTTGGGGTAGGTTGACTGAAGTAAGGCTTGACAGTCTGTGCAGTCGGCTTCCTATGATTGCCACTAATCGCTCAAGCACTCAATGCATTCATATTAGCAAGCTACAGTGTCTTACCTATGTGCTCAAAGACAGAATGTGCTCTATACTAAGCTACTGCCTTTAGGACTGTAATCCGCTATATTTTGGTTTGCTAGAGGTTTGCTCTGTGCATTTGATTAGCTGGCTAAATGGGGCGTGGAATTGGCAGAATGTCTTCCACCAGATATTTGACCCAAGTAAATTGCATTCTTTGTTTAAAAAAGGCAGATTACGATAACTTTATAGTTTATTTCAAAATCAACATATTGCTCAACAAAATTGTTGGTTGACCAAGACTTCTTTTTACTGAATTGAATATTTTTATTTTATAAGAAATGTACATCCAGACAATTCTTTGGGTTTAGTCCAAATGTTCATAAATCCTAGCCCTGGTTGTTTTTAGCAACACATTTCTGATAGGTCTGATAATTAATCTTTTTAACAGCGTGCAACATTTACCAAATTTTATTAAAATATTTTTTGGCTTCCTGTAGTTGCACTAAATAGCTCTTAAAAATAAGCCACTGCAAAACAAATGTGTTTTTGGCAGAGCGTGGCTCTCCTGGGTTGGCAGTGTGTCAGTGTCACCTCAGCAGCTCTTCACCTTGTTTTAATTGGCTCCAAGTTAATTACTCCACTAAGTGTGAAACAATGTTGTCAGACTTCTCTTGCTCCACCATGTTTTCTCTCTATCCTCTGCACCCCTGCTGACCAAATGGGGCTTCACAGTTTATTAGAGGCTGTAGTGAGCCAGTAAACATGGAGTTTGGAGTTTACATTTTAACAATATTTTCAACAAAACCGTAAGATTAGGTATTTTGGCTTTGCTTTGTGCATGTGATAATGAGTTAAAATAAACCTAGTTAAGGTATGCCAAACAAAAGCCGATGACCTTAATTACCATTTAATGGAGTAAAATTAAAATCTAAACTTTAAATGATACAAACTTTTTGGAAGAACCCACCTCTATGTTGACACTGTTGAAATGTTTGAAGTAAAAGGTTCTGACTTTTAGGCAGGGCTGCACTGACCATAACTGAGGTGGATGTGTTGAGGGCCTTTCTCCTTATTGTGAATGCCACGAGCATCAGCCCCATAGATCAGGGCTGTCGCTGCATGTGTAGGTGCTTGCACCGCTCTGTTAGTCTCATCACTCATTCTCTGTCTCTGCCGGCTGCTGATCTGCCTGGACCTCTCTCTCTCTCTCTCTCTCACTCGCTCACTCGCTCTCTCGCTTTTCCTTCCACTTGCTCCAGCCCTCTTTTGCTTTCTCACACACATTTTTTTAATTAGGCAAAAATCAAAGACTAAATATGAATATTCATAAGGAGGCCACATTAATATGCACAATTATGCAAATCAGCATGCAATTAAGCCTTGTGTCTCTAGAGAGCCTGGATAGCATTAGTGCAGAAGACAGGGAGAAGAGGATGATGGGGGTATTTTGGAGTTTTCTGCTTCACTAGTCTTTTGGCTCTGTGTTTCCTTTGTGCCACTCACTGTTGTTTCTTCACCTTATTTTTTTATTTATTTTGTTTTGCTTTTTGATATTTTTTAAATACTCCATAGCTGAAGAAAAACTTTTTTTAAAATATATAAATAGAGAACATTTACAATTTATTGACATGCAGTCTTTGCTCAAGACTACTAATAATTCTGCTCTATTCCTCTGTGCCTACTTAACAGCATAAAAGGCTTGGAAAAGGACATTTGAACCTTGGGGATTTCTGACTTACCTGTCAAGACTTGATGTTGTTATTCCCCTGTGAAAATTGGTGTATTTTCATTTACCTATTTGACCTCCAAAATGACAAAAGATGTTTGAATGTGTGTGTGTTTTTTTTTTTCCAGCAATAGACGAGCGCAGTGGTTCTGGGTCTTGGGGATCAGCTGAACAGAACAGTCCTTCTTTCAGTCAAGGACGGGTAATATGCACACACACACCCACTCAAACAATCCTAAATATTAGATAATTTAACTAAACTACTTAAACATCCATTGCTTTAATTCAAACTGCATTTGTACAATTTGCAATTGGATTTTTTGTCAGTTTCTTTCCTCCCTAAACTTGGCTCGCAGTACATACTTGGCCAGCTCTGTGCTAGCCAAGAACCTCAGTTGAAGCCCACCGGTAATTGCGGTTTTACATTCACCGTAACCATCTTGGCACAAGTCTGTGTAAATACAAGGAAGAGGGGGTGAAAAAGATGCAAGAAGCTTTGATTACCACAAGTTGATAATTAAGAATGTCTGTTTGAATCTCCGGAGCTGATGTAGATTTATTTGGCATTGATCCTGTAGAATTTTCGGTTTTAGGTGTGCTTGCACAAACTGCATCACCTCGAGGGATTGTTAGCTTTTTCTTCCTCTTTAAATGCAGCGCTGTGCTTCATCTTTGTATAATTTGTTCTAGGGTTATGCTGAAGGATCCCACTACAGTGAGCATGAGGCCTTGTCCTCTCCTTTTCTCAGTTCGGGCATCACAGGTACATACTTCTTCCAGTTCATCTGATTAGAATAAGGTTTAAGTGAACACGTCATAATACATTGTGGCTTTTTTCTTATTTATAAAAAGTATATAACAACAATAATGCATATCATTTGTGATTTGTGATACATGTGCACAACAAAATCTCAAATTGTTTTGCATGTCCTGGTATGTGAAAAACAAAAATTGGTTCAAGCCTATTACGGAAAAAAATCTTTTCAAATTGTGACTGTAAATGGAATGTGTGGAAAATGATAAACAACTTAATTTATGAGCATAAAATGTTTTGACCCAAAAATGTTTTCTGCATGGCAAACTGTGTGTGTCTACATGTATGTGTGTCTGTGTTCATTCGTTAAATGTTAGGGATGTTGGCGCATTGACGCGGAAACCTTCCCCAGGGTTTTGTCTGGCAGGCTGCTTTATGCAGCTGAGCGAACTGAAAAAGGGGAGGGCTTCTGATTAAAGAAAAAATAGATAAAAATACATACACTCATACTGATATTTTTTTCTTAAAAATAAACAGCGGTATTGGGCTTCGTAGTTAAGTCGTGTGTGTTGTTGTTGTTTTTTTTAAGGTAAGGGTGAGAGGCCACCTTATCCCCCTTTGCAAGTCAGGTAAGTTGGTCATCATTAAATTAGCACATTTGCTTTAATTGTTTCTATCTCAGTTACAGTTTTTTTCCCCAATGTCTTTGCAGCCTGGGTTTCTTCCTAGCGATATAGCTTTGCCAAGTCCAGATGCCATGTCTCCCTCTGGTCTGAAGTCCAGTTCCCAGTTTTATCCCTCATACACTAACAATCCCAGGAGAAGGCCTCCAGAGGGCGGCATAGGTAGGTGGACATGTACTACATTCACTGATTTCATTGAGAAATGGTATACAATGTTTGTTGAGATATAGATATAGCAGAGATTGTAGGCTGATATTTGTCCTTTTGGTAATTTGACTATATTTAGTAAACTGCTAGCATGGATAAACACTTGTGTAAAGAACTGGCCTGAGGCTGCGAACACTTGATTGGCACCGGACAGCGGTCATTCCGCAACATTCTTTCTCGAAAAGACCAGTGCAGCAAGTTTTCTTTTCCAGATAGATAAATAAATACAATTAACTTTTTTTTTATGATTATTGGTGTAATTTTAAAGTTTTCATTTTAGCTATACATTCTCATCATTAAAAGTACTTGAATGCTTTGCAAGTACTGTAATTTCTGGATTATAAGCTGCTACTTTTTTCATGAGCTTTGAACTATGCGGCTTATAAGGCAATGCAGCAAAATTATAGATTCTCATAGACTTACTATTAACAAGTGTGGCCTATATATGTACTTTATTATTTTTCTTACTTAAATCTAGTGGGTGCGGCTTATATTCAGGTGCGCTCATTAGTGCAGAAATTACAGTAAGCATTTGAATAATTGTGATTTGAGTTATGATTTGAATAATAATTATAATTATTCCATAATCAAGAGGTACTAGGCAAAAGACAAACTTTGCTGGTTTCTGGATTTATCAAAGTCAGTTATATATTTTTACTAATTATTCTTATGTAGACCACCAGCAGTGCACTAAATGGATAATATTTGAGATTTGAAAAATGTGTTACAATTTGAGGAAATGCCATAAAAAATTAAACTTGCATTATGACATCAATATAATGCCAGTTCTGGTGTTAAAATATTAATAATAAAAAAGCACTTCCAGCTTTAACAGTCTTCTTATTCACATTATTTACAGTGATTTATACAGGTGTTATAATCTGTTAGTTGATATTTTTTGTTGTAAGGTGAAACATGGACCAGTGTCTTTTAATATTTATATCACTGCATTGTTTTTTGTTTTTTTCTGTGCCTGGTGAGTGCAGACCCTCAGCCAAAGAAGATTCGGAAACCCCCTGGCCTGCCTTCCTCGGTGAGACCTTTTTTTTTGGTCATCTTCATGTCATTTGGCTCCTCTTCTCTTTTTTTTTTCTCTTCCTCACGCTCTTTTTGTATGGGGCTCTGATAGCAGCAGATGCACACATGCAGGAGACTTGTGAGTTGACCAACGTTGCTGTGGTTTGCTCAGTTGTACAATAAAGTAATTGAGTTTTTAACATTTAGAGGTAAAGTTTGTGTAGAATTTTTTTCATCAGGATTCAGTTGTGTACTGTTAGCCATTTCGTGTTCAACATTATCACAGTCACAAAAAGTAAATAGATTTCATTCACTTGGATATACAAACAAAAATGCATAAATGAAATTGGTGTAAAGTTTGAGCCGTCATCCTCTTGGAACTAACCTAAGAAATGTTGCATTTTTGTGTGAGAATTTTTAGCACGTATCTAATACATAACATGATTTAGGTGTAAATATACAGCTTTTATCTTTGCACCTCTTGGCCATTCAGAAAAGTTAACTTTTGTCCAGTTCAGTCATGGGATGTAGACAAACATGTATTAGTCTATTCTGTTTACTCTCTGATGTCCCACCCCTCGCTCTGGGTGTCTAAAGCTCAGCTGTTTGGCACAGTGTGAATGATAGCTGCGTGCTTTTAGTCCGAATGATGAGTTATTTGTATGTGAACACCCCCCCCCCCCCCTCCCCCACCCTTCGCCTTACCACATGATGGCCTGGGTGGGCCTCCCCCTGTGAGTGACCCAGTTGTGAGACGCAGCGCTGCGAGGCCTCTTACCCGTGTCTGAGCCCAGATTAATGACCGCTGATGATCCACTCTGCACTTACTCTTTGTGCCACCTTTAACATCCATGCATTTCTTATTGTCATTTGGGATGCCCATCTCTTGACTTCTCCACTCAAATGTCATATTCTGTGACACCTCTTCTCACCTGCAGCATACTCCTGTGGAGTGGCTATCCTCTGGTCACATTCAGATCTCAAACATTAAATGCTCTGACTGAGTTCAGTTGGTTGTTAATCTTGCCCCTGCTACAGCCCACGCTCATTGCGCAGAGATGGTTGCACGGTCATAACCTGAATTACATTAAACCCCTATTAGTCGAGGATTTTACCCCAGAAATCCCCTTTCTTCCTGAGAATACAATTATCCTGCAGCAACCATCATTGTGTAGAGCTCTGTTCACGTATAAAGCGGCAGGAATCACTCAACATTGTTCCCCATGAAAGAACAACTCAAAGCCTATTGTTAAATGAAGCCATCTCCATCATGTTTTCCCCTGAATTAACTGTGATCATTTAAATCCCTTGTTTCCTTCACACTCCCCTGGCCATATCAGGCTTTGTTTAAGTCATTTAGATTACCTTCTCCTGTCCCCCTCAACAGCCCTTATCTTCCTACCATTTCATAAATCATCAGGGCTTCATTTTTCCCCTCAGCCCCCCTTGCCCCTTTTACCACCCCCTACCCACCACAATCTCTCTTCCTCCTCTCCTTCTCCCTCTCGCAGTGACTGGATCCCAGCCCCCATCTCTCTGCCTCCTCTCCCTCTCCTCAGCCCAGCTGCCTGTGGAGTTGGATGTGGTCCAGGAACAGGCAGATGGCTCTGTAATTAGAAGTGCATCTCTCCATTCCCTTTCCACTTCTCCCTGTTAAATCAAATTACAGAAAAAATCCCTTCTCTGGATTAGCATTCTTTGCAGCATAGCATCCATTCTCTCTCTTCCTCTTTCCGCCATTCCAAACAGAAAGGAAAGATGGACCAAACTGTCAGGAACTCTTTAGGTCTGATTGTAGTACAAACTGAAGAACAATAAGTCACTTGCATGTGCTTATTTGCGTATGGATGCTTGTTGTATCCCACTGTTGTCATGGCGGTCCATTTTAATGGTAAAAAATCTCTCGTATGTGTCACACGTTATGTTGTTGGTTGGATGGTGGCTGTACAGTGTTGCTGCTGAATGTTTGGTATGTGTGTAGCTGATACTGCTGGTCAGAGGGAGGGGCTGCAGTGTCACTGGGTCTTGGGCTCAGAGGAAGTGCTCACTGTGCTTTGGGATTCAGCTCGTCAGTGCCCAGCTTGCCATGGCCACGGTGTTCTTCTTCACAGGCTTGAGCTCTCTCTCTCCTACATTGACTCCCTCTTGCCACCTTGTGGCCACATGCTGTTAAAATGAACATTTTTTCCGTCTTGCAGATTCATTCAAATTATCTTTTTGTGTTGATTATTGAAGAAAAAAAATAATTAAAGTGAATGTTAAGGTAAATAATCTTTGTGCAATTCTATTGTTTTTAGGTGTATGCTTCCACATCAGGCGATGAGTACACCAGAGACGGCAGCGGCGGATATCCTGGTGCTAAATCTGGAACTGTCTACCCAGGCTCGTTCTACATGCAAGGTAATGCTCTTCTTATGTAGATGCCAAAGCAAATGTTAACAGTCGTTTTCAGTTGCAGGTGGTCAGTTAATTAGATAAAATAGGTAATATTGTGAATGTTTTGAAAAGTAAAAAGAACATTTTATTTGTGTCAACAAACTTGGATTTAAACTGTTCTGTTTTGCTTTTTATTTATTATTTATTATTAACATTTATTTATTTATATTTGATATTTCTGAAACAAAAAAATGAATGGCCTACACAAATATACTACTATAGGGCAATTGGCAAATTACTAGTTATTTTATAATTTTTTAAGCTAAACCTTATCTATATTTTATTAACAGCAAGGTTACCTATGTGT
This sequence comes from Mugilogobius chulae, assembly GCA_038363315.1. Taxonomy (NCBI): domain Eukaryota; kingdom Metazoa; phylum Chordata; class Actinopteri; order Gobiiformes; family Gobiidae; genus Mugilogobius; species Mugilogobius chulae. Next base: position 32,732,245 of record CM076412.1, on the reverse strand, counting down.
CAGATTAAATGAATGAATGAATGAATATGTGTACTGAGATTTTAACCTTTTGGCACCAAAGTAGCAGTCATGCACAAAGTCAACTTTATAGTCTATATTTACTGGACTGGATAAAAAAAAATCTGGCATCTAACAGATTAAAAGATCAGTTTTTGTCTGCTAGCTACTCTTTTTTTATGTATTTATGATGGTGGAACAAAAAAGGTTTTGCATTTATTGACTTATTTTTGTGACTTTAGAAGATCCCTGGTCATCCTCTGGATACTCTGCCATGCTCGGTAATGCTCACCTTGGGCAGCCAGGCTCCTTCTCTGCATTAAATCCACAGGACAGGATGGTGAGTAGTGCTGAATTCGTGCACTGTGGTCAAAACTCTTGCGAAATACTGCATCCTAATAAAGTGCTCTCCACAGAACTATCCTCTACACGGAAGTGAGGTCAATGGCTTTCATCCAGCCCCCACAACCTACAGTCACACACCTGCCATCAACGGGGAAGGCATCATGGGTGAGAAACTCTTTAATGTTTTTGCATTGTTGGTCATGATCAGAACAGCTCATATGTCCACTTACTAAGATTTTAAACTTAACCTTACTTTTTGTTCCGCAGCTACACGAGGCACTACTGCTGGCAGCTCAGGCGATGAAATTGGCAAAGCTCTTGCCTCAGTAAGTGCTGTCTTACAGAATGTTAGTTAGACATTGAAAGTGTAAATGTTTGTTTTCATGTCATACCAAAAAATATGTATTTGGTGCAAACAAAGATGTTAGTTAATTTACAATTTTAATGAATACAATATTTTGTGTTTTAACCTTCAGATTTACCCGTCGGACCACAACAGTAATAACTTCTCATCGGCCCCATCAACACCTGGGTCTCCTCAGGGAATTACAGGTATTCTGAAGCTTCCATGCGTACGTCGTTGCTGATTATGTATTTGTAGGTTTTGATTTGTGTATGAAGTTTAAAACAATTCTACACAATGTTTACTAATTTAAGTAAACACTGATTCACACTGAAGATACACTTGACAGGCTTTTTCCATCTTACATGCTAAATGTTACGTTACTGATTGCAATTGTGTCATTTGGTTAATTCAGGTTAATCTAATCTGTTGTTGCTCTCAACTTGTCAACAAAATTGGATGTAAACTGCCATATTTTGGAACCACTTAATGTAACCAGTTTGATTGCAACCTTGTGTTAGCTTAGAAAAGAAAGGTGGAAATTGGTTTAAAAAAAAAAAAAAGAGCACGTTTTTTTGAGTGCAGTGCCACCTGGTGTTGAGAAACACACAATATACTTACACTTATCTTTGTAGGAGCTCAGTCTCAGTGGCAAAGACCTTCCACACCCAGCTATGAAGGGCAGCCCCATGCACTGGTAAGTACAAATTTTCTCTTTTGACTTGGTAATAATTAATAGTTGACGCGAGTCTTCTTACGTACTTGTAGCAGAATAAAATGGAAGATCGTTTAGAGGAGGCCATACATGTACTGCGCAGTCATGCTGTTGGCCAAGCTCCTGGTTTGGAGGGTGCCCACCCTGACATGCACAACCTGCTGTCCGCCGTACACAACGGGGCCCTCGGGGCCTCTCTCCAGCTTTTCCCAGCGCAAGTCTTGCTTTGAGCAACAGACATCCTACAATGGTAAGTCACATCCATCAAAGTAATGTTATAAAGGAATAATTAAATCATTAATTTTGAACCATTTACCTGACGTTAGTTTAAATTATGTTGGTTGAATTGTAAAACAATGAGTTTTCAGAAAACATGTAGTAAAGTCAACTTTAATGGTTTTGTAACAGGGTGGAAAAGATGAGGAGGCCGCAGGTCTTCCTCCCAGCAGCACTCTTCTCCACGGCCATCACGCATCTGGACCCACACAGTCAGCTGGGCAGCCTGAAGGCTTTAGCAGTAAGGCACAAATAAGTGTGTATTATTGAATTATTCTACATGGTTCACTGTTTTCACCCTTGTGTGCTTATTGTAGGTCTCCCTGGAGGCATGTCCCGTTCCACACACTCCTCCAGCAGCTCAGACATCAAGAGAGAAGACAAAGAAGATGATGAAAATTCATCAGTGGCAGACAAATCTGACGATGAGAAGAAGGACTCAAAGTCTCGCAATCGCAGCAGGTAATGCAAAACTAGTTATATTGATTGATTTATAAGGCAGCGATTTTATCCCACAAAGGTGGAATGCCAATTTTGTGTGAAATCATGCCTAAATAATTTGTTTGAATAAATCAATAAGCTAACTTGTGTGTGCCTGACTGGTATTCCAGTCGATGTTAAGATATGCCTTTGTTGACAACCCCTTCCCTCATGTCACGTTACAGAAAGGAGGCGTTCGCCCTCCAGATGATGTCTGCCCTTTCAGATCCGAAAGATGATGAGTAAGCTACTTTATTAGAGAATGATTTTCTGCATTTAAATTCACTTGTACTTATAGTTTTAAAACACTTATAGTATGTAGAATACATGTGGAATTTTGTACAGGTATTAGAAGTGAACAATCATAATAGTTATTATTGCCTTGATTCATCACAGTCATCACTGTATAAATTACAAATTGCTTGATGACAAATGGTCATGCAATAATCTTCAAAATAATTAGATCCACCTTTTGTGGGATGAAAATTCTGCTTCTCTTCGTCAATGGGACTTAGAACTTTCCACTTTTTGATTTAGCAATAATTTATTTTCACATTTAATTGTAGATGGTTATTCTCAAGCCTTAAAAATATTACGTAAAAACAGAAGAAAAAGTATTCGAGGATACTTTTTCTTCTGTTACTACTTCTACCGTCTGGATCCTGGCAGAGCACCTGACTTCTCCACATTTATTGACCCATTGATGCACTCACCTTTCCTGTTTGTTATTTTTAAAACTATTCGTTTAATTGCATTGATAGCTTCATAACATTATGCCTTTTTGTGACTAGTCAGTGTAATGAAGACGATGAGGATTTGCCCCCTGAGGTGAAGCTAGAGCGCGAGAGGGAGCGACGAGTCGCTAACAACGCCCGTGAGCGCCTTCGAGTACGAGACATCAATGAGGCGTTTAAGGAGCTCGGGAGAATGTGCCAGCTGCACCTCAGCCACGACAAACCTCAGACCAAACTCCTCATCCTGCACCAAGCTGTCAACGTCATCCTCAATTTAGAGCAGCAAGTCAGAGGTCAGTCTGCCAATAACATAGACACAAGACAAGACGGATAGGACAGTTTTATTAAGCTTTTTCTGTTCTTGTAGAGCGCAACCTTAACCCTAAAGCAGCATGTTTAAAGCGTAGAGAAGAGGAGAAGGTCTCTGGTGTTGTGGGCGAATCTCAAATGCAGCTCTCAGGAGGTCATCCGAGCATGCCAGGCGATGGGCACAACTCAGTCGGTCACATGTAACACAAGGTGCGACTTTTACAGGGAAAAGACTGACAATCTTCTGGAATGTGTTTTCCACTCTGCTCATGCTATGTTGATTTGCACTTTTTCCAGATCTGACGGTGTTTCCTTGCCTGTTGGAGGATGTGGCCTTAACAGTTTGCTTCCACCCATTATTCTGTGTGTAAATGTGGACATGTATGTGTATTGTCCATTCAAGTCCCAAGATGCTCATTTACATGCACACATGCATACTGCCAAACTGACTTCGCTCGTTCAGCGCACTCCCAACCACAACTACAAACTCAAATGTGAAGAACTTTTTTAGTTTTGCTTTGTTTTATACATGTAAAGCGTTTTGGTTTTCATATTTGGTTTCCACAAATGGAGGGAACCCCAGAGTACTTTTGTCCTGCCACAGATTGGGACTACACACTGCCAAGAGGTACTCTGACCAGAGAGAGAGAGACCTGAACACAAATTTAATCAAGGATTTGTGCCTATTTGTTACATGTTTTCTATTTGACATTTAAGCAAATTGCTTTACATGCGAGGAACATTTATTTTGAGGGATTGCTTATATGTATGAGCAATTATTTTTAATGTATGTCATTCCCAGTGTGATGGTACAGTCTTACATATGTTATGTAACCAAGCCTATTGTTTATTGTCCCATCAGTTACTTTTCATAATCTTGTCTACAAGAGATTGGGAAACATGTTAAAAGGGTCAGAAGGGAAAAGGACAATGTTTTGATTGTGCGATTAGACAGTAACCCTGGCCCAGGGACAGTCAGAGATCGATCCCCAGTGTTTTCACAGATGTCTGGAGACCACAGACTTAAGAGGATAAATTATTCATATGGTAGAACAAGTCGATAACAAACTGTTTTTCCTTTCCACTGACCACAAAAAGTATTACTTCAGTAATCTTTATGTTAGGGTCATTTTGTATTGATATGCTTGAAAGCATACAGAAATAGTTTGTAGGGAAAAGGTTGAGTTAAAAAAATGTATTTCAGTCTTTTTTTCTTCCCTTTGTCAGAAGCCAGTGTTAATGTTGTGAATGAATTAGCACTCATTGCCAGCCATTTTTACATCTTATGCTGCTGTTTCCCCGAAATCAAATATATGTTGAGAAATTCCAAATCTTTGGTTTGAAGATCTTCACCAGTTTAGCCTCAGTGCAACACTGGCTTAGATTTACAAAATGAGCATTCCCAAAAAAAAGGCTCAACTTCCTATGAAGTTTGTCCACACTTTTGGTGTGAAATGTAAATTCACTTACGCTAACATTACTCAGTTATGTTTTTGTCAGATTTAAATATATATAAATATATATTTTTTGTTAGTCTATACATTGTAGATTTTTTACATAAATGGCAATATTAGTTTGAACTTTAGTGTATTGTAGATGAGCTGAAAGGGGGATATTTCACATTTTAATGAAATTGTAAAAAACATTTGAACGTGGGTGGCAGTGGAAAAAGTAAACAGTGATAAATGGAAATGTATTGAGTATAGTGTATCCTTTATTCCTGTTTAATTTTAAAAAGCCTGTGAGCGTTGTCCATGTCCCATTGTGGGGCATGTGTACAGTGAAACAACAAGGCAAATGCAGAAAGGGATTTTTCTCAAACATTATGCAACTGGTTCTTGAATGTAGCTACCATAAATATTAATCGCCTTGAATTTATGTTGTCTCCTTGGCATTTTTCTCCATTTTTTCCTAATCTCTGCCCTGACCAAGTGGCTTACAGTGGGCAGGATCCTGCACACTTACGGAGGTGGATGCTGACATTTGGTTGCAAGGTAAAATTATAATATGAGAACAAAACAGTATTATTGTGATGTTATTCCCATTTTGTCATGTTGTAAATTATTTTACCAACATGTAATCACGAATGGGAGTATGTTGTGTTTAATTTCTACAAAAGAGATGAAGACCTATACAAATCAATAGTGTGGCCTTTTCATTCTCAAGACTTAAGATGTCATGATGGGAGAGTGATACCTTATCAGTGCCTGAAATTGTATTTACATTGAAAACAAGTTTATTTTGGGAACCATATCATTTCATTTATCTTGGAGATTAAAAGGTACTTGTTCATTCCCAACTTGACTTTCTCCTAATGCTTTTCAGTTTCCAAGAAGAGGTTTAAATCTTTAAGATTTTCTTTGTGTATCTAGTAAATAAATGTTATGTAGAGCTTGTTAAGTTTTTATTCATTTGTTTTCAACTGGATCAAAACTGCTGTTTAAGTTAAAGGTCATGGGTCCAGGACAAGCTAACAAAACATGACAGGGTTCAAGAGTTGCTGATTGCTTTTCATGCACATAAATTGAAAGTATTGTGGCAGAATTTCTGTAGTAGCTCTTGCCCCTTACAACTTACAGCTTTTTCTTTGTATCTGAGTGCAAGCCCTCTGCAGTGGTTTTCAGTTTTTTAGTCCTGTGTCAAAGAAGTTGCAAAGTTCTATTGTTTTGCTGATGAGAGTACATTTTTGTGAGGATTTGAACGCCTATTTTGAGGACTTGTCTTTTTTTTAACTTTTGTATTACAATAAATGAGTGTAATGAATATTGCCATTTGTCACAGGTCAAATCAGAATGACTGTATCATTCGCATTCAGTAAACCTTAATTTAAACCCATTTATTGTTCAAATTCACAAAATCCATGTCCAAACATTTTTCCATTTGATGTAGGCACACAAATTGTTGGCAAAAATGCTATTTATACAAAAATGTCATTTTTATAGGCCTGGATTCACTTGTAAATCTGGTCTAAAAATCTTCAGATATAGTTGGGCCATCTTTGAGTTAAGAGGGGGATTAGGGTGAAACTGGGACTGACAGTCTGGGGCTTGTTGACTGACTTCCCATTCACTCGTGTTTTATAAACATATAAATAAATATATATAGTTGAACTGTCTTGTATATAACAGTAATGTAGCAATAAATGTGCCATTTTGATGACAGATTATACTTTTTCCAGTGTGTGGCATTTGAACATTGTATAGCCTACATAAAAATAAAAGAAAAAAATAAAATCAAGAATTGTATCAAACGTGTTGTAGTTGGTTACATTTCTGTTACATTTTCCTAAGATGTCCTATCTTGTAAACAAAGGAAATGAATGGTGAGCACTGGGTTATAATTATGACTAGAGAGGACATGGGTTCGGTTGTTGTGACAGTTGTGGTGGCCATCTTGCGTCTGGAGCAGCAGCAACATTTAAAATAATGTTGAAATAAGGCCATTGCAGCGCATTGCAGACGTAAAAAAGTGTAGTACTAATAATGCGGAGAATTTAATCAATTTCTGTCTGGGCATTTTTCCTCCAAAAAATGACAGAGTTTTTGGGTGAAATGAACATTCACCCAAAAACTCTCCACTGTTTTTTGTTTTTTGTTGTTGTTTACTTTAGTCAATAATTTACCTTAAATTAAACGCATACCTGTGTGTTTTCAAGATTTGGTTCGACGTAAAAAGGTTAAAATATTAAAGTTTTAGTATCTTTAGTAGAATTTCCCATCACAACATGGCTGCTGAAACTTAAATTACCATGGTTACACTCTCTGTAGTCTAGTCTATGCTGGGACTTGCTTGTGGCCATCCAAAACATTGCCTGTCTGTAAAAATGTGTCTTATTTAACAGGCATGTGAACGGACAGACTAGGGTTCTTCTCTGCCATTAATAACAACAACAAGAGCTACAAAAATAAAACGACACAAGGTCACAATGGTCCAGAATATCGTTAACAAAATAATTGGGACGAAATTCGTTTCCATCGTCAGGACGTGGTAAGTGGTGTAATAGAAGCTTCGTTTAGAGATGGAAAAGTTACTTATTAAAAACAACACGTGTGTCCTGGTTGACCCGTGCTGTGCTGCGAAGATGGTGTGGGATTTGTCCAAGAATTATCTCGTGTAGCTCTTGTAATCTACTCACAAACCTGCCTTGCCAGCTTGACAAATAACATAATTTTAAGCAACGAGTCTGTGCATGTTGTGTTTGATAAACTTTTACAGTATTTAAAGTGTATCTTTTTAATAGCGAAAAGAGAAAAATGTACACTTGTTTTAACTGCTTTGTCACAACTTCCTTTTTCAGTTGTCAAATAAATGGATTTTTTTTAGTCAATTGCACAGCTTTAAACATCTTTTTTCCCATCTAGGGCTGCAACAAGTTAATCGATTAATCGCAACTTATCAATTATTGAAATGATTGCCAACTTATTTAGTAGTCGAATAATCGTTAACTAGTTTTTCTTTAGGTTTCAAACATTCCATGGGTTTCAGATTGGACTGAAATTACATGACATTTGTGTACATTTTGGCTTTTGATGTAAAAACTAGTTTCCCTGAGCCTAGTGTTGTCAATTTTAATACTAAGGAATTGTCTCAATTCTTAATATAAATTATGATACCACAATGATCATTAAAAAGGCTCTAATATCACATTTGTATTTTTTGACAAAAAGACTTTCTTCATTAAACACTTTTGTCTTAAACTATAGCTTTAAAGGACAGATATTGTGCATTTTTTGTGTTGTTCCTGTCCTTCCAACATGCTCCTAAGAACGTCTACTTTGGAATCCCAGGTACAGCACCAGACCCAATAAAAATAGTGTAGTAAAGTACAACCGCCAGTCATGTGTTTTCCACATCAGAAATCAAGTTAGAGCTCCATCTACACATTATGTGTCACAGCAAAGAAAATTTCACAGGCTAAACAATCCAATCAATGTTGTGATATCCTGCAGCTGCAGAAATGCTCCAAATGTGTCTGCATGATTTATGGACTTAAACACAGTGCACAAATATTTCTAAAGATCTATCTATTACATCACAGATCAGGGACATTCAGAATGTTTTTAGGGGAACAAAAGATATCTCACAGACAAACCTTTAATTGTGTTTTTGATTTGGAAGCAATTGTAGTATAGGATTAATAACTCAAAAAAGTTAATCTTGCATAATATGTGCCCTTTAATATAGCTCAGGATTGAGCTCAGGTTGTCTATGTAAATAAAGGACTTTTATTTCTCTGCATTCATAGTGCCTCAGTTTCACTTTGACAGATTAGACAGCATTTTTTCACAGTGCAAGACATTTTTATTTATCTACTGTAGCTCAGGAATATTCTAAAACTCCTCAGAAGTTTGGCAAAAAACTTGTATTCAAATAAGTTTTGCATTCTAAACAAGTAATCGATTAATCAAAAGAATAATCACCTACTATTTGATTGCTAAAATAATCGTTAGCCCTAAAATAGTCACTCTCTCACAATCAGCTGTCATTTCAAAAAGTGTTGGCTCACATGACTTTTCCTACAAGCCTGAAAAGATAAATGTTTTAAGTCTATATCACGACAGCGTTGTGCAGAGGTCAGATTATCCTCACATAGCACTTTTAACAGCAATAATCTTTCTTCTTTATAAGCTTTAATTTTTTTTCTCCAGTTTTTATTTGGCTTTAAGTAGGCCTGTAGAACTGACAAATAACCAAAATGGATTTTCTAATGTGCAAAAAATCCTTTAATTGCTTGTTGCATTTAGTCCTTCAGTTCGATTAATCACAACTAATCGATTATTGCAAAAATAATCAACTAATTTGGTAATCGAGTATTTGTTTACTTAAATATACACATATGATAGAGCAGGCATGGGCAATTGTTTTTTTTTTCCAAGGGCAATTTTAGAACCCAGACCAGCAGTGGAGCACTGGACTGTGGTCATTGGTGTAACAAAAAATAATTACTGGAAGAACATTTTTGTAAATTATAGACTTTTTGTTTACTATTTTGGCAATTTATTGTGATAATATTAAGACAACCAATGACACATGCTCCACAATCAAATAAAAGAAATATAAAGAGTAATACTTAAAACCGTCTGAGGCCTGAATCTGGCCCTCAGGCCGCACTTTGCCCGGGTCTGCTTTAGAGCACTTATTCTTAACCACAGAGACGTGACCCAAAGTTACACCACAATTGTCTCCTTGAGGGCCGCACAAAAGGTAAAATACAATACATTTAATTAGCGATTGGGCCCCAGGTTACTTTGCGCACCAAAAAATTGGGTTTTGGGTCAAAGAACCTCTAAAAGTGCTAACAGCAGAGGTTTTTGTAAAATTAAAAAAAATGTTATTTATTTATTTATTTATTTTTATTGGTGTTCTCGTGCAGCTTCTCTTTAACTCCATAATGGTCAAATGTCATAAGCCTTTTGTGACATAAACAATACTAAATCAAAGTACTTTCGAAATAACCATTATGATTATTTAAATGAGAAACGAAATCATGATTGTAAAGTCTGTGGAAATGTATTATTTATTTATTTATTTATTTATTTATTTATTTATTATTACTATTATTGTTTTTATTTTTTTCATACCTTCCTAGTAATATTGGACAATAAATGAACTTTTTTGCAACATAGAACTCATTTCATTGATGTCTACTAATATGGGTTATGCAATATGTATCAGTATCAGATGACAGTATATTGACATCACAATGTATCAGGCCAATGTATTACATATTCTTTACTATTGATGAAATGTTCATTCTGTATGACTATTTTTTTTTTATTATTATTTATATTTTTAAAATATTGTACATTTTTCTTTCATGTGCCTACATTGTCATGCCTAATTTCTTTTTAGGGTCCCAAACATGATGGCTTGGGGCACAGTGGGTGGTGTCGCCCTTGTCCACTTCACAGACTGGCGGTTAATCTTGGATTATGTGCCATACGTTAATGGGAAGTTTAAAAATGATGAGTGATGTCTTGTAATTGCAAGTGGTAAGCATAAACTGATGACATGATCAAAATTGTTAAGAACATGGTATGATCCCTACTTGTCTGCAGTGACCAAAGTGCATCCTTTCTAGCTAAAATACTATCCTACAATAATGTTCTGTATTGTAGATGATATATATTTAAATATTCCGATCAAATTGCAAATTTTCTACTCAATAGATTACATTCACATTTTATAATGTAATGATGTCTTATGGCCAAATGGTGAGTAAGGGCCAGTTTATACTATTATTAATAATATTGTACTTTGCCATGATATAATGTTTCAATCTGGTGATTTTTAATATTGACTAGATCTGTTAATCTTTTACACTGCAACCAAAAATTGCACTTACACAATATTCATTTTAACCGCCCTCCGTTTGTATTAAATATTTGCCTTTATAGTGTTGTGATGTCAAGTGAACACAACCTATTGCAACTGATCTTGTTAAGCCTAGAAGACTATACCATTAATTGTGGAGGTTCTGCAAAGGCTGAGAACTCAAATAAACAAAATAAAACATGATGAATGATTGCAGAATCTGAAACAAATAGATAATATAATAAAAGTCACATATTAGAAAAGCCTCATTTATGTTTTTGTGACATTCCAGCCATATCACACTTTTTTGTAGACTTCCTTTGTTTTCTAATGCTCATTTTTTTCTTCAAAACATGCCAAATAAGAGTTGCATATAAGCCCTAAGCCCTTTTTGTTCTTGCAGGACCACATCTGGAGCTGGGAACATGGCGACTTTGACAGTGCAAGTTCAATGTCAAATCATTGGCTCTACAATTTATTTTTCCTAACTTTTTGTAAAGGGAGATGCACTCTATTGTTATTTATGTGAATTTAAAAATGTGTGCCAATAGGGCCAATATATGATCAGCATTAAATTCCAAAAATGTATTATGAATTAAAAAATGTTGTTATATTTTTGTCTAGGCTATGTATTGTTATTACAGTGGAACTAATTGATATGCACCTGTAGCCTGTTCTAAACCACATGGAGACTAAACATGGCTTTTTTGAATATCTCAGTCAATGATCATTTATGGTAACGATCTGGCGCAGAAGCTTTTGTCGGCGCACCCCAAACCCTGGCGTTTTTACATACATTAATCACATTATGTAGAGGCTGCGCTGATAATGCCTTTGATTTGTTCCGTGGAAGGGGGAGGGGACTCTGAAAGAGGAGAGGGGAGAAGGGATTTAACATAGCGAGAGAGGGAAAGGAAAGCTACACTGTCTTCAAGATGGATAAAAACGAGTAAGTACACCTCTTCACGCGCCTTTATGTCGTTATTTGCACAATTATTTGGATTGATGCGTTTAATTTACCGCGCAGTGCTTGCAAATACTCGGCGTTGCAGAATGTTGGCAGCGTTTATCATCAGCGGGACGTTCACTCGGTGCGCTGCTTTTGGAAATGTATCAAGCCGCTGTTCTGCGTCTAGATGCAGATACGTTGTAGCAAAAATTCATTTATAGACCGATTATATTTTGTAGCATTTTCTTCACGTCGGCACGGTGTCGTTTTTACGCATGGAAACAGATGAAAAGATAATAGTTATTAGATCGAGTTTCTTGTGCGTTCAAAAATGTATAAACACTAAATAGAAAGCGCGAGGAGCTGATAAAATTGCGTCTTCGTTTAATCGCGAAGATCTACTTTCTTCATTCATAAAAGCCGGCTGAATGACAACGGCAGGCATTGTGTTTCGAGACTAGTCAAGCTTTAAAACTCGTTCAAACGGCAGCCTTTCTTTTCCAACCCGGTGCACAAAAGGAGTTTGATATTGGTTTATTATGCTTATGCAGTAATGACACGTTGTCGAGGACAATTCGTGGTCTATATGTGGAAGTGGTTTTATTTATGTGCCATTGCAACATGACCGTCCTCCTTTGCGTCTTTTTTGAAAGAGGGTATCACTTCCGGCTTGGATGTCAAAATAAAAACAATCTGTCACACTGTTGCAGTCACGTCTTGAAACAAACTATTAGTGAAGGAATCAAAGCATTATATATATTTTTTGTCCTTATTCCACCTGAGTAGTCTACTATTATTATTATTATTATTATTATTAGTAGTAGTAGTAGTAGTAGTAGTAGTAGTAGTAGTAGTAGTAGTAGTAGTAGTAGTAGTAGTAGTAGTATAGTAGTAGTAGTAGTAGTAGTAGTAGTAGTAGTATGCCTATTGTAATGCACTTGCTGAATAAGTATATTCTTACTAATTAAAACTGTAGTTTATAATCGCCTGACTCACAATGTCACAGTAGACTAGGCTATATTTAATTTGTAGGCCTTCCTGGGTTATTGGGTACGTTAAAAAGTTTGGAAATCACTTCAAAATCAAGTATCTACAAAAGGCTGTGAAAATGAGCTAGAAAAATATACCAAACTCTTAAGCTTACAGGAAATATTGGTACAAAATGTAAACAAATTATGTGTTTTTCTGTGTATTGACAAGATCAGTGTTCAAATCCTAAAAATATAAAGGACAAAAAAAAATAGTCTACCACTTCCCGTCTCATCCACTTCACGCTGCCTTGACGCCGTAGATGTCCTATGTTTTTCCTTGCGGATGTAGCCCCTGTGCCCCGGCGAGACGGGCAGGTAGTGATGAGGCTGAGGTCCGCCGCGGAGCGATCTGCGCCACGACAAAGAGACGAGATGTTCGCCGCAGCTTGATCCCACTTCAGGGCGCACGCAGTATTATGCTCGAAACAAAAGCGTAAAAAGGCGAGAGGGGCTTACCGTGCGCGTTTCACCACCGGCCCATTTCTTGGTACTTTATTTTAGTTGAGTACTGATTCCGTGCGCGGGCCAATGGAGAAGAAAAGGTGGGATTGCAGTGCTCTTCCCAAGGGCTGGAAAATGGAAGAAGTGACCAGAAAGTCCGGTTTGTCAGCTGGGAAAAGCGACGTGTATTATTTTAGGTACTGCACTAACAGAGATCTTTGCAAAACTTGAGCAGGACAAGAGTATTCAAAAGTTGGACAATAGTGGGACAGTTACGCGTAAAGTTTGGATGAGGGCGGGGTTGGTTGCAGCAGCAGGCCCCCGCTGTGGTTGGCGCAAATGAATAAACATAAACTTGTCTCTCTTTTTTTTTTTAGTTAATCTTATTCATTTTCCATTAAAGTGACCCAACCACAATTTTTTATTAGCAGAGGAGAAGAGCAAGATGATGAACAGAGGCAGGAGAGGGGGGAGGCGGGTCGGTTGTATAGTTTGTGGTAGGACAACTGCACATTTATCCTGTTTTAATCGTGTGTGTGTGATGTATTTGCATGGTTTACTAGCACGTCTCCACCCACAGCTGATAGTCATTGCTGATCCAATTTATTGTTACTTCCTCAAAAGTAGTTTTTGTAGGTGTTTGTTTGCAGCATTATCATTTTTGCATTGTTTATTTATTAGAGTATGCTATTCTGCTCACACCTTTAGTGATTATGTGTATTCAGTAGATAGGATTACATTGTGCCAGTGTGCAAGTATAGCTCTACAGATTGGTCATTAGTGCCATTCATCTTACATTAAAAGTATTTTAATGTCATTGAACATTTGCAGTTTTCGTGAGCTCATTTACAGCATGTAGTGATGCTTGTCTTGTGATGTGTTTTATCTTCTGTGCTTTGGCTAAAGGTTACCAGGGTGCTTTTAATAATGCTGTTTTATGTCTATTTTTACTAGTCCATCTGGGAAGAAGTTTCGGAGCAAGCCTCAACTGGCCCGTTACCTTGGAAACCAGATGGACCTGAGCTCCTTTGATTTTCGTACAGGAAAAATGCTTATGAGTAAACTCAACAAAAACCGACAGAGGATGAGGTACGACAACAACAGTCAGAACAAGGTGAGAGTTTGATCGTCTATTGCAGATGCCACACCAGTGCCATAGACAAACTAAAGGTTCTTTTCTGTTGATGTGATCAGGGCAAACCAGATTTGAACACATCCCTCCCAGTAAGACAGACAGCCTCCATCTTTAAACAGCCCGTCACAAAAGTCACTAATCACCCCAACAACAAAGTAAAGACAGATCCTCAGAAAGCGGTTGATCAGCCGCGACAGGTAAGACAAGAAACACAAATCAATGATGAAAGTACATGTCAGTCATCTCAAACCAATGATAGCCATCCCTGGGTAATTCATATATTACATGTACATATATATTTATTTGCAGTTATTTTGGGAGAAGAAGCTTAGTGGGCTGAATGCGTATGATATTGCAGAGGAACTTGTCAAAACGATGGAACTCCCAAAAGGTTTACAAGGTATAGAATTTGTGCTTTGAATTTAAAATGTTTTAAAGCACCTCTAATTAAGTTTTGATGTTTATAAACTTGGTGTCTTCAGGTGTCGGTCCAGGTTGCACAGATAAAACTCTTCTATCAGCGATTGCGAGTGCTCTTCACACGAGTGCGGCTCCCATCACTGGTCAACTGTCAGCAGCAGTGGAGAAAAACCCCGGCGTTTGGCTCAACACAGCACAGCCTCTGTGCAAAGCATTTATTGTCACAGATGAAGACATCAGGTCAGTCTATTTTTCACTTGTCTAATCTGGTTTACATGCACAAAAGAACACATGTATTTGTAGAGCAAATTATTTTGTAGAGCAAATTATATTTGTAGAGCAAATTATTATTTGGGCATTTTGTTGGTTTGTTTTATCATTTATAGGATCGAACACATTTAATAATATGTAATGCAGGTGCAGAGCAGCTAAAAAAATCATGTTTAAATGCAGTTTTTTGGGTCTAGCCCTTAATAAAAGTCTCAAGATATACATTTTGTGAGAAATACTTAACCTTTCCTAAAAGCAGAGGTACACAAGTTTTATATTCCCAAAGCATTTTTTTTACCTTCCTAGCTCTCACACATCCTACAACACTTGGTATTACCAATTTACATCTTAAAAACATCTTTTTGCAGACAGCAACTAAAAACTGAAGCTCAGCCAATCAGAACACAGTCTGCAGCAGTCTGATTTTGTCTCGCAGCACTGCATTTACATATACTTTTGAGTAGAAAAGATGAAAAGTTCACTAATTTCTAACACAAAAGTAAGGTAGCCCAGCAGAATTCATGTACTGAGACTTTTATTTAACCAAGAAATAAAATTGACATAAAAATCGTTTTAAAAGCATGTCCTGGCTTAATCACAGCAGCACAAATGTAATATTTACAACAGCTATGAGTAACTACTGCATGGTTTTACATTTTGTTGATTGGAAAACAAAGTAATGCTATAAACCTGCTTAAATATTGATTATCTTATTAAAAGAAAAACGTTTGATTTATTATAGATGCTCTTAAGCTTAAGAAAACCCATGTGGGTCCACTGACTTCCTGTTGAAAACTTCAGAACTGAGGGGCCCTACCACTTCACTGTAGCAAGCAGCAGTTTCTGTACTATTTCTGAATAATGGCAGGTTAGTGGGCGGAGTTGGGAGATGAGACAAAATTGCTGAAGTTTCAAATGTAAGACGATACAGAATTATTAAATCCAAATACATCTTTAATTGGTTTATTACAGTGTATTGCCCATAAATGTAAACTTTACATCATGTCCCTGTTTGAGCATACTGTACACATATTTAGTGGTGAGATATTAGCTCGGAAATTGCTCAACTCTGAAAAGCTTTGTCTTTAGAAGTTGATTTAGTAGCTGTTGGTTGAAAGGCCAAGTGTAACGGTTTCCTGTTGTTATGCTGTGCGTAGGAAGCAGGAGGAGCTGGTGTACAACGTGAGGAAAAGGCTGGAGGAGGCGCTTATGGCTGACATGTTGGCCCACGTCGAGGAGGCTACCAACGGAGGAGAGACGCAGAAGGAAGAGGGCAACGCCAGTGAGGACAGCGAGAATGTATAGCACAGGTTGGTTTAATCAAATCAATAGAAAAATGCTAAATTCATTTGAATTTATCACTAAACTGCGCTTCCACTTTGTCTTGTAGGATATGAAGTTCAGAAGCTTTGGTTCGACCCTGAATATTTTGCCACAAACAAATACTGAAGTCGTTCTCTTCTTCATTGTCTGAAATGGATCATGGATAAAGCTACTTTTGGACACACATAATTTAATTGACTGGGATTTTAGCCCAAAAGATTGTTTTAACTTTTATTTGTAATATGTAATTTATCCACAGTGTGAATATAATCAGTGTTTGCAAAAGTGTTTCAGTATAGTTTGTGACAATCACACATGCTTTTCTTTACAACGGTGGTAATTTGGTCCCATTGCCACATTTTTAAATATTTCTTCATGCACTCCCAATATTTTTTGGTCAGACTGTCCTTTTTCAAAACAGATTTGGCACTGCAGGCAGGTACAAAACTATAAATGTTCTTTTACATTTCAAAAACAGGCTATTTTGTGAGTCATTGTCAGTATTGACCAAAGAGGAGACATTTGCTTTGTAATTACAAAAACTATACAAGTCAACATGAACTTAGATACTTAAGGACTTGGTACCTCCTCTTGTTGTTCATTGTCATTATAGGTGCTCTATTGAAGCTGTTTGACACTGCATTTTTGTACCAGAATTTCACAGCTTCATCCCGTATTATTTCAACGTTTTAATGTTACTACTACACTCAGATGGCCTCCTCTACCCACGCACAAAACTGGTCATGAGTAATATTTTGTATTTTTGTCCCTGTTGATCATTATTATTATTATTATTATTATTATTGCTATTGGATCCAATCCTGTCATATTGTGTATCAGCAGGCTGTATGTTGAAATTGATTGTATAAATAAAAATGGTCCAAAAATCATTAACTTTGTCACAATCAGTTAATGTTGAAACTACAAACTTCTCTAATTAGCACGTATAAAGTGATATATTTAATTTAAAACACATACATTGATTTATATGAAACTAAACACATTTTCTTCCATGAGAACATCAAAATCACCTCCTAAATTAGTTTGTACAGAAATTTGGACTGAACGTGATTTTAGGAATTTACAGAAGAATTTGTTGACATCTAATTCTAAACCAAATTTACCGAATTTGCTTCCTTTTTGCCAAGACTACCTTGACAAAGTTGTTAATCTCAATGGGATTCTCTAGTTTACAGAAAGGTAAATTAAAAACAAGTCTAAAAATGCACCAAAATAAACATCTTAAAGCCAATTTACAGTCAGCTCTGGTTTGCGTAGAACTCCAAAATCTCATTGTAAATTACTTGGTAAGATCAACAAATTAGTCAATACATTTACATCTGTCTCTTTCCATTTTTCAGATTTGATTGCCTTAAATATCTGTAACTTCATTTATTTTTTTTATTTACTGTATAAACAGCAGAAGTTCCCCCTCTCATCTATAGTGTCTCACCTTACTGCTAAAATTTTAATGACGTAAGCAAATAGCTCTATCCAGCTGATGTATCCTCCTCTGGATTAACAGTTAACTTAATTGCGCTTTTGCCTTGTTGAGACGGTGAACAAAGTACAAGCAATATCATTAGGCAGTCGCTGGGTTAGTACTGGATGAATGAAGGACAAACGCTCCTCCAGATCAGAGCTTTCTACCACAACACAATTTCCAAATAATTGCAATGGGACCCTGGAACTATACTGCAAGGTAAAACAAAAGACATACAATATAATCACTTTATTTTATATAAATTGCGTAGTGAATTTATATTATTTATATGTATATATATTTCTATTCAATTGGTTAACAACTATTTCTAAAAGTAGTGCAGAAGTGCCTATTAAAAAAAAAAGATTGTTATATTTATCTTGAACTTAGTTGTGTTAAGTTGTGAGCTTATTGACTTAGCTATGTTCTAAATTATAGGGTGTTAATCTTTAACGCTGTTTGACCATTTATGCTGATGTACAAGAAACACGATGGATCCAATGCAATGTACCATCTAGTTACAATGTAATTCTACATCATGATTGCTTAACAACTGGAACAGATATGTTATTTGATATGCTAATTTAGTGCAGACCAGAACTGGAAAAGGGGAATCTATGAGTGTGTGCCTGTAAAAGTCCTGAAAATGTTGCTTAATATAAACTGACAACGCTCAAATCATTTTTGATCAAAACACTTGTTCAGACAAATGAAACAGACATGACTGGTGTGTGGTGATAAACAAAAGTTAAGTCAATTAAATATCACAGGAATTTTCCCAATTTTTGCACTTGTTCATATAGCTGTGTGTGTGTGTTTGTGTTACTACAGGGAGCAACTGTGTGGGTTCCTGATGAAGAAGCAGTGTGGGTTTCAGCTCAGCTCCTCCGTGATTACAACCCTGAAGAAAGTCGACTCTATCTACAACTGTGCAATGGACTGGTATTAAGTATTTACAGTTAAACATAATTTACGATGATAATCTATGCCATCCACTCTTTCCCTGCTAGGAGTTGAATTACTCAGTGGCGTCCCTGTCTGATCTGCCACCTCTGGGAAATCCAGACATTTTGGAAGGAGAGAATGACCTCACTGCGCTGAGCTTCCTCCATGAACCTGCTGTGTTACACAACCTAAGAGTTCGCTTTCTGGACTACAACAGTATCTACACTTACTGTGGTAAGACACAAAAAAAAGGAAAAAAAAGTCTTTGTTGCAGTGAAAGGTATAGGTCAAACCACATGGAGCCCTGAGCTGTGCAGGTGCAGCTTGCACTTCAGGGTGCAACACAAAATATGTAAATAAGTCAATCACATAATCTTACCTGTTAATTAGGCCATTTTTGCACTGACACTGAGTATGACAAAAAGGTTTCCTTAATTTAAAGGAGATTTTAGCCATGTTTTACCATATTCTGTCATTCTTAATTTACTCACAGTTGTATTTGCATTAATTGATTGTGTGATACTCCAGTGTCAAGAAATTTCCTGTTTTCACCTACCCCCTATTCCCACCCAGTTGTCTGTATTTATTGCTTTCTATTTCTAAAAAAAAGAAAGAAAAGAAAAAAAGAAATGAAATTGTTATGTGCCTCATTTGAAAGAAAAACACCTGCTGCTTTTTACAGTTAAATTAACAATGGAGAGGTGGGGCTTATCTGTTCTGCAATTTCTAATGGGGGAGTCAGTGGATCTGTTTCTATTTCTAAACTGTTTAGGACGAATTAGGTTTTACACATGACCAAGAAAGACAAAAATGCTCAACTATCATGTACTGTTTCTGCAGGTATTGTTCTTGTTGCCATTAATCCTTACGACCAGCTGCCTCTGTATGGGGAGGAGGTGATTGACGCATACAATGGCCAAGATATGGCAGACATGGAGCCTCATATCTTCTCTGTGGCAGAAGAAGCCTATCGCACCATGACCAGGTAAATCACAAGGCTTTGTGAACAGGTAAAGTACAAGTGCCACCTATTAATGTGAATGAAAGCATCAGGAATTCATTTAAGCATAAGTTTTTTTTTTTTTCACATATTTTCTCCACACTAGAGATGAAAGAAATCAATCAATTATCATCAGTGGAGAGTCTGGCTCGGGAAAAACTGTATCTGCTAAATACACAATGCGATACTTTGCTGTGGTGGGCGGAGCTTCGCAGCAGACCAGTGTAGAAGAAAGAGTCTTGGCTTCAAATCCCATCATGGAGGTAAAGGATACTGTGCAGTGCAACATCTTACTATATTGTGGGAGTCAATTTCGCTTAATGTAAATCTGTTTTATTTTCAGGCTATTGGCAATGCTAAAACCATAAGAAATGACAACAGCAGTCGGTTTGGGAAATACATTGAGATTGGCTTTGGCAGAAAAGGTGACATCATTGGAGCCAACATGAGGACATATCTGTTAGAAAAGTCTAGAGTTGTCTTTCAGGTAAGTCTTACTTGTTGGATTATGTTTATTATCTATTATTTTTTACTGTATTTGCTTCTCTTCTGAAACTTTTTTCCTTGTGTATGTGAACCAGGCATCATCAGAGAGAAACTACCATATCTTTTACCAGCTTTGTTCTGCCAGAAACTACCCTGAACTGAGAGAACTCAAACTGCGTAAATATGGAATTAGTTTTAAATTAAAGTTCTCTGTTTAAAAGGAAAGGTTTATGCAATCTTACACATTTTTTAGTTTAATAATGTCTCTTCGTCATAAAACATACAGGTTGTGTTTTGGCTCTGTGCACCTTACGACTGTTGGCTTGTTTGTATTAAAAATAGCTAACTTTTGTACTTATGAGTATTTCCTGTTAGCGTTAGCATCTAGACACAAACATGTCTCTAAATTTAGACTGATGTTGTGAAAACCTCATAGAAATTAATTGAACAGGAAATGCTTATACCGAAGTTAGCTATTTTTAATATAAACACGCTAACTGATGTCTGTGCACAGAGCCTATTCACATTCCGTTCTTATTCAAT
The DNA here is from genome assembly GCA_038363315.1 of Mugilogobius chulae. NCBI lineage: Eukaryota > Metazoa > Chordata > Actinopteri > Gobiiformes > Gobiidae > Mugilogobius > Mugilogobius chulae. Next base: position 32,711,706 of record CM076412.1, on the reverse strand, counting down.
ATATTTAACCAATTGAAACACTCTGCTCCACCTGTGTCATTAACAGATACAGGAAGTCGTCTAGTTAATACAGATTTTTAACTCCACACAAATAGTTTATATTTTAAATCAGGTCTACTTTTTATGTGACATCATCATGAACTCTTCTTGTTTCTGATTACAAACACATGCACTGCTCCTGTCTACTATAACACCCTCCTTAAGTTTCTCGGTGTAACTGAAAGTAACTGAGACTTTATGTGATCTCAGCTGAACAAAAGTTCATACAAATTATTTACAAAATATAGAGATCTTGAGATTGAGATTAGAGTTCTGCAGAAACAGTTATTGTGTGAGCCTGTGACAACAATCTGTGTTTAGAACTTTTTAGATTTGGACTGTCCAGGATTTATTGTGAATGAAACAAGCCACAATTCCAGGGATGTTTTTGATGAGAATATGACAAAAAAAAAGTAAATTTTTAAACTAAAATACATGTAAAATAAATAAATAAATAAATAAATAAATAAATAAAATACATAAATAAATAAATAAATAAATAAATAAATAATAATAAATAAATAAAAAAACAACAACAACAACATCAACAACAACAAAACTGCCTCTTGTTTTGTAGTTGCACCTGAAGATTTCCGCTACACCAGTCAAGGCGGAGACATGCAAATTCCTGGTACTAATGATTTGGCCGAATTAAAACGGACTTCCGATGCTCTTACCATATTAGGTAAAATCAATGATGCACGTCAAAGTACACTTTTTATTGTCTGTATCAGTCTGGTTTGTCAAACTGCAGGTGTGCAGGATGACCAACAGATGGAGCTGTTTAGGATCCTGGCAGCGATTCTTCATTTGGAAATGTGACCATCAAGGCGAGTGGGAGAAACTCTGACAGAAGCTATATTGATGTAAGAGATTTTTCTAGTATGATTGTTATTGTAGTGAACAAGTTCAACGGACCTTTAGTGTAAACAGGACAATCAGCCTGATCTTTAGTGAAGCTTGATTTAGCTGCAAACTTGGGTTATTTTAACGATGCGCTTAGCTTTTATTGGGCATATTTAAGCACACATGACAGTCACTTGTGTCCCACACTGAAAATGAGTTGGAGCTTCATTTACTGGCTGCAAAGGAAATTACACAGGAGAAATAAAAACATATATATCGCCTAATTGTTAATGCTGCAGAGATGCTCAATTAGAATCTGGAGTCAAAAACAGTGCAGAAGATGTACATATGACATCACAAAAGGTACATTTGAGTGTCATGCAGGTTCTTCATGACCAAATTCCAGATTCTCAGTTTGAAGTTTTCGGAGCTTGCAAAATTCCACACTCTTGTAACAGCAGTTTCATAAAAAATAGAGACATTTTACTTTACTTTTTTTATTTTTAGTTTCACGGGATCCAGACAATGATTTAAGAGTAAAGTTGTTTCCCCACTAATTTTTCAGACAATTTATTAGTTTTCCGTCAGAGTAATTTAGAAGGGATGACTATTCTTTACTCCTAACTTTTATTTAGTTCACATAATCAATTTTCTTTTGTGTTTTATGTACTTGTCAGCTGAAGGACTACCCAGAGTGTGAGGTGTGTGAGCTTTCATTGAATGTGTTTGTTGTATTTTTTCCAGGCAGACGACAGATCTCTGGCCATCTTCTCTAAACTCCTGGGAGTGGAGGGTCCTCAGGTTGCTCACTGGCTGTGTAACCGTAAGCTGGCTGCTGGAGGAGAAACGCTGGTGAAACCTGTGCCGGGACGACAAGCTATGGAGGTCCGGGACGCACTGGCCAAAACATCTATGGACAGCTGTTCACATGGACAGTTCACAGGCTCAACTCAGCCCTGAGGAGTCAGAGAGGAAAGCCCAAGAACTTTATAGGAGTACTGGACATATACGGGTCTGCTACAGTTATCCACAGATGACTTTTTTATTTATTGTTTAAGGCATTCATTTAGTTTTTCTTTTGTCTTGCAGGTTTGAAACATTTACTAAAAACAATTTCGAGCAGTTCTGTATCAATTATGCAAATGAAAAACTACAACAGCAATTCAATAGGGTAAGATCCACAATTTTTTTTGTAGTAATTGCTGCAAAATTAGTCAATGCAAAGCAAAAATCTAATCTCATAAGGCTCATTAAATAAACTTGACTATATAGCATTGCAACATAAATGGTGTCAGTGCATACATGCATACATACGTCATATCATTACAGCAGCTGTAGTAACTTAGAAGGAAGATCTAACGTAAAGGATATCCCAGCCTGGATCAGTGCATATTTTTGTTTTGCCTCTAGGCAAAACACTTTAACCACAAAAAACACTTGCCTTTTGTGGATGAGATGTGTGGGATTTGTGGCTCATAGTCAGGTATAGCTGTAAAGATTATAGGCATCTTTGCTTTTCTTGAGGCCAGTTCAAATATCTAACTTTTTATTATGAACTGGGTAGCTGTCCATTGTTCTTTTGCCTTTAAGTAGTAAATTGTTTCTTCTGAAAATTCAGTGCCAGAATTTGTAGAAAAATGTTTCTGTTTTGAGCCTATGGTTACTTTAAACAGTGAAATGATGAACCACAAATATTACAATTTCAGTAAAATAGCAAAATGTGCCACAAATAAGTTCACAGTTTGAATTTTGGTAATTCCTTGTTTTTTTCTTCACAGCACGTGTTTCACTTGGAGCAGGAGGAGTACATTTGTGAAGATTGGACTGGCACCGGATCGAGTTCAGTGACAATCAACTGTGCATTAACTTGATCGAGGGGCAACTTGGCTTGTTAGATTTGCTGGACGAGGAGTGCAGGGTCTCTACAATGTCTAAACTTTATTGTACACAGTATAATGTGATCGGTCCTGTTCATTCAATGTGTTAATTACCAGATGCCTAAAGGGTCAGATGAGAGCTGGGTGAGAAAACTGTATGACCAGCACTTAAACAGCAAACCTCATCCTCATTTTCAGAAACCGCGTATGTCCAACAGTGCTTTCATTGTTCTGCACTTTGCTGATACGGTAATAAGCTGAATAACATCACACATATAGCTCACATAGCTCTCATGACCTGTGGTGACTCTTTCTATAGGTTCAATATGAGTGTCAAGGCTTTCTGGACAAAAACCGAGATACAGTCTTTGAAGAGCTGGTTAACATTTTAAAAGCAAGCCAAGTAAGTGAAATCAACTTTAAAAGAAGCACTTAAAAAGGTCAAATTATGTAAAATCTACTTTTCTGAGTTTTGGACTATGCTATAATAGGACTGGGTAAGCTCGAAAATAATATAATCAAAACCACCATGGTAATAATTGCTACTATCACATGACTAAACCTTAATTGTTCAATTAATATGCCAGACCTATGCAGTAACAATGTTCTCTCATCATTAGTTTACTCAAGTGCTCAGAAATTGTCTGTTTTCATCTACCCCCTATACCTGCCCAGTGCCCGCTGAGATTATTTACGGTATTTACATACAAAAAAAATGCAGAACAGGAAGCAAATTGACTGGTTGTGTGACCTGTCTATATTTTGCAGATGAAGTTTGTGTTTTACATTGCACAAAATGTAAATTACTGTCTAGCCCAAGTTATTACTAAATACTTATCTCCTTTAAGAGCCTTTTGAAGATGGAAAGTTGTGCCATTTTGCTAATATTTTATCGGATTTGAACTGTATGGCATTTTCTTCGATACATAATTCTCTTTTTGTCAGTCAGAGCTGGTGGCTGAGTTGTTCCAGCAGCACAAGCACTTCTTCTCTGTGACCCAAGAAAGTATTCAGTCTGGAAGAAGAGCTCACAAACTCACAGTGGGATTTCAGGTAGAAAATTTCATCTCTTTTATTTCATCGATCCAAAATTGTAATGACAATGTGTCTACCTTAGTTTCGCCAGTCTTTACAGCTGTTGATGGACACTTTAAACAGCACCACACCCCACTATGTCCGCTGTATAAACCCAATGACCTCAAACAGCCTTTTACGTAAGCCTGTTACTGACTATTTTACCTGTACTATATAATCTAAGTGAAATATGTACATTTATTACATCGGACTTGTTTGTGTCAGGTTTGATCCAAAGAGAACAGTCCAACAGCTGAGAGCATGTGGTGTACTAGAGACCATTCGCATCAGTGCTGCAGGTTTTCCATCCAGGTACAAACTATCAAGCAATCAAACAATCTATTCTGAGGATTCCAGAATCAATTCAAAATTAAATTTGTGACAACACGTCTTTAAATATTAGTAGAATTTTTATTGTTTAAAAATGAATTGCTCCCATGTGCCCAAGTTTACAGCATACATTTTTTTTATTTTTCTTTTGGATTTTTATTCATTATTTTGTTTTTTTGTAGTTTAAAGTACAATAACTAAATTGTATACTCATACTCAATGAGTATGTTCGAAACAAGAATCATGTTCTAAAATTTGATTTATTGCCCAACCCATACTTGTGTGTAAATAAGTGAATTTATAAAGAAGCAAATACCTCTTGAAAACATTTTTTTTATTTTATTATTAATTTATTATTGTATAAAATAAGATCAATACCTACTTGAAATTCTTTCCTCACAGTCTATGTGGGAATTGAAATAGTCATCATTTTAATTAGCATGTACTACTTTTGCGATGTATTGAAGTTTGAGACTTTATGCACGCATGCTGTCCTTTCCAGGTGGACATATGAGGAGTTCTACACACGCTACAGAGTTCTGCTGCGTGACGCTCATGACCAGGAGCACGCTCAGCACTTGTGTCGACACACCTTACCTGAGCTCATCCCTGATCCGGACCAGTACCGCTTTGGGAAAACTAAAGTGTTTTTCCGAGCGGGACAAGTGGCTCTGCTGGAGCGTTTGCGATCAGAAAGACTAAGGGTTGCCACGTGATCATTCAGAGCTGGGTTCGAAGGTGGCAGGCTCAGAGGCACTTTCAAAAGACCTTATGGGCTATCATGATCATTCAAAGATACATCAGAGGGGCACTGGCAAGACGGTATGGCACTCTTCAGTCGTCAAATGTGTTATTCCATTTTGCAGACCAATTACTACACTGCATAATATTTGAAGCTTGTAATGTAAGTGGCAGGATTATCAAAGCCAAAACTGGTCATGCTCAAATGTTTTTATTTTAATCTTAGGTGAATAAACCTTTGCTAGTGCAAAAAGATCTCTAAGATTTTTAATTCAAATACATAACCTTTTGTGTCCCCAGGCTTACCATGACAATGCGTTACACAAAAGCTGCTCTCATCATTCAAAAGACATACCGCATGATTGTGGTGAGACAGTTATTCTTAATGATTCGACAAGCCACTACACCATTCAGGCCTTCACCAGAGGCACCCTGGCACGGCGACAATATAAACAGGTTTGATACCCAGCTTTCTTGGTAAAATTTACTGCACAGTTACACTCACCATTGTGTTTTCAGATGCTGTCAGAACGAGCTGCTGTACTGGTGCAGTCCAGAGTTCGTGGCTGGTTAGCAAGGCGTGCCTACAGACGTGTGCGTGCTGCTGTGGTCTTCATGCAGTGCTGTGTGCGCCGATGTGCTGCCAGGAGAGAACTGCTTACTCTCAAAAAGGAGGCCAGATCAGTGGAGAGATACCGAGAGCTCAACAAAGGCATGGAAGTTAAACTGATGCAGCTACAGTTACGACTGGACCAAGAGGTGGAGATCGGATGTGGAGCATTTATATGTTATAATCAAAAGGCTTTATCATTTTGATGTGCTTGCAGGTCAAAGAGAGTGCATCCCTCAGGGAAAGCCTTACTGTATTGCAAGAGTCCAGAAAAGATGAGCTAGAAACTCTTCGGGCAACTATAGAGAAACTACAAAACCAAAAGCCTAAGCCTCAGCCCAGTCCTGAGATTATTAAGGAGGCAGAGGAGCAAAGACAAATCTATGAGAAGGCTGCACAGGAAATTGAAAAACTGACAAAGGTGCATTCCTTTACAAAATATAATTTTTTTCAATGTACATTGTAAAATGTTTGTATTGTTTAAAATGTTTCACCAGGAGTTACAATTGCTAAAAAATGAAAGAGAACATTTTGTTAAAGAAAAAGAAAACCTGTCAGCTCATCTCATCACACAACAACAAGCTGGAGAAGGCAAGTAGTACCTGTGTTAAATATTTCCACTTTGCACAACTTCACCATTTACATACTGTATGTGTCTATAGAGAGCATGCATGAGGCTGTGTTCAAAGCCACTGCTACTATTAAAAGTGAATTGGATGAAGAAAGGAGGAAGTACCAAAGTCTTTTAAGGGACTTTTCCAGACTAGAGCAGAGATACGACAACCTCAGAGAAATGAGTCTGCTTACAGAGGTCTGAAACAACATCAAATTAAAACATTCTACAATCTATTTTTGACAATAAAAAGACTTTGACTCCTTTTCCTATAGCGCACCACAGGTCACAGGAGGAACGACTCCACTCAGAGCCTGACCTTTGAGCCTCTCTCTCCCTCTCTGACTCCTCTCTCTTCTCTTTCAACCACACCTCTGTCAGCATCCCCCTTCCCATCAGGGCTGCCCTCTCCTGAGCTAGTGCGCAGGGTCAGCATCACATCGCCCACCTTGGACAAGAGAGCACCATGGAACACAGAATATCCAATGGTAATGCTTAAATATTTTATAATGACAATTGCAATCTATACCACATGTTTGTGTTAGGATGTGTTGATGGAGAGCCTGGATGTGGCTAAAGATTTACATTCACGATGAAAGAAGATGATTTGGCTCATGCTTATGATGCTGTCCGAGTGGCAAACAAGTCAGAAGGCTTACTATGTTATGTTTTATACAAGTACTCCTTCCACTTCCATAATATGTAATATTTGCTCTTCAGATTTCTGGAAAATCAGTTACGTAGTCAACACAATCAGTGGCAGAATGAGATTGAGGTTTTGAAGTCTCAGCTTCGAAAAATGTCAGTCTGTCCTGGCACAATGCCACAGGTAAACACAGTGATCTGTGCCACTGCAGCCCATGCTTGACTGTGTTTAAAATGTATTTTAACTCCTTACTGTTTTTTTAGGATTTCAGGAGTTGCTTGCAGCTCGAGAGCAAGAATGTGTGAGACTGAGGCTGAGCTGCGGGACCTTAAAAACACCAGTACGCTCAGGAGACTCCTGACTCAAGGTTTGCCACATGGCATATTTCATTATACTCCGGACCACATGGACAACATTTTAATAAAAAAAAAAAGAAACTTTATTGATGAATAAAGTTTCCTTTTGCAGTTCTTCCTGTATCTTCAACATCTCAGGACAGCCCATGTTTAACAGAACTAAAGTCTGCCCCGACATCAGGTTTACTTGAATGTAGGAAAAAGATGAAGGCAAACTCCTAAAAAATCTAATCACAGGTCAGTGTTTGCTTTTTGTCTTGTTGTTAGAATATAGGACCAGCAATAAGCCGTAGCCTCCTCTGATGTGTTTTTCAGACTTGCGTGGGGACATGGCCCTCACTTTGCCTCCAGGTTTTGCTGCCAGTGTTCTCTTCTTGTGTCTTCGACAGATCAACCAAGGGGGAGAACATGCACGAACTCGATCCTTCTGCATTGCCTTTGTCTCTGCTATTAAAGCAGTTTTAAAGGTAATTCCACTCTAATGTTGTGAAAATGTACACCCCCACCCCTTTAATTTTATGCGCTTTTTTGGTGATCAATAGAAGCACTGCAATGATCTAGACATGACAGCCCTTTGGCTCAAAAATGGCTCTTTGCTGCATGACCTTTTGGCCCAGCACTCATCAAAGCAGGTGAGAAGGTTTTTAGATATAAAATAATAGTTAAAGTACGTATAAATATGGCTATATTTTCAGACATGTGATTCAGAAGAAATAGTCCCTTTATTGGTTGACCTGGGTGACCAAATTCGTGCCTTGAATGACCTTTGTATTCAAGCTTACCAGCAACTTCTGTCCATCACTGAGGCTCGACTGCAGAATATTTTGGTACGAACACTCCCATCAAAATGCTGCACATTTTTGTATTTCTGTTTTTTTTTCTCTCTGTACTAGTGCCGGCGCTGTTGGAGAGTGAGAACATCTCAAGCCTGCCAGGCTCAGCTGGAAAGCGGCCATTATCCAGGAAGCGGGCAAGCTCAGACCCTCGGATGATTGGGGGAGAAGCCCCTAGCATGAGCTCTTTACTGAGAGAGTTAAGGGCACTACACACTGCTATGTCCCGCCAGGCTTTGGCCCCTGAGCTGATAGAGCAAGCCTTCCACCAGCTAACCTACCTCATGAGTGCCTCTGCCTTCAACAGCCTGCTTCTTCGCAAGGACATGTGCAGCTGGAGTCGTGGCATGCAGATACGGTATAGCTTCTAAATAAATATAAATTCCATAAGTTCAGCAATATCTGTATAAACCAGAAAATAGATCTAAAACATAAAGTGGAAGTAGCTACGTATTTAATCATCTTTGTTGTAATTTATATCAAAGTATAAGCTATAAAAGTAAATAATTGTGTTTAATTAATTTTATATTGAGTGCTTTATCACTTACAAGGTACAACTTGAGTCTGCTGGAGGAATGGCTGCGGAGTCGAGAGCTGTCTGCAGGGGGCGCCGTGACCTCACTGGAACCCTTGATCCAGGCAGTGCAGCTGCTGCAAATGGGAAAGAAAACTGAAAGTGATGCACAGTCACTGGTTCAGACATGCACAGCTCTATCTAGCCAGCAGGTGGTGCGCTTTTCTTCTTCAAGGAATACAACAACAGTATGTGCATTAACAAATTGTATCTGTTTTGACCTCTCAGATTGTGAAAATTCTGACCCTCTACACGCCCCACAGTGATCTTGATGAAAGAGTTACTTTAAACTTTATTCGAATGGTCCAGGTACTAGTTGTTATTTTGTTAAAATAGTTTGCAACATTTTATAATTCTGTGCTTCTTTATAGGGGCTTTTTAAAACCGCCCTGACAGCCAGACTCCACAGCTCCTAATGGACGTGAGGCAAGTCTTTCCTGTGATTTTTCCAGCTTTGCCTTCACCAAACATTCATGCAGATCAGCTGAAGATCCCAGACAACCTCAAGATCTCCTTTTTACGCAAGGCCTAAATTGTAAGAATTTATGCCTGTCTGGACCATTATATTACTAAAAATACTTGGACTCACTGTAGAAATAATTAAACATACACTCACAGTTAGACTTCATATTTTATTGGAAGCAGAATCACATTGCATCTGCAATCCAAGTTCATCCCAAATAAGAACATCCAAAATAAAAAAAAAAATTGTAAACATCTCAAGTATAAAAAAATTCTCATGCGAGTACTTTGTACCACTACACGCCGTCCGTAAAACATATGTATATATTCACATACAAATAGAAAACAATAATGACATTTGTTTTGTATGTTTTTCCCAAAGAAATTTGACAACAATTGGCATGTAACATCAAATAATTATGCGTGCTGGCACAATACATGTTTTACTTTTTGTTTTATTGTTCCTATCATGCACCATTTGTGGAAGTACAGTTGGCAGTGCAGAGATGACAGAACATGCTTGTCTGTCTGTCGGCTTGAATCTTTGTGCTTCTACTATGTCTATGACCGTGCAGGCTTGCCCTTCAGGCCAGCACATCAGCCAAATCCTTTTTATTTCTCTTATACATTTCATTGTCAACAGCAAGAAATAAAGATTTTTTTTCGTGGCATTTCCGGCTCTAAATGATGTGTTGTAAAACTCCTCTGAACAAAAGATGCTGTACAGGTGTCACTTTCCTTTTGAGACACTAATATCATCCATAATATCTACAATTGTACAACTCTCTTCAAATGTAACACACCACCCTGGTTAGCTACATATCCAAGTGGGTACCCATAAATTTGCAAGTCACCTGAAGCAAAATTTAAATCTATAAAAGAGCAGCAAACTTCACATGACAAAGTTTATATATATTTGTTTTTTGTTTTGCTTTTTTAGGTATTTACAACATCGACAACTTTCTTTCTCTATTCAGTGTGATCACAACTGCAATATTTGGCCTGTAACAATAGACAGCATCAACAAGATATCAGACAAAACACTTGCGCTGATATATTAAACCCACAATGTAAACATTTTAAGACTCTTTCAAAATCTAAAATATTTAAAAATTAGATGCATAGAAATCATTAACATCTTGTCAAAAGGGTTAGAAATTATTTACTTCTAAGTGCTTCTCAGTGGCAACTTAAAAACACCCTGTCATTTCCAATTTAAATAACTACGTTTAACTTTGCACTTCAAGAAAAAATGTTACTGCTTCTAGATAAATAATTCAATAAACTTTATAAAACAGGGCATCCATAAAATATTTTTAAAGAGACCATTCATGTTCATGTAGTGGACAAAAGGATGCAATGACATGCAATTCCTGTATTTTGTTGAACATATGTTGGTGGCGCAACAAAGACCCTGTGCTTAACTACTTAAACTAGAAGATTTCAAATATTAGTTGTCCTAACCAGAAGCAGTCTGGCGATGCAGCCCTTTATAGGTAATCCGGGACTAAACTGTGTCCACTGGTCATTTCCCTCTTGAAATGCATCCACCCCTACTTTACATCTTCAACTGTTAGGCAGTCAAGGGCTGATTGTGGAATGTCGTTTCACATATACAATATAAATACCATCATGGGCAAGCACAGGATGTGTCCTTCCCTTAAATGGCTTTCAGTGAATACATTTGTAGGTAACAGGCAGCACAGGTGGCCACATGAGGTCAACATGTCACACACAAGACAGTTTCTGATAATCCACGCTCTATACAGGCACTATGGAAGAGACGGACTACACACAAGGACCCACGAGACAGAAGGCATTGGGGTATTAGGCAGTGTGCTCTGTTACAAATTTAGACAAACATGGAACTTCTCATGTACCAAACTTAAACCCATTAATTCCATATAACAATTTATATCTGTCTAAAATATAATTTATCTATAATAGATAAATCTACTAAAATATAAATAATTGAATCAATATAAATATAATCTGGAAGAAAGACATTGTTAATAATTTCACATGTTAAAATTATGAATGACAAAGATGAGAGACTTTTGGAATGTCGGAGGCCTTGCAGCCATTGACGGTCATTCAGCCAGTTTGACCTGTTGTGCTTTAGGTGGATCTTGGCATTATTAATTATCTTTTGGCACTTATGGTCCCTTCTGAGCAGCTGCAAGGCAGAAATATGACACAAAACTCTAAATGTGGTATGGTTCTTGTGAGACTTAGAAAGGCTACAATTTGTCACCCTGATCATCATATGAAAACATAGTTTATAATGACTCCATGAAATATTACCAACACCAATATAATGCTCTGTTTTTTGATGAATGTGTTTTCTCTGTGCTTGTACAGGGGCAGTGACTAGCAACAGCTCCTTAGAGCTCTAGAGGGCAGTATGTAGCGGTGTAATATCCTATTTCTTAGCTGCGGCCCTCTTCTGCAGAACGTTGGTCTGACTTCAGCTTCACAAATTCTTTGGCCACATCATCGTTGTTTCTCTGTGAGAGGATGCGCAGCACGGTGAGGCCCGTTTCATCCATGTTGATACGTTTGCCCAGTGGCAGCCAGCAGGCCACACTGCCTTTAGAGGCCACATCCTTGAGCTGCAGGACGGCCATTCCCACCGTGCGATCCTCACGAGCAAAACAATAGTCCTTTACACAGACCTGCAGCTCGTAGCACTCAGGGCCCACTTCATTACTCAGAGTGCTGCAGAACAGACAGAGATATTACACATACAGTACATATACACACATGTGAAACACATATGTCAATACTTACAATGTGAACGTTTCATTGTATTTAGGAGCCCAGCTGTTGTTCTTTGATTTCGTGGCGTACTTCCTTTTTTTGTCGCTTAGGTGAGGCCCGATAATATAGACCTCCACAAATGGTCTAAATATTCCCTGTGTCTGCCACCTCAGGTCATTGGCAGCGACGACTGTCACAGAAAGGAAATGAGAAGGAAGACAGAGGGACAGTGTGGGTGAGTGAGAACAGAGAGAGAAAGAGAAAGAGTCGTGTGAAAATGAGCAGCAAAAATACACACATTATCTCTGCAGTCACATTCAACATTCAAGGCTTAAAATCAGCTGATAAATGACAAGAAGCTGCATTTAAGATTTTTTTTTAGTCCTGTTATTATTATTTTTACCTTTGACTGTGACCTTGTGTTCTCCAGTGCTAGGATGTGTAAAAATCTCCACATGTATGGACACCTCTCCAACTGCATCATCAACACCTGATCCTGGTGGACATAGACACATACATTTCAATGACATTTCTCCTTGGACCATAGGACTGCTTGTATCCCACACATGCCATGAGGAGATTGTTGAAAAAATCCCACTTGTTTTGCAAAGCATTGACAGAGACCAAATTAAAATAATTACTGTATATCAGGATATTAGTGACGGATGTAAAATGGCAGACAAAGCACCTATGAGTAGGTACATGGTGTTCTTTTATAGCTGAAAACTTGTAAATAGTTTCTTTTTATTAAACTGTACCCGTTCCCACTAATAGATGGTTGATGTCTGCCAGGATGCAGGGGTAAGTTCAAGTTTGGGTGAATCTCATAACAACCAAGTCATGCTTAAAGGGATCTAGAAATCAGGAACGATGTTGATAAAATACTTAATTGAGTCATTAAGTTCTAATATATCACAGAGAGTTTGAGGTTGAGACTTTTTCCTTGGGATATTAAGGCAGATGGACATGTATTTCAAATGTTTTAATTAGTGTTGTCACTCTGTCAACTGTATCTTTGTGGCAAGGACCAGCAGCCTGTCGACATGTGAGTCTTCTGTACTAGCCACCCACTAAACAAGGTGTCTGTTCCTGGCATGCCGCTCTCCGGGCAGCAGTTTGAGATCCATGCTCTCTGTGCCAACACGACCAAAGAGAGCAGCAGCGTCCATCTGGCCTCATCTAGTCCATGGAGGACATCCACCAGACATGAAAAACAAACTTTACTGATGAAGAAGTAGAAATAGTATAACCAAAAAGTACACACTTCATTATTCTGCAACCCAAAGTGCAAAAAAAAAAAACATCATTAGAATTTTCTATAACAGCAGCCATTTCAAGACACTAATTAGCCTCTCCTCCGACAAACTCAGCAGCATCTTTATGTGGATTTACATTCAAGAAGATGAAGCTACACACATTTAGTTTTGTCTATGTGAAAGATGCAGTTAAATTAGTACAGCATTGCCAAAAATGTTGAAGCCTACTTTATTCTTAGTTAATTGAACATCAAACATAAAAAAGGTCAGTTGTGTTTTTGACAATAACTTCAAGTGACAAAGCGGATCACTTGCCTCAACAGGATGTTTTTCACTGGCTGATTTGGGCACTTGTGCATCTGCTGCTGAGGTCTCTGCGCTGCATGTGAGAGCTCTGAGAGACTAGACCAGTGTTCCCAATCAGGGATAAGGGGAACCTGGGGGTGTGCAAGCACTTAACTAACTACTAGAAAGTACTTGGAATGATGTGACATTTAACATAATTTTAATGTAACAATATTTTTGGAGGGTATAATTGAATTGAGTTTACAATATACCACTAAAAACTAAATTTACCTAAAATCCTGACTCAGAAATACATATTGTGAGACAAAACTCGAGGGGCTCTCAAACAACAAAAGACTGGTCTAGATGGCATACCAGGCAAACACAAGGGACTCCCTCAGACTAACTGCAATATAAATATCTTACAAATCTTCAAACCAGGAAATAATTTTTGTAGTTAAAACATAAAGACCTGGTGTCTGCAGACTCAGACAGTCACATTGCCTTTGCTCGGTGTCTCTTAGCCCACACTAACATTCATGCTTGCTGGGCCCTGGGGCTTTGAGTGACATCATGCTGGATTAGGATTCCTTTACACTTTAATGCATTTTTCCTCTTTGCTCTGATGTCCACACTTCATGCTTTGGTCTGCCCATACATACCCTCAGTGTATGTATAGAGTGCAGTACCGTTCACACAGACATCAGTGTGTACGTTTCATGCACCAATGCATAAAGTCAGTGTCTTTTTAATCATATGCATTTGAAAAAAAGAGAGAAAGAGGGAAGTATGTTCAACTATCTGTTGACATGGGTCAGGCAGGAGCATCAGGATGTTCATGGTGGGTGGAAGGTGGAGGGACTTGGGCTTTGGTCTGAAGGTTTGTCTTCAGTGTCTCAGGCTCTTTGTCCTGAGTGAAACATACCCTTGTCTGGGTAAATATCCTCACTACTGGTGAACCTCACCCCCTTCCCGCCGAACACTGGCCCACAGACAGGGCAGAGCGGCAGAACGGGCACAGAAAGGAGACACACGGACAAACATGAAAATTACACATAAAACGCACACCCACATTGATATTTACTGGTGCGTGTATGTGTTCAAAATAAAACGACTTTTTCTTAGATCTAGCTCTGTAGCTTTTGTGTGACATATATGTACTTTTGACTTGAAGTCTTGTTATATCTTGTGACCATAGGTGGGCAGCGGAATCGTACCTCTTCACAAGTAAATGCAAAGTTACGTATAATTAAATTAAATAATATTAGTTAAAGAAAAGTAAAAAGTAGTGATCCTAGAAAGTAAGAAAAAAAAAAGTATTCAAACAAGTGTAACTATATTAACTTCTGGAAATGACATCTAACTTTTGAATTTGATGTTGATCTAATTGGATGAACAAAAATGTAAAAACAAAAACAAAACAAAAAAACAGTTCTGCAATGCAAAAGAAGAAACATTCACAAATTGTATATTGTCAAGAGACATTGCTGGTCATTTAAATTTACACTCATTTACTCACAGCAAGAAGCGTAACCAAAGATTTGACTTAAGTAAGAGTACCAATATTTCAAACAAATTATGACTTTAACAGGAGTAAAACTGGTAGAAAAATACTCTTTAAAGTAGAATTTCTCTAAAAAGTAAATGCAACTGAGTGCTACCCACCTCTGTTACTTATGTTTGCATGTTTGAGATAAGTGTTTAGATTTATTAACGTGTTGTTGACTGTTACATGTTCAACTGTGACAAAAAAACAAACTTGAAACAAGAAGATTAACTGTCAGTGTGTCCTAAAGGTGAGAATAAATTTGATTGCATTACCTTGAGCGTTTTGTGACTGGACAAAGGTCTTTACGAGTTTGTCTGTAGCCTGAGTGTAGAGGGACAGGGCGTAGTGCAGGGACAAGAGATCAGGACTCTTCTCCAGGAATGTCTTCTTCAAACCCACACCGCCAGCATGGAAGTATTGCTATAAGCACAAATTAATCAGAACAAGTGACTAACTTAAAGTGCTTGTAACAAGTTAAGCTACTTGTTTAACTACATTACTACAACAAATAAAAATATTTACAATTTTTGTTAACGTTTTATACATTTCAGGATAGTTTAGTCATTTTTTAGGATAAAATTCGAAACTATTTCCTGGTTAGAAATAATAACACCATTCTTACTTACCTACCTTTTTATTAATAATTACAATTATTAATCTTCTATATAAATTAAAATCATAAAAACCATGCAAACTTTAATGATATTTGATATACTGTATTTCCTAACCTTTATGGTGTCTAGAGCCAACTCAATAACAGCACACTGCTTTGGTGTGAGAGCCTTGGCCTCCTCCCGAACCATGTGCTCCTAAAAAAAAAAAAAAAAAAAAAAGCAATTAAAAATCAGTCAGAAGATTTTATATTTTCAGCAGTGGCTTCATCTTTCAAGTGTAAGACATCGAAATGGCAAAACAAACCTTCAACTTGGACAGCTGCCCAAGCTCTTTGGCAGCATTAAAGATGAGCTGTGTTCCCTGAAATGTGAAATAGCCAGAGATAAAGAAAGAGACAGGGAAAGGCAGACAAGAAAAAAAAAGCCATTATTCGCACGAAAATTACTTTAACAAAGTTTAGCGTGACACAGAGGACAGTGACATCCCTGACACACACAATTACACAACCTTACTCTAAAGCGCTTTACACTTGTCAAGGTATTTTCTCCTTCAATCCCTGTTATCAAATGTATGTGTCGTTCCACCACATTACACTGCTGAACACATCCACACACAGACATCTCAGTATGAAGAAAAGGGGAAGGCGCCTCAGCTCATTGTGGAAGGAGGAGAGGTAGACAGAACTGTGCAGACACTGATGCATGCCCACAAGGTTCAACCTAAACACACAACATGTAACTGGATGGTGCTTACTACGGAATTTTAGAAGCTATGCAAAAGATATACTGTATATATAGTATTGTTATTACTACAGTAATGTTAATAAATTACACGAGTGCTACAAATGTAGAGTTTATGCAGATGACATCACAACATTCTAAATGTTAGCAGAGTGGCCAAAACACATCTAAAGATCTAAGATCTAAAGTAGGCCATGTGGTTCGAGGACACAACAACAATTACGCCGCTATTTGTCCCTCTGCAATTACTCTGCTGTCTCCAAAACACAACACGGCTACTTGAAAATGGAGAAAAATATATATATTTTTAATGTAAAGCTGAACACAACAAAAATACAAAATCTGATAACAAAAAGCACACAAACCACAACTCC
Organism: Mugilogobius chulae; assembly: GCA_038363315.1. NCBI lineage: Eukaryota > Metazoa > Chordata > Actinopteri > Gobiiformes > Gobiidae > Mugilogobius > Mugilogobius chulae. The sequence continues at coordinate 32,695,126 of CM076412.1, read as the reverse complement.
TGCAGAGTATTGATTTTTTAAAAGAAAAAAAAAAATATGGTAAATGCAGAACAGGAACACTAATACTTCTCTCACATTTCTCCATGGCACAGAATTTGAATCAATTATTCGAGCCTTAATGACATTTTTTGCCCAAAAGTAAAAACAATAATACATTTTCAGCTACTATTAGCAAACAGAAAAGCAAGTTTAAGTTATTTTCTGTAAAAAATTAAATCTCCTTGACCAAAAATAAGACCAACTGTCAAGATACACTATTTATGAAATGTTCTTATTTATTGAAATGATGTCACTGCATAACCTCAATCGAAGGAAGTTTAAACTTAAACCACCAGTATCAAGGAGAATATGCATTAAAGCACAAGTGAAAAAATAAGTATTCCACTGCTTTGTTTGACTGGAGAGCTGAGGGAAAGAGACAAAGACAAGGACATAAAGGAGAGACGAGACACATTGATCTGAAGGTTTAGTCCTTACATCACTGTGAGACGCGCTCTTCAGTCTCCCCTGGAAAGAGAGCATGGGGTTATTATCGCAAACAGTGGACAGTCCAAATCTGGCTTCCCTTCAACGTACAGTACATGAAGAGCATGTACCACAGAAATAAAGGTCAATATTTGCTAAGCAATAACCTCCGCAATATACCAGACACAGCAAGAAAGAGATAACATTTGGGTTGGCATCTGTGTGCAACAACAAACGCTTTCCGTTATACAGATAAAATCTATCAGATACCATTTGTCTCATATTATATTTGGCATTAGCAAGATGCTTATTCAAATGAAAGGCTGGCATCAGTCTCTAGCTTCTACTTCAACTGATTACAGTATCAGCTTGATTATTTACAGGTAAAGGGGACATATTTTGCCAAATCAACTTGTATGAGTTTTTATTCTTGTTTCCTTATCATTAGCTTACTCAAAATTGTGTATACAGTAGATTGTCTGATGCGTGATTCTATAAACCTGGTTTGTCCTACAACTTAGGCTTAAGTGCTCAGAAAATGTCTGTTTTCACATACCACCTATCCCCGCTTGCATTAGTGCATTTTTTCAAGAAGGTTTGACTCGGTGATAAACAAATAGGTTTCATCATAAATGTTGTAATTTAAGTATTTTACAGCGATCCGCTTACTATGGTAAACTAAAATCCTATTTCTATTACTGAGCAGTTTACAACAAATAATTTGGTTTACACTGAACAAAATGAAAAATAATGACCTATGTTAAATGTAGCTTGACAAATGATAATACAATGCATGATATGTCTCCTTTAAATTAACTCAAATACCAAAACATGTTAACTTTATATATGTATTTGGGTATAGACATGTCATCATAGTTCACAACAAAACATCAAGTCAAACCACAACAGACCGACAGTCTGCAGAGAGACATACAGTACAGGTCGTACAGTATACTGAGGAGACTGCTCTGTTGAAATAGATCAGATGCAAGCAACAAACCCACAGGAAGGCATAAGACACAGTTCAAACAGAGAGAGAAGAGGGAAGAGAGGGCAGAAGGGAGCAAAGGTCTATGTCAAACCACTAAAAGATTCATCCCACCAAAGTCCAGGTAAAAGGACACATAGCAACGCAATAAGGAGAATGACCACTTCCAGCCTGAAGAAGTGATTGGAAAGAAGAGACAGCAGAGGTAGGCATTGATTGGTGGAGAATTGGAACGAGACCTATCAGAACCAGTCGAGAATGCATCATGCTTCTGTCTCTACACACAAGAGACAGGACTGGGCCAGAAGGTAGAAAGATATTCAGGAAGTATAACATTGGGGGTGAAGAGGTGTTGAGTGGGGATAGTAATCATAAATAAATAGAGGGAGACTTGCAGCCATATACAGCAGAGAAACCCAAACCACCGTGGACGGACAAACAGACAGACACGCAGGAGTGATGTACTTACAATCATCTGTGGAGGGAGAGCGGTGGGAGCAGGATGTCATAATAATCACAACAACAACAACCAGAGAGAAGGGTCAGTTAAAATATAAAGAGCCCCACATCAATCAAGAAATACACGTTTGGGCCCAAGTCAGAGGCGACATCACACCAAATTCTGCTTATCTAACTGTATAAGTCAGCTTTTAGGCCAATAGTTAGATTGAATAGTTCTAGTGCTCTTCTTACTGCAGTACTGTGATATGAGGCTCTTTTAATATTAAATCATAAACACAAATAAAGACACACAAACTCAAAACAAAAGAAATTAAAAGGCTGCTTTCCATGTAGGATTTTTTTTAACAGAAATCCAAGCAAATTGCAGGAGGTTTGTCAGTACATTAAACAAGCTTTGACCAAGTAAGTGTTGGGTGACATACTGATGAGCAGCCACGAGTTAGAATGATATGGTGCACTCCTATTGTCTATATTTTTAGCTTTTTTATTGCTTTGCTCTGTGAAAGCTCTTGAGGAGTTGCTGGATATAATGTGTGCGGGGGTGGAGATGCGAACACGATGCATGAGAGATGATGTAAAAGCAGTTTAATCCTCTGTCAGCTGCTGTTTGTTTATTGAGAAGACAACTCGAAACAAAAAATGTCTGCCTTTGAAATCCTCGTTTGCATCTTTCAATTTCTCCTCCAGTTATCTTCATGCAGTTCTTGGAGTTTTTTATTGTGTTTGAAATCAGCCATTTAGCAATCATCCAATCCAATGTAAAGAGAATTTACTTCATGTCTGATGAAACTATTCACTAAGTAATGAATGGTGCAGAGGATCTCACCGTTTGGTCAGTCAGCGGAGGCAGGACAATGGTCTTCTCCATGGTATTCATAACCAACTTCCACAGCTCCTTCAGCACGCGCTTTAGCACAGTCTTCTCACAAATCTTTGCAAACAATGTCAGGCTGTCAGGATAGAATGAGCGATAGAGAAGGGAAAAAGAAACGAAGAATCAACAATCAAAAGGAGTTAATATAACAAAACCAAACTTTTTTGTTTATTCAAAGTTTTCAAAGCTAAAACAGACACTGTGGGTAAATTGTCTCACTTGCTGTCTAGGAACTCCATGATGGGCTGGAGGACATTGTCGGCGTCCTGGGCCACACTGCTGGCGTTACCCACATTAGATGTTCCCTTTACCTGAGCCAGGATGTCTCCCATCTGCTTCACATTCTCCTCAATGTGGGGCTGGAAACTAGACAGAAGAATTCAAGAAGCGTTTAGTTGATTAAATTGTCAAATTGTTTCAAAAGTCCACTTGAGTATCACAGCTGAATCAAGTTCTTGCGAATAATAAATGCACAATGCATTGTTTGTCTAAATTCAATTAAACTTTGTGCGTAAAGCATCTTTTAGTTTCCAAAGCTCTGCACATAATATGAGCTTTTTTTTTTTTATAACTGTTTATTAAGTGTGAGGGTAATCTTCTTAGAGTTTGCTCTTGTTCAAAGTGCATATGACAGAATAAACTGCACTTTTTAATATAACATAGTGAACATGATTAAGACTGTAACAAACATTTAGCTTGTTTTCCCAGTTTCCCAGTTTGGCTGTTTTGATAAAGGTTTATAATTGTCTTTTGTCCAGCAAACATGACATAGGCAGCAGAAGCAATTCCACAACTAGATCGTTTTCACATTTTTGCCCTTTTGTGACATGTGGAGGGACTCTGTTTTAGAACTCAAATTACTTTCTGTAATTTTCATCCTATTTTTGTCCATTTCTTCACAAATTGAAACTGTTGTAAAACAATAATGAATATGTATACAATCCACCAAAGTCAAAATCAGAAAAATGCAATCACATTTATGGGCCTTTATGGACTAAAATTAGCTCTAAATTAGACTTGGAATACAACTTTTGTAGTCTTTTTGGCAAGTGGAGCTTGGTGTAAAACCTTTTTAATACTACTAATAGAACATTCAACAAATGGACCTACATTTTTTAGGATCACACAGATTCTCCCAATAATATGCACATTTCACACAAACATCACTTTCTGCTTAACCCCTTCCAGTAGAAGCAATACTAAAATGTATCAGTTAACTTTCCCATGTTACTAATGTTATGCCTGAAAGATGCATGTATTTACCTGACTGCAAAGACTCTACTGAGGTCATCCATTACATTGTTGAGTTTAACCTGCAAATCCTTTAGAATGTCACTGGCCTCAACACACAGCTGATGAAAAACAAGAAAATACAATAAATGCACATTAAACAGTTGCTTTATTAAAGTGTGTGTGCCTATTGAATTGATTACTGACATCTTTTCCACCCATTGCTTCAAACATCTTCTCCAGCTGGACTCTCAGTTGTTGGATGTTGTTTATCAAGATGCACGGCTGTGAAACAAAAGCATTCATTTTCAGTCATTTTACATCTCCAAAAATCTGGTCCAAAATCTTCTTTTAAAACAGGAAGATAATGGTTACCAAATAGGTACTTGTGTCATAAAATATGAGTATGTCATAAGGCATGAGCCAGTTTTCCTGTTAATAATATCCTTTTTTAATCTATTTGATTTCTGTTTCATACTGTATCCATTCACTTGGCTAAAGTGCATTTAAACAATATTCATTTTAATGTATTCTGCTTAGATATTACTGGCTGAGTAAAACATTGGAACCACTCACCACTTTCTCCATTGTAACATAGTTAGGAAACAACCTGGAGATGACATCGGCGTAGGACAGAAGGACATTGCTGATAGTCTGTAAAAGAATAGAAAGGATATTAATGCAATAATCAGAAAACCTCAAACTTAACCAGTGCAAATTCTAAGTACCTTTGCAAATCTCTTCATGTAGTGTCCAACTATTTGTGGATCCGGGCACTCTAGTTTCCGAATGATCTCAAAGCTCTGATTGAGTTGGGAAAACACGTCCACCACTGAACAGGAGAAAAGGGCGTGCTCTGAAGTGACTTGGAACTGTGGGTAGATAAAACACATCAACGTTAGTTGTTTAAAGCTTAAGGCGGATGTACTGTAGAAAGTTATCAAGGTTCTGGGACGAACACATACCGGTACTTTGTTTTTACATGTTCTAATCCATTCTTTATGAAAATAACTTCTTAGCTCATAGGGGAATTGTCAAAACCATACAAGCGAATCAGTGTAAATCAGAGCATCATTTCAGACCCTAGCTTTACTCCTTTTAATTACTAAAGAAAATGTAGGCATTTTTAATCGATTTTTCACGGTGTGGAGTGTGTTTTGCTGAATTAAACTTAATCACACACAGAGGCTAAAACTATTGGTACTGTATCTGCTTCACAATGATTCAGACATTTGTTTGTTATTTTAAGTAAATAGTCTTAAGCTTTCAGGAGGTTTTTACAATTCTGCTTATGAGAAAAACTACAAATATATATATATATATAATATATATATTATTTAATACATAACTTCTTATTCTGAAGAGTTATGTGCGTAAAAGGCTCTTTCAACTATATCAATCTCTCAGTGTTTTTTAATGGTTCATGGATGTTTGAGTAATCTTAAATTGTCCTGCAGTTGATACAGATTGTTCAAAAATATTTTTTCTCCTATTCCTGTCTCCGCCCACATGTTCGTATTTACATGTGATTACTTTAGATCTATAAAGTATTTCGATTCCATTTTATATTTTTAGATCAATTTTCTGTTTAACAAAAAAAATGTATGTATGCCATAGTTTATTACTAAATGCAAAAAAAAGCACAGAATGTCTTGTATAAAAACATGACTAGTCATGTTGTTAAAAGGATAATCATTGCTAATCTGTACTACATAATACTACTATGATGGTATAGGTAAAAACTACTAAAAAATAGAAAAAAAAAAGAATACAAGCTCCAAGGTTGAAACCTTTGGCAAGCTCCAAGACTCAGCAGCTATTTTAATCCAGTGCTTTGATATGTTTCTGCCACAGAAAAGGCAGGGCCCGCAGCTAGTTAGACAGCTCTCCGAAGACAGGTGAGACCACTGCTGTATGTCTTGTAATTGGCTACAGGTTTGAGACAGTCTTGAATTGGCTTGAGGTGTGCAGCTGTTACCCCGAGGAGTCTGGGTAATGAGGTGAAGAAATGTGTCTTGCTGTTAAAACTTTAGAGTAAATGCGTATCCTACTGTCAAAAAGTTATCACTCCATTTAAAATATTCTCAAAGAGGCAGTTCTTTGCACCTTTAGGACACTGTGAAAAGAACTGAACAAGAATGCATGAATAGTTTTTTGGAGACTGACCAACATACTTTTCATGTCCAATGTTGATTCAGTTTTCTATGAATTTTTAGAAAACATAAATACATAAATTAAATTGACTACAAACTCAATAACAGCTCTGTTTTAACACAACATATAAGACAAGAGAGTGTGCAGCTTTTAAAGTGTTCTTTAGGCAGCAAGTTGGCCAATGCATAATATCGGTCTTGTCTGAATTGAGGCCAATAGCCAAATATGCTAAAAGGGCCGATATATTCTGTTTGTAGCTTAGTCACAAATAACAATGTTTCTATATGTCCATACAGGGTTCCTGCACAACTTCTAGAATGAAATTTAAGACTTTTTAAGACCCTTTTTGTAAGACTTTTGAATAAAAAATTCTTTATTCTCTACATCCTCATATCCTCCCATGTGCCAGGATTTTTTTTTATGAAAAGAAAAAAAAAGATCTTTTAAATTATACATGTTTGTTTTGTAGTGATATAATCTGACCACACCCCCCTTCCAAATACTAACAAAGCAACAAAGCAGTTTTGTTTTTTTGATTACACACAGAACTAGCTGCTGCACATACAAATGGTTAATTTGATGCCAATTAGATCTTTTCTAACTCTGTTTTACACAGCATAACCTTATTTACTCAACCCTTGCTATTAATAATCTCCTTATTAGAGTGATATTAATACATTTTTGTATATGTATAGGCATACTCGAACCACAAAAACTACTGTATATGATGGCAGTAACACTTATTACCAAGAGCTTAATAGGAATAAACTTCATAAAAAAAATATAAACAATTATAGAGAGTTTGTTAATAGAAAACTGTTGGCAACCATCTAACAAGCAACAGAACAGATTCATGCAGAATAAGGCATGAATAAGGTAAGAACAGAATTAAATTTTTTGAAAAAATAATCACTTACATTAATGTAAATTATCAGCCAGTTATATGTGAATCTTAATATTAAGCACTGTCTGAAATAAACTGACTATCCTATTAAGGCATAAACCTCAACATCTTCAACCTAAAAGAACCTATGAGAATGTATTAACTGTTATATCATCGTGGCCATAAAATATCTCACTTAAACAGCAGACTGTGCAAATGCATGGACAGCGTGGGAGGCAAAAGAAAACACATTTTGGCTCAAGAAACGAAATCTGTCAAAATCAGTCTGATGCGTTAGATATAATTTCTGCAATAACATAATAAATCAGTGAAAAAGAGACAGTGAACTTGTATAGATGTTTTACCCCGTCCTTTTTGTCCCTTTCCAGAGCGCCGTGCAGAAAGTCACGTGACACCTCTTCATTTTCATCCAGCCACTGAATGACGAAAGGTTCAAACCACCTATCACACATGAAGCGGTAATTACACTCATGCTACAACAATTACAGTCTTGTCATTTCCATTAAAAAACATATATTGTAGACACAGCTAAATCAGCTCATTGTCTGCTTCCTGTATCAAGTTTTTTCTCATAGATAGCCAAAAACAGAGCTAGGACTGGCTGTGCTTGGCTGATTTTACTCCCATTTTGTTTTGCCGTCTGTAAAAGATGTTCCTAAAGGAGCCATATCCTATTGTTGCAGTCAGAAATATTTAGTTTTAGGTGTTTTTCAACAGTAACATGCTTTGCCCACTTACTTAATGTATTCTGAGCATTTTCTAGTACTTATAGAGGGAAAAAGTGAGTCTTGCCTTGTCAATATGCTATTAGAAGTTAAGCAAATTCTTATCAGTTCAGAAGTTTTGAATAGACTGTCAATTGACCTATTTCTAATGCCACGCTTTTTGTGTCTTACAGAAAACAAAAAATATAATTACTGATCCACATATGTTCTTGTCTTTTACTAAATACATAAAAAACACAAGCAGTCTTTACTAAAAAAAAAAGAAAATGTGGATATTAGCCATGAGTCAAATTATTTGTGAGATCTGTGAATTAGTTAGATTTAAATGCACACTTTCTGTTTTGTAGGGTGACTTAGGCCAGTTTAAAAATTCAGAAATATTTTGTGTACTTACGCAGGATATTCAGGCACTCTGCTTTTGAAAAAGGGAAGGTCTTTGCAGTATTCATTGTACAACCACTTGACTTTGAAATGTAGATTCATGTAGTCTGCACTCTTGCACAAGCGATTTTTCTCGTGTTCTATAAAGAACAGTTAAAACATTTTACTGAAGATCACTTTAATCAGTATTAGTTTATATATTTATTGTAAACTAGATATTTCTCATGGAAGAGTAATGTGCAAGAAATTACATTTGATTCAACCGTAAGTGAAAACATGCTTTTTTGTCCTTACCTTCCATTGCATACTTCATATCCTGAGCAAACAAATTCCACATGACTTCTGCACTTATTTTACCCACATTAAGTTCTTGTGGAAATCTAGATGCAAAACACATGAGAAATAGATTAGATTATCAGTGCATCAAAGTAAAATGTAAAAAAATCCAAAGATCTTACTGATTGAGGCAAGGAGTATACGAGTTTTTGTCTTCTTCAATAATAGAAACAATTAATGTAATCAGTTTTGACCAGAAATCTAGATTCTTGATGCTGGGTCCTTGCTCTTCTGGGGGAACTGCCCCCTGTTTGGCCTGAAAAACAAATTGTTAATTAGATATAGAACATATTCACATTTAGTTCAGAATTCCCTCATTAGTCACATTTCCACCGTACTGTCTTTTGTTTCGATTCGATTTGAAACAATCGTTGTTGAATTAACATAAGATTTTTGGTATGAAATGAATAAAAGCACTGCAGGGGATGAAAAGTGAAACATTATCTTGCAAAGATTTTGACAAAATGTAGCAGTGTCCCTCAGGATGTAATGTTTAATTCAAAAGAGAGTGCTTATTTGAAGTCCTCGAGGGAGTCTGTACGGGACTTGTGCTTTAATGAGGATGAGAAACACTTCCAAAAGTCCCTGGTGAAATCCACAACAGCAGAGGAATCAAAGAGAGCAGCCAACACGGACTGTGCAAAGAACTGTACACAAATGTGTGCTATGGAAGTGCTACCATTTACAAAACAAGCTGTAATCCAGGCGATAGTCATTATTATGAGAGCTATTGGAAATACAGTATGTAAGTGTAGCTAAGTGAGAAAAACAGCTCACATTGAAGTATACAGTCAATTCAGTCAACAAGACTGAAGTGGAAATCAGATTATTTGAAAAAAAAAAAAAAAAAAAAAGATGGCATGAACATTTGTGAGCACCTGTAAACTGAGAATTCAAAAGTAAATAATGTATTCAGATAAACTGTAGAATTTCCTGAGTGACTATTGTGCAAATGTAAAACAAAAGAGTATTGTAATAAAATCCTTTTTTGCATTAGTGCCTATGAGAAGTTCAACTTGCCTACTAATTTTACCAAAACACATTTATGGCGACGATTTTTAAAATTTAGCCAACAATCAGACTCCAGCCAGTTTGGTCATTTATTGAGGGTTAAATATATCGAAAATGAGAAGTAAGCAAAGAATTGAGGTCATAGGAAAGTTCAGGAAACGGGTTTGGGAAAGGGGAAAGAAAAAAAAATATATGTAACACTGTTTAGGCCAGTTCAGGACGGTCTTCAAAGTTACTATAAGACAGTTTAAAAATCACTATAAGATCAGTCAGTAAACTGTGAGTTGTGAGTGTTTTTCTCTGACAACATGCTAAAAAATCTTTAAAACCAGCAGAATACGTTACCCAAGAACAATTGTGTGTTTATGTCTGTGAATGCTAATGCTAATGCTAAGCTTAGCAATATAAAAATCAACTGCTTTCAATCTTTTGTGCCAAACTTGTGAATGAATGAGTTTTGCTACTTCCATTCATTCTTAATAAAGATACTAACTTTTTTTTCCAAAACTGCTACTTGATTGACTGTGTAAAAGTATAATTTATCTCTATTCATTTCTATCTCTTGTTCCAGGGTGACTGGAGCCTATCCCAGTGACTTTGGGCCTTAGGCAGGGGAAACACCTGGACAGTGGCCAACTCACTGCAGGGTTGAACAGACAAGGTAACATGGGGGAGCAAACTCAGAGGATTGTTAGATGTTGATTGGCTCGACCTGGGAGCCTCATTATTGTGAAGTCGTAGCTCTAACCACTCACTACGACGCACCCAATGAAGTCAAAAATAGAAATCACATAAAAACTGTCCTAAACACTGAAAACTGAGAAATAAATTTAGGTGAATATGAAAAAATCAATATAAAAGTGTAACTTGCTCACATAAATGTACGTTTTTCATTGTGACATGTTTTCAAGTAAAAAGAATACATTTTATGTGTAAAATTGCCAAAATATTAGGGGCAACAGAATCTTTAAAAAAGACAAAGCCACTTTAAATGTATTGGTTATTTTGTTGACATACTTAACACATAAACATGTTTTTACAGAGAGGATTTTCGAATATCTTATTTAGTTTATGAGTAAACTTAAAGTTTAATAAAATCAGGCTTAGAATCAGACATCAATATATCCTCAGTAAAAACCTTCAAATTTTGTTTAGCCCAAGATAGTAACATTTGATGTGGATAAGGCTGATATATTTGATAGCTGAGACAAACAACTGCCCAAACAAAAAAGAATAAATACTTTCTTTGCCTACAGTGCCTCACCTTAAATACTGACACAACTTAATAATACTTACTTCACTAATACAGAATTACTGCACAGTTAACTTACCGGGTCGGTCTGATACTCGCGGCTGTACAGCTCATGGCAGTTGTTGAAAATGTACTCATATGTAGAGTTTAGGCAGGCCTTCACACAATCTTTGACAACTTGACTGGCTCTTGGTGGAGACTGCAGCTCTTGGACCTAAAACAACAAAAGTAAATGGTTTGAAAAGGCACAGAAGACTTTTAAATAATGAAAGCGTTGTGATTATCTGTACCTTCATTCTGAAAAATGTGATACTGGTGAGAAGGTCCACCGTAGACTTCAGATCTTGAAGCCTCTCAGGACTGCTGGCTGGAAAATTATTCTGCAACAAGGGGAAAAAAAACTAAGTATGCACCTCTGTCTGTGTGTATTTTTTATCGTGGAATTAGAAGCTTTCATTGCTACACACATTTACATTAAGGCTCTCCATGTGTGGGAAGATTGTGTCTCCAACAGTAAATGTGTCTCTGCATGTTAAAGAACAGACTTCTTTATTCTAAAAACATTTGATTGCTCAGTTGGAAATAAAATACGTACTCATAGTTTTGTTATTTATATAAAAGTTCAGATACAGGGGGCAACAAAGAAAATTGGAAGTACCAGCTAAAAAGTATTTTAAAAGGTAAAAATACTACAAGAACCAGTGAGGTCGACCCTTGACCTGATTGTGTCACTTAATTGGTTCCATAGAGTTAAGCATATTTAATACTTTATCTTTGTACTTTGAAGATAAGCATCACCAGCAACACCAAAAATAGAAATAAGAAGTGTTCTTACTCGGTACATAGACAAGTCAATCCTCAGCGAGTTGTGCAACTGATCTAAGAGCTTCACAAATCTTTCTTTCTGTAAGGGCAAAACAGTCATCAATATTAGTAATTACATTCATAATTCATAGACAATTGCTGAATAATCACATTGAATATGTTAACTTACCCCAAAATTAGATGCAGCAAATCGATCGGAGGCCGACACATTGTTGGTAGCTTGTGTAGTGTGAGCGTAGTAGGCATTGATGTTTGCAAGCAGAGTACTCATTACTGCGGGTACACCAGGGCACATGTATTTGGATGACAAGCAGGCAAAGTGTCTGTCATAAAAAGAAAAATAATACACATTCAACTTAAAGAAAGCTGTGATCACAAAAGAATAAGAAAGGTGAAGAGAAGCGCACGTCATGGCCTGATAAATGGACTCCACTCCATAACGCATGGCGAATTCATCCACAATCTCTTGGGGAGTCTCCTCAAAATAGACCTTCCACGCATCATCACCTTTAGCATCAGGGATTTTCACCACACCATTATTCTGGATATCTGTTACATAGTGGAAGAGGTTCTGGAAAAGAGAAAATGAGAAGTGTTTCAGGGGAGATGCAGAAAGGATTATAACTCAGAGGCAATCCATTTAAAATCATTTAAAGTTTATGTGCAGATTACTTTCTCATAGACTCACAAAGCAATAAAGCTCACTCAGAAGGACTGCATTAGGTGCTGCCTCAGTTCACAAGCCATTATGCATTATGCCGCAATAAACATTTAATACTGGCTGAGTGGTTTATGGCTGCCTCTGTGCAACAATAACAGTGGTCTTTTATTGTTTAAGGGCCACTTCTGGTGAGTAATTGGTTTAGTGAAGAGTTCAAGCCTGCGGAGACCCACAAGCAAGTCAGAGCAAAGTGAGTCTGACGACAAAACTTTCAACTCTTCCTTAGATATAAAGGTTATGCAGGCGACAGCACAGCTGGGAGAGGCAGAACTACGTAAGAAGTAAAATGTAAAAAGAGAAATCAAGTAAACAGTGGTAGAAGAACAGATAAACAGCAAGTAACCCGTGTAACTTTTAGCAAAAATTAAAAAAAATAAAAATAAAAAATTATTGGATAAAAACAAATACTTTTGATTTGGATGTTTTTGTCGCTCTTAGACATGCATAAAACCTGTGCTCTTACTTAAAACAGATTTTACATAAAACTGTAGTTTCAGCAATATTTCACAATATAACTTAAAGCATGTCTATCTCCATGAGGAACATTCCAAAATATTGATTTAACTTTCCTTTCCCATGGGATCATGCTTTAGATAAGATGATTTTATACTTGTTTGATGAGGAAATTATCAGCTGCAACAATTAAAATGGCCTTCAACTGCTGTTAGCAAACAAGTGAGTTAAGCTCTGCACAGTTGTGACAAGAGAAAAGCTGCTTCTACTTTATTTTACTTGGAAACCTATTAAAGTCATTCAATCTGTAATTACTGTACACTTGTAGACTTCTATACTTAAAATACAAAGACTTACCTCATGCAAACAGGTATACTGAACATGATATGGTGCTACAGTCTCCTCTCCTTTTATCTCAACACTTATGTGCATGCGGATAGCCCCAGACACGGCTGATTTGTCCGTACGCTTATCTGCATTGACCAAAAAGATTTGTTTTAAGGCTTTAAAAAATGTACAGTTTTTGAAATGATGAAAGTAAAATTTTAAACTTACCAAGATTGTACCACACGTCCATCTCTCCACTCAGAGTGCGCACCTCAATAATGGTTTGACCAAGAAAATCATCGGATTCTCTTTTAAATTTCTGCTTCACACGAGACTTTATGTCATCATCCTCGTCCCAAACTCTCACTTTGATCCTGTCCGATGAGTTGTGACATTCACTACAATACAAAATTAGGTAGTTAGAATACTGTAACAATTTGAATCTAAAGTAAAACACCGTAGGACTCACAAATTGAATGTTTCCTCCCAGACAGGGTTAAGATTGCCATAGATAGTCTTGGTTCTCTTCTTCGTCTTTCCCACTTGGACGGTGACGTAAGGATCACTGGAGCCTGTTTTGTCTTTTGCTTGTAAACCCTGGGCACATAAAACTGAAAAGACGAATAAAAAAAAAAAAAAAAAAGATTTTCATATTGTCAAATATTTTTTTATTCTGCTCTGTGCCTTACTAACAGCATTTGTGCTCCATTTATGCAGGTTGTCTAATCTTGCACAAAAGCAAAAACATGCTAGACTACGAACGTGAATATTTAATAAAACTCCTTCCTACCTGTGATACTGATTTTAGCCGACCACTTGGAGGTGCCGTCAAGTACGCTCTGTTTTATCTGTTTCATTTGTGTGACGTGAAGAGATTTAGCTACAGCAAAGACTTCTTGAATCAGCTCAAAGATTTCAGGCTTATTTCTCTCTCTGATCTTCATGCGGTCTTTAAGCACCATTATAATATTTTGGGTACGATCTTCTGCACCGTGTTTGGAGCTCTTCTCAGCAGCTCCTGTTTTCAAGAAGAACACAACATAGAGTTTAGTCAATCCATTCTTTTTCATATACTTAAGGGTTTTTGACTGAAGTTGTTGGTTGATTTAAGAGAAACACCATTATAAGTGAAAAAAAAAAACAGATTAGACTGGAAAGTCACTCCAAAAACTTAATGCTTTTTTCCCTTTCTTCTGATACACACATAAATTCTAATATTTATTTAATAAAATGTGTTCACTAAATGTAAACAAAGCACCATTGTATGACTTATATTATGTTCATGTGATACTCAAATTTCTGAGATGAGAAGTCGGAATGCAGACCTTATTTGCATTTATGTACTTGTATCGTAGATGTCACTAATAATAAAGCTAGAAAGAGTTAATAGTTACATTTGAAATTATGAAGTGTAGTTTGTCTTAGAAAATGTAGTAACCTTGATCAATGAACTCAAATCACTAAGACAATTTTATAAATCAGCTGTTTTTTGGTTCCACTTTATTTTCAAGGGTAGTGTAATATAAAGAATGGTACACATAGATTCTTACTTTGCAAACAATCAGCATTGAGTAGATCTTGGCACTTCTCGTGACATTTGACGCCACATTCGGTACAGCGCATGCCCTGGCGAGCGATGCCCCATAGCAGCCCTTCACACTCATAGCAGTACGTGGGAGTGGTGGCGGTCCACACTTCAAAATTGTGTGGAGTGGTGCAAGAAATGGGATATATCAGAGCCTGGAGAGTCTTTTTATAGACGTGACTCTTCTGCGAGCACATGAGGAAAACTTGTTAGTGAAATTTGATTTGTGAATTCAGAACACTGAGAAATAAAAATTGGAAACGCTAACTGACCAGTTCTTCATTGTGCAAGGTGCTGGATGTCAGGGCTGAAGTAATGCCTGCCTTTCTAGAGTTTTGAACCAAAGACTGAAAGAGAGAGAAACAATTTACTTTGTACTTACACTGCATATTACTTACACTGAAAAATATACTATGTCTGGCAAAAATGTTATTTTGCTCACCATAGCCTGAAGATCATAAAAGAGTGTGAAACAATACAAAAAAAATAGTTATTCACAATGAAGTGTAATAAATTATATATTTTTTCCAATTTCAAATGCTTTTGCTGACTTAAATTGCACTAGCAAACAAGAAATACACATTTGAGTATTATAAACAATACTGTCTTCAGAACTCACCAAGTCTCTAACAAGAGGCATAGCTTTTCTCTTCCTGAGATCTGGCATGCTGTCGATACTATACAAAGCACCGCCCATTCTGAAAAACAAGGTGGATAAGTTTGGCTTTAATGACAAATGTTGGCTTTAGATTGTGTCATAAATGTAAATACTGTCTTCAAGCTAACTTACCCTGCTGATAAAAGTAGAGATGCAATGCCCACAGATTCTCCTCGAGCCTATATAAAAACAAATACATGAGGATAGACAGAAAGACAAAGGATGCTATTTACACACAAGCTCAAAACAGCAAAAATGCCTTGAGTTACTACTACTGCTGAGCAAGTTTGTATGAAAGATCAGTAAGAAATGGCTTCAAAATATATGTTGAATTTAAATGCTTCCTCATCAAAACACTGCTAAGGTTTGCCATTCAAAACACTGTCTGAATGTCCTGATCTGATGTCATAAGTCGATCTCAGAAGTAGTCAGAAGATAGAGTCCAACTCAATTCCTGAAACACTTGACTGTCATGCGTGCTTTAATACACTTTTTTTAATGGTTCTGGTGTCTGGAATTTTAATGTGGGTTGCTCAAAAGCAGGGTTGAGGGATAAAAACATCACAAAACATGCATAATATTTCTCATTTAAAGCTGAGTACTGCCATCAGCTCTTTTCAAGTCTATTGATGTTCATTAAGTTATTCATCAAAATTACAATGTTATTGAAAGACACCATTTCTCATGGTCCTTTATGTGGTTTGTAACATGAAAGCACTTAATATGATTTACAATGTTTACATTATGCTCATCTATTTGTTGCTTTCCATCAAAAACAATCCTAGATGTGTGTTTTGTTTCTTGAAGTGAAACACTCTTGTGAAGTTATTTGTGATGAAAAAGTGACAATTTAGGATTACTCCAGTGTCTTGCAACGAAAAGCATTTTAATTCTGATCAAAAGTAGCTGTAAACTTTACCACTTAATGATATCACAAGGCAGAGTCTTTTGAGTTTTAGAGATGTGGACAGCCTAATATACATTACTTGTTTATGAGTTACTCAAACATCTCTATTTGAAACAAAGTAAAAACTCTGGAAATATTTTACATAAAGTAACAACATTCCAAAATGGCAATAACCTTACAGTACGTTTTGTGTGATATGAAATCTTTAAACAATATTTACTCTACTATGTCCACGGTACTGGCCACACCCACCTGAGAGTCTGCTGCAGCCATGGATAATCAGAAAGGACAACATGCAAATTTCTACGAGGATGGCAAAAAACTGAAAAGAAAATAATGAATGGCAAAACAATACAAGGGATAAACATTTTACATTTACAATCACAAAAAGGGAAAAAAGAATGTGGGTACGTCATCACAAATCAGGACTGAACATTTCGTGCAGTTTTCAATAAAAAATGGACAGAGCAAAGTCTATTAATTATCTATATTCTTAGGGTGAAGCTTACATGCAAAGAAACACAACAGAAACATAGTGTACCTCTTGAAGCTGCAGCCGTACTCTGCTGTATAGTCTTAGCCAATTAGCCTTGGCTCTCGCATGACCTGGCTCCATCATTTCTCTCCTTGGAAAGCTATGAAAAGTGTTAACACTGAGTTGATTATGATTACTTATCACCTTGAGACAGCATTGTAAACAAGATTGAATCATCTGAATACTTTTCAACATAAGCTTTATATAAAAATATACATTTAAAAGTTAAAAACATACCCTTTTTGTATTTGCTTTTTGTGGCCACTGATGATTAAAATTAGTATCCAACTTTAAATAATAGTCATACATTTGGGATGGCACTGAAAGTAGGGCTGGGACATATTATACCAATTGTGCTGTGGCATTGTTTGGTTTGAGTATGATGAGAAATTGTAATATCATGCTGCAATTTGCTAACGCCTACAGCAACATAAGCACTGAATGTTGAAGTTCTGTGGGCAATGAAACACTAATAATGAGAATGAATTTGTAAACTGGAAGCAGAATTTACAACTAGAGATGAACCTATGCAATATGCAGTTGCCATGTTTGTTAACATTCCCTCGCCCTTCAATCACCTTATTACAAAAACATTCTGTCAGTTCTATCAGTTTACTCAACGCTTGTTAATATTTTCTCTTGTTCTGATGTTCGTCACTTTGTTTCCTTTGTCCCTAAAAACAATGCTTTGATTTTGTTATATTACAAAACTGATATGTATGATGAACAAATATATACACACCACATTTGTTATTATTCGCATTTTAGATATAATAGATTTTCTATATAAACAAAGAAACTATTTCTGTCAAATATTCTTCACAAATCTGCTTAAATGTGTTAGTGAGCACTCCTTTACCGTGATAATCCATCTCAAACACAGGTGTGACACATCAAGATGTGGATTAGACAACATGAATACTACACAGTTGTGCCTTAAGCTAGCCACAATAAAAGGACACTCTGAAATACTCAGTTTTATCACACAGCAAAGTGTCACAGTCACAAAATTGGCAACTGGACTTGGCTTACTGACTCCAGGAATGTCTTAACAAAGGCTAGTGTTTTGGCAATACAACCAACCAGATATAAACGTTGTGTTTATATTTTAAAATTGATGATTTAAAAAGCCATACATTTCAGATAGTGTAATGCGTCATAACAATAACTTTAAAATGCTGACCTTGACACAGGTCGTTCTTCTGGCTTCTCCTCCGTCGTTGGTGGAGCACTCTCTGGTTCTGGAGGCTTTTCAGGGGGTTGCGATTCTTCAAGGGGCACTTCCAACCTGGACTCAGCCTCCACGTGTTTATTGTCTACAGCTGGGACTTCTAAAGTAACTGCAGTAGTGGTTGTAGTAATGGTGGTGGTGCCTAAATCTGATTGCGTTGTAGTAAACATAGACTTGGAAGTATCTGAAGTGAACGGAGGCATTGTGTCCTCTTTTGTTACTTGTGGCAGACCTGTGCTTGTACTTTGGGGTTGGACTTGTTCTTGCGATGGTCTCCGCTGATGCAGAGAAGGCTGTTTTTCTAGTGGTGGCCTTGTGGAAGACAAACCATCTGATGGGGGCATTAAAGTTTGAGCAGTGCTTGTTGGTGTGGCTGTGTGATCTTCAGTAAAAGTGGTGTTGATTGGGTACATCTCCTCATCTTCCTCATATGCCATCTCCTCATAGTTATAGTCCCCTTCTTCTCCATAAATATCTCCTTCATCATACAGTGCTCCTCCTTCGCCTCCATCCTTGATGTAACCTCCCTCATCGCTGTAAATACCTTGTGCGTCCTCTCCATCCCAGCCTGGAGAATCCTCTTTGCCGTAGCTGACAGAGGAATGGCATGAGTGGTAGGAATCATTCTCATCATAAAACTCGGAACCCCGCAAGCTCTCTCCATCCTCCGGGACAAATTCCTCACTGAGCTGGGAGCTGCCTCGACTTAACTCGCCGGAAGATGCATATCGACTGTCTGTAGGGCTGAAAGGAGAGAGTTTGTGCATTTAAGTATAGTCAGACACATACAATAGAAATTTGAAATTCTACATATACTAGTCCAGGTATAGAGGAAGAATAATCACAAGCAAAACAAGTTAAAACATCCAATCAGATTAGTATCATCCAGGCAGAGGATTGGATTTGGAAAGTATGGTTAATACTACATCTGTAATTTATAATGAAAAAAACACTGATTAAAATACAAGAACATATAGTAACACTTACAAGCAACAAAGACATACAAGAGGCACACTTCACATCACTTTAATTAACCATTTTGGCAGAACAAACAGCCTCATATAGCCTCAAGTAAAAAAGTACGATTTTAGAAAATGGAAAAGCCAATGGCCCTGTTTTTCACCCAACACAAAGCATCTGTCCTCAACAAGCAAATGAAGATAAAATTGAAGGTAATCTGTCTAGGGTCCTCTGCAAGATCCCTATTAGTGGACTGAAAGTAGAAATTAGCTGTGCATAATTACCAAGTGCCCCTGAAAAGCGAGGGTTCGCAGGATGACGTGCTAATAAGTGACTGTCAGAACAACAGAGCTACACAAAGACATTTTCACACACTTAAATAAACTCTGTTACATAATAAATAACAAGCAGGCAAAAGTCAACAAAATGTGCAAATACAGACTGTTTAATAAATAAGATGACAATAAACAACCTATTTCTAAAAACCAATAAAAAAATGCAGGTTCACTTGTGATATTTAATATACATGTACAGAGATAAGAGGGGTTTCAGCGCATGCAAGCAACAGCGAGCGAGGATGACGGGACAAGTCCATCACTGACGTCACAGCAGGACGGAGTCACAGGCTTGAGCAGGAGAAGAGTTTGGAGAAGAGGAGGTACTGTGCAGAGACCCACCTATCGGACAGCGAATGCCTACTGTCTAGAGAATACTGACGACTGGTGCGCCGGCTTGACCCTGAGCCTGAGTCCATATCGCTGCGCCCGTTGGTGGCTGAGTCTAAACTATCAAAGTGCCTGATGGCAGCAGCAGAGCAGGTGGAGAGGAAGGAAGAGGCAGGAGAGGAGCGTCAGTACAGCTCACAGCGGACTGCTTATGACAGAGTCAGATATGACGTACCAAGCTAATCTTCACCAAAAACCTCGCAAAAAAGAGAAGGCAAGACCTAATAATCTCCAGCAAAAATTGGTAGTTACTTGAGTAACCTTTTCATAAAGTTACACTTCTGTTAGTAAAAAAATCAAATTTTAAAATAACAGTGTTCTTGCTTGACTAAAAGATTTGGTCACAACTCCAACAACATTGTGAAATTACTTGTAGTAATGTGCAGCATCTTGTACCACCCCTTTAGATATGCTTTTGGTTTTCTCAGTTTTTTTAAAGGGACACTATGTAACTTTGTGGTAGAGACTCTGCCACTGACTGACTCCATAGTGTTATTATTTTGCCTAGAAAATTCCTTACTGTTCAGCACAAAACAAATACTTAGATTTTATTTCATTATGGCTGCTTTTATTGCTCATAAATATGCAACAGAGAGCAGGTGCGTCTCTCTACAGAATTTACTTTACATTTGATCTGCTAGTGTCTACAAAGATATGAAAGTTTAAAAGGATACTATGTAACATTGTAATGGAAATGTGAAATTATCTCCATGGAGAAAAAGTCAATGCACACACTCCACCAAAAATGTAACACTGTGCACCTTTAAGTTAAAATTTTGGATACTCTACCCACCTCTGATCATCAGTTGTAGTTTAATTTCTTTTCTTTTTTTTTTTTTTTAAGAAAATATACTTGATGAAAAACTACCAGCAGGTTCAGTAAAAAAATGTAGCAGTAAACTAGAACACTGTAACAGTAGCAGCAGTTAGTAATGTTATTGTTTATACTATAGGAATATCACAACAAAACATTTTAGTGTTACAATTATTGCAAGAAATAAATATCACCATTTAGCAATTGTTCACAAATACTGAGGACATGACCAAACAAAGTTGAACTAACTTGCTATTAGTTTTATGAGATCAAACCTTCTGAATCAAGCTAGACGTTATATTTAGTGAGCTATATATTTTTCTACAATGGAATTGAAATATTTTTGTATGAACACACAGTTCTTACAATTATATTGTGACTTGCGACTGATAATTTCTAGTAATCTCCTATATTGTATTAGGCTTGACATCCCGAATACTTTATAGCAGGGCTATTCAACTTAATATTTCTGAGGGCCAGATTTTTTGGAGAGCAAGAGGGCCAGATAATTGCATAACATGTGAAATATTTGCCAGAATTTAGGTTTGTGCAAAATATGCATTGTACAGAATTTGTTTTAGTAATGTTAGCAACCGTTACAGTCTCTGTTACATTTGTATTGCTCTACAAAACCAGCACTGAGTCAACAATAAAGCAAGACTAGACCAGGACTAGCCAAGTCTGAACCAAGTCTAACTAGTATTAGGCCAAAAAATGTCGGATCTAAGGTAAACCCAGAAAAAATCCTGAAACAACAAAATATGTATATTTTCAATATTTGGAAGAATGGGTTGAGGGCCGAATCAAATCTCTGGAGGGCCAATTTTGCACCCGGGCCTTAAGTTGAATAGGCATGCTTTATAGGAAATTACTTCATCCTTCTGTTTACGTGTTTAAAATAGATACCATTGCTTTGTTTAATACAATAATAAGCTACTACAGGCACTGTCAGCATATGACATAATGGATATGCATGTGCTCTTACACTACTCTTACACAATAATCACAGTGGCCCCATTTACACACAGCCTGTATACAAGAGACAGGCTTGTATACACCGAGGCCGGGGTTATTCTCTAGGGAGGAGAGCACAATGGGACATGTTAAAAACACATCAAAACAACACAAAGCCACGGGGGCTTGGCTGTACCATAAAATATGCTCATGGACAAATACTTTCTAAATAGGTAAAACCCTGAAAAAAAAAAGACTTCATATTTTTATAACTTAAGAAAAAAACACTTGGTACCTCAGAGCTCTGTGGTCGTAGTCCAGCTCAGGCATGTCATCGCTGTAGGAGTGTCTGTAATGCTGGTGCCTCATGGGATACTGGTGCATGGAAGCATTGGGCTGTGAGGTGGTGTAGTATGGAGGTGGAATGCTGTTGCTAGTCTCACTGCGGTAGTCACTATCCCGGTCATCAACTGCACTGTCGGGGTCATCGTCTATGGAAATGAACAAACGATTATGAAAACACACATTATATTGTCATGGTGTGTTTGGAGAGTAGCTTGAATTTTCAACTGTAGATGCATGATTGAAACGTACTTTGTTGATCGCCCCAGAGACTCCAATTGCCTGAAAGGAAACAAAAGATTAAAAAGCTTTTTCAAACTACTAAATCAAAAGCTTATTTATTGGGGAAAATGTTGTATGTTTTTACATTGTACAAAAAAGATATAGAGGTTAAGCAGATGACATCATAGTATTCTAAATAAAAGCAGTGAGTGGCAAAAATTTATGAAATTACATTGGAAAAATCAGCTACAGACTGATAATGAATATAAACAACTACAACTACCACTGAATAATGAGTTTGACATGACCAAACTTTAGGATCAGACACAGTTCAACGTCTTACGCAGTCAATGCATTAAGATGTTAGTTTAAATCCTTTTGATGAGTAAAAATGTGTTGTTAAACAGTAAAAATGCTCTAAAGCTCCAACTGCTAACAGCAAACAAGTTAGAGAAAGTCTGCACTGTTGCTGAAAAAAAGTTTGGCCTCTCAATCAGAAAGTTGAGGAACATGTTTTAAGTAAAAGACTGCCTGTGCATAACCTTTATAGTTTATACCATACTGTAGAATATTTTATAAAAATAGATCACCAGCTTCAAGATTATGGTAACAAGTCTAATATAAATGTATCTCAATAATATTATTTGGAATTAATAACAACAGATGAAAAAACAAACTATTTCAGTGGGTATCCGAACAGTAGTGAACTTCTAACAAATATCAAGTTCAATGGTGTACGAGGCATTATTTGACAATATGTACAGGATCAATAACACACAAATAAGTCTGAATGGCATGGCTGTTAATATTGAGCACAATCTAACCACAGATTCTGCTAAAATAATATTACACTAGTGTCCAGGCCCTAATAAAAGAAACAGACAGACCAGTGTGTGTCTGACAACTCAGCATATGTCAGATCCCATTCATCACAATTCTAGCACTTATAAGTCATTGTGGTGCTCAGACAGGCCTGTTGAAGTGATTAATCAAATCAACTCTCCTCCCTCCTGCCTTAGCTTCATCTATCAGCCCAATTTCACCCTCCTGTCTGGTCCTGTTTTTGGTCTTGGGAATAAGAAGCGAGTGAGATGAGATCGAGAGAAACAGAAAAATGGACAGACAGGAGCAGACAAAAGCACATGGGACAAAACACACAAAACTGTACTTACAGCACTGTGTGGATGGCGGGTGAAGTGGCCTCTCCTGTTCCTCTTGGTAGCCATACTGAACAACAGTTAAAGTTAAACAAAAAGTGAATACAACATGGAAATAAAAATTGTTAGTAAATTCTTACATCTTGGTCCCTCATTGCGTTTAGTTGTTCAAGTTTCTTTGCCCAATAGCGAGCCTCTTCTTCAGGAATATCTACAGCATCATAATATATACTGCCGTTAATTGAAATTGACATTACAATGATGAAGATTTAGAAATGTGTTTAAAACAGAATGTCATACCTAGTGGCAGTTCAAATCGTGTGTCCAGCAGCAGTCTGTGAAATGTTGGGTCTTTTGTTCCACAAATTTCATTTCAGCCATGATTACGTTAGAATCTAAAGTCAACCACTGACCTGGACCCTCCTGGAACAGTATGGATATAACAAGTCATTAATTCATACTTATTCCAGCAATTTTGGACCAGAGTATAGCATAATGAAAAGTGAGTAAGAAAACTTATTGTAAATAATTTGGTGAATTACCTTAGTCCACTAAAATCAGTGGTTTATATTTTAAGTGCAACTAAACTGCACCCCACCTGAAAAATTCCAAATACCTGAAGTAGCTTTTTCAAATTATTATTTGTACCGGTAAGTAGCTCTAAGGAGGGGAAGAGATTAAAGACCATTGTGTAGTTTAAAATCATAACACAACACAATTTCATAGTAGGACAAACAGCATATAATTAAAAAAATAAATGAAAATTGTTCATTGTTTAAACACAGCAACAGATTGTCCTCTCAGTTGCAAACGAAGGCAAGCAGAGAGTGCAGCTAATTTTTAGAGCAAAAGTCTAGGGCTGTTTAAACATGGACTCTAAATGCTTTAAAGAAATTAAAATATTAATATTGAGAAGTAAAACCAGAACTTCAAACTATAACTTTAAAATGTTATTGTCCTGCTCTAGTTGATGAAAATTAATGCACAAACAGACTTTGTACCTCGTTAGATTGCCGTATGCTGCTTAAAGGGATCCACAAAGTGCCCACCATGGTGTCCCAGATTAACCCCTTATTCCACACCTCCACTGTGAGACCCAGATCCAAGCGATTTATTTCACTGCAGTTCAAGAAAAGCATAAGTGGTTTAGGGTGAGCAGGGAGGGAAAAAAACAACTCAATTTGATCACTGAGAGCACTGAGAAGAAGAGTTCATTGTCTCCAAAAAAGTTCAGTATGTCATTTTTCAAATACAGCCATGGATCTACACATTCTGGGATTGCACTTTATTTAGCAAGAGCTGTTTTTTCTATAAACAATGTAATTGACCAGTCCACTGCAAAATAGCTTCTACTCATAGTAAAACAATGTTTACTTTTAATTCTGCAATAAATCTTTATCTTTACAATCAAAATACAGTATGTTACACATGGTTCACAATGCAAAGACAATCTGGATTATTGTTTGAGCTCTTAAGAATTTTTGACACATGTGTCAAATTACCAATTCTTTAAAATACAATACCTTTCCAGACAGATGCAGACAACCTGAAGGAAAAATTTATGAAATTCTTGGCTGAGGAGCATATGGAGTGTACTGGGTTTAGTTTATCTATTAATTGCTTTAAAAATCACCATTACTACTTTATTTCAAAGGTATATTATAGTAAAGAAAAAAGGGCAAGTTAAAGAGGCAAAATATGTGATACATCCAACCGTCTTTAAAGTCATATTGTTAATAGAAAACTAAAACATGAAAAATGACTTACAACATGAAGTCCTGCTCCCAGCTCGGCTGACTGCCGCGCACCGCAATAGTTGTGCTTTTGACATTCTGCACCTTCAGTGTCACGTAGGTGTTAAATTTTTCTGGAACACAAAATGTTCAGTAAGATATTTTGTTTTTGTGTCCAGTAAAAAGAAAATCAAGTTCACAACTAACCTTGTGGTCCATCAAGCTTGCCTTTTTTTACTGGAAGATACAAGCAAAGCAAAAACAGACTTTTAAGCAACCTATGTCAGCTATGCATTAATATAGGCAAAATGATTGTTTTTCAGAGTCACTAAAGATTTGTGACTAAACTAACAAGTGGATTTTTGGGGGTATTTTTTTAAAAGATATAAAACAGGATGAAAATGTGTGTTAATCCAGCAGAGGCTGAAATTCCCTCGAAGCACAGAAGCTGCAGTGTTAGGACATTCACAGTTATTCTATTCTTAAATAGACAGATGCATGACACAGCTGCAATCACTCTCTCTCTCTAATTCATATTCTGCCTCTCTCGCCCACTCTGAGTGAGACATGCCCCTCTGCATCCCTCACAGCCACCAGCCTCCCCATGATGCCATGTGGTGAGCGTGCACGTGTTCTCCCTTCTATCTCTTCTGCTTGTGCTCCATTAATCTCTCCACGAAGCCGGATACAAGTAGAGCGAGTGAGCTGCATCCCCAATACTAAAAATAACCACTTGAGTGTGACAGCGAGGGGGAGCCTGAAAGAGGGGGTGATGAGGTGGGCACTTCCAGCTCACAGGCTTATAGGAGTAGACTAATGCTACTGCAAATAAAGCACAAATAAGAGACTGAAAATAAATATTTGCTTCAAGGGAAAATATACCAAAATGACATCTTTTTTATCAGTATAAATTATTTAATATCAAGTTCATAAGAAATGCTATGGATTTTATTGGATTGTAATTTTTTTTTGATGCACTATCATGTTGCATTGTATGAAATCTGGTAGATTACTGGAGGTTTTTTTTAATGTCAAATTGAACCAACCTGTTTTTAATTTAACCTCAGGCCAGCTTATAAACAGATGTGTCTAATAATCTTTGAGCTGGCATGCTATTTGTTGGTGGCTCAACAGTAGAGTATGTTACATGTGTTATTTGTAATGACACCATCACAGTGGAATCAATAAAATGCAGTGCTAAATGGTACAAACCCGGTGCAACTGTCACTGCACTAACAGAAATAACCGAGCAAAAGGCTTGTTCAGCTTTTATGTCATAGCATATCACATCAACAACTTCACAACACAAACAGCAGCCTATGCAATTATCTCTGAGACAATTAGCACAGTTTTTATATTAGGCAGTTCAAATACAGGATGTTACAAATGACATGCATGAAAAACTATGCCAAATATACAAGAAAATCAACACGATACTGTGGCTACTGCCTACAATATTCCTGTGGGTTTTTTGAAAGACACAATCAAACAGACCTCAGGCTGCCATGCTGTTGATAAATCAATGTCAATTGAACCATTTATTTTCGTCACACAACAATGTCATTAACCTAAGAAATTGGTCTACAAATGATTAAAATAGCACACATACACTATTACTTTCTGGTAGCCAAGTCTTCCATATTGCAAATCTTTACAATCAGAATAAAGAGTAAACAGTAAACCCATGTGCACAGAGATTTCCTTACCTCCAACACAGAGCAATGACATCTCTTAAGAGCCCTTTAGTTGACGGTTCCAGTTTCTTACCCAGCTCTTGGCAGCAGGCTAAGTTGTGCAAATTTCAACCTCAGTATGGGTGGGCTTGAGACCACGGACCAGCCTCCTTTCGGCAGAAATGTCTCGACGAAATCAAGGCAGTAATCGCTTGGTTCGGACACGTTTTCAAGTAATTCATCCACGGTTTAGGTTTCTGTCGCGTGTTCTTTTTGAGATTTTGGGTCTAGTGATGGGTTCCTCCTGTCAGTTCTTGCTCCAGCCCGCGCACAGCCATCTTGTTCAGCCTCAGCACCGCTCCTCGCTCGCTCCTGATGCGAGTGACGCTGCGTGAACCTCGGCTGACGTCAGACTGCTCGTGAGGAAATGGATAGGAGCTCTGTAAAAGCATAATAACATATTTCAATCATAAAAACAATAAAATACAACATAGGGACAACCTTTACATTTGGTTCGGTAAATTCCATGTATAACGCCAAATGAATCAACCACAACCTCGTTCAACTTACTAGCAATAGAAATACAAAATTACAATCAAACAATCCTCATATAAAAAAATACTACATCAGAACCACAAATATGGCCAGTTACTGACACTTAACTCACAATGAAACAATAGCAACTAAATAGGATTAAAACACTTTCCCATGTCAGCCATTTTTGGGATTATCAGAACATTCTTAAAACTACAACAATTATTTACCCTCTCCTTTAAGAACATAAAAAAGAACGAAAAGAAACACACGTTCTCAAAAAATTATAATAGTACCAGTGTTTGTACTTTTGAATAGATTGTTTAATAAATAGCCTAAATAAAAACATGAATATCTAGCCTAAGATTGTGTTGTATTAAAGCTTTACTGTCCTCTGCTGGTGTATCAAGATACTCATGTTTCAGCTTTCTGTTAATGGGCGACATTTTGAGGAAGTCAACATTCAAAAGACTTGATGTTACACACACACACAAATCAAATAGATCGATTGTTTCTTCAGTTTCTTTTCAAATTATTGTAAAGGCTGGGGTACCTAGCTTTTTGTACTAATTAGTAAGAGTTGCCTTTTCAACCAAAAATTATTACACCATAAAATGTTACAAAATTAGTTTGTCTGAATCAAATAAAAACACATTTTATTTCTTATAGTCAAAAGCCGAGCTCTGATTAATTGTGCTTGGGTGGTTCACTCCAATTTCCGCTGGCTCAAAAAAAACATCTATGCCATAACTGAAACTAAATCAATTAAAACAAAATAATGAAATAAAAAGGTTATAGCGAATTTTAAAAATATCATACAAAATCAATCCCCTCTCACATTAATTTCTCTAGTTTAAAGTGTTTACATCCAGCATTCGCACATAAATTGAAGTTTACCATGTAATGTGTTCAAACAGGTTCAAGCTGAATTAGATGAAACAAGCAAGGAAAATTGCCCAGCTAATCTTCTGCATTAAAAATCTCACAAATGACTCAAAGGCAGATAAAAGAAATGATTTAGTAAGTACATCTACTACAAGATCATTATAAAAAATGCTACAAAGAAGAATTAGTTATTGTAACCACCGTAGCTGCAACAGCTGTTGCCATAATAGATCAGGCCAAAACAAAAGAGTTTTTCCAAAAACGTGTCTTATATATCCCAAAAAAGTAGTATAGATGAAGTTGGAATAGTTGGGTTAAAGCAAAAGGCATTTCAATACAGAGATAACTAAATTGCCATTGCTTAATCTTGTAGACAGAAACATTTAACTTTATTTCAAGTTTAAAAAAAAAAAAGCCATCTTCTACATCAGAACACTGTTATGTAGAATTGAACCATACATATTTACATTTCTATTAAAAAAAAGGCATAAGGCAACGCGTTATATAGAAAACTGGAAATATGAAGATCAGCAAAATCTCATGATCAGCCTTTTGGCACATTATCATTACAAACAAGTATTATGACTTTTTAAAGATTCGTTCTTCTTATAGCTTCTCACTGTCAAGAATTTAAAAATGACAATTAGTATCTAATTGAATAATTGAATATTTTGGGAGGTGTTTGTGTGATGTGATATTTACCTGTCAAAATGTCCTAAAACTTCACAAAGTTGCCGTAGCAAGGCGCGATGTCTGTCTGGATTTCCCTCTAAAACACCACTGAGACGACTCAAATAAGAATCTAAGTTTCCAAGAGATGCAGTCTCACCTGAACCTGTTATGAACAGGAGATAAGACTGTAGATCACATCAACCTTAACCATTTGTTACAATAAGCTTGGAGGCCCTCAAACCTGGCAAGGGGACTGTTGATAGACTGTTGACCAGTGTTTGTTTAATAGCCTGTAGGTGTTTCTGTAGAGCCTGAGTTCTTTGCTCATCCTGACCCAGCTCTGCCTCCAGCCGCTCCTTGGCATTGTACATATCCTTAATGTGTCTCTGCACACCGCATTCTGCTCTTCAAACTCTATATTTGCTTTTCGAAGGCGACGCAGTTCAGCCTCTCGAGCTGTAAAAAAAGAGAGACAGGTGACTATATAAAACCTGGCTCATGCCAGTTCGATATGTGCATGACTATGAATTGAGTTCAACAACTTGTGAATTTGTAAACCCACAAATACCACAATATTTCATCTTGCTGTGCTAGGTTGGATAGACTATATATTGTATAGAATGTACTATGTAAGTTTTTGGGTCAAATATTCTGCAAAACAGCATAGTGATAATCTCTATACAGTAATGGTCACTCCACTAAACTCAAAGTATTTTCAGCAATATAAATGCCTGTACTAGGTCTACCACAAAATGTAAAATAACCAGCAAATTAAAACAAGACAAAAGCCTACATTAATACACTTAGATTTAACTTTAAGTTCAGTAAGAGTACCTTTATTCTGATCAAGAAACTCTTCTGTGAAAATAGGAATGTCAAATCTGCTGACGAGCTCAGGGACCTATAAAACAAGTTTTATTGCATTTTTAAACACATAAGGAAAGAAACTTTTCAAACTTGCTATTATATGCACCTTTGGTAAAGGTAGTCCAGAAAGACCAGCTACTGAAACTGAAGGGGCATCTTCTTCTCATCACCCACAAAACAATGTCATTGTTACTTTAGGAATACATATGAGATAAATCTATTGTCAAATACCTATAATATTTAATGACAAGTAGAGGTCTACCTTTTTTACTCTCTTGTCTTGAATTTTGGCATTAGTGAGATGGAAGGCTTCTGTCTGCTGATATTCTTTTAGTTCCTGAGCATACTGCATTTTCTCTCGATCAGCTTCATCCAGATAGCGCTACCAAAATACACACAAAAGGCAGTTTTAATAAAAAAAAATTGCAAAAAAATAAAATAAAAAATGTATTAAAAATTGTAAAAATGCAATGTAAATCTCCCGAAATGTGATTTTTTTGTGTGTATTTTAGAATTAACACAGGTGAATCACTTAGGGCCTACCTGTTTATCGTGGGGGGCCAATCTTGTCCACTCAGCCCCAAGTCTCTTGGTAATTTCAGGGAAAGGTAAATCGGGGTATTGGGCCCGCATAAGTTCTCGGCGTTCATTCAAGAATCGTACATACCCAGTGACAGGCGCTTTGGGACCATTTGGAAGCACCTTCTTTCTTTTTTTCCCCTTTGGCCAGCCTCTTTTCTTTGGCTGCAAAATAACAGTACTAAGTATAATAGGCATATATTTATCTATTAAAGATATTAGTGCATCTTTTATGTAGGATTTAAAAGCATTACATTTCAATATGTAACATGTTCCCTGTCAAATAAGATTTTATTATTACCTGAAATAAAAAGTATCCCATATTTGATGAATAAATGTCAAGGTTTTTGGACCAATTCATGTAATTAACATGGGGAATTTAGATGAAACAACAGCCTTTAAAAGCTCGTTAGAATCCACAGAACCACATTCAGAAATATAGGCCTAGTGTTTACCTCTTCAGTCGGCTGATCGGGTGAATGTGAGGACTTGGGGTTATGCTGCGCATCACCATGTTCCTGTTTAATTCCCCCCATTACCTCCGGAGAGTATGTGACTAGTGACAACACGTAGTAGGTCTCTGTTACAACACAGTAAAAGTTATTGACAAAATACTGGCTTTGTTACAAAGTAAAAGTGTTATGTATTTTTACCACAACCTTTCACGCGAAACGTCCTTTGCACGAGGACTTTAGTTCGATGATCCAAATGAATTATACAATCCTATTTTCTACATTTCTAAATGCACCTTCGAAACATCTAATAACCACACGAAATCCCTTCGAGCATCAAAACACCTTGTTTAGCTTAAACCTGAATGGAATAGACACAACTCACGCAATAAAGCCTTTGGTCAAACCGGAAGCATTGTCTCTAGACAGTCTGATTGGCTGTAAAAAGGCTTGTGTGCGCATGGGCAGACGCTGATGAAGATGAAATCATGGAAACACTAACCTCAATTAATATTTCATAATTTTAAAATGTGTGGCTTTAATGTTAGGGATTTACATAATTTAGATGTGAGGTGAACAGGAGATCGATCTTGTTATATTTTCCAGAGTTCTGTTGGCCTCTTGTTTAAAGTTTGTGCTAGAAAAATCAATTTAAAAATCCAAACGTATGCATAACGTACGTTTACGTAGTCACAAAAGCCTTCTCATCACATGCGAGTGATTTTGGCGTATAGATGGGATGTAGTACTGTTTACATTTTGTCCCTTAAGTACAATATTATGAAATTAATTTATATTAATAGACATGACTACGATTTAAATCTTATCCTTGGTACTACCAATCTGGTTGGAACAGGCAGTTAAGTTTTTGAAGCATTTAAACTTGTGAAGTCAACGTATAGCAAATATCAGTGTGATATGGTAAAATTACACTCCCCAATTACAAAGCAGAATTTAACTTTTCAATCAACCCCAATGGAAGCAAAAACTACATAAAAAATAAGAGTAAATTGTAAATGTCAGGCAGTAATAGAACGTGTTTTTACTAAATTATTTTATTATGTTGCACACTGGCTGTATGTATGTATGGCTGCATGTAAAAAAAAACACACACACACTTCCAGCATCATGATTATCATGCTACTGATGTGATTGATCTTTTACACATTATGTATTTTTAATCATTTATTTTTGAGGTTTACATTTTTTTTTTACTTTTGTCTCAATTTTGGCAAACATTTCACACTGCTCAGTTTAGTCCCACAATTTTTAGGTAAAATCTATAGACGTGGAATGAGAGAAGCCAAGTTTCTAGAGTTTGTCCAAGTAGTTGTCCAAAGGAGGAATGCCCTCCTTGATTCCCTTGCGTTTGCGCGTCTCCACGACCACCAGCCCAGGTTTGGAGGTAGCTTCAAAGGGATTTCCGTCAAGGATTTTCCAGTGGTCAAAAACGCACTGTGGGAAAGCCTGTCCACCAGTATTTGAACGCAAATCAGCTGTGAAACCTGGGAGAGAAGAAACTTGTGGTAAATTTTGCCATAAACAAAAAAAAGTAGAACTTTATTAATATTCAGATGAAGCATACCAAATGACTCATTGACAGGAAGGTAAGCCTTGACAACATGAAGTGGTGTTCCATTAACACTGCCCTCCTCAAAAACAATCCCTCTTCTTCTTGTCAAGACACCGTAGCTTCCTCCAATTGCGTCACTAGGACACTAACATTTTGAAAATGTAATTAGAAAAGCAATATAAGTTTGCACACAAAAGTAAACAATAAAAAAACCTACCGAGATTTCTACCAGATACACTGGCTCCATAATTCTGGGTTCAGCTGTAAGCTGACAGGCATAAAGTACTCTGCGGGCAGTGGGGATGATCTGTCCACCACCTCGATGAATAGCATCTGTATGGAGGGTCACATCATGGATATCGAAACGAATGCCACGCATGTTCTCCTCACAAAGCACACCCTAAAGATTGAAATAATTTTAGTGCCTCGATTCAAACTGCACCAAAAAGTATACTCGCATTACCTCTTTGGATGCCCACTGGAATCCAGCCACAACGCTGTCTTTGATTTCATTAAGGTACTGAACTCCCTTGGTAACATCCACCAAGATGTTTGGCCCAGTTCCATCAGGGCCAAAGCACCAGATTTTACGAGCCTCACCAACATCCCAGTCGTATTTTTCAGCAAGGTAGCGGCCACGAGCCTTAAACTCCTGTCGAGCAGTAACTTCACCCTTGTCGATGTCTTCAGGTAGGCCTTCCTCAAGAGGACGTGCTTTCATGAACAAACGATTGTGCTTGTTTGGAGACTTGGACAGGCATACTACATTGGACTCTGCTTGAACCGTCTCTCTGTAGGACACCACAGGGTTTGATTTCTGGAATAATAAAAGACATCTTTAAATAAGCATTTATATTTTTTGTGGAGAAGCGTGAAAGTCGTATTTTACTTTAAGCGGAATGCCGGCATGATCCTCCTCCAAGTCCTTCAAACAAATCTCCAAATGCAGCTCTCCAGCCCCAGCAACAATGTGCTCTCCAGATTCTTCAATGATGCACTGGACCATAGGATCTGACTTGGACAGGCGCTTTAAACCTTCAACCAGCTTTGGCAGCTCAGCAGGATTTTTAGCCTCAACAGCAATTCTCACTACTGGACTGACGCTAAACTTCATCACCTTCAGGTTGTGTGCTTGCTCAAAGGTGGTGATTGTTCCCGTTTTCACAAGATACTGGTCCACTCCAACCAGACCGACAATGTTCCCACATGGTACATCTTCAATGGGTTCAGTGTAGCGACCCATCATCAAAATGGTCCTGGAAAATTTGATAGATTTAATACTGCTGGCTCAACATTCGACCCTACTATGAATCACAGTAGGCATACCTTTGAATTGGCTTAAGGTAGAGATCCTCTTTCTTTCCAGGCGTGTAATTTGGTCCCATGATGCGCACTTTCTGTCCAGTTGACACAACCCCAGAGAACACACGGCCAAAGGCAAAAAAGCGACCCTTATCAGAGGTGGGGACCATCTTTGAGATGTACATCATCAATGGAGCTTTGGGGTCACAGTTTATAATTCCTGAGAAAGAAAAAAAAAATCTCATGAAAAAAAAAAAAATTGTTGAAACTGCTAAAACTCCTAGTATACTTTTCTTGCCCTACCCAAGGCAGCTTCATCGTCAATGGGTCCTTCATAGAGGAGCTCACAACGATACTTCTGTGCAGTGACAGGAGAAGGCAGGTGTATCGTTATCATCTGCAGCAAGGCATCACCAGCAGGCAGCCAACGACGCATAACAGCCTTCAGCAGGGGTTTACCCTCCTTGTCCTTATCCTCAGAATCCAACTTTATGTTCAGTTTTTCAATCATTTTGGCAGTCTCCTCTTTCCTGAACTTCATGATGGCATCGAACATCTACAGCATTTATAAACAAGGTTAACAGTGTATTACTCAAGTTTATGTACAAGTTTAAGGCCTACTCCTGCCCTTTTCAGAGAAAAATATATCACCACTGTTTAATCAGGTCAAAGTGAAGAATTTTATATTCATCAACTAAAGGCATTATTGCTCACACTGAGACATGTGCATTGCTAAACAAAACAAAATAAATAACAAAATCATGATACTTCACCTTGTAGATGGGATCCAGAACAAAAAACACAAAGGAGCGGATAAGTTTGCCATCCGCATTAGACTTGCTGACCTTGCCAGTGGCTGGGTCACACCACCTGTGAAATGAATTACATTAAAAAGGTATTGCTAAAAATTTCACAACCCCCAAATTGTCAAAAGGACAAGTCAACGTGAACAGTACTATATAACTAGTCTTTAGTCAAGTAAACACACTCACAAACACAACATTCATTTAAACTATTGTTTACTTGTCATGATATAAAAATAAGCATAATGTAAGAGATGCAAAAGTTGGGCAAGTAAACTACGATGACATGTGATTCAAACAAACCATTCCAATAACAGACAAAGTTGCAGTTAATGACAAACAAACCTCACCTGTCACCCCACATCTTTTTCATCAGTTCCTCTACTTTTTTGGCCTTCTCCGCTGATGTTGGTTCTTTCTCACCAGCCTTTAAGAATTTCTTTGCATAGGTCTCAGCAAACTGTTTTAGAGTAAATGCCCAGCCATGGAGCCCAGAGCCAAAGCCAACAGTACCCTTTATAGGGTCAATCTAAGACAAGACACACGATAAGGTGAGCATTACACACAGATTCAGCCGCCAGCACAAACATGCATGCAGTAAAACACAAAAAATGCAGACCTACCTCAATGTCTCCCATTGGTCCATCTTTTAGCTCCCCATAAGTGGCAATGATTACGTTGACATTTTCAATAATACGTTGGAATGTTTGGAAAAGATCTTCTGCTTCAAGCTGCAGCTCCAACAAGGCACGGTCCATTTTGTTCATCATGAGGACAGGCTTAATGCGTTCAGCAATAGCCTGACGAAGCACTGTCTCAGTTTGCACGCAGACACCTAGCAAAAGAGAAACAATTTAATTAACTTACCGAGAGAACCTTGTTTTAGTGGCTAAAAACATTCGGTTAGCTACCTGACACACAATCCACAACAACAAGTGCTCCATCTGTGACACGCAGGGCAGCAGTCACTTCAGAAGAAAAGTCAACATGTCCAGGGGAATCAATCAAGTTGATCAAGAAACCTGCGCCATCCTTTCCTTGTTTGATAAAGGCCAAATCATCTTCAGACAATTCATAGTACATAGAGATGGCACTAATGAGAGAAGAAAATGACAAATGAAACATTGACATATGCATCTTCATCTCTTGTTACATAAAGTTTGTTTACACACGTTGACTTGATGGTAATGCACCGCTCTTGCTCATCTTTACGTGTGTCGGTAAAGCGAGTTTCTCCAGCACGAGCTGAGGCAATAATCCCAGCCTTGGACACCAGCGAGTCAGTCAAGGTAGACTTTCCATGATCCACATGTGCAATCACAGACATATTACGGATGTTGGCCTTCTTGTCCATGATGGCACGGATCTGGTCTATTGTGAAGTTCACCTGTGGAAAGAATACATGTTCAGAATCCCACAATAAAGTAAGAACAACTGTATTAGGAATCTTGTTGACAGTGACATAGATCTGAATGAGCAGACAACTCTAGTATGCTTATTACATAATGGGATTGTTGTACTATTACAAAGAAACTGGTAAAATAAAGATCTACAAAAACAAACAGTGCCTGAGCTTGAGTTTTCAGATTAAAAATGATATAAATAACCCAATACATTCTATGCTACACGTTTCTCCTCTAAACTGTTACAGCAATTTCAGTGATACAAAGCAATTCAGACACCCGGCTTATTGTAGGTCAGAGCAGGCCACGTGTACAATGGGCATAAAGCTAAAGGCTAGCTCGTTAGATAACACTGCTAGGCCGCAACTAAGACCAGGAAATGCCGGTAGTTGCGGCAAGACTATGCGTATCAAAGGCTGTCAGTAGAAATATATAGAAGGCAAAGTAATATAGAAGAATAGGCAACATAAGTAGCGAAAATAACACGTTTTACTTAAATTCAAAGACATTTTCTTGCTGTAATTGCAGTGTTAAAACCATCCTGCGCACTAAGCGGCCAACACCCTTTAGAAGCGCTGATGTGACATTGTTTGCGACAAAACTGAGCAGCTTCAATGTGTTAAGGAGAACGCAAACGAACACTACAACATTTAACAAGGGTTAAACCAAGACTGTCCTTAAAGCGAAAAGCCGTGTGGACAAAATGGTTGCCCTTCTATTCAGCTGTACCGCAGGGGAGGGAATATTACCCTAACACGTCTAAGTTTACCACTAACAAAATTCTATTTACTGAAACTTGACAGTTATCAATATTGCGGTGGTTAATGGCCTTATATTACACAAAATAGGCTTACCATTTTTGCGGATGGTTGTGGATTCGCTTGGTGAAGAACAGCGCAAATTTAACACTGCCCACCTCTCTCAGGCGTAGGCAGGGAAGAGACAGTTGACGTCAGAAAACAAGACTTTATACTGCGTGCGCATGAAACGTCTTACGTCACGCTCGCCCAAAAGCGCCAAAAGAAAAAGCAACGACCAACAGATGGCGTCGCAAATCAACAAATTGCCTCGAAGAACTGCTCTACAACACCACAAAAGCGTTCTTCTGAATTAAATACAGGTAAGTAAACCACTTGAAAACGGTAAGATAACAATTGTATTTGACCTGGGCGAATTCAAACACCAAATGCTGAGGAAGCGTCTTT
This sequence comes from Mugilogobius chulae, assembly GCA_038363315.1. NCBI lineage: Eukaryota > Metazoa > Chordata > Actinopteri > Gobiiformes > Gobiidae > Mugilogobius > Mugilogobius chulae. The sequence continues at coordinate 32,658,248 of CM076412.1, read as the reverse complement.
AGTTTTCCCAACACACCGCGACCCGGTTAGCATATCTTTCCCAAATCCCTAAATTTAGCCAAATTAACTTAACCTAAACCTAACCCTAATACTAATCCCAACCTGACCAAAATCACAGAAGCAAATATTTTAAAATATTTACATTTGCTAGCATAGCCACCAATGCATAGTTATGGTGTATGGCACAACTGAGTTGGAGAAAAAATCAGTGGCTGAGGAAACATTCTGAAAAGTCAACCAACAATATGAAGTGGTAGCAGCCTATACTGAAAACAAACGCGTTAACTGTTGGCACGACTTTTTTTTTCTTTATAAAAAATAGTTAGCTAGAGAAAAAAAGTAGAATCATGTTGTAGATATGTTAAGGTTAGAAAAAAAGTTAGTTGCTTAAACATCTTTATGTATAACTCATAAATACAGATATATCTCAAAGACCTCTAAATGACATCAACATGATTTTTTTCAAGTCTGTGTTTTGTCAAAAAGTTACGCAGTGCATCTTTAAAGAAACAATTGAACATTTTTGGTCACAATTCAAAAAGTTAAATGAATCATAGGCTATAGACTCATGATGACATATTTCGAGGTTTTATTTCTTGCATTTTGATTTGCACAATTCACCAAAAAATTAAAATGCAATGCATGTGCAAAAAAAGCAATAAAATCAATTTGGGGAACGTCATGATGTCACACTTTATCCAACTAATTAAATGAAAACCTGCAATTCTTTTAAATTGCTGTTAAATAGTTTCCTGAGTAATCTGAACTGCTGCTCATTTTTACATGAAAATGTACATGAAAAATACAATAAAAATGATATTCTCACAGGAACAAGAGTTGAATAGTTTATGAAAAAGGAAAAACATAAATCTAGATATTTATCACACCCCCTTTGGAGCTCAACAGTGACCGCCCACATCCTGGTTAGATCTCTCTTGAAGTTTCGAATAAAATATATTAGAATCGTCTTCGGGGGTAATCAGCTACGTATGTGGTGAGTCAGGAGCATAAGACCTACATTTTTGTTTAAAATCTGTTTCAGTAGCTTTATAAACTACAAAAATACTAGACATCAGCTTTTACTGCTACTATGTACCAAGTAGTACCATTTTAAGTTTAAGTTCACTATCTGATACCAATCAGTGGTAAGGGCACAATCTCTGACTATGGAATTTCTCAGTGCTGGTTAAACTGTTGTTAAAAGGACTCCATCAGATCTAATTTAATTAACTTGTTATACCTTTTTAGATTCTAACTTTAATAAACTATACACATTTTCTTATCACGTTTTTTTTGCAAAATGGTCATACTTGTTTGCCCCATGCTTTCTGCAGCAAAGCACACTTTCCATCATTTTGTTCTTGTTTTTTTGCTGATGGCATGAAGCTTCAGTTTCATGGGCCAACTTGGCAAAGTTGTTTGTTTAGATGAGCATTTTTTTTTCAGTTCTGTAGAATAACTGTTCTTTTTCTGACTGTTTAAATATAGAAATATAGTCAAGCCAATAATTAAAAAGGTGGATAAGCAAAGGAAGGAAAACCGAGGCACTCTGATGCACAAAAGTATAAAAATTCTTTAATAAAGCAGGGTCTTCGTCAGGGCAAACAAGGCAACACAAAGAAGTCACACAGGTGTTTAAATAGGCACAGCGATCATGTGCTGCAGTCACAGGACATGCAAACTTCACCAATTATTAATCAATACAAACATTACAATTATACATAGAAGATTAAAGGAATAATCTAGATATTACCCATGTTTAAAACAACAGACTGTCAAAGCAAAAGTTGTTTGAATTCATTGATAAGACCAGACAATCCATAACTTTTTCAAAAAGACCATAGAACCCAGCAGAAGATCCAACAATAATACTAAATTATGATGAGGCTTAAAGGTCATTGTACTCTTTTTTCCTTTTAAATGAGCCCATGAACATTCAATGTCAATATTTCTATAGAGAACATTTTTGTATTTGTAGGGAGGCTGAATGCCAAATTAATAAAAAGGTGGAGTTGAAACAAAAAAACTCAAACTATAGTCCTTGACATCTCGCCTCTCCACACATGAGATTCTCTTATTATTAATGAAGGGTTTATGCACAAGGAAACCAATCACATGATACTTTAAGATAGCAGCCTGCGCACTTGGGGCATGCCTAAAGAATGCAGTGCAAAACATTGAGGAGCTGATGTCATTCTTCACAAAACTTCAGGCACTTCCATAAAGGTCTATTAGGGCACAGCTTCGCAGCGCACTGAATAGAAGTCCATGAGACACAAAAGCCAAACAAATTATGTGCTAAGACTGAGTTAAACATTATTAAAATGCATGGACACACGGCATCACAATAAAAAAATAAAAACAATTTGAAGGTCGCTGGTTTGATTCCCGCACGGCCCGGGGCCTTTCTGTGTGGAGTTTGTTTCTCCGGGCACTCTGGTTTCCCCACCAACCAATAACATGCATGTTAGGGATCACTTGGTGGTACTCGGAGGTTGAGGCGCCAGGTGTTTAGGCGAATTGCCTCTGCTAAGCTGCCCCAGGGCAGTTTACTGTCACCGAGTGGAGAGGGAGGGGTTCATCTCATTGTGAAGCGCTTTGTGACTCTGTGTCTGTGAAATGCGCTCTACAAATAAAGATTACTTACTTAACTGTCATCCCTCTTTAGCAGACAACCAACCATGGTCTGCCAGTCCAGATGTACTGTCCCAGTTTGAGAGACAAACAAAACCTCAGTGACTTCAGCTTGGGTGATGGATGTCTCGTCTCAAGTCCCCAGTCTTTTCTTCCTCCTCGGATGACGTGATGCTGGAATGCTTGAGAAGGTCCCAAAGTATTCATTTTAACCTCAGGTCAGTCTAAAATCTAAATCAATCTGAATGATTTTTGTGTTTTGAATGGAAACATGGCTCAACTGGTTGCCATACCAACTGAGGTATAGCCCCACAGACTGTTTCACTTTAAACAGCTCTGGCTGAAGGGACTCTTGTTCTTTCTCATTTGCTTTATGTGCATTTTAGTTCACTTACATTTTTACTGCAACTTCACCTCTCTTTAAGTAAATCATTGTATTTGAATAATGTTGACTCTTTTCAGTGGAAATATACTATTTTATCTATTGTTTTTGTTGTGAAGCAAGTCAATAAACAAGAAATAGCTTAGACTTTGCTTTGAGAAGAATATAAATTACATTCATTGGAAATTCAACACTTTAGATCATATCTGCATTTGATGAGTTACTAGCAATAGCCTTGCTTTGTTGTTTAGTTGACCTTTCTGTGTCGATGACAATCAAACACAGAAAGGAAAGAACAGTTATTTTTGCTCCCCTTTCTAGGTAAGGGAGCTGGTGTCAAGGCAAAGAAAGTTTTTTTACATGATCAGGACCATAATCATAACATGCGCTGTTATCACTGTTAACACGTGCTGATCTGATCTGAAAGGCCATCTCAATGTAATTCCTTCTTGGCAGCTCCAAGCTGAATGAGAATCTCAGGCATAATGTTTTGGTCTCTTTCTCAAACACTGTAGAAGTGTTTCTGCTGCATTCAATAAAACTCATCTGCTCCTCCCTCAGTGAAGTTTATTTGCATGTCACACGTGTCAGTAAACTATAGGGATAAGCTTGTTTGTTGCATTAAGCATGTTTTGTGACATGTTATTTTGCAACTATATCAAAACCATAAACAGTAAAAACTAACCTAAACCAACATAAACAATGCTGCGACACAAAAATGACCACAGATAAAGAAGCTAGCTTCTTTATCTGTGTCCAACTAAAGCAGCCCTCTTCTTTGTCTGTGTGAGTGACTTCTCTTTTGTTTGTTGTGATCTCTGTCGGACTGTAGATTAGCATAAATTGTGTCTGTCTGGGAATATTCTCTTATAATTAATTGCCTTACTCAAGCATTTAAAGGTTGTATGGAGGATTTTCAAAAATTGTTTTTTGTCAATCTTGGTCAAAAACAGTTGCATACATTTGTAACAGCCTTGTACTTACACTAAACAAAAAAAATAATTGTAAAAATATATAAACTGTGGACACGTTGAGCCCAGTAAAACGTTGACCAATAGATAACGAGGTACCTCGTTATCTATTGGCCTGTTGACCTGTCGAGCAAACCCTCAGTGTTCCTAAGTAACTCATTGGCCCAGTTAGCAGTGAAGGGCGTGGCCCTGGGAGGAGAAACACATGTGCATCATTTGAAAAACAGCAAACAGTTGTTGGCTTTGAAAAATCCTCCATACAACTTAATAAGACAGTGCAGTTTACAACATTATCCTACAACATTTAAAAAGGTTTTAAAGAGCTCACACTCCTAAAAGTTCACTGTGCAGCTTTTTGACCAGAAATAGACTGGTTTTTGTTTTTGTTGCACTATAAACATTAAAAATATGTCTTTGCTTTGAATAGGCTTGCGTTATCACCAAATGGACTGATATTTGGCCTGGAGAAGGGTTCGCTCCTGTTTGCTTCTATAGGAAAGTGGTTAGTGTAGCTATTTTTTCACATATTTAGACCCATTCTAATTCTAGCAAATTGTGTAGTTCTTTTTTCTCCTCCAGAAAGTTACACACACAGTGCACCTTTAAGCTTAGACAATGGAGCCTATGGGCTGTGTGCACGGAATTTCAGTTGGCTTGCGATTGTTCAAAAATGCTAACTTCTGTACATACAACCATTTCCTGTTAGCGTTAGCATTGAGACACAATTATATCTCTTTTTAAACACATAAGTGTTCGCTGATGAAATATTCCTCTGATATGTTAAGTCTTTAACATGTTTTCTGTAACATTCACCACAACTGTCTGATCTTAAGAGGATTTATTAGTTTTAAACTGATGTAGTGAAAACCTCATTGAAGAGTATTGAACAGGAAGTCGTTGTATGTACAGGATGTAGTATTTTAAACCAAAACAAGACAACTGCACTCAGCCAATTTGTAACCATATTTTAAGATTAAAATAAAATTAAGAAAAAGGTGCATTAATCTGTGTATAATGTACCTGTTTATTTTTATACCAATCAAGATCTGCAAAATAAGATATTATTCGATAAATCAGATTCTGTTATGAACAGTTCTGATTTTTTGTTTAGCATGAAGCCTTTTCATAAAAAGTGGACACTTAGTTCAATGTGGCCAATGAAAAAATAACTAAGTAAATTTAAATTCATCAGAATATTTACTTTGAAACAAATTAAAGTCAAGTTAGTGCATTAGGGCATTTTCCTGCAGCAATAATTTCTCATAGGATTTTGAAGTGTGTTATTTTAGCAGCAATGCCATATCCCCTACTATGTAGAAGCAACTGGATGTAGCTGTATGAGGCCTCTTTCGCTGTGGGAGCTTTTGATGTAAACTACATGGTGTTAGCCTCTGTTTCTCTCCTGCTCTTAAATATTTCCATTTATAGATTAAAAAGCCTACTGTGCCTGTGTACAGCTAATGAGGGACAAATAAACACTGAAGAGACACAAGTCATTAGGTAAAACAGAAAGGTCAGAGCCGGAGGTGGCTGTACACCCTTCTATGACCACTTCCGTTCTCAAGGAGAAATGCACAGTATGGATCACAGTCTGAGAAAATAAAAACAAATTTTAGCCATTTTGTAGCCATATATTCATCATTCATCGCATATGACCTCGGAGGAATGGTGAAGAAATAAATAATGGTGATTAATTAAAAAGAAACTTATTTCTTATTTCAAGTTTGACCATGTTATAATTCTTTCTTCTCATTTATCCACTTAGTTGTATTTAAAGTTCCATTTAGACTGATTTGTGCCTGCTTGATCTTTTGTATGTAAAATTTCTATTTCTACACCCTGACACTTCGTTTACACATAGGATTCAGTGTCAGACTGAATCTTGGTAAAAAGCGAATAAAAAAGCCACTGCCTGTTGTGTTGTATAATCAATACATTGTTTTGAATGAGAACTCAGTGGTTCTTGACTGAAAAAAGGTGATTTCAAACCCTCCAGTTTTAAAAAAGTATGCAATTTACAACTATGTATGGGATATGAAAAATATTTATAAAATAATGTACAGTGGTTGCACTCATACTTTACGATACAAAACTTAACCTGAAGCAAACCTTGATACAGTATGTGTTCTGATAATTTCTTTTGACATTTAAGTCTCCTTCTCAAAAGGTTCAGTCCACAGCTGGAAGATTAAAGTGGCTCAGCAGCAGCTTATTATAATGAATTTATGTTTGGTATTCTTCATGAATGCATGATAAAGTGGAAGCAATAAAATGTTTTAGCTACAATTGGTGCGTCCCTAAAGCCTGGAAAATGGAGCGATTTAAAGAGAGTTGGTTCATTTCTGAATAGTGACTTATCCATTAAAAATACACGACTTTCATTTATTGTTTTTAGGATGTAATTTACATCTGCAGCAATAAGTACACCATTCTGGATCTTCGTTTTGTTGTTGTGAACTCAAAAGGAAGCCTATGAACTACATGCTAAGCTGATTGTTGACAGGCTACCAGAGAGTGAAGATTATTTTTGAATGCATGCTCCTGCAAAAGTCCTATCAAAAAAGGTGACAGGGAAGAAATACAGGACAACAGTAATAAAAGGGTTTTGCTTCTAGGTCTGAAAGGAATTACACATATTAAAGAAGAATATAGATAAATGCCTAATGGAAGTTTTCATTATAATTTTCCATGCTGCATGCAGAGTTGTTATGTCCGGTCATCATCTATAGCTGTTGGCAGTGGAGTCTGCTGTTGCCACAATGAGGCTAACCTTAACCATTTTGTGAATTGCCCAGCAGCATTTTAATATGTCCGCAAAATTGCTTTATCTCAGCCGTGCAGGTGTGAGCAATCGCAAACACTTATGCTCTTGTACTGTGAAAAAGAGAAATGTTTTAGTGCTTTATATTACGGTTAGCTATCCTTGACCACATCTCTCTGGGTTTAGCCTATTGATTAAATCTCAGTCTTGTCACGGTCAGTGCTTTCTGGAAATAATATAACTTGTACTCTATGTATGTACCTAGATTTCTAAGTTATTTATCGAGTGAAACTCAAATGTATTGCCAAAAAACAACCTTGAAAATACATCCTGTGAGCAGGCTAGCCTTCTCATGAAAATGCGCTATACCTACCGTAATTTCTGGATTATAAACCGCTACTTTTTTCTTGAGCTTTGAACTGTGCGGCTTATAAGGCAATGCGGCAAAATTATAGATTCTCATAGACTTACTATTAACAAGTGCGGCCTATATATTTACTTTATAATTTTTCTTACTTAAATCTAGTGGGTGCGGCTTATATTCAGGTGCGCTCAATAGGGTAGAAATTACAGTAATTGTTGCAGCCTAGAAAACATTAACAAACAACTATTTAATTTATAACTATTTTGAATTTTGTGAAAAATATAGTTTTTGACCACAATTTGTGTAGATGTTTTTTTTTTGTTATACCTTTCAAATGCCAGTTTGAGTTGAGCTGTATCGACAATGCTAACGTAGCTAGTCGAATGCTAAACAAGGGCATTTGTTATATTACTCTAAACCAGTGCTTCTCAACTTTTTTTGCCGCGCCCCCTTTGGAATAGAAAAAATGACCCGCGCCCCTACCCCTCTGCAAAAGTGTGTGGTATTTAGGTTTAGATGCATAATTTAACACCAAATTATATATTTAAAAATGTCTAATGAAAAACTCAGTTTTACATAATAACATTACAGTGTTCATCAGTTTTAATATTTTTTAGGATCAGAATGTTATTTAATTTTGTTTTAGGCAGAAAAAAATTTATAAACAAGCTAATGATTTTAGCTTTAGCTACTCATGAACTATAGTTACAAGGTAACTAATATTTTCAGTCCTGATAAAAACCTGGTCCAGTTCTGGATAGTCCTGGTTAAAACCAGCTCAGTGCTCACTAAATACACTGTGGGAAGTGAAACAAAGCCGTTTTTAACGTTTTCAAAGTAAACATCACAACACGTGTGTAAAAGTTCGCGCATCGCCGTGCGCATATTTAATGAGGTGGTAGCGGTTTGAAGTCTTTAACTGGCCATATCTTCGTCATTTCTAGGTCTTTTTGGACGATTTAAACACTCACACGGAGCTCAGACTCGTCTCTGTCCTGCTGTCTGTACAACAGACGTTTCTTCCTCGTGTCACTGCAATAACTACAGCGGAAGAGATCCTCTGTGTGTGGACTGAGAGAGGGAGAGAAAAGGGCGCCGCAGCAGAGCGGGATACTTTCATTCACGCATCGAGTTGCGTTAATGCCGACAAAATAATTAATCACAGCCTACGCGGTGCGATCGTCTCCAGTTTTATCTGCATCAGTAACCTTTCTTTTGACTGAATCCTGTCCATGTTGCAGCTCCACTTGCCGCTGCAGCTGTTGTCACCGTGGAGGCGGTGTTCTCTGTATTTTTCCTGCTTCCACTCGTATTTTTAAGTGCATTTATCGGCACTGCTCCTCGCGCCCCCCCTGAAGACATTCGGCGCCCCCCTAAACGGGCGCGCCCCACACTTTGAGAAGTGCTGCTCTAAACCATTAGACGCAGACTAAACATGGACAACTATTTTGAACCAAATAGTTACTTTGACATTTGCGCTGGGCAACACTGGTTTAAAGCCAGTTTATTTAAAAAAAATTGAATTTAGGAGAAAAAAAAATGCCATATTGTGGAGCATACTGTCAAAGGAATAACATCTCTGTAAAACAAGCTGGTATCACAAACCATCCAGAGGTTACATGAAGAACCTTTAGCAGCTCTTTATTGAACAAATTTTGAGGTAAAAAACGTGTGCGTTGAGACTTTAGTGCAAAAGCTACAAATTGATCCAAGAATTTGCGGCATAACTTGAGCATTAGTTGAGGGTCTGCTAACTAAAGATGTGTTAGCATCTCCTGTGTAGACAAAAACAAACCGTTCACTAGGCTTAAAAGGTTAAAATTATATAGTTTATTTACTTGAACACATTCACAGTGAATCAATACTTCTCTTTAAATCAACATATATTTCTCTTCTAATGACAGTTGGTAAATCTAACAATCAAACACACTGCCACAATTTTATATTCTCGTCACATAAAAACCTGGTGCCATTTGAGAAATGTTCGGAATGACCTAGATAGAAGATGCAGCACTAATCTGCAAATCTAATGTAAGTTGTGAATAATTCTTTTTGTTGCACAAATCAAAGTAGAAATATGTGTTAGAGAGAGGAAATGGAACTCGAATAACGAACATCTGCTACCCTCTCTTTACTTACAAGTAACCCCTTTTGCATGCACTCCAAAGTATTTCCCTAATTCATATTGTCTTAGCACTAAATTTACCTGTTTGCACTTTTAGTATTGGAACATTGCAATTTCTTAATAGTTGTCTTTAATCACGTTTCTGCGTTGTTAGTAAAATTTCTAAAAAATCACACTTGATTGTTGGGTTTAAAAATCTTGACGCACATCTAACTCTGTTCTGCCATCTTGTACCTGTCAGTTATAATCTCATAAGTTACTTTCAAACAATACTAAACATTTTACATTTTCTGCAATTCTTACTGCAGCTTGTAATGCAAAAGTAACTCATATAGGCTTACAGTAGTCCAAGATTTATGCACCATTATTAACAATGATCAAACACATTTAGGGTTATGCTCTTTATAGTTTTGGTTTTTCTTACCTCCCAGAACTTTATAATTAAGTTCAGTGCATGTGCTGACACCGTTAACATGATGTTAGAGAAATTGGCTTCACATCTCATTCAAAGTTGACATTTACTAGATATTGAGGACCTTGAAGATAAATAGAATACAAGAACATGTAATACTTTGTGGTGAGTGTCAGGAAGCAAAAGTTGGGCAAATCTCAATGGGCAATCCATTTTTATTGTTTTAAAGTGACTCAGTCTTTTCTTGTACTGTATTTACAAAGAAGTTAAGAATCTGTAATGTCAGACATCCATTTGGTCTAGCACCAGAACGGGGGGTGCCTCTGCCACTTTGGTCTTCCTTGGCAGTAAATGAGTCAGTCTTCTAACGGATGGAGTGGCATGAAGAAGAAGCTCCTTAAGTCCTGCTCGAAACTCACGCCGGATCAGGCAATAAAGTACTGGATTGAGGCAGCTGTTAGTGTGAGCTAAGCACACTGTCAGAGGAAAAGCATATGCTTGGGCATTGTAAAATGCCTTGCTGAAGGGCACTAGGTCAAACTTTATAAGCACTCCCCATAAAGTCAATGCCTGATTTGGCAACCAGCACAGAAAAAAAGACAACACCACAATGGCGATGGATTTAGTCACTCTGGAACGCCGATTTTGCCTTCCTTGTTCCACCTCAGGTCCTGCTGCCCCAGTGATGCGCCGGCTGAGAATAAAACGCAGCAGAAGCAGGTAGCAGACGGTGATGATGATCAGTGGGAGTAGAAAACCCACCAGAACTTTCTGCAGGTGGTAGAGACCCAAAAGCAGCTGGGGATCCCAGTTGCCTGTCTCTGGGAAACGCACTAAACACAGCTCCTCATCTGACACCTGCACACTGGTAGAGTAGATGGCATGGGGCAAAGTGGCCAATAAGGAAATAACCCAGATGCCCAGACTGGTCCACTTGGCTCTGGTTGCAGCTGCACGCCGGCTGTGCATCTTTAGTGCAGATGATATGGAGTAATAGCGTGCCATGCTCATCGCTGTGAGAAAGAAAACACTGGCGTACATGTTCATCGTAGTAACAGAGCTAATTATTTTACACATGATACGACCAAAAGGCCAGCGAAAGTCTAGGGCTGTATCAACAGCCCAAAATGGTAAAGTCAAGACAAACTGAAGGTCTGTTATGGCCAGTCCCATCACAAAACAGTTAATGGATGACTGTTTCTGACGGTAGCGTGAGTGCAGTAGGTAGAGAGCCAGAGAGTTGCCCACCAGCCCTAGAGCACACACTATAGAGTATACACATGCTATCATGACACGTACTACCAGACTTGCGCTGTCTCCCTGGAACTCCATGGCAGACTCCTTGGTGAGCAGCTGAAGCCAGCAGTGTAGCGACAAGTTGTTACTAGAGCAGTTTTCAGTCTGGTCTTCTTGCATAAGTTCTGCTTGACAGGGCTCCGGTGCCAGGTTTTGGACACTGCTATTGTTCAGCTGCAGACCCATTCTTCTGTTTGTTACTTTAAAACCCTCGATTAAAGAAAACTAAAATGAATCCGGATCCCACATTCCTCACAGTCTTTTTCTTCAGCTTCTTCCATTCTCCGCTCTACTATTCTGTGCACTCAGTGCTGTGCTGTGTTTTTATAGTGCTACCCCCTCCCACCACCACCAGCCACCAGAGTGCACACACCCCCTCGACTCCCCCTCCCACCTCCTCCAGCACCATATGCAATGGCAAAAGATTTTTTTTTCCACATTTGCTCGCCTCGTGATTGGACTAGAGCGAATGCTGACTGTGATAACTGCAGCCACATCAAAGTCTCCCTGCTTGTTAAACCAATACAATATAAAACATCTCAGAATCGTTAGGTTCATTTGGTTTATTGCTTTCTTACAAAAACAAATTGCATTCATAAAGCAAAATCTGGAAGCAACATGCTCAAACAGAAATACACCAGTTTGAAACATGTTACTTTAACCTTTACATTTACTCTTTTGTATGTGATTCATGTTTAGTGGATTTCATTTCATGTTTAATAGTTCACTGTACAATAATCTAGGAATCTATTTGTCTAATTTTATACAGAGAGAAGAAATCCTGACTTGTTTTGTATACCTGATGGAGAAATTATGTTTTGGTTATTTGAAAAATAAAGGTTTTGTGTGGCAACTTTTGTGGAGAAAACCTAGATTTTACGACAAGAGATGTTGAATTCAAAGAGAACTTGACTTGATTGTTTATTACTTTGCATGAAATATTGGTTTGTGATGGCTGTCTTTCCTATTTACATATAAGCCTGTAGGCTGGGCACCTGGGTGCATGACACTTTGACCTTGTTTTATCACCAAGACCTAAACTTCAAAACCCTAGCCTTAACCCTATCCCCTAACCCAAGGCAAATTTGGTAACTTCAGACCGAGTAGCTGGAGTGAAATGAAATTGAGTGAAGGTGCTAGCTGGTGCCAGGCACTTTCTTGTAATTTAGGGTCTTAGATTTCTTTTATGCATTCAGTTTACCTGAGATGGCAAGGCCTATGGCCTATGACAGCAAGTTTGAACGTGGTGCCGCCTAGTGGTTACTGGTTAGTTTGAAAGCCAAAAATCCCTGAATAGAGTTTTGAATGTCTAAATACATATTTTTTACATTGTTTTTTGTGTGTTTCTCAGTAGTTCTCCTGCCCCCAGCAGCTCCTCTATGCGTTTCCTCTGAAATCCCTGGAAAAAAAAAAGAATATAAAGGTCAGGGCCATGTTGTATTAAATAAATAAATACATAATATACTCACAAACATGTAAGGAAATAAAAAAAGTTCTCCACAATCCAATAATGAATTTATTTTGTAGATTTTCTATTACACTTCTACCAATACTGAACAAGTCATAACAAAAGAATAATCTTTATTCAAGGAACATCATTGAGCATGACCTTTGTTCTTTGTTCTGAACCTCATTTGTTGCCCCTCTGCTGTTCTGCTGCCACTCCCTTACCACTCATCTCTCAGCCTGTTCTCACAGATATGCGTGTTAATACCACACAATTTGAAACAGGGTGTCATATGAACGCAATTTCTATTTTTTGCGTGTGTTTTTCACACGTTTTTGTTCATTTCTATGGTGACTATAAAGACATGTTGTTTTTGTGAATACTAACACAATCCTAATTCTAACCTTAACCAACTCCAAGCCTCAGATCTAATCTTACCCATTTTTGTTATTTTAGACCTAGACCACACCAGAAAAAATGGCAGAGTAATTGCACGCAAAAAAGGCAGAAGCGTCGCCATGACATGCATTTGTCTGCCATTCTGTTGCCACTCCCTTGCCCCTCACCTGTTGCTCCTCTGCCGTTCTGTTGCCACTCCCTTACTCCTCATCTTTCGCCCCTCTATGTATCTGTATGTGGGCCCGGCCGATATGAGTACTCACATGCATATCAGTTATCAGCCAAAATATCACAGATATTTCGCGATATTTATGACATGTTGTACCTCATTTTAAAGTTTAGATCTTCCAGAATACAACCATTCCATTCAATTAATCAGATCATATTTAGCGCGGTTATTACATTTATTTGTGGAGTGTTTGGACTGCCTGAACCACACCATGCTGACGCTCTGCATCGCTGCATTGCTAGTGCGCTCTGAGGCACGCTGGATTGAAACGCTCCAACTCCGCTACTAAATCAGAAAAGAAATAACTTCATCACAGATGATCCGCAACAACAAAAATATTTCATTATATCAAAGGTCAGTGTGAGAAGAACATCCTCGCTTGTCAACAACAACAAAAATGTTATTTCTCACTATTTTCTTGTTTGATTTGATTAAAGAACTATTTTGTGAAGACTTGAGATCTAAGAATGTTATCTGGCGGTGATGTTTGCTTTACCTTTCAATGTAACTGTTACCTCACTGTAGTACGTTAGCTCATGATGCTACAACAATGACATTGCCTCAGCTCGTTGTTTCTGTCGACTGTAAAGTGTTGATGATACTGGACATACATTGACATACAGTATAAATTAGTCATGAAAAGAGGTGTTAATGGTCGGCATTTACACATATTAATTACTGCTGCGTAGTGCATATTAATGAGGCTAACCGCACCTTTAGCCTCTTGAATTCACCTCAGTTGAACAGGACTATCAAATAAAATGTTACACAAACAAGTTTCAAGCCTTTAAAGAGAAACTAAACTCACAATTAACTTTTTTTCACTGTCAGACTGTGTATATGGGGTCAAAATTTAACTATCTACTATTTCCAGGCCTTTTTTGGACATTTTTGTGCAAACATTTTTCTCTATGTGTGGAAAAACCGTGGCTGTACTGCCACCATGGGCAAACGCTGTCAGTGCATTTTCAGTACACGCCGACGTCACAGTGAGTTAACACAGCAGACGAGCCGCCTAGAAGATTGATCTACTCCTCCCTCTGACACCGCTGCTGCGGAAAGTTTGAAAGCCTCACCCGCTGCGTAATGACATCAGCCGTCATTTGGCTCAGCTTGTTGAGCGAGTGGTCCGATGTGCAACCACTTGCACAACGATGCTTTGGTTCGAAACTCGTGCCTGTGGCAAGTTTATCATTGTCGTTTTTTTTTTTTTTTTTTTTCATTTTTAGAAAATACTCACATCATAAACTTGTGCTTATGTAGACTAAAGCAAAGGTTTAATACATATGTTTTGTAAAGTAAATATAAAAAGAAATCTTGACGTGCAAGTAAGCAAAGACGTGCTGTGCAGCTTCCTCAGCTGCAAATCTCACGTCAGGACCTGGACCTCTCCGACACAAAACTCGCATCATTCACTAGGCTCGCTGTTCATATTTGGTGCTGCCAATCAATGTTCACACCCACCTGGGCGTCTCTTAAAAGGCCTCTGGACATCTCCCACCTTTGCGAGCCTGTTTGAGGTGCAGTTGTGGGCTCTGAAAGTGCGTGTATCCTCACTTTAAAGTTACTCATAAGAGGCGAAAGTAACACTAAATGTGCCATAAATAAACCCAAAGATCACTAAAGTCATACAGAGTTTTTTTAACATCTCCTAATAAAAAAGTATTTTTCTATTTCTTATTATATCGGCTGTCATATTGGTTATCGGCACCCCAGCCTCCTCTATATCGGAATTGGTATCGGATCCCAAAAAGCCAATCGGTCGGGCCCTGGAACAATGCCATTTTAGCTTAATCTGATAAATTGTGCACTGATCTAGCACACAAATAAGGTAGCTGAGTAGCGGATTTTCACACAGCAAACACAATACAGCTTCTAAACTTCTTTTTACAAACATTACTTTATTTTCACAAGCAGTCAAAACTAAGAAAAAATACAAAGTGAACCTGTCCACAGACAAGACTGGAAAAACAAAAATCCATCTCACATCAGCATTAATCCGTTTGCTGCAAAAAGGTACCAAGTTTGGAAGCAAATCTAAAAGACAGGACTGCATCCCATGGTTTTAATTCTAATGCGACCCACTTTAGTGATTCAAAGCTAAGTAGTGACAGTGACAGTGATTGGATTTTATGTCACTCTAGCTCTGTAAAAGGTGTCCAAAGTTTGCAAAATAAACTTCATCCCTTCAATTAGTATGCATTTTTAGGCTCTACACTCACAGTAGTGCATATGTAAACAAATCCAGTAGCATGGATTTCAAACCTAATTGAGTTGTTTGGCATTGGAAGGTCAAATGCATAGAGCAATGTCAATTTCACATAACATGTTCCCCTCGATATGTTGGTATTCACTGGAGCTAAGTCATAGTGAATACCAACATATTTACTTCTTCTACAAATACCAGTTTCGTAGTTCACTCAGCTAGCCTGAGGCGCTTTTTGGATCACCTTGAGAATGACAAGAAGCAGAAACTATAAGAGCAACTAAGCTATGTTTGATGTGGCAACAGAAGAGTAACTCATTGTCAAATCATACACTTCTGACCCAGGATTTTCAGTTCAAGAGATACTGAAATGATGTTCAAAATACATGTTTTGTATATTTTCAAATTAAATAAATAAATTCAGTTTCTGCCTTTTGGCTTATTATGAATGAGTTTCTTTTCTGCCAAACTTCTTTTTCCTCTGCTAAGCGTTTGACAAATTTTA
The DNA here is from genome assembly GCA_038363315.1 of Mugilogobius chulae. Classification (NCBI taxonomy): domain Eukaryota; kingdom Metazoa; phylum Chordata; class Actinopteri; order Gobiiformes; family Gobiidae; genus Mugilogobius; species Mugilogobius chulae. The sequence continues at coordinate 32,642,517 of CM076412.1, read as the reverse complement.
CAGACGCATGTGTATCTTCACAGTGTCTTCTGGTTCTCACTTAGTCAGATTACCACACTCAACTAAACACCATATTTTTTGCTTTTGTGCAAAATGTCAAGAAAAGTTCACCCCTGTTCATTTTTATGTGAATTTTCAATTATGCACTTAATGCACGTAAGAATAAAGAGAAAAAATTACAGTTAGATATTTTTCCCAAACTGTGCAGTGTAGTTTGTCTAAAGTTAATTTGAATTTCTCTCAGAGTCTATGTCTGGCCACATTATGCCACTCTCTAAATCTTGACAGAGTGATCACAGACTGGAGTAATTGGAATGACTTTTGAAGACGCTTGGACTGACTCTACCTTCAAATGAGAATTAGCTTTCTACACCAGACCACTGTGATCCTATAAACCCACTCACTGCACTTGTCCCTCAATGAAATTACATCACATTTGAAGCTACAGCATATTTATTTAGTGGACTAACAATCTGCAAAGACATAATTGGATTATATTGCTCAAGAAGCTGCTTGTTTGTTGCACCGTACTGTTTTGTACATAATAGTTTCATGGGCTTGACACACATGGGAGGTGACAAACAACAGCAGCACTATTCTCATCACACCAGGTTGAAAATCGAACCCGTGTAGGGGGGGAGTGGAGTCACTCTATAGCACACATTTGATTGACTGTGAATCTCAAGGGAAGGAGGTTCTTCAATGTATTTTCAGCATTTTAATGTATTCCAGGGGTGAAAAGTCAAAAGTATGAAGTGTCGCAAGGATTTTGCACAGAATGATTGAAATAGTATTGACTTGCAGAAGGCAGCATCTTTCTTCTTTCAAGCTTTCTTTAGCTTTTTTCTGTGTTTCTTTTTCTCATGTTCCTTTTTCCTGATGTTGCTATGACAGTGACTTAGTATTGCTAACACAATGGCTTTCCTATGCTATTTTTCAACCACCACAGTGTCTGGCTGGTTGGCCATTGCCATCAGACTTTTTCAATAGTAAGTTGTTCTAAATACTGTATGTCAAATATTTGTGATCCCCATTATTCTCTGTATTTAAATAGTGACCTCATTGAACAAGTTCCTCATACCTTGGTATCTGGTTGGACAGCAAACTGCATTTCAAGATAAACATTGGTAGCCTTTCATTTAGAACACAACTCAGCTTTATATCTCGAAACAAAGCCTGTTCGATGCTCAGTATTTCAAGCTACAATTTTTGCTTCCATAGATTATGGTGTGTTATGGAATCTTGTATCCAAGTTAAAAATCAAGATCTTCTGAGCTTAAAAGTATGGTTTATTTACAGGTAGTACAATTATGTATAGAGGATTTTCGGTCGACGTCACTCTCCGCCCTACTGCGCTTGCGTCCTGCAGAAAGCGCGCCTCCCATTTGTTTACATTGGGAAACTTGTTCGAATTAAACACCGAAACGGGACGACAGCTAGCTGCTTTCATCAGGTATGAACCGGTCTGACAGATGTCTGTCCCTAAAGCTTGAGTCAGCGTTTTTCTCGCCGTTTTCTCACTTACCTTAAAGTAACTTCTAAGGGTCGTAGGATCAAAGTTCATCCATAAATGTTAGCTTAGCAGCATGCCTTTTGTTTTCGCAAAGTGATAAACTCTTGACGTTGGCTGACAACGGAGCTTTTAGACTTGTTTCCACTGTTGTGTGTATGTGCGGAGGCTCTTTCTACAGGCGGGGTGCGCGCGCATCGCCCGTGTGATAAACAAAAAATCCCTCTATAGTTGAAAGTCCTTTGTCCTTGCTTGAGAAGCCCCCCCCCCCCCCTCGAAAGACCAACCTCCTTATTAACACACAAAAAAGAAGACTCCCATGGGGCATTTCTGAACAATGCCTAACTTAACATCTCATAGTCTGCAACTAATGTCTGACAGAATAATTAGCCGCAAATACTAAAAAGCTGTATAAAGATTTCCATAACAGGTGCCACGCAGCACACAATACTCTAAAAGGCTTGATGCTATCTTCCACAGTGCATTTCCTTTTATTGCTTATGATCATTACAATACTCATCACTTTGACTTATAGAGGAACGTTGGCTGGACTTTTTTATGCACACTCACGCCTTCATTTTCAAAGCTATATCAAAACTCTCAGAATATTACATTTAACTCCCGTCACTCACTGCACGCTACTTATTCCACAAGTGCACACTAAACTACGGCGCTCCATTGTACTCACAAAAAATAAATATTTATCTGGTAATTACGAGATAAGATCTCGTAATTACGAGATAGTTTTCTCGTAATTACGAGATTTTATGATAATTTTAATGGCTTTTCCCCACATTCTGTATACCCACACGCTTCGTATAGGCTAAGCCAGGGGTCGGCAACCCAAAATGCTCAAAGAGCCATTTTGGACCAAAAAAACAAAAACTGAATCTGTCTGGAGCCGCAAAAAATTAAAAGCCTTATATAAGCCTTACAATAAATACAACACATGCTGTAAGTGCCTATTAGCTTTATCAACCCGTTATCAAAATGTAACAAAATGACCATTCATTATTAGCGTACTACAAGTTGCTCCAAAATGTAAGTCGCACAAGCCAAAATACATATGTTAGGAGGGAAAAACAAGTATAGATCGCACCGCGGACTACAAGTGGCAGTTTTGGGGTGTAATTAATTACATAATTCGACCCCAGGAACAGACGCGGGACACGTTTGTCCACCCCGCTCCTGTTTAAGATTACACAGAGGCGAAGGGCTGAGCTGCGCTGATATGAGGTAAAACTACACGACGCAGATCAAAACATGACTAAACTCTGCATAAATCAGCTCTTGAAGTGTCACTAAATCATCTGCAACAAGTATCGTGTACATTTGACGTTCAACAATGCGTGATGTGACTAGAGTGTAGCCTCTTACCTGACGCACAGTCCCACACATGTCTTTCCGCTAAATCCAGTTTATTTCCCACAAACTCCACGTGTTATTTCCGTGTCTTCGTGCATTAAAAACAGTCCTTCATTCATTCTTTGGGTAACTTTTCCTCCGCGCTGCTTTTTGTTGATCTCGAGTCCTCATCGTCAATGAACAGCTAGCTTCCCCGCTTGTTACCTTCCTGGTTGCGATAAAAACTTCCACATTTGCAATGAAAGCAAATGATTTGGTCCAAAAACTGTTGAATCCGCTGTTCAGTCTCTCTCTTTTTCACTTTTGGATCCATGGCCCGACGCACCTGGCGGTTTGTTTACAGCAGCAACGCGCAGACCCGCGGACCTGATAGAAACACGTGTCGCCCGGCTATGACGTAAACCTTCGTTGACAGAAATGTTGAAATTAAATATTTAGACGTTAATCAGCATCGGAACACTTTATAAGTGTTTGACATATTTTTCCTAATACACGAATTATATTAAAACAAAAATTATGTTCACACAATTTTCCACTTTTATATTTTTTGGACGAGCTCCAGGGAGCCACAAGGGGGGCGCCAAAGAGCCGCATGCGGCTCTAGAGCCGCGGGTTGCCGACCCCCGTCTTAGCTAAAAAGACTACTCGTGTTGTGGATAAAGTCATTAGCTTAGCCTAAACGAAGCAGAAAAGCCATTTAAACTATCCCGTAAATACGAGAAAACTATCTCGTAATTACGAGATAAATATTTATTTTTTTTGTGAGTACAATGGAGCGCCGTACTAAACAAAGAACATTTTGTTTTAGATTTTATGCTTCTTATAACTCCGCTGCCAATCGGCTTAGGCTAACTAGTCTTGGTTCTTTGGGTAAGTTTAAACATGGCTTGCCTTTGGTCTTTATAGAGTGTGTTTTTGATGTTTTTTAGGGATGTAAGTTGTGTCAGCCATTGTTGTTGATTTTTTTTTTTTTTTTTTTTTTCAAAATAATTGTGCTTGGATATCTTGTGTTTCTCATGGCATTGTTTTGCAGTGTGATTAAGACTGATTTGCACTAGCTCATTGTAAGGGCGTACAAAGTCCCGCTGTACCTTGTTAGCGTGCATGGGTAAAAAGCCAATATTTTTTAAAGTATAGGTTGCTGGCATCCTTACAAATTTGGCCTTTTTAAATCTACTGATGTGGAATACCTGCTCTAGGGATAAAATGGTTTCGACAACAGCATTTCTACTATATATATATATATTATATATATATATATATATATATATATATATATATATATATATATATATATATATATATATATATATATATATATATATATATTTATATATATATTTTTTTTTTTCAGTATGTGCTGTGTGCTGTAACTAAGGCCAAGATAAAGGTGCTTTTTGGAGAATCTAATTTTGGGGAATTAAATCTATTTGGAGCTTCTATTTGCATAAGTCTGTTTCAGATAGATTAATTCATGTGTTAATCAAATCATTCTTGAAAAATTCATTATATGCGTAGATATTGGGCAACCCTATATCCTTACCTTGTGAAGAAACTGGGCAAAACATGACTTTTTAAAGGCCACCTCATACTCACACGTTATATATGCATGAGGTTGTGAATAATATACAAACACACTATGCTCATCAACCGTTGATATGGCTGTTTAGCATAAGAGTAATCATATTCATTCTGGGGCAAGGCTAACCTCAATTATCGGTGATTCAATTGATATGCCAGTGCAATTTCCTGTGCTAAAGGCTGACTTGGCTGATGTCGAAGTAGCAGTTTCCAGTCTATGCTTATAGCCTTACTGCTGTACAAATTTGCATTAAAATGAACGTGCCAATGCTATTTTTCACATATCATTTCTGCTGTGAAAGTGAAAGTGCTTTCAAAAAGCCTCAAAAGCAAAACCAATCAAGGACAAAATACATAAGGTAATAGTGAGTGTCTGAACTGGCACAGTTGTCAAATCTGTAAGGCGTGTAAAGGATCGTGTATTCTATCCTATCTGAGTAAAAGTGTAATAGAAGTGCAGCAAAACTAATTTGTTAATGCATAAGTTTGGTACAAGACAGTTCTGGTCAGAAGTATACCTTGAAAATAATCGGACATTTGCAGATTAAAAATGTGTGCTTTGGCCTTGAGGGTTTAGTCTTCTGATTCCACCTTTACTCCACAGGGACCACATCTAAGCAATTTACTGCTAAGGCATTGATTAGATGGTTTGGAAACTTTCTCCCTGATTAAAAACACTTTTGTAACTGCCAATCCACTAGAGATCAGACATGTAACACTAGCCATCTAAATGTGTTGGCAGAACTAAAATACAGTATATCCCCGTATAGCTCAAACTTGATGAAACTTTTGAATGTGCTGTTTAACATTGTGTGATTCCTATTCATCCCAAAAGGTTTTTGAGTTTTGTCCGATCAACTGAGGTCATATTTGAATAAACCTCTGGACAAGCTATATGCCAGGAACATTCAGATTCACTTCAAATAGTGCCTTTTCATTTTAAGTTATCTATATATAATTTGGAATTAATTTCTTCTTTTCACTTAATGGGAAACATGTTTTTGTATTTTTAGTTGGTCTTTTAAAGGAGAAGTATTTTTTCAGTACTGCTCATTCCATAGAAGCTTTTGAGGCATGCTGGACAAACTTCCATTTGAGAGTATTGCTGTTTTTTGATTAAAGTGATAATGATACAAACTTTGCTATGACCCCAGTTGTTTAAGTGCTGGTGCAAGTTGTAATTCCTTTTGTTTTAGAGGCTGCATTATTAATCTTTATTTGGTGATATACGCAAAAAGGTCATGCATTTCTTATGCATTGTCAAAGGTAACAATGGATAGCTTGCATGTTCTTTTTGTTAATTTTCAGTGTAATTCACTATTAAATAATGTCCACTGATAATGCTATGAATATGGAACTTGGCCTAAATGATAAAAACTACAAAACTTGTAATTAAACCGAAATAATCTCACAAGTGAAGTTTACATGCCCCAACTCCAAAAACATACATGAATAGGTTAACTGGGCCTAACTGTAAGTTCTCCTGAGTGAATGAATGAATGAGAGAGTGTATGGTTGTATGGTCTTTAACTCTGTGAAGTGTCCAGGGTGTCCACTGCCTAAGGGCCAAAGTCACTGAGATAGGAAAGGAAAGGAATGTTTATTAAGGACAATGTACAATTTTGCATTTAGCACAAAGGCGGACACGCTTGCACCAGATTCTAGCTTACAGCTAATTTACATCTGTAGTCCTGGGGAGGGGAGAGGGGAGGCACATTGAACATGTTTTTAGATGTAGGAGGAAACCGGAGCATCCGGAGGAAACCGGAGCATCCGGAGGAAACCTACGCAGACACGGGGAGAACATGCAAACTCCACATAGAAAGGCCCCGGGCGACCCGGGAGTCGAACCCAGGACCTTCTTGCTATGAGGCCAGAGCGCTAACCGCTACGCCACCATGTCGCCCGTGTTGCTCCAGTCACCCACAGCTCCCCACGGGAACAAGCGAAAATGAATGAATGAATAAATAAATGAATATGCTTTTTAGATCATTAATTTACATTTTGTTCATTTTAAACCAGGGCTTCTGCTAGCCATTTGGGTGCCCTATGCAAGATTTCAAAAAGGTGAACACACATGCCATTTAGATATTCTTGTGATGTTAGAATCCTGGAAATGCCCATATTGCTTTCCAGTGGGGCTCCAGCCCTCTTCGCCCTCCCTGAACTGGTCTCTGCTCTGCCACTGTTCCCTCACCTGCGCCACTGAACACATCTCAACGTAAGCTGCATTCTCTTCTCGCGCTACAGTTTAAGTAAATACTATAGTCTTTAACTTTTGTCAGGACAAATAGACTAGATTCATGGTTTGTGTTTCTCTCTGAAAGAATCTTAACATAAATCCGTCGTATTTTACCGCGATATTTTACGCGATCAAATCTGCAGCCGTCTTAATTCAACGTCTGTTTCTCCTCGTAACTGGCTCACAATGTGTCCTAATGACGTCAGATAAAGATTGGCTAAGACCATATGAGTTGTATGTTCCTGTTTTAAAACGGTTTCCAGAGTCTTTGATTTCGCTCTGTGTTAAGAATCATCAGGCACATGCCTCAAGACTTTTCTGTCACTCGTGAATTCAGCCCACAACAGCAGGACGGCACAGCTCGGCTTGTTGCCCCTAAGAGCAGGGGGTGCCCTATGCGCTCTGCGTTATGTGCGTATTGGGGATGGCGGCAGTGTTCTAAACCATAATATTGTACTAAAATAGGGTAAAAGTTAATAAGTAATAAGTTTTACTCACAGTACGCTATTATGTGTATGTGACCCACGGATTGCCTTTTCTGACATATTTTTTTGCAGTACTTGGGTTGGGGCAAGATTTTAGAATCAACAAAAAACAGCAATCTAATCTTAAAGTTTTTTTATTTTTATTTGAAGGAACATGTTGAGTACAAAAAACTGAATTACAGAAATGACAACGCCAAATGAGATCATAAGTGTGCATGTCATTATAGCGCTATTTAGTGAGCTGCAATCTCAGACACTTTCATACTGGCATTTTATCAACGCCAAAGCAACAGTTCATCTCAAAAAGCCATTAGGATCCAATCTGGTACTGAATACAAAATATTTCACACACAAAAAAAGAGACAAACTCCAAAAAATACAGAGGGGGCTACTTAAATTCCCTTTAACATGTTTTTCTTTTTGAGGGTAATATTTAGAAATTCATGAGTCATTATTCTTTTATAAGCTGCATGCTTAGCTCGGGTTCTCCTTTCCTCTAAGTTAAAACAAAATACATTTTATTTAGATTAGTTGTCAACAGTACAAACATTGAAGCGAGAAAGAGATTTCTTATTGTCATTCTACAATATGTAAAACTTAGCCATACTTTCAAATCGTCTGTAATGATACGTATACTGGTCCAAAACACTGTACTTGACATTGATATTACACCTCTCCACACAAAATCACTTTCTGAGTAGTAAGTTCTTTATGGTTCACACAGTTTTAATTTGAAACTAGTGGTACTATAACCTCAGTACAGTGTTTTTGGCTACTCTGCCTTTACATTAAAATAGTGGCATACAAAAACAATAAAAAGTATTTTGCCAATCAAGTTTTTAAATTATTATTGCTGCTAAAAGTTTTAAAGATATAGAAATATTTACAACACTAGTCAAAAGTTTTAGAAGGAAGATAAGTAAACAACGAAGAGAACTACTAGTACTTATTAAACAAAAAGAAAGACATCTACTGTTAGGGAAAAAAAATTAATTACTTCTGGCTCCAAAATACATGTTTGCAGAAAGTCCCCTCATTAAATTCAAGAATCAGTTTCCACTTTCATATATGCATTGCAATTAAATATAATTGGTCCAGTTAAACATTTGACATTCAGCAAATAGTCATGGCCTGGAGACAAACCCAGGACTGAAATGGCAACAATCACTCGCAATTTCCGAAAGCCCACATTATGGCATTAAACATTTATCTCCCATTTGCACAACTAGTTACATAAATCATAAATTTTGCTTCTCAGATCTGCCCTATAACAGGACCATGCTTGTCTTCGTGGAGATGGATTATTTTTATGCCACACTATGGAAAATTCAAGACAAAGCAATGACTTCACCATAGAGATGAGCAGATGACGGACTATTCATCTCAAAATTGGCTGCACCTTAAAACCACTTCACCACTGGCTAGCACAGCTTTTAGGTTTCAAATTGTATACTAGGGATGGCAGATATGGATTTTTTTTGAGCCGATATCCAATATTTGGTCTCCTGCTTTGGCCGATAGCAAAAACTTTCTCTCACAAACTTACTTTTTAGCCAATTATATGGTAAATATCAGCTGATACCAAGACCAATCCCATCCCTACTTTTATTCCTATTGTCTCCCAAAAAATGAAACAAAGAAAATGACAGTGTCCCTTGCTTCATCATGGAATAACTTTTTCCTCTTTCACATGTCATCAGCGTGAGGTCGTAGCCTGGCAGTGCGGTGTGGGTCTAGAGTCACAGTGGATATGTGACCGGTGATAGGGTCCACGTGGAAGTGACCCACACTTTCGTCATGCGTGCTGTTCAGAGGGAAAGGCTCGGACTCTTGTTCATCATTGTTATGCATGTTGAGTTTTTCTATCAAAGAGTTAACATGGTTCATGTCCTCGTCTCCAGGGAAACGTTGACGAGAGAAAACAAACTCAGATTCATCTTCAGTGGTGTATTGTGGGTCAGTGATGTGCAGCACACGAGATGCCTGCAGATTTTGGAGGGACCGTGACTGGACTGTGAGGGAGGATCAAGAAGATAAAGTTAGTATTTGTAAACATTTACAGTAATATTACAACTAGTTTAGTTGTAATATGAAACACAGCATGTTGGTTATACTTGGATAGAGAACATTGGCACAACTGTACCTTTAAATATTACAGACAAAGAACCCTCTATGTATGGAAAATGTATTGACTTCAATAGGCTATATGTACATTTGCATTTGCTTTGAACTAAATCCCACAACAAACCCGTTCAAATGTCTTTTATGTTTGTTCTGTTCAGCCTGGGTTCAGCCGTAAACAATGTTGATAATTTGTGACTGTAAATTTAGCTTTGAACTCACTCAGGTGAACTGTTGCAATGACAGCTTTTCAAACTTGTCAGACAACTGATGGTAACAAATGGTGGCTGTGCTCACCAGTAATCCTTGCCACTGACTTAAAAAGAATACAAATAAAAGATGTGGCGACACCCATGCTCTGAAACCATCATTTAAAGTAATTTATCAAAACGCTTTTGACAGGAACCCTGTAATGAAAATATATTGCCTCTGTGTGTTACTCTCATCTCCAAAGTAACCGGGAGACAAAGAGAGGTAAGTGGACGAATAAAGACAGCGTTTCTAACGAGTCTCTCAGCCATGACTGAGAAAGGCCAGATTAGCGCTGGCAGGTGTGTGCACAGAGCAGCCCAGCCAATGTAATATGGACTTACTTCTGACTGGACTGAAGTCTCCTTCTGTGACCTTGGTGTAGGAAAAGGGCTTGAGGCTAGGGAACAAGATTAGAGAAAGGACAGCAGGAGCACCTACAAAGGGTGAGAGAAAAAAAAACATAAATGCAGAGGACAGAGAACCTAGATGTATTTCACCTTTGTGATCTTTTCAGTGCCTGCAGTTAGCAACTTTATTATTACAGTTTCTTTGGCAACAGGGTGATAGACATTAAAATGAGTTTCACATTCACTTGTCTCGCTTAAGGAACAGCCTTCCTTTCAGAAATGTGTTACATGTGCTTGACTAAGGTCAAATCCTTGTACAGAAAAAATAAAAGTGATAAATAGGTGACCCAAGTATTTCAGATCACCAGCTAAGGTATTTGCACAACCACATCTTAAGCTATGTTGTTCTGGAGGAGTAGCTACTTTGAGAATTGCATGTGAGCATGTGAGTGAAAACATTAATTCTTCTATTTTATTGTAAACTGCTCTGCAAAATGACAGTAAGTACAATAAGTAAGCCAAGTCAAGGCTAAGTCAATTCTTGTCACTCACAGATTTACATATATAAGACATTTGGCATTATCAATCTGCTCACACAACATAGTAAGGACACCCTACCAAAACACATGTTCCTGTTTGGACTGGCTTGTTTGTTGTATTCATGACTAGTGCCTGCAGCCGGCGCAGCTGTTCCATCAGTGACCTGTTGAGAGAAAGAACATAATGTGGAAGTCCAAGCTAAGAAATGGAACGAGACAGAGAGGAAAGTCGGAATTGTAACAAACAGACGTCAAGCATATGCTCATAAATGAGATAAAAGACTTACATGTTGCATTTTTCAAGTTGGGAAACTTTTCTTTGTAGCTCCTGTTATGTGCGTTGCAGGCAGTCATTCTAAAAAAAAAAACAACAGTAGCAAGAATAACAGAACAAAATACAAATGACTCAAAATGAAACATGAATAAATTCTTAAAACTTTTGTATTTAGGTGCACCATAGATTTTTTTTAAACTTGCAAATTCAGTCTGATCAGCTAAAGCCTAGAATTGTTACTTTAGTCATGCATTTTTTTTTTTAAATCCCATATTTAACACCCCGGGGCTTCAGAGAGTAGCCATGACGAATTTCACATTCCCACAAGTTATCAGTGAAGGAAAAAAAATGATTAAAAACAGCATTTAAAATTCATCTCTCAAATTGCATTTACATATTACCCTAAAGTAGGTATGACAAAATTGAGTGATATAACGATATGTGGCCCATCCGTGCATCCTGATCTGTTTTTGGCCTTTAAGATAAATATAGACTAGTGATGACACAGTTGGAAAGACATGTGAAGCCAGTTTCAGTGCAGGGAAGCTCATTAGCATATGGCCCATCCACTCCACAAGGTGACTTACAAGTCATCACAAGTGCACTTTACTTCTCTAGCGATTTACTTCGAGACATCAGAAATACAAATTGACAGAAATAGTACAGAAAATAATGGGACTTTTTCCCCAAATTATTACAGAGGAAAAGTGAGAACCGAGTATTTACACATTACTATAAAAGTGTTGGTGCCTGGCAACATGAAATGATTGCTTGTTGCTGGATTTAGACCTACTTATAGCTTACATACAGTATAGGCAGCTGTTTAATTTCCTTGAGCATCACTACAGTATTTTCATTCTACAGAAAATGAGAATATACTTTGTTTATACAAAAGCTAAAGTGCCTCCTTTTTTTTTTTACTTTACTACAATATAACACAAATGGTTGCATCTAAAAAAAAGAAGTGTACTGCACATGTTGTATATTAATTTCATCAGTGCCTGTTGAACAAACCAACAGCGTTTGGCACAAGTTAACCTTTGTACACCTTTTTTGGTGCCAAAGGCATTCTGTATCTGCGCCCTCACTGCATCAGCTTAAACTCATCACATAGAGGAGCTTAATGTCTCTGGTGATGGACATGGCCATCCTGAGCACAGCTAAACTCCATCTTTTCCTGCCCTTTGCCAATTATCTTCCCTGCTTTCTAGACTATTCTGTTCAGCTCGTTCTCGTTGACCACTGTCAGATGGCCAAACCAAAATAAAAGAAAAGACAAGAACACTTTATATCAGGCTGACAAACTTTTTCCAGGACGTGTGATCTCACTCCAATGTATATATGTATATGTATAGTATATTATAAGTGATTAGGATGAGGTGAGGCAACGTTGTCCCAAAATCTAAAAGACATGCTTGTTGTTATTTTTAGCATGTTTAGTTGCTGTTAGCCTTTCTGGGATGGGTATTCAGGCTCGGGCTTCTGAAAGTTGTGAAAGAGTTTCTGACTTCTTTGGGGTATACAAATATAAGTCTCAGAATGCGTAAGACAGAAACTGATGCAAAAGTTTTAAATTAATCTTTATTGTCTTTCTCTCTGTATGTTTTTGATGAGCTAAAGAACTTTTAATTATTCTTGCAAAGTAGGTGCAATAGGAGTCTGTTGAAGCTAGTGGTGGTACAAATGACATCAACATAAACAAAGATCCACAATTACAAAGCAATGTATCCAATAAATAAAGTCACGTGTTTGTTTTCTAATGAGAATTTGGAACCTCACCTGCTCTCCAGTCCATCTATGTACTCCTTCTTCTTCTTGCGGCTCTCCTGGGCTGACTGCTTATTGCGTATCTTTCTTCGGATTTTCTTTAGTATTCTTTCCTCATACTAAAAAAAGGGGGAAAAACCTTTGATTTACTGCCCCCTCAGGTATTGCTTTCGTTCATGTTGTAGTGAGTGGTTCTGAAGCGTGTTTACCTTTGTGAGCGGTAGTTGGCTGGGCAGAGTCACCCCCTCCTTTGCGAGCAATTTTCTCTCGTCTTCATTGAGAACCAACTCCTGAATAGACTGTTGTGAGGGCTGCGGGGGCTATTGGAATGTAATATGAATACTAATATTAAAAAAACATGGTCAGTGTTTAATTGGATTTGACTCATACACTCTTTGCAGTCTACTTCTCGCTCAGCCTTATATGTCAAGTATCACTACACCTTCAGCACTTTTCATGGCTATTTTAAAGCAATTACTTCATCGAGACATAGCCACTCTCACCTCGTCTTATTAAATGGAGAAGCAGAGATTGGATCAATGCATTCATTTGCAAACACACACAAACTTGTTTGGCTGCTTAATACATTGGTTTGCTATTTAAGTGGCAAAGACAATGAACTTTTAATGTAATTACAGAAACATAAATTCTCACACAGTAGGGCACTAATTAAAAAAAAAATCTATTTCAGGTTGCTTTCATATTCTATAATGTTAGTTTCTCAAGTATGCAGAAAAAGTAATTCATCTTCGCTTAGCTTGACGTCAGCATTTTTTCTTAATTTGCAGTATTTTTTTTTTCTTTTAAATATGAATAATATAATAATACTTCCTTATACATGTTTTCTGTTTATTATTTACAATATAATATACTAAATTTTGTGTATGAGACCAGGTTGTTTGTGATGCTTGTTCATTACATTTTTGTCAGAACAACCTGCTGAAATGTCTTTCTCCACTTAAAGAAAAAGATGCTAGGGAGGCCTGCTGCACACTCTTCGATCTTCCTTGTGAACCATATGTATTAAAATAAGCAAGCCATTTACATTTTCAAAAGACTAGAGAGTGATAAAAGTAAGCAGCCACCTGTGTTTCCCAAACATTAGTCAGAGTAAGTCACCTGCATCCTTCTGCTACTACTGCACAATAACACACAGGTGAGGTACTCACTGGTTCTGGAGTGCCTGAGAGCAGGAGGTCCTTGACAGTGAGAGCAGTGCCTGAGCATAACTGTGTTCTACTAACATCAGAAGGATACGCTGTAATCCTCGGGCCTCCAATTGGAAATCTTTGGTCCCAGCCATCTGCACCCACACACATATTACAGTAAACAGATGCAATTTAAGACATCTCAGAGATAGGCAGCAGTTCTTGTGTACAACTTTGTTATGTTGTTCAGCATAGTCACAGTGAATTTTTAACAAAATATACATTTTTGAAAATGTAAAAACGACATTTTGATTGGAATAATTAGATTGAAATGTTTTTTTTCTGTGATCAGGCACAGTGTGAGAAAGTCTTGTGTCTTTGTTTTTTCGCTTGATAGGATAAAAAGATTATGGAAAAAAGAAAGTGTCCTGTTAAGTTAATTGCTTGTTTTTCTACTTTTGGTGTCTAAATGATCCCAAATTTGATCCTGTAAACGTTAACGTATTTTTAATCTTTATTTTTTATTTGAGCTTCAAAAGAATTTTAATTAGCAAAATAACTCGACAGCGCCCCCTTAGACATCAAAATTACAAAAATGACTGGCCTTTTTTGTCTCAGACAAATACATTTGGACACAAATGTAAATCATGTCAAGAAGACAAGTAAATAATTGTATTGACCCCACTCTAAACCTTGCAGAAAGTTAGCCTTTTTTTTTGCAGTTTTGTACAGATTATGTACAATTTTCAAAAATAACTGTTAAAATAATCTAGCTAGATGTGTGATTACAGATAATTCACAAACGGTGATCAAAACAACATTTTTAAATTTTTTCTTTGTGTTTTTTGCAAATAACCGATCACGTTTTATAGCAAAAAATAAAATAGATAAATAACATTTTCTGCAAGTCAGCAAGCTGAATACAACAGTATATAAAGCTAAGTTATGCATAGGCTCCACAGTGCCTGCATGCAGTTTAAAAACATATCCATCTGCCACCTATTGGTAAATTAATTTTTTACACATTTAAGGTGACTTACTGATAACACTGGGTGTGTTTGCTTCCAGGGCTGCTTTGGTATCTATCCCTTGGCTGCAATACTGTGTTTCACCAAGAGGACTCTCGGGTCTCAGAGGACTGTCCATGTGGTCCGAATGTGGGTCCTCGCTGATGCCACTGTCACTGTGGGAGGGTGACCAGAGAGGAGAGCCTGACACAGAGTCAGATCCACTGAGGAGAGCAGTGAGAAAGTCTTCGTCGGTTTGGTCAGGAGACTGCAGAATCTGTCAGGTGAAGAGTATATTTATTTCTTTGTGGCTTCTGAAATGTTCTATAGTGCATATAGAGGGTATGCAGGTGACATCACAGCATTCTCAGTAGTGAGTGGCGAGAATGATTAAGAGTCAATGGAGTCTACAACTAATATAAGAAAAAGCTGCTACAAACTGACAATAAAAAACATAACAAAAAACACCACAACTATGGCTAACTATTGAGTTTGTATGGGACATGTACAAAAGAGAAAATCAGGTTAAATAAAGGTCAATCAAATAAATTAAATAAAAAAGTAAACAGTGGCAGATAAGGTACAACAGCACTTTTCCTTCATGACACAGTCTGTAGAATCACACACAGTTCAACTTCTTATACCTTTTTTTTTTTTACTTAAGAAGTTTTAGTCCGTTTGATGAGTGAAAAATTTTTTGATAAAAATGCTCCAGTCTCCATCTGCGTTAGCAAACAAGTTAGCTGAAGTCTGCACTGTTGCAGAGACAACAGAAAAGCTTTTTTATTACATTAAAAGGTCCAAAACACATTTTATTATATGTTCTTAACAGATTTTTCAAATAAAAAATGCTGGTCCATAACTTCTATATATTTTTGTGCACTTTAACTTAATTTTTAGAAAATGGGATTTGTTTTGTCAACCTGGTAAATTTTTTTGTGAATGTGTCTGCTAACTACAATGATTCTGTTGATCTGTTGTGAGGTAAGTCTCAAGGCTTTGTCTTTGAGTCATTCTTATTTCTTTTTAGGACAAACATAGTACAGTTTGGTAGATCTGAATTGGTAAGGGGAATTCATTATTCAAATTAAGTTATTATGGGCTTTTGACCATTTTGTAAAGCGTTCCCCTCATCATTACTCCGAATTGTATTTTGAATGATTCATGCATGTTTGAGTAGTAATGTAATGTTTAAGGCTCTGAAATCTCATATGCATCAAGACTCCAGGTCAGTCAATGATTGGTTTCAAATTCAAAAAAGCATAGCTAATAAAAATGTAGTCGGTATGCTCCGCTTGGCATTTGCAAACAGGCTTGGACAGCCTGGTAGAATAAGCTCAGCGGGTTTTGTTTTTAAGTAGATTTTCAATCAAGTTGCCTGTGGTGAAGACTTTGAAAAAATATATTTAAAAATATATATATTTTGTTTAGCATAGCAGGACTACAGACATATAAATGAGCTATAATTGTAATCGATAATCCACATTTGTTGTCAGAGAGTGTAAAATACAGAATATAAAGACCTATCTGTCACTCACACTTGCATCCTGTACTGGCCAGTTATGGTGGTTTCCATGGTGATTGGTTTCCTCATGACGAAGAATTCCATCGTTCTGGTCAAAGAGCCAGTCGAGCAGCTCAATGCCATCACAACCCTGAAAGTAAAGGGCAATACTGTCAACAGCAGATGGTCCTTGGGAACTACTTGCTGATAATTCATTATGTGAAACAATTCTAGATTACTTAATCTAGAAATCTTTACATTTTACATCTATCATATAGGCTACATTTTGTAAAATGTAACCTATATGATTTGTGTATAATGAGTCACATTTCTGTTGTTTTCAAATGTTTTCTTAGCTAATGTTGTATAATATGTGCACTTTGAATGAAAAAAATAAACGAATAATAGGGCATTTGCATTGTTTCAGAAACAAACAACCTTCATTGTAAAAATAGGAATTCCGCATTAGGCCATCTGAGTCCACCCAGACTCCAGATTCTCAAATTCTGATTACCGTAATTTCTGGCTATAAGCTGCTACTTTTTCTTAGCTTTGAACTATGCGGCTTATAAGCATGCAGCAAAATTATAGATTCTCATAGACTTACTATTAACAAGTGCGGCCTATATATGTACTTTATCATTTTCTTACTTAAATATAGTGGGTACGGCTTATATCCAGGTCGCTCAATAGGGCAGAAATTACAGTAGTTTCGGTACCTTGGAAAAAAACCCAGACTAAACTGTGTACCAGAGGTTGAATAAAACAGTACGGAAAGATATCAGTTTGGATTCTCCAGGCCAGTTTAAAGTCTCTATATTTACTGTATTTCATGTGAACTCAGATACAGCCGTTACAAAACTGTATTTAGAAATTATGAGCAGTTGAAGGAATGAGTTATAGTTCAAGAGACTAAAAATATGTTACCTTAATGTTTTTCAAAAATTAGGTAGTTTTAGTTTTGGGGCTAACAGTTGTAATGTTCTATCAGCTAAAGACAAAATGTACGCTCAAGTGCTCCCTTTGACCCTGTTTTGTTTCTGACCCATATGCCAATGCCATACAAATGTTTTATTTACCTGATATGGGTTGGGGTCCATTCTTTTTCTAAGTAGGTGACAATCCAAAAGCAATCCAGACAAAATATCCAATTTGCTTTGTTCGGGACAAGATTGGAGTCTGTTTTCCAGCTCTTCTTCACAGGGTCCAAAGTTTAAACTCCAACGCAACACACCCAGTCGAATAGTCTCTATTGGCTAAAGAGACACAATCTGATCTGACAAATAGCAACTTGCTCTTTCAGGAACACTCTGTCTCTAGACGCTCTATATCAGAAAGTTCAAAGTCTACATGTGTCTTCTCTTTTGTTTTGTTCATTTAGTGTCTAATAGCTTTCAACTTTAGCCTATATTTATTTATTTATTTATTCTTCTTGCCTTTTTACTGCAAAGCAGTAAAAAATCTAGAAAATTGGTTTTGACTTTCATGCTTTAAGTATATGAATATAATTATATATAGTGAGGCCAGATTAATATTAGAATCATTAGTTGGGGATCAAAAAAATTTAATATTTAGGGGTTTTAATCACAAGGAATTACAGTTCTTTACTGGAAGCTAATTATACTCCACTTGTAATTAAGCTTAAGACTAATATTACTTTTTGGAGTACTCTACCCATTTCTCTCATAGGCAGAATCAACGCAATAAAAATGATCTTTCTACCACAACTACTATATTTTTTTACAAACAATACCAATATTTATTCCAAAATCCTTTTTTTTAAAAATAGATATGATTACCACAAATTTCTTATGGAATAATAAAAATTATAGAATAAATAAAAATCACCTGTGTAAACCCAAAGTATTTGGCGGACTAGCCTTTCCCTGTTTCCTCTCATATTACTGGGCACCTTTAAAGAACCTCTAGTTTTTTTAGATTCCTTCAAGTTAGGGATTTTGTTAAAACACATAAATTGGACATTTGTTTGACAAAAAATGTAAATTCTGAAAAATTGATTACTTACATGTACAACACAATTCAGAAGCTAAAGGCCCGTTCATCAGAAGTTTATAAACATACTTGGGAAAAAGACTTAGAGCTACAAATTTCAGAAAACAACTGGAAAAAAAGTCTACAATCAATACATTGTTCTATAAATTCTAGACATTGTTTGATTCATTTTAAAATATTATATAGACTGTAATACAAAAAACTACATAACATCTTCCCAAGTATCTTACCTTTTTGTATTAAATGTGGTCTGTATGAGGCGACCTTGGCTCATAACTTTGTCAACTGTCTAAATATTATGCCATATTGGTCTGAGATCTTTGGTGTCTTATCTAAAATACTAAACTGCTCATTAGAGCCAGATCCATCATTATCAGCAACAGTTAATCACTTACTGCTTACTTGCAGCAAAAAAACTAATATTAAAATTTAGGAAAAAGGAGGAATCACCATCTTCAAAATTATGGATTCAAGAAATTACAGAAATCCTTCTCGTTATAACGACTGTATATTTACGTCAAACGACATTTTTTACGTTCAAACGAGAATATAATGTCGTTATAACGACTTTTTATTTACGTTAAAACAAAAATATATTCTCGTTCGAAAGACTTTTTATTTACATTAAAACGACAATATATTCTCATTAAAACGACTTTTAATGAAAAATAGACAGCCCTTCCATAATGCTCCATAGCCTGTACTACGAACGTCGCTGAACCTAGTCTGGATAAGTTTCTCTTACCCAGGTACAAGGCCAATCACAGACACAGAAGTTACGCTACACAGTTCATTTAAATGTCATGCATGGATATAACAGACAAATGTACAGACATCACCAAACATTTAATAGATCGACAAGTGTCTTTTGTCTGAGTCAAAGTGATGCGTAAAGATCCACAGCCAAATGTGTAAAAGTGCATTCAATCATTATTTCTTGACAATGGAAGCGTTTATTACACACAGATTAAACAGGATTCTTCAGTGTTACTGCTACATATAAGATCTCATGGCTCCTCTTTATAAATACGTGCGCATTGCTTTGATATAAAATACGCCGTGACTTTCGTATTTCCTCCTTTCTCTGCTGCCCTTTCTCATCTCTCTTTCCCTCGTCTCTTCGCAAACGCCTAAATTGTCGATCGTCTCTGATTGGCCAGCGCCTCGTCTTTTTAACTTATTCAGAACTTCGGAGCAGGTTATGAGTTTTCCGCATGTTGCCATGGAGATCTGCCCCGATAGGAAGTGATCCACTTTTGTAGGACCGCCAGACCAGGTTTAACCCAGAACTGACCTCGCTAAACCCCAAATCTAGCTTCGTAGTACAGGGCTCTGAGCCATCCAGCTTGTGGCGCATCATGGGAAGAGCAGTCTGTTTATCATAAAAAAGTCGTTTTAACGTAAATAAAAAGTCGTTCGAACGAGAATATATTTTCGTTTTAACATAAATAAAAAGTCGTTATAACGACATTTATTCTCGTTTGAACGTAAAAAAGTTGTTTGAACGTAAATATAAAGTCGTTATAACGAGAAAAGCGGAAAAAAATGTTTACTCCACACTGGCAGCTCTGGACTTACGTATTTTTGCACTTGTACAAAAAAAAAAATAATGTTGAAGCATGTTTTGCCATGCTTCAATCAATAAATATATTAAATAGAAGAATCACTTGTTTTTCTCTCTTAAAATGCAGCAGCACTTGTTTGTTTAAGACAGTATTGGCAGCTAAAGAAATTGAGGTCTACCTTAATGTTTTGCTTAAATAGAAGCACCTTTCTTTGTTTTTAAAAAGCTGTCTTTGCTCCATAATGCTTTTATAAGCATTTAACCAGTTATCCAAAGTGCATGTAAACCCGGGCAGACCTATTGAGAACCGGTTTTCAGAAAACCAACTGGTGCACTGACTGATTGCTGTCTGATTTCAGACGTCATGTAAATAAACAATCAGTCTGCAGCCGGACAAATGTAACTGAGCATGCTCACAACCCCTGCCCACTCCACAATCCAACAATAAATTAAGAATTTTAGAACAATAAAGTGCTTTGCACAAAGTGGTGCACACACATTCTCACATTAACATGTTTAATCAGTCCTACATGTCCCAGAAAAAAGTATGTGTTATTTTTACAAAGAATATTGCATACAGTTAATAAAACATGATTAACAATGTTAAAGTAATTCAACAAATTACAGCCTAAATCATGCAGTAGTGAGTCTGACACAGCTGGACCAGTCTCCCCAGGGTAATCGCTAAACAGGAGCAAAACTGGTCCGACCGGTTTCAGGGGTAAACCAAGTAAAGTTCGTTTTTTTAGCCTAGTCTAATTGTTACATGATCTCTGATCATGTAAACACAGTGTTGACATCACATCAGCAAGGTTTGTTGTTAGACAGCTCTGAGGAGTTGTACCTAAACTACAGTATATATAAAAATCTATAAAATGCCATTGTTTCTCCTTTACAGTTTTAGTGGAAGATCAATGCCACCTGTGTATATAAATACAACGTCTCTATCATGAATGCAATTTTTCATTTTTAACAACTCAAATTTTAGTTTTATTTAAACTAAACCCAGAATCAACTTTTTTCACTGTCAAACTGTGTGGATGGAAACAAAAATGACTGTTTCCAGACTTTTTTGGACATTTTTGTGCAAACTCGATCATTTTGCATTTTGTGTGCAAAAACTGCGACAGTGCTGCCACAATGGTCAAACTGTCAGTGCATTTTCAGTGCATGCTGACGTCACATCGAGTGACGTAGCCCGCCAAGTGAGCTTTAAAAACTCCTCCTTTTGACACCGCTACTGTGGCAAGTTGTAAAGATGTCATCGCACAACGGGCGAGTTCATGTGCTTATGTAAAGGAAAGGCTTAATACATATGTCTGCATAGTTGATAAAAAGGAATCTCAACTCAGAATCGCTCTGACACAAAACTCGTGTCACTCACCAGCTACAGTCACTGTCCGTATTTCAGTGTCTGTTTACATCCACTGGGCATCACTTAAAAGTTTTTTGGGCATCTCCCTCTTTAACGAGCCTTGGGGTGCAGTTGTGGGTGGAGTGAGTCTCTGACCGAGTTTTTATCCTCACTTTAAGTAAGACAAATAGATCCAGAAGCATATATTTATAATTTAAGCATGTATTATTTTGTCTATGGAAGTTTTGACTTTACTTTACATGATGATCAATGCAGGATGATGAAAGAAAACATTTTAGTAGAGATACATGTGATATCAACGGACTGGTGCCGGAAGGTGAAGCAGATTGAGTAGGAGTAGTATAGTTTTCCAGGCTGAATTAACACTTAAAGCTGTATTGCTTACAGACTTTTGAATATGTGTTTTGTTTTCTATGATGTCACTGACAGAATGGTTTGTCAGAACGTGTGTTATGTAGATTAATTAACATGACATGCATTTTTATTGATTTTTTGTTACCAGAAAAGAAGATGTAGTCCATTATACGGCTGGGCAATATCCTAATCTATATTGTATATTGTAGTAAACACATAGTTAAGGTGAAACATGGAATATTTTCATGTAATGCATTGGACATTTCCACTATATTTCTGTCAGTCATGGAACTGGCATAGAGAAAGCATTTGTGGCTAATTACTAGGTGTTTAATAACAACCTAAACACAGACTTTGGAGGCAATAGTACTAATAAATACATGTGAAGAAGCAGAACTTACAGCTTGAACTAAATAGCCTCAAACAGCTTTGGTAAAGTCTTATATATATACATTGTTGCAAATGGTATCTTATATATTGAGACTAAAAAGTGGCTTTATTTTCCTGCCCTACTGTGGTAGGTCAAGTACTTTAGAGATGTAGAAGTATACTTTATTCATTTCTTTTGAGGGAAAATGTATTTGTTATCTTCTGCAGAATCAGTGAGCTGCTGATATGCATGCTTGAGAGTTGATGTATAATTTTGTTCATAATGTTATTTGGAATGCAATGATATAATTGGATGTATTTTTATACAATTTTGTTTCAATGTGAACCTTCGAATATGATATTTATCACAATATTGTGCAAAAGTTTTGTTGAAGGGCTCACAATTTTCTGTTATAGTTACAATGATACATTATTATTTATCATCCAGTGATTCCTTTTCTGGGGTAGGAAATTCAGATTATACCCTGTGTGTCTGAAGAGTGAAATACAACACAAAGGATAGCTCATGTGTTTTTTCCTCTAAACCCCATAACTATTTAGATGCAAATTCATGCTGTTTGATATTGCGAGGGGACCATGACAAATTGTAACAATTTTGCTCATAATGATGGCAATAATACAGTGGAAAGGAGAAGGCATAGCGCGAGTTAGATGGAGTTTTGGATGTGACTGAACAGTCTTATTTTTTACTTCTGAAGATACCATTTGCACTTCTTTGTGTATTTTAGAACTAAATTCAAAACAACTCAAAAAAACGTTTTGCTTATTAATCTTGTTTGTTTAGTCTTCATCTTAGAGCAGGTTGTGAAAACAGCTTGTATTCAGAGCAACAATAGAAAGCAATTTCGGTGTACTCTGTGGTGCACCAGTGACTCACTTTGAAGGCTGAGATAATCCGGCTGTCAGCTGAGTCTCACTTTGTCTCTCGATGCAATTGGCTTTCCTGGGCATTACATAATGCACACAGGCTATTATCAGATAGAAGCAAGTTCCAAAGGGCACCATGTCTGTGAACGACTCCTTAGAGGCATTGTTAGAATGTTCTGTTAAAAAAGCTTCAAAGACAATTGGCACTTTGTTTTTAGAAATTTCTATTCAGGTCTTGTCTTGCTGTGTTTGTTGCTTAAAGGAGCTCAAAAGACTGTGAGATTTTAAAGAGAATACAAATAAAAGCATGCTTTTCCAACATCAGTATGTCACAGTGCTCATTGGACTACATTTTGTTCTACTTTTTTTTTTTTTTTTGCTCATTTTGCTTAGTGTTGTCTTACTTAACACTTTTGACACACATTGAACATAAAAATGGAATACTAGTGATGAATGCTTAAATGATTAGAGCTTGGTAATTTGTGTACTTTGCTGCTCAGGCCTCGGCATCTTTTTACACTTACTTATCACGTGGTCTCTAAAGTGGTCCTCAAGGGCAAAACATTCACACAAATGTGAAAACACACTTAGCAAGTCAAAGACACAAATTCAAAACAAGCATACAAATACAATTCAAAACACGCACAAAAAATCAGCACCTACTGTATCTTTGCTATATTCTACTTTGCTGAGTTTGAGTTTGTCTGTTTGAATTTGTGTGCGTGCGTCTTTTGCATTTGCGCATGTCTTTGAATTTGCGTTTGTCTTTTTGAATTTGTGGTTGTGTTTTTGGATTTGCGTGCATGTTTTTGCATTTGTGTTTTGTAATTGTTTGCATGTTTTGAATATAACATTTTTGAATTTGCATGTCTGTTTTTGAATTTGCGTTTTGTGTTTTGAATTTGCCTGCATGTTTTAATACTTTATGAGCCAATTGACCATTTGCACCTACGTCACTTGATCATGTGGCTACGCCATGCTGGATGGCAAAAGTGCATAAATGCAGCATAACAGGGAGCGCAAAACTGACAAATTCTCACATATTTTATTATTTTCCGTAAAGAAAGCAGTGGATGCTTCTAATGCATGTTCAGTACATTTGTCTGTAGAAGTAGGACATCTTTTAGACGCACACAAAACAAGATATTTGGAAAAGCTAATGCATGCTAGCTGATCCATGCCCTCTTCCTCCTGCTATGTTTGCCGAATAAATAACATTTACAAGTTTGCCTGACTTTACTCCTCATGATTTGCACCATTCTGTGGTAAACAGGGTTTTGTCCACTGTTTGTCTCACACTGGTGCAGATTTAAAAGCTACAAGAGGTTGCGGTTTCCAGTCACTTAGCTGTGAGGCTAGTGTTAGCCACGCATAATGCAGGCTGTTTCAGACATTCATTGCATTTTTTTTTCTCATTAGCATTGACTTACCTTGTTTAAAGTGTTCACTGCAAATCCGTAGTGACTTAGAGGGATTTGGTTCTTTTGATTTATTGCTGCCATCTACTTGCGTCTTCTATGTTCTTTAAAATGTAAACGAAAAAGCTCCAGGCTTAGACTTAAACCTCCTTGCCTGTTAGTGTAGCGTGTTCCACGAGATACAGCCATTTTATAAATGAAATCAATTAAAATTACTTAGAAACAAGCAAGTTTTCTCCAAAGTTTCCATTGCTGTGCGCATTACAGCGCTTTTGCCATCCAGCATGGAGAAGTGGGCGTTCCCTCGAGGAGCGTGACGACACGTGCATAGGGTCAATAGATAGTGCTTATATGACAAAACAAAATTTAGTCAAAAATTCTTAAGATTTTTTTTTTTTTTTTTAATTTTTAGTGTTCTTAAATTTTGATATGGACGGTCTTCATTCTGGAAGTTGACAGGAACTCTGTGAATTCTCTAGGCTAAAGCTTCAAGTCACTATGCTTACTGGACTATTTAAAATGAACAAAACAGGCACATAAAGGGTTAACACCCACAGCTTCAAAAAGTTTTTCAACAGTAAAGGGCATGATGGAGCACACAACTCCACCAAGGCCTGTTTTCTAACTCAATCAATCATCTTTGTTAAACAGAGGCTCCACTGCACAAGAGTTTGGCCTTGGTTAATGATGCATTGTTTTATCACTGTCCTTTTACATCTGTGTTATTATTTTGGTGTGTTTTTGTTTTCCAGCAAGCACAAGTTGCATATTTAATGTATTGTCTCAACAAATAAGCACTTTCTGATGATTGCGCTAAAATATTTTGTACTTAGTTTTGTATAATACTAACTTATTGTTACGCAACAATAATTTAGTTAAGCAATCTATATTAAAGTATTTTATATCTCAACTTAAGCCTTAATAAATATGAAGTTTATTTGGTACAATGGTTAGTGCTGTAGCCTCATAGGTCCTGAATTCAACTCCAGGGTGACCAGAATCCTTTTTCTATTTGAAGTTAGCATGTTCTTCTCATGTCTCCAAAGGTTGCCTCCTGGTCCTTCGGTTTCCTCTATTGCTAAAAGCATGTCCAGTTGCGATTCCCTTGAAAAACAGGTTATGAACTCAATTTCCTGGTTAAGCACGGTGGCAGAGTTGATTGCAATCTCACCTTGAGGTTGAGGCTTACTATCACTTTTTATTATTTTTATAATAAAAAGAATACCATACTTACTTACTTACTATAAAAAGTCAATTAAATAAAAATAAAAAAAAATCCCCTGAAAACAGGTTCCACAAAGCTCTGCACAAAGCTAGTGTTAAATGTAGTTTTGACAGTTATGGGTTATGAATATGAAAGTTAATTTATAGTTACTGGCTAAAAGAGAATTCACGTACAATGATCTTATGGATGGATAATCACCATAATTTATTACATTTGTTGCAAGTAGAGGTTATGTTGATCAAGTTTCGACTTGAATAATTTACTCCATGTCATTCCCTGCTCTCCTTTTCACGCTTTTGTCCTCCAGTGCTAGTAAATAATAAAGGTATACTAAAAACAAGCTCCTATAGACATGTGCATTTTTGCAACTGGCTGTATGATGCTGGAAATATAATAAATTCCAGCACCATACTTGCACATGGAAGGGTTATGGCACCATTTCCCCACTAGACTAGCTTTAACTGCAAGGTCATAGAGCTGACTGAAGTGTGAAATATTCATTTAAAGGTGTCTCGGGAAGGCAGTACTGTTTCAATAACACTATTTTTTTTTACTATTATTTGAGATGAAATCTATAATTGCGTTGTTAAAGTTCACTTGAAATTCTTTCTGTGACTGACAGCATAATTAACCAGTAGTTTCTGTACATCTTCTACATATTACAACTTGAATTACTTCTATTGGCTTTTTCTAGCTACTGCCTAAAGCCCCTTAACTTGGCTCTCACCAGATGAATATTTGTGTCAATCAGAATTGAGCTCTACATTGAAAGCCTTGAGAAAAAACAGAACATAAGGTGAATCTTTAAATTTGATTTAAAAAAACAAACAAACACAAAAAAACCAAAAACGTTTTTGTTAAATCTTGTGGAAAGAAAAGCCCAAATCAGTTGATAATGCTGCTAAAATAAGCCAAAGTATGGCACATTCCACCTAAACTACAATGTTGTCTTGGTTCACTGCTGTGCTGTGCTGTGCTGTGCTGTGCTGTGACTGTGCATGATTGTCAAGGTTTTGTGAAAGTCACAATGGTGAGAATTCATCTAGTAGAGCCAGGTGAAAAGCATGTAGCACACTAGAGGATGGTATCATTCGTAATGAGAAATGTAGGCCACAGACAAAGAGACACTTATTTGTCTCAAAGTTGCAGAACAGCTTTGCATGTTTTGCTTTGATCTGTGTTTTAGTTGTGGATAGACAAAAATCTGGTCTAAAACCCTCCACTGTGCAGAAGGTTTTACACATGTTCATTTACTTGACAATAATTTAAAAATTACGACACAATGCATTTTGCTAATGCCTCTCAGAGCCATTTAATGGTGATCAACTTTGTGTTGACCGTCTAAAAATGTTGTAATCAGTGTCAAAATCAGTTTTGATTTGATGCATACAGTTAGTGTCCTTGTGTCTGCTGTAAAGAGGAACTAAAATAATCTCACATTTCACTGAAAAAATTTACCACACCGCTCAAGTGACATAGCCCATATATTATATTTGATTTGGAAGATTAGTTTCACATTGTGTTTTGCCAAAACTGAAAGGAATGTCAGGTGACTGATAGTGCAGGAAAACTATGCTAATAAGGGTCGGTAGTTGAAACCAAAGTATGATGTCAATCATTGCACTAAATGCCACAATGACAACAACTGTACACTGGGGCTGACCCTCTGGTGCCATGCATAATCATGCAGACTAGACTAGAGCAGGTATGTTCAAACTGAGAGCCTTGTGCTGCTGTAAATTGGTTTTGTTTTTCTTCTGGTTTTAAGCTGGTTTGTATAGACAGTGATGATAAGGCTACACAGATGATGTTTGGTTACTGAAACATTCCTCATTTTTATGTCCAAGCAGAAGATATTTGTCTAAAATGACTCTGTAAACAGTTTGATATTTCAGAGGTTGCCCATGCAGCTTCAGCCACGCATGCAAAATACTTCTCAAGGCCTGTCTTTTCAAACTCTATTAGCATACCATTGTGACAATGCGCTCATTAGCATTTACTCTCTTGATATTAAGGTTAACATCAAGTCTGTTCACAGAGCCAAGGTCCCATGGTGCAGCTCTGCTCTAAATGAACTGTGTTGATCCAGGTTTGATGGCACAAATACCAGCTGTGTCAAGTGTTCTGTAGGAGACTGAACTGATTTAAGCAGGTGTAGGAGTGAATAAATCAACCATGACCTTTACACAAAGCTCCTATGAGTTTCTTGATTCCACATTAAGAAAAATATACATAATAAAACAATAGTACAGTGAGCACAGTTCATTGTTCAAACACTGTCATTCACAGACCTATGTTAAATGACACTGAAGGAGAAGCTTGTGAAGAGCC
Organism: Mugilogobius chulae; assembly: GCA_038363315.1. Lineage (NCBI taxonomy): Eukaryota > Metazoa > Chordata > Actinopteri > Gobiiformes > Gobiidae > Mugilogobius > Mugilogobius chulae. The sequence continues at coordinate 32,614,838 of CM076412.1, read as the reverse complement.
CACAGACACAAGAGAGTGTATTTTTGAGTGGTGCACTTTGTCATTTTTAGCAGAGGGGGCATACCGTCTGCTTGTTTCCACCATATTTCTTTGTTTTTAATGTCATGAACTACAATATTTATCTTGCATTCATTCAAATGCAAGATAAATATTGTAGTTCAAGTAGTTCTAGTTTAGGTGAAAATACCTAAAACACACATATTGAAATGCATGATTTATTTTGCATTGAATGATTTATTCATGCAATATTTATCAAATATGTGTTTCAGTTGAAAAATACCTTGAAAAACTTTGCATATTTACTGTGGAATCCAAACGCCCAATATCTTGTACTGGTAGTGTTGTATGCTTGACTTTTTGAAAGAAGAATGAAATATTTATCTGTATGGCACATTTCATACAGAAACCACAACACAATGTGCTTCACAACAAAGTAAAAACATGAACAAGAATAAAAAAAGTTTAAAAAAATGCGACTTACCCCAATACTATGGAATATATTATGGAACTATGCAGGAAAACAATCTTCTCTGAAAAAAGCAGGTGGCATATGCTTATCGAAAAGTTTCTCAATTAGTGTTTAGCATAAAACATATTATTCGCAAATATATTATCTGAAATATTGCAGTTGCCGGTGATGCTCATATGCATTTAGCTTGTGACTTTGTTTGTGCAGTTTTACATCATGACTTCCAGGATTGTATACACTGATTAAAATGTCATGTTTTACTGTTTGAACATTCACTCAATATTGATTACATTTGATATATTGGTATTTGTCTGTTTTATGGGTATTTTTGAAGTCCCAAGAGTCTGTTCCAGCTGCTCGGTAGCTTTAGCACGACAAAAACAGTTGCTGCTGCATCTGTAGTCCTCATTCGCACATTACATGGCAGTATCAGATCAGAGATTTGGTATGAATACTCGTTGATACCGATAGCTGAAAAATGAGTTGATTCCAGTATCGCTATCGAAACAACTCTAAAAGAGAGCAGAACCCAGGGACAGCAGGATGAGTGTGTCAGCTCGGCTGCTGATCTCAGCTGACGAAAAAAACAAAGACTGATGCGCCTGCTCTAGAATCACAGCCCTTGTGCTTCCACTGGTTGTTTGATTTTGCCTTTGTTTCGATTTTCTCAGTGTCAGAGGAGGTTTAAAAGTAAACGCCCAAAGAAAGGAGGAAAAAGCAGAGCAAAGAGTTGAGAGATGAGTTCAACAAGTTGTTGAAGAGAGGCATAAGAGTAAAAGTGCGAGTAAAGCAGTGAAAAAGTGCGGAGAGATTCAGTGAGATCTCTTTTACTTTGCTCAGGGGCGGATAGTGGGCATAGCCCATGCTTTTGTCTCTGCCTCACAATGGTTGACTTGATAATGTAAACTTGAGACGTCCCATAATTATTCTATTATGACAAATTCAGGTTGTAATAATCATACATTACAACAATTTTACAGATTCCGCCAAGGTTAAAATGTCTTTCCTAATACACTCAACAGAACTTAATGAATTTCTTCCAGAAAGGAGAATAGTGTGTCAAACCAATCATCATAATTAGTTCTCAAACATTATGTTCACACCTTCACATTACGTTGATAGTTCAAGCAGAGAGTATAGTATGTTGATTGTCATTTATGTCCAACACTGGATGGTGTGGGAGTACAAGGTTGTCCTTTACAACAATCAAGAACATTTTGTCCTGTTTAAAATCACATTTCATAGGTGTCCACTCCATAAGACTGATTAGCAATTTTGTGTCAAAGTCTAGTTTTATTGCTCTGCTTTTTTGACATGGAATCCAGGCAATAAGTCTCTTTGGTTATGTCTTTGAATGATTATAGCCTGTTGTCACAACGTTATCTCCTTAAGGACAACAGGCTTGGCAGAGTCTTGCTTCTATGGGGTCAAATGGGGGCCTTGTATTTAAGCTGACCCTGAAGCCACAGTTCCAATATGAATTCTTTTGAATAATCTGCTTTTTATTAGTTCAGGGGCACAACAACTAAAAATGTGTGCAAATGGTTTTGCTGTTAAATACCATTCCTGAGATGTCCAAACCAGCTGTAATGTCTCACACAAACTTTTGGTTCGGTGTCTGCTGCAGCTAGATAGGATGTGAATAAAATATTTAGAGGATAAAACTGAACTGTTAGGTAATCTGACTAAGATAACAGGCATTTCATTTATGTAGTTTGATTAAAGATTAAAGCATTACGAAGGAAAATACTGATAACAAACCAAACAAAAAAAACAAGTCTTTCCAGATACTGACCCCATTGTTTCCTGGATAGCAGATTAAATTGAACGAAAATCATTATGACTCTCTGTTCTTTACCTTTAACTACAAAATTTGCCTAAGAAACAGCTTCAGAGGAATCTTGGGTGTGTTTCATTTGCACTGTGACTAAAAAAGGGAGTAGGATGATGAAGTTGGACGCTAATTTATTGGATTGATAATCCCATAAAAACTTGGCTGGATATACCTGCCACTCCATACAAATAACCTTAACTTCCTCGCCAGTCTTATAAGTGCAGCAAAGTTGAACTTCAAGAAAATGTTTCTTTTTGAACCAGAGTTGAGTTCCACAGAAGAACTTTTGTATTGTGTAGTTTATTTTTGCATTTAGACCCGTTGCATAAATGTTTTATTTATTCACAGGAAATTTGTACCAGCACCTCTTTTTGCCCATTTAAAGTACTGCTAATGTCTATTTTTAATCTCCACACTGGACACTGATTCTTCCAGTAGCCTGTGGTCTTACAGTAATTATACCTGCTGGGGTCTCCTCTGGGCCAGAATGATGACTTTGAGCTACACAAAGGACACAGGTGATCATGTTCGTTTAGTGATAGTGCTCCTTTTGCATTGAAACAAAAAATATTAATGAGCTTAGCTATTTTTTAGCACTAGTTTGGGTCTCACTTAACAGAGAAGCACCATTTTCGAAAATAAATCATGTTAGCTTTTAGTACAGAACACCACTGAGTGTCCAAAAGAACGTTCCAACAGCACAAAAGAACTGAAGCAATAATTACCAAAACAATGTAAAGAGGATGGAAAGCATGGCTAGTCCTCCACTTATGATATCAAACTCAAAATTAATCTTTTCTCGTGGTCTCATGGTGTGTGTTTTTTTCACAGCAAATAATTGTATAATCTGTAGCTTTTTGTCTAGCAACCAACATGCCAGCAACCCACTGAACACCACAGATGCGCTCTTCTATGTTAATATTAAGTGGATGGTACAATATTAATACTGGTGAAAAAGCCATTTCATGGTGTAGTGTTTTTTTTTTTTTATTAAAGATTTATCTGGCCTCTCTAAGGTGGAACACAGAACAGATAAAGCTTCATGATCTGATATATAGAATCAAAATAGAAACTTCAGGGCACCACTCACCAAAGTGAGAAAGAAACTAAAACCAAAAATTGTAACAATTCATTCATTCATTAGTCTAATCTTAAGGTTGTAAGATCTTTCCACATTTACACTAACTCCAATTTGAAATTTAATTTATGCACAGCCAAAATAAATGGTAGTTTAGGAATATTTATTGGCCAGAAATTTACATACAGTGTTTAAATTAAGTCTGCAGATGAGTTTCCAATAAATGCACGACAAACTGTTTATCTAAACCTATTTGCATCAACTGCGTCTATACCAGCCCAATATGACAGTTTTCATTGCTCCAGTACATGGTGGCCAGACGTTGCAGATAACAGTGCGAAACCCATATATATATATATATATTATTTTTTTTTTTTTTTTTTTTTTTTTTTTTTTTTTTTTTTTTTTTTTTTTTTTTTATATATATATATATATATATATATATATATATGGGTTGCATTTCAGCCACTGTCTAATATATATATATATGGGTTTGCATTTCAGCCACTGTCTAATCTGCAACGTCTGGCACATGTATATGTACAAGGTTTTGAGAAAAATATGTTTAACGTTTTCATATTTATTATTATTTATTAATATTATTAATATGTTTCCAGTGACAGAACAAAGTATCTCAATGGTGGCACAATTTTTGAGTCAACCTGTGGTCCATTTTAGTGCAATTGTTACAGAATTGCTGTACCTACCTATTTGGATTAGAATTGTGCTGTTTGTAATCCTAACCACTGGCACTATAAAAGAAGCCTTGAATTTGTATTTAAAAACAAAACCAGAAGCTCAAAAGCAGCACAAATGACTAATTAATGATGAATACTATTTTTGGTTCAAATAACTTGTGAATTCCTTGTATTTATAGTAGTATAAAAGTCATGGTTAGCTAACATGATTTCCATGTTCATTGGATGAATTATTGGTGGAATTCATGATAGTTCTTAATGACCTGTAGTGAACTAGTGCATGAATATATCATGAATTCACCATGAATTCATGCATTAATTCCCCATGAAAATATGATTTCATGCTGATAATCACTAAATTCATCTCCCCTTATTAATAGAGACAATTGTAGGATTTTGGCCGATGCATATCCTCACATTCACAAAGCTCTACCTGCAGGCCAGCTCAGCTCCACCCGGTTTTGATCAGCACCAACTGGTCCCGCCTTTTCAACTTTTTACTGCGTCTAATTTTTTTAATAGCGCTGGCGGCGACTTTTTGAGCCACCTGCTGCTCCATGTGCTGCCTCACTTGACAATATGGCCATAAAGTTGAACGTGCGACATTTCAGGCTGTGTTGACAAACAAAATTGTATTAAAAAAAGTAAAGAATGGAAGATTAGAGTTTGTGAGAACTGTTTATGCTGTAAGCTTAGCTTTTGTGTTGTAGCTTCAATGCAGCTTTCTTCAGTATATTCAGTTTTTCAGCGAAACAACAGTTGTAAATGTCAAACATGTAAATGTGATGTCAGCCTATAATTTAGTTTTCTTCTTCGACTTGAGTATTTAAAGAATGGTCACTGTCAGATAGTTTTGCTGTCAAAATGCAGAGTAATTATAACATTCAGCACAACCACAATACCTAGATGAATAAACAAACAAATGTTGTTTATCTTCTGTTTGGATTGAATTATGCTAATTAATTTTTTTAACTGACATACGTACTTGTAAAATAGCCTTGGAGTCAAAACATTTCCAACAGCATTTTTCTTTCATAAAGAAATGGTCGTCAATAATGTAGACAGTTTATCAGAAGATAGACAAATATTCCATTGCTGACCCTTTATTATGAGAGGACATGTTCAAGTGAAGTTCTGACCTTAAGAGAAGTGCGTTTTAGGTGCAGTGACATTTTGTTGTAGATTCCCATTGGATTTGATATGTGAGGATCTGAGTAATGGTGGTGGTCATGTTTTCAGGTGAGCTGATGTAGCCAAGGCTCTTTGAGTCCAGAGTACATGGTTCACTGATCTGTAGTGACCACTCAGTGACAGTGACAGCACCTGCATACTGTATGCCTGGCTGTCATAACATTATTTAACATTCAATACATTACGGGGTGAACTATTTTCATCACACATACTTTGGAGACCATTTTCTGCAGTTGTGACTCGGTACTCGTGGGGTTTGAATATACTATGATTTAATGCATTGTACATTGTTTATTTATTTATTTTTTCATTTATGTGTTTATTTTCTCCAATAAATAAAAGATTGTGCTTCTAACTTTTGAAGAGAAAGTGCAATAGTTCTTCTGCATTTAATGAATATGGGCAATAAATAAATTTCATTGACTCAAAAATTGATGGATTATGTGTCTGGGCCTATATCCGGCATTTGGCCAGAAAGCAGGCTTTCAATTTATGATTCCTTTTTTATGCTGTCATGTGAGCCTGCATAGTAGCTATGAAGTTGCGACAGACACATCTTTAAAAATTGAAAATCGAGCTAATGTGGAAATATGAACTGACAGTTTATATAATTTTGTAGGCATTATAGATTCACAAACGTATGCCTTTCTTCATGACGGAACAAGGACCCAAAGATTACATTTTTTGCTGAGTGGCAAGAATGTTAACCACTGTGCCGTTAAATGCTTTGCTTTTCATTTACAGTGTAACGTACAACTCCCTGCTATCAAGTAAAAACAATAAAAATGTCAAAAAAAAAAAAAAAAAAAATCATTGAAACAAAACATATTACATATCATCACATCACATTATGTTAAAGTAAAGGGATATGTAGCAGAGATGGGGACTCGGGACTCGGACTAGAATCTGACTTAAGTCCCTGTTTTAAGAGACTCGGACTTGACTTGGACTCGTAGCTTTTGAGACTTGGACTTGAATTGGACTCGTGGTTTGGGACCCGTGAACATCTTAAGTCTTTCACACAAGTTTATGAACAGAGCAGAAGTTTGCAGGATCAAAAGCATTGGACAATTGGATAAAATATTATCAGGTAAAGTGACTTCAGTAACTGTGCCAGAGATGATTCACGTGGCCCTACAAAACTATAACAGTTTACAATACATCATGTAATCTAACTTCAGTCAACCAGAACTATACAACAAATTTTCTAAAAATATTTATGGAATCCAAATAGAGATCGATCTAAGTGGGTATTTCTTTGGCCGATGCCAGTAATCAAAAATGTTGTCAGGTTGCAGATATCAATGGCTGATTTCAAGGCAGATTTTCAAAGGCTGATTTTTTGTCATGTGCGTCTCTGTCAAGGAATGGCTGATTTTTGAGGACGGGACCGGTTGTTTCTCCTAATTGACTGGAATTTCCAGACCCTGCCTTGGCCTTGGTAATCTCGAGAAAGCGGTCTGACTGCAGGCTCCGTGACTCTCTGACTGCTGCCTGACATCATTGCTTTGATGACTACAAAGCTGAGATGCATGATGGGAAATATAGTGCAGTGAACACGTGTGGAGTGACAACTGCTTGTCTTTGATCAAACCTGAAGCTCTGCAGTTCCTCCTCCTCCGTATTTATTGTATTTATCTACTTTTATGACATCACACGTGTTTAGCGTAACAGAAAAGACCCAGGCTATTGGACATCACAGACAGAACCAGATAGAACTTAAGTGTGTAAACTTTATCATGAGCTTTTTATTCTTTGCTCTAGTGATGTGTGAGTGAGATTGTGAGTGAGTCATCTTGAACACACCTAAAGGCTCATCTGCTTTTGTCACCGTGCTTCGCCCCACCTCATCCCCACCTACTGTAATTTTTATCCCCCTCTCCACAACCTTTCTTCAGCACCCCCATTGTCCATGTCTAACAGCAAAATTAGCTCACCTTTTAATGCCATGTTTCCGTCAGGGTCTGAGCAGCAGATTATAAGGCAATGTTTACTGTCTATGATGACAGCTAGGTATCATGATCATGTCTAGTTCTGTGAAAAATCAAAAATTTAGCCAAATACTCCGAGAAGGGTAAATCTGCCACGAAACACTGTCACTGTATCTACAGTGCTGTTTTAGCTGCCACATTTGTATACCAAACCAACTGAGCATCTGCAACCAGAAACAAAACAAATGTGCAAAACAAACAAATGACATAGATCAAGGAGCACAGATACAGCATCAGCATGAAGAGTCCAACCAAATGTGTGCCTGCCTAAAAGTCAGCACGCCTAGCAATTGAATGTCAAAAACATCGCCAGAACTCCTCTCAAATGGGTTTAAACTACCTCCCCGCTCAAGATCTCCCACAGTCAAATATGTAAAAAAGAAAGGGGAAAAAAATGCTTAGCTGGGCTATATTAGAGCATAACCTTGGTTAACAAAGATTGAGTGTATATGACCAGTGCAGTTTGTGCCAATTAGAATGAATACTATTGCAACTGGCTTTGGATAAACAATCAGATTATTGTACATTTTAATGTTATAGAAATGCTTTGTAAACAAATATTTTTTTCTTTGTGATTGTCGTCTGCCTACTACTCAAATAATTCCCTACAGTTGATAGCTGATAAATAGTTTATTCAAACAGGGTTTTTCCACCTTTCGAGAAAGCATTCAATAAGTTTGTGCAGGTGTTTTGCCCAAGGACCCTACAAGAATTTGCCCTAGCTGTCCCATTGTGGAACCTGGTGTTTCAGCGATTCCCTATCCAAGTACTGACCTGATCATCTGAGAATGAGATATGACATAATTATAGGCTTTGACCAACACATATGGCTGTTGACCAAAAAATGGTCTAGGCAAATCATAAAAAAAGTTTGGTGTGCATGTAAACATTAGCCGCTGAAGAGCGATGAGATGAGATGTTTGTGGTGCAGTCTGTGATGTACTTCACATTAGCCTTTGGGTGGCAGGAGATGTGGCCTTTGTTTGTTCTCACGTGCAGAAGAACCAGTGTGTGTAGTCCCACTTCAAAAAGGAAGGTAACTCTTGTGCTTTGATAGCTTGTGTTTTGCTCAGCTCTTCACCTTGCCAGATGAAGGTGTTTGAACAAGTGCTGTGAAGAGAAAGGATCGGTGGTCTCATGCAGAGAAATGGCCAGCAATTGACATGCTCCAGGGCTTCTTACAAACACTTCCACTCCTCTGATTCTGTGAGCTATGCTCACACACATCTGTTAATGCATGTCCAAGCTGCGGCCCTTTTGTTGGTTCTCGGATCTTCTGAACAATTGGCCCAAAAAAGCAATATGTAATGCATTTTAATTAGCGTTTTATAAATGCTACATTTTATCATCCTGCTATTGAGGTTCTAAGTCTGAATAAATGTAACTTGCACCCATGTCAATGTTTTCACTGTGTCCAATTTAAAATGACCCAAATTGGCCTTCCATTTAGTCTGTGGTTAAACATGTGGCCTTTGATAGGATTGTATATCAATCTTTCTACTTTTTGTTTAACTCAGCCTGTGTTGTCTTTTGTCCAATCATCATATTCTGAAAGTAGAAGCCTCCACTGCTCAATTCACTCACCTGAAACAGACCTGAACCAGGTATAAAGACACACTTCATTTTCCTATTTGACAATCTGGGGACGTTGTTGTTGTTTAAAGTGCACCCCCCCATCTGATCGCGCTATGGGATTTATGACACTTCCATTATTTGAAGCATGACCAGTTCACGGCATGCTTCTCCTGTTGCTTGATACTGACACAGTTTGACAACCAGTCTATATTCCAGAAAAACAAGGACACTTTTCATCACATGACAATTGTAACCGATTGCACACTAGCTGGTACATTTAAATATAGTAATTATACCACATTGCGTCGTCAGAGTTGAAGTAGTTATAGCTAATGTTCAGTTATGCCAGTTTTGTGTGCTCTGTATTTTTATGTCAGTCTTGTCTTCTAATGGACCTGTTTTTTGGGGTTTTGTGACAACGAAAGGCCATGTCACCCGCCTATTGCGGCTTCGCTGCTTTCATCACAGATCGAGGTTTAAAGATCACTAAATATACCCTTCATACAGAGGGATATTTTTAAGCATTGTAAACAACATAGACTACAATTATCCAAGTGTGAAATGTGACTACATAATGTTGAGAAACTAGATTTCCTGTTTAGTTCTGCTGCGGCTCAGGTGGTTTTAATCAAACATCTAATTAATTACATTTCCAAAGTAATTAATTTGCTTCACACGCTCTTGTTGTCTAATGGCTTCTGGTTGTTTTTTAAATAATAACAAATAGGGAAGGTTAAAAGGAAGTAGGTTCCAGTTGTTTAAAACAGAAAGACAAAACTTTTAAGTTGCTTGGTGACTGATGCCAGTGTTTAAAATTAGTAAATACTCACATTACTAAATGTATGTAAATGTACTTTTTCAATAGATTTTTTACTTGTACTTATTTTATTTAAAAATGTTAAGCTTTAGTGTTCGCATTGAGAATTACTCTACTGATTAAAGTCTTGAACATATTTTTAGAGACATCCACCAGCTGTTTACTGCCTGATCTAATAGTATTCATTCATTTTAGACTGACATAGTGAAAAAAAAACTCAACAGCATACTAGAGAAGTTAGGCATTTTAAAATTAAGCAATTCACTGTTGTTTCTGCTTGAACATGAACCTTTAAATCAGAACTACTTACATTGCTAGCTCTGATCAATATAATTTCAAATAATCTTATTAGCCAAGTTGTGTGTAGATGATCGAAAATGTTATAGTTTCAACTATTATTTTCTTGTGTACTTGTTATGTTTGCACAAATTCAGCAGTTGCTTATTTGTACTTGTCAATTAATATACTATTTATCCATGTATTAAAGTTGTAGTCCTTTCAATCACAGCAAGTGTCTAGATCCCGAAGCAGCTAAACCATGACACTAAAGAAACCATCATGTTTATGTTGATATTTTTTTATTATCAAATGCTGTGTTCTTTTTATACAAGATGTAACAAGATGCATCGCTTCTAAAAAGTTAACTGAGGAAAGTAAGGCCTGAGGTTTTGTTGATGTTTTTTTTTTGTGACGAGTCGTTACTGCACTCTTGGGGAAATTCTCACTGGGATTTACTGTAGCCTCAAAGCTTTAGGAATGGCTTTATACCCTTTTCCAGACTTTCTTTTTCATTTGTTCTTGAATTTCTTTAGATCTCAGCGTGATTTGTAGCCTTTGAAAATCTTTACTTGAAAGGCAGGTCCTATTTAGATGATTTCTTGATTGAAAATAGGCATGGCTAGAAAAATTGAACTCATCACACTTATGGGGTGTAAGTTAGTTAAATACATAGATTAAAAAAAATCCCTCATCCACTTTCCAAGCTCGAGTTCTTTACCAGAGGTCAGGGAACTTGCAGATTCTGCTCACAGTCCTCTGCACTTCTCTGGACTAAGACATTGGATGTATTTCCAGAAACCTGTTGTTGCCACTCCTCCAGTTTGTGGTTTCACTTCCCCTCAGTGCACCGATCACCACGGGCACCACTGTTTTCCTCACCTCCCAAGTCTTCCCTGAGCCCCTGGTATTTCTCTAGTTTCTCATGCTCAGTGTGAGAAGATTGTGGGAGTGACTTAGTGCGACCCTGACCCATAAAAACACCCCACTGTTTTGAGTTTGCCAGTCTGAAGAAGCATTACTTGTTGTGAACTATGCCTTGCACCACAGAGTAATCAAAAGGCATACGAGTGAGAATTGTGGACTTAGGGTTACAAAACTTTCTCTAAAAGCCTTTTTATTCCTAAGTCTTTGGTCGGAGCAACTGTCTGTAAATGGAGGAGTTTCGGTACCTAAGATTATTGCTGCCAAAAGATGGTTAAACAGTTATTTCTTATATGAACAGTGTGTATCAATTTCTATCTGTATTGTCATTTGTTTACCTAAATACTCAATATAAATGTTCTTGCAGCAGATTAGTATAAGCAGAGTGTGTTTTTCTCATACTTTTTTCTCACTCTGTGTCTGTATCATCCATTCAATGAAAAAAAAAAAATCAAAGAGCACATTTTTTTTAATAATAATTTGTTTTTGTTCTAGTTGAAAGTTATTTAGTGTATCCTGTGTTGATTCTCTGTTTACTACTATATTTTAATTGCTACACAGCGCAAAGCAAGTCAGTCTTTACCAGTTAATTTCAGAGTTAACCCACCTTAGGCACTCCATATCTTTAAGAGAATTAAAAAAAACAACCAACCATTCAAATGTTATTTATCAAACACATTTTATATAAAACCACAACATTTTTTTTACAATGTTCACATTTGTATTTCAATGCCATATTCATCCTCCATTTGTAAATCAAAAGATGTCCAGTACACTTATAATTTCCTCCACATACTGACATTTTGCAGTTAATATGAGCAGTGTTTGTTCAAAAGAAAGCAATGTTGTGAAAAGATAACACCTTGACCTTTCATGGTCTATAGATGAGATTTAACAGGAATGACAGGTGTGGGATTTGCTAAGCTCTCTTTTCCTTTTGAAGTGCCATGATGAATCTGTTATTTATAATGAATCGCCGTGACTTCTGCTACAAACGTGTGCTTTTTTTTCGTAAGAGCGTGGAAAGTGAAGTGTACCATCAATGTGTTTTAGTGTTTTAATATTTGTATTCCTTCCTGTGATTGATGATTGTGGATATCTTCCCTGTGTGTCAACTCATACAAGTTTTGGTATGAAAAGGTTATCTACATTCTATCAAATTTTTAGCTGTTGATTTGTTTTTTTGTGGCTGAATCAAATGACATTCATTGTTTTAATGTGCATTGCATTTGCCCGGCATATGCCGCAAGTTCAATTAACTGGTTTGCTCGTCAGCTAAACAGAGTTGCAACAAACTTCTGAAAAAGTATGAGACACTGGCCTCCGCTCTCTGCTTCTACAAACACTGATTCTGCAATGTTATTTTTCTGTGGTAAGTGTACAATATTTAAATCACACAACACGTTAGTAGTGATAAATTCTATTATAAAGATAAACCTTGGCTGTGGTATATTGTTTACTAAAGAGAAGTCTGAAAGCTATGTGTGTCAGTGCTTTGTACAATAGATGCATTTGACCATCTAAAACACAAAGGACAAGACATGTCCTGCTGAGGACAACCAGCTCTCAAAGGGCTCCAGCTTTAGACTTTTGAGCTCTGAGACAAGGTATGAACAATGATATGATAATTTTGATAATTTATAGGTTTAGCCTAGGATGGTTATAGTATTAGCCTAGAATGGTTATAGTATATACATCTGACCAGAGACAACTTTTTGCATTTTCTGATTTTTGTAGCCCTGGAATAAATAACAGATGATGGTGATATCAGTGTCAGATCAGCACAGCTAAAAGCTGATAAACCCACTAGAATGCAACCAGGTAACATTTGTAAACATAAGCATACATATAGTTGAATTAGATGGCTTTCATTGTATAATGTTGTTTTTGTTCATAAGACAGCGATGACAGTTCTTTGAAGATTTCAGCTGAATCAACAGGACTTCTCTGAGCTTATGTTTGAGGAGCAGCTGAGGAGAGCTGCACAGTAACACCAGGTATCTATATAGAAAAGATTTGTATAATGTTAAAAGTGTAGCCTACTAGAGCTGCATACAACACCAGATACTACATTGTAAAGATTAAATAGTGTTATAAAAAATGTAACTACAATAACCTATTGTAGAAATTGATGACAGCTTTTGAGACACCCATGAAAATGCCAATTCCCTTTATGAAGAACTAGACATCATTGACCATTGTTGTTGGCACAGTAGTGAAAGTCTCAAAAGGCTGATTTGCTGCTAATGACATAATTGTTAACAAAATTGCCTTTTTTTTTTCAGAAAGCAAACTGAAGAGCTGTTCCTTGTTGTCCTGCTTTACATGTGGCTTCAGCTGCTTTTCGTGGCTTTGTCCAGACACCTTCTGATCACTTCAAGTCCAGATTGTGTACACAGAGATTCCATAACAAGCAGCCACAAAGCTCAGTTAAACTCAATAATGATGCAAAAAATATATCAACAACTTTATTCTATTTGTAGAGTTGGCTCAAACACCTTAACATAGTTCAGTTTACAGTACGATTCTAGAGTTTATGGAATGAATTCTTGTTTCAGTGGAGCATCACAGAGATTTGTTTTTGTCATCTTTTACTCATAATCTTAAAAAAAGAATAACAATGTCAATATAAAAATGCTGCATTTTAAGTTTTTTGTATAAAGCAAAAGTGTTTTAGACATTACTGCCCAGGGAGGTTGCTCTCTTTATAAATATGAATGAAATTAACATATTCAGACTATTACTTTATGTCAATATAATGATCCTGCTATGTATGTGATATGCTGTAATGTAATAAAAATGCTGTTTTTAATCTGCTGAGATTGTTTGTGTAAAATTAATGATAAAAGCATTACTACGTACATTAGTCCTCATTTTAAGCTTATGCTTTGCTCAGTAGCTCTGCAATGACTGAAAGTAACCATGCCAAATTGATGTATCTTATAAACAGGGCATCGATAGCGTAGCATTATTTAGCTAGAAGTTAGCATTAATCTTTACAGAATATACTGACCTTTATAAGATGTTAACAACTTTACTGCACATAATCAGTGTCAGGTCTTTCTCTAGCGGTGACACTTTCTGTGTCAGCGTCACAGCACCACACTCTGGTCAGTTACAGACCTTACACTGGCTTCAGGCTGCTTTACTGATTCGAGTGGCTCACAAATCCTAAGACAGCTCTTTGTTCATGCAATTTATTTTTAAAATGTATTAAAATAAAATTAAAATCGTTTTGGCTCAGTGTGCACAAGCCTAAGTCACACAGAAAACTTTTGCTCACTTGTAAATACTTTTGACTTGAATTTCAACCATAATAATATTATATAAAAGTTAACACAAAAAAGTACTCTAAAACGTACAAATTCTATTTAAAAATAAGCTACACTAGCAGGCCTATCTGCAACTGACTGAATGTAACTGAGTTGGCCTACTACCCACGTCTGCCTATTATTAAGCTGTTTATCTCTTTTTGCCTGACAGCAGCTCAGGCACCTAATATGTGAGAATTAGCAAAAGGGATATTTTAAGATTTGAGTGTTATTTAGGATGTTTCTTTAGGGTTTTGGCAGCGGATTTGTGGAGGTGGTTAGTCATCATAAACATCCTCAAATAACACCTAGAAATATTAGAGAGGGACTTTGCTTCCACCTGGCGGTGGGAAGTAGTAAGCACAGGTGGCATTTTGCAAAATTGGCACAAATGGGGTTCAAGGTTCATTTTATGATAACAATGTTTCTCTCTAACTGTCTCTCGCTCTCTTTTAAAAAAAATTCCATTGTGCAGTAAAATATTAATAATTGTTTGCAATTTGGTTCAGTAGGTTTATTTCCTTAGTTATACCATTTACCTAGAAACCAGACAGCCATGCCCTTTAAACTAGATCTGAAGTGACACGTGAACGAGTGTGAATCACGATATGATACACATTAAATTAGGGCTGGGCAATATTGACAAAAATGAATGAGTAAACCTTTATATCTTTATATCTTGTCCCAAAATTCAAGGCAAGGCAAATGTATTTGTATAGCTTAATTCATACGCAAAGCAATTCAAAGTGCCTTACAAGGCAGGAAAATATGCATCAAAATTACAATACAACATTAATAAAAAGTATATAAATAATCAGTATAAAATTTACTTTAAAAGAAGTAAAGAAAAAAGAGTGCAGACAAAGCATTTCAGTCATATGCACCGATAAAAAGAAACATTTTGAGCCTAGATTTAAACATTGTCACAGTGAAGGCCTGTCTTACATCATCTGGAAGACTGTTCCAGATCTGAGCTGCATAAAACTGAAACGCTGATTCCCCATGTTTAGTCCTGACTCTGGGCACCAGCATCGGACCGGTCCTTTCAGTGATTTATCCATCAGACAAATGTGAAATGCCTGTATATATCCTCAAAGGTGCACTGTATAACTCTGGAGGTAAAAAGTCAACTACACAACTTAGCAAAATTAGAAACTTAAAGCAATACTTTGGAACAATGTTAAGGGTAATAACTGTGTTTTATGCCATAATGTAAAAAAATATATAGCTAAAAGAACATCTTTTCCATGGAAACATACAAGAAGAGGCCTCCTCCAGGGCAAATAACAGTTTGAGTTTCTGTAAGCCTGATTCTTCCTATTTGTGAAGCAGAATTCACCAAATGTTGTATTGTTTAATGTTCACCCACTAATAGGGAAAGGCATCTGGGTTTAGACTGTAGTTAGACAGGTTAGTTTTACCCATTTCTCCTGCACAAGAAGTACAGCACTCAATAATCTAGTGATTAAAATCACAGAGTTTAAGCCAATCATATGTTAGCTCACGTCATTTTCATTATCCTCTCATCTGATCTGACAGCATTCCTCCAAAGGGCAATGTCTGTGTCTGCACTGTTCGTTTGCAAAGTAAAGTCTGGCTTTTTATGGCATGGTGCTCTATAGAACGGTCTTTTGAAACATAATTTATCAATCTGTATTTATTGAAAATTTCAATGTGGTATAGGGTTGCACAATATATCGAAAAAATATCGATATCGCAATATTGACACGTGCAATATCCATATCGCAAGGATGTGCAATATTTTATTAAATGTTTATGCATTATTCATCCGTTTTTAGCGCCGAGTGGTTTGACTCCGTTCTCGTCTTCTCCTCTTAAGAACAACTCTTGTGATTTGTGTTGGTTTAAAACAAGATTGAAAAGGCAAAAAAACTAGTTGTGATAAAGCTGTGACCTGTCAGGCATAACGTGTGTAGGGGTACCGACTGCGGTTGCCAGATTTTCAGAGCAACCAGCAACTAAGCCCTGTAAAAAATCGTCCTAAAACATGACCGCGCCTCAATAAAAATAAGTTAATAAAATTATTAAGCAATTACTAAGCCACAGAACATGTGCGGTTTTTACGCACATCATTTTAATAGTGTAATAATGACTTTAAATAAATGTACAGAGAAATTCTTAATTGAAAAATAAATATTGCAAAAAAAATCGAATATCGCAATCTCAGAGCCCATATCGCATATCGCAGAAATTTCAATATCGTGCAGCCCTAATGTGGTACATTACATACATTCAAAAGTACATACATACTAATCCATGCCATACATACAAACAAACCATGCATACATAAATTCCAGACACGCTATATACCATACATACATACATACATACATACAAACATACCATACATATGATACGTACGTACGTACATACATACATACATACATACATACATACATACATACATACATACATACATACATACATACATACATACATACATACATACACACATACACTGTAAACCCGAAAAGTTGTGATTACTAAAGTTTGTTAAGGAAACCGGTTCCACGAAACAAGATTAGTTTTATAAATATCATAAACTAAACAGCATTAGTTCAGCTGACCTAAATAAATATTAATCTCTGCTTTACTTATTAGTTCATTTAACTCATCTCCAAACCCCTTTTATGTCATCTGTACTGATCATCTTAAGTACAAACAATTAACCAATCTTGTTATCACGACTAATGCTTATATTGGCTTTATGGTTTTATATTTTTTTAATTCATTGAATTTCTACTTTTTAAACTGTAAAATTAGACAATGATTTCTTTTTAGCACATTTATTTTTTTTTTACAAAACATTTAGAAAGAGAAATGAGTCAGTTTTTTTTTTACATTAAGTCTTGACAGCTGTCTTTGATTCTTGTTTGTCTCTTTCTTCAACATACAGTATTTGATCCTGCCCAGTGTCATGCAGGCAGCCATACAGGAGGGGCTCATGTGACAGGGTGTATCCTGAGAAAAAAAAGAGAAAACACAGAAAAACACAAATTACTTTTCAAAAATAGTCTAATCAGAGCATTGGTTTATGAGGTGAAATATGAATAAATACTTACTATGATGCATCATTAGTGACCAGGGAGACTTTGAGTCATGACATTCTTGAATCTCTTAAACCTGTAAAGAGAAATACAAATTCAACTGTCAAGTTTTTTTAACAAACCTTTTTATATAATGTGATCAACACTTTCATGCTCATAGTGAGCAGACACACCTTTGTCTGTGGTTACAGTCCAGTGACTCACATGTTTATGAACAGACACCTAAAAACATACAACAAAATATGAATATCAGATTTAAATAAACATGTCTGAGTCATGGCCAGAGAGAAAACCTTTACCTGATGCTGTAGTTTCACTGGGTCTTCATCTTGTGCACTGCAGAAAGCTCCTGGACAACAGAACATTTAACACATTTAATTCAAAATGCACAAGCTTAGTTTGCTACGTTTTTCAGCTAAACTCGTTTTTAAGTTGTAAGTGTGAACATGTCAGCAGGATAATGACCAAATGATAAGAATAAAAACATGTTTTACCTGAACTGTACTGTCTATTTGACATTAAAAACTATATTTTTGTAATTTTGTCTAATCTAGTAGGAAGTCTGAGGCCATTTGGACATGTCTGGACTAAACCCAAGAGGAGATTGTATCTATCTGACATTCAAAGTAGATAATCTTGCACACAGTATTGAACTGAGCATTACAAAGAAATAAATTCAAGTCTTAACTGTTAAATAAGTGCAAAATGAAGAGAAAAACTCACCAGCAGCAGCTTTCTTTGTCTGAGCAGCAGAGCAGACTGAGTAGAACTGTTACAGTTTGAATTTGAAAACAGGAAGCTCTCCTTCAGAAGCTCCTCCCTCTGACTGAAACATATCATGTTTAGTTGTCTTTACTAATGGTTATTCAACATTACTAATTGAGGTGAAAACTAGTTCAAACTGTGTATCTTGTTTAGTGATGATGCAAAACAAAACAATAATGGTAATCACAACAAAAAAATATAAGCTAAAACATTATCCGGGTTTACAGTGTACTTGTTTTTCTATCTTAGTGAGGACATTCATAGGCATAATGTATTACCCAGCCCCTTACCCTAACCTTAACCATCCAAACAAACCCCCTAGCCCTAACCCTAACCCTAGCCTAATCCTAACCTTAACCCAATTCTAACCCTAACTCTAAAACCTCATCTTGACCCTCAAACAGGCCAAAACAGGCCCTTCGCAAAGTGAGGACCGGCCAAAATGTCCTCACTTCCCAAAAATGTCCTCACTCTGTTGGTTAAAAACTCAAAACGGTTCTCACAAAGATGAAAAACAAGTACATACATACATACATACATACATACATACATATATACATATATGCAAATACAGGGGTAAGCAGTTAAGCAGTGCTCAGTCAGCTGTGTCAGCTAAACCTTTTTCAATTTTCTTGGCTGTGAAGTTGTATCACATGGCAGTGTTTTGTTTTTTTGTTACTTTGTTTGCTTGCTTCATCATTCTGGAGATGTGATGGTTTTATGTTGTCATCTTTTGCTTGTTTCACTCATGCATGTTTGAGCTGTACTGGGAACATTTTAGTAAAAAGTACTTAATTAATCTTTACACCGTGTATTCATTTTTGAAAAAAAAAAGGTCAGATACAAGTTGGTTACCTTTCACTCCAAAGCTCATTAAACATCTGCTTCTCTCACACACGTTTACGTCAGCCTGCTGATAAAGCTCTTTAGACATATCAAGCTTCACTCAGATATCATCCACTTCATGTTCTTGCTTTTAGTCTGACTCAAACTGCTTAGCTTCTCTGTCTGAATTTTGGATGTTTTTAATGTTTTATTTTGAGGATTATTTCAAGTTACTGTATGCACTTTGCTTAAAAGACAAATATGTATTATCTATGAGTACAGTAAGATACTTGACCTTTGTTTTGTCATTAATGGGACTTGAAAAAAATGCATGATAGAGCGTAATGACAGTCATGTGTTTCTTACATCAGAAATTATGCATTATGTTAGACTTATATTAAGATGTATATTTTGAGCATTCTTTATACATCCATTAGATTGAAGCTTAGGATTGTTACTATGCTGTAATGTAACTTTTCAAAGCTTGTTGTACCGTTGAGAGTAAGTGTTTGTGAAAACTGTGGTCGATATGTGTCAGCTGACCACTAGTTTAGGTTGGTGGAGCCAAAGTCCTGAGAGAAAGGTGCTCTTATCACATCTGCAGCCTGTAAACCCACTGGTCCAGAAAACTGTCTCCAGTGCCAAACGCCATCATCACATCACACCCTCATTTTCTCCAACACACCTTCCACTTGAGCGGCTGTGCTTTGCAATGCAGAACGGCAGTGTAGTGTAGAATTAGGCGCTGTGGGACACCTCACAACTCCTATCGCTTATTAAAGTAACACTTTGAGAAGTTCTCCATGCCAGCCCATGCAGAGAGAAACTGGCTTCCAGAATGGCATCGGTTACACAGTTTGCACGTTGATTTCCTCATTCGTGCTTGCACTCTTAAAAAACAAAAAAAAAAAAAAACTTGGATAAGCAGTTTCCTAAACAGTCTAAAATCATTAAAGGTGCAGCAACTTTTTGTCCAAAAATAAACTTGAATAAATGCATGTTTTTTTTGTCATTTATATGTCTTTGCATTGCTACCTAAATAATAAAAATGTTTTTACTTTGAACAGGCTTGTATGCCACAAAACGTAACGTACAGTTATTTGGCCTGGAGGGGGCCCACTCATGTTTGTTGGAAATAGGATTCCTTTAGCTGATGTTTTTTTTTTTCTATTATGGCGTTAAATGTATTTATCTCCATTTAGAAAGTTTCTAATTCTACTGAATTGTGTAGTTGACTTTCACCTAGAAAGTTACACAGTGCACCTTTAATGTTTAAAATTTCCTGTCTTTTATATTCAGAATTATATTGCTGGTTTTAATTGTGTATTTAGTTTTTCATTTAAAAAAAATGTTCATCAAGACTGAACACATTGTATGTTGCGTTTTCCAAATTTTAAAACATTTAAAATCATGCTTTAAACTTAGCTTTTAACACTGACAAATCCCATGTTTTTTTAACTACAATATAATGTATGATTTTGGGTTTGAAAACAAACATTAATATATGACCACGGCTTGCGTGTTTGTATCATGGTCTCCTATGATAATTTATTCACATTGAGAATACTGATTACTCACAGTTGCAAGTAACACACAGGAGTTTTACAGTGTACAGAGAGAGCCTGGTGGACATATGGTTTAGTTCGACTCCTGCTTATGCGCTGTATGCCTTTGTGCCCAAGTGCTTTGCTGTGTTTGCACAATATGTGACCAGAATCTCTCTGAATATAGTGATGAATTTAGGTAATTAGGAGAGTCTTACTAAGTGTCTGTCTGACTTTCTACCCAGAATGCAAAGCGACTTCCCCTTGCTTGCCTGACTATCCCATGGGCCTCTCCAAGTCCTCCCAAGCTGAACACATCCTCACTGGTTAACAAGCAGTTGAATCAACAGCAGCCAGTGTAAATTGTATGTAACTTTTTAGTTCGCACTAATAGTGTGACCTTTATTGATTTCTTGTCACTTGCCCTCAGCTCCGGTGGAACACTAATGGCACTGGTCAATAAAAAGCCATGGAAGTGGAAGTTCTCTATAGGCCTCCCCGTGTGCATTTGGCTACCCTCCTAAAAATAACCATCTCCCAGAAAGGCCTTATTGGACAAGAGCTGTGGCTTGTCCCCGGTTTGCTCCCCTCACTATACACATGTAAGCGGGACCAACATGCTGAGCCATCCACACAACATATTCACTCCCTGCCAGCTTCTATTCACAAGCCTAGACACATTCAGCAAGTGGCCTGCCTCTTCTGATCAATACATTTATAACACAGCAAAAATAACCCAGGGAACCAGCGCTATACCAATCGAAAACAAACAGCACTTTGGCAGCCGTGCGTCTGAAAGCATTGAAGACCCATGGCTCAGAGGAACTGAAAGTAAAAGAACAAAGTTTGAATTAGGAAAAATTGCACCCCCAAATAATATTGACTACCTATGTCAGTCAGTGATTGGCTTCTTACTGTTCTGGGACATAGAGGCTCATTTTGCACAGTGCTCACTGTTTTGTCCCAAAAAAATTAATTAGTGAGTACAATTCAATTTATTTAAAACAACAAGCACTCAAAGTAAGAGCCAAAGTAAAATAATCACAGTTCTTCCCAAATTGTTGCTCAAGTTGAAGAAGAAAAACAAAGACCTAATTACTTTAGGTGTTTTCAGACTTTTCTGAGTAGCCTACTTTTTAAGAGTCTTTACAAAAGTTTGCAAAAGTACAAAACACAGATCATTTAGAAAGAAAAATCTGCTCTACATTTTTTAAACAGGAATTCTATGGCCCTATATATCAGCAGTTATTGTGCTGTACACTGAACTAAATGTAAAGAGGTTACCCACATTTTACATTTTGTTCATTGTACAGCAGTGAACAAAATGTAAAATATGGAATACTATATTGCATAATGTGTCCTTTAAATAGCATAATGTATAGTCAATACAGTCAAATCTGCAAAAAATTGATGCGAGAAACAAAGGCCAGTTATTGGACATGTTTTTCACAAACATTTTCAGTAGTCTATTTTTTCTGATTTTATTTTCCGTGCTTGTACATTAGTCTTCACTACTGCAGATACTCTCTCCTCTGACAGAATGCCTTGTTCCTCTGCTGCAGTGAGTGTTGAGCTGAAGTTGGGTTAGGCACCCCCTGTAGAGCCGCCCCTCACAGTCCACCGGCCCACCGCAGCACTGCTATTGATCCAGCTCCCCTTCGCCTGCAGTCTGCCTTCACACCCACTATATATCACTTTATTTAATCCACTCTTAAACGGCTTGTAATTAGAAATGAGTCTGACTTTAAGTGCACCTTGTGTTTAAGTTATTGTCAATAGGCGGCAGTGCAGTTGGAGTCGCGTTAAATGGGAGTTTTATAGTGACACTGGCTTTAGAGCCGACTGCTGTTGACAGTGTCAGCAGAGAGCAGCCAAATGATGCAAATAAAACCTCTCTTGAGGGATTAGGCCCAGTGCTATTTGAAAATCAGACCTACTTACAGTAAGTCTCTTAATTATAGCTCATATTTGCTGCTGTGGCCTTGACTTACTTTAATGACTGGATGCAGATGTACAGATAGAAAGTGTGTTTGGTTCATGCAAATATATTCACTAGATCTGGTATAGTCAAGTGGCAGCTAATATTGTGTTGCAAAAATATCCAGTCTTTATACAACCAATGTGAAACTCAACTCAAGTAAGAGACTTCAATACTTTTACCCAAGTAGTTCAAGAAATTACTTGGCAAGACAAACTTCAGCATTAATTTTCGGAGCAACTTTGAGAACAATTGATTCATAATTTGAATCTTTTGAAATTTGGTGTTTTCAAATAATAGACTCAAAAACTTGAAAAACTAAAGCATTTTTGAATGAGTGTAGAAGAAACATAACATTTCATACTGGTAACTTTTTTATTTAAATTTACTCACAATGGGAAGAGGAAGCAAAGCCTTTACTCAAAAAAGACTAATGTCACTTCATCAAAATATTACTCAAGTAGGAATAAATGCAAATGAAAACTATTCTGAAAAATACATTTCTTCAAAATGTTACTCAAGTAAATGTGACAGGGTCCCTTCTTATTTAGCGCTTATGTTTAATATTCTTCCCACACAGTTGAACTTTACTATCATAGTTGAAAAATGCCAAGCTAGCTTTGAACTCTTCAGAGGCTAAACAAACGACTCATGACATGTCATTGCAGCTGACCCTCGCAAAATACACAGATTTTCTCTTCATGACCCCCAACAGCTGCCAAACTATTTCCAACTCCTGAAAAAGTCACTTTCTTCATAGCTGTGTTGGTTAGAGAGTAGCTGTTTTCACATGAGGCAACAGACAATAGCTTAAAGGCATTTTACTCACGTTTAAAGGAGAAATACTGTGTTTATTGTGAATATTTTTTTTTATAATTGTGATTTAATAACAGATGTTGCAGTAATGAAACTCCAGTATCAGCTGCATTCAAAGGACCCTCTGGTTAGGCCTTCCACTTGTTTTGATGAATTTCTTTTTGTTCTCCATGGATAAAACAAACTAAGAAGCCCCATGTTATATAGGCATTGGGTTTTTTAAAGTTATTACAGATTCAAAGAACTATTTTAGTTAAATTATCTTCAGCTTTTGCAGAGGAGTTGTCAAAACCTCAAATTTGCCCAAACTAGTGTCATTCAAAAAAATTGTGTCAGAAATGTTATTGTTTTTCTTTTGAGCAGAGCTTGTTCTCACTTACGATTACAGTTAGTTAGTCATAGAGTAAAAGCCCCAGCTTCACAGAGTCAATTGTTTGAACTTCAAAATTTCAGGAGCAGTTTCAGTTTAAATGGTAGACAATTTTAGTCAGGCATTTCAAACTACTTTTTTCCCTTTAATATATTGTCAGATATAACCTTTTGTTAGCATTTCATAATTTAATGGTGGATTTTGATAGATACTCTTTTTCACATAGTTTATTTTTTAAAGGTCCACAGCATGCTTTTCTACTGGCCACCTATATTTTTACCTTGATTGTTATACTGCATCAAACTTATCTCCATGGAGACAACCAGGTCAACAGCAGGTCAAATGCTGGTCTGCTGACAGCATAGTCCTGATTTTTCTTTCTTTACCCTTTTTTAACACAAAACATAGATTGCTAATGCCATGTGGTGCAAAAAGTACATAAAAGTAATGTAGACAATCAGGTATTTTGACAGACTTATTAAATTATTGCATTGCTGTGCACTTGTAAGGAGAGCTTTGCCATTAACTAAAAATCTGCCACTGCTGTAGCAATTAACAATTAAAAATAAAATATTAGGAAATGTTTTTGAATATGTCCAATTCCTCAATAAACAGGAAATGGTAGCACAATAAGGGGGTTTCAAAATCATCTGAAAATATATTTTTAAATGATGACACTTAGGGCTGTACTCAGTGTATCGGTATCAGGATATACTGTAACAACCTTGTTGGCAATACAAGTATCGATACAGGGAGGCATATTGGGATACTTAAACTCATTATAATATCACACTTCTGAACCTGAACTGTTGCATTAAAGCTGAAACTATTGAGCTGAAAATTGACTTTTTCACAGGACACTTGTATGTAACATTAAAAGCAATGTTTGTACATTTTGTTGTTCTACATAATCAAAGTTACATTCTTAACATTGATTTTAAGGAGTCTTGTATAAGGAGTCTGCATTTTCTCATTTTGGTCAGAAAAGTGTATCATTAGAGATTTGTATTGGAATATACATGTAATGAATTGTATTGGAATATACATTTATCAAGATAGGTAACACATCGTGACCCCTGTATTGCGATACATATCGTATCGGAAGGTTTGGCAATACCCAGCCCAAATGACATTGTGTTTGATATTTTTTTAAAATTAGATACATTTGTTTTTCACGGGGTCAGTTAGCTTACATTTGGGGTTTTGACTTCATGTGTTTTGGTCTAGCTAAATAATCCAGCATATAGTTTTTTGCTCGTCAAACTTTCTATAGAAGTTTGTTAAGTATTCGGTTGTTGTAGTACATTTTTCACGACACTAGATGCCGTTGCAGTGCGCGTAATGTCGCTGCCTTGTGCTTCTTCTCTTCACTATCGCCCCCTCCGCTTTGTACTGTGTCTGATAGAAAGTCAGCCTGGTTTCCAGCTGAGTGCTTGCTCTCTCACAGTGTGTGTATGTGTGTGTGTGTGTTGTCATTATTATCCACTCTGCTCCCAGCTCAGAATGGCCAGATTCACTCAGACTGAAACAAGAAGGCAGCAGCAGCAGCAGCATCCCCAGCAGCCGCCCCAACCCACTCTCTCCAGACCAGGGGCACCAGCGACCCAGCCACCACCACCACTGCTCCCACATCAGCACCAGTACCCCAAACCCATGAACGGCTCAGAATCCATTTCCATTCATCCGGACAACGGCAACATGAAAGACCAAGATGCCATTAAGCTGTTTATCGGGCAGATACCGCGGAACTTGGAGGAGAAAGACCTGAAGCCGCTGTTTGAACAGTTTGGGAAAATTCACGAACTGACAGTTCTCAAGGACCGATACACCGGCATGCACAAAGGTAACGTGTCGCCCCATACACAGCCATTTTGCTTCAAGTAGCGCGCGTATTTCTTTTTCATTTCACGTGTAAACATTGCATTTTTGGTAAAAGCACACGTTCTATTTTAGACTACAAGCTCCAGCAACCTCCGCGCCTTTTCCCCGTAGATCCAGCTATGCTACCAGGAGGAGCTACTACATATGACCAACATCATGAGTTCTGACATGTTGCCCCGCTTCTCGTTGTTTTTGTCAGCCTGCACGTTGTTACACACCTGCAATTGAAGCACGTGTGGCGTTTACACCTATTATTTGCATGTACACAAAAACCACAGCTGATACGGCACCACTTTTTCTCGTATTGATGCCAGAGCTGTATATTTCCTCACACGCTCGCTCTTAAGTGGGGCAGAGGCGCTTGGAAAAGATGCATTTTTAACGAGTCTTTCCCTTGCCAGTCCCATCTTTTTGCGTTGGGGCTGCATCATTTATTCATCCATATGCTTTCTTTAACATGTCCCCCCTGTGCGAGCGCTTGCAATGAGAGTCTCGGTTCTCATACACGGGCCAGTTTCGTACAGGACAGCGCTGTGGCCATCTCCAAAGTCTGTCACACACATAACACAAGATGACGGACGCGATGGAAGCTCACGGTGCGCACTGACAGCTTCCATTACTCCGCCGTACACAGCCGAACGCGCTGGTACAATGGTGATGAGAATAGCCTTCATCATAATCGTCATCATCATCACCATCATACTCAGCATGGCATTTGTGACTGGGCCATTGCAACTTGACCTTTAACTTAATGCCATATTGCAGCGTATTGTCTCATAGTTTTCAATTAACCTATATTTACAGCTATAGACAAGGCTATAATAAAAAATATTTATGTCTTATTAAATACATCTTACATTTAAAGCAAATTTTAATAGTTATATTTATTGGATGCGTCTTGTTTACAAAAGCATCTAGACATACCTCACTCTTATAAAAAGTTAAAATAGACCCATTGTGTTTTTTCCCCTATGTATTTATTAAGTAAACCATGGCATGTGTAGATTAGTAAGTCAGTACTGTTCAGTAAGAGTAACATTTTCTTCATGTAAAACACAAATGTATAGAGGTTCATTAACTTCCTGTTCACAACGCAGAACTAATTAGCCCTGCCTATTCTTTGTAATAGCTAAAAGCAGCCATTTTAGCTTACTTATTTTTACTGTATTTTTGGAAACTCAAGTTTTACTCAGAATGAGAGTTTTTTGAGTAAATGCAAGTTTTCTGAGCTCTTGATCATCAACTGCAGGTAAATACAAGTATACCCAAAACATGCACCTGTCAGTCCAAATACACATTGAAGTAAGCTAATAATGAAATAATGAAAAGAACATTGTTTTAGCATGATTAAAAGTGGATTATCCCTTAAGTAGGAACATTACATTAGAATTTGCCAATGTTATTTGTCACAATTGTACTCATACCATATTATATATACATATATGTATTTTTTTTTATATATATATATATATATATAATATATATATATATATATATATAATATATATAATAAATATATATAATAAATGTATGTATTATGATATGTATGTATATATGTATGTATATGATGTGTGTGTAGATCGTGCATTTTCTACATTTTTTTACACTCTACATATGAAACAAAGTGAAAATACACATTTATGTTCTATAGACAAGCTATGTTCAAAGTGGCCAGTTTCTTAACAGCTTGAATCACTGCCTACACATACTACAGTTCAGTTGCCGAGTGTTGCATAATGATTGCAGAAGGCTTTTTAGCTCTTGAGGGATTGCTGCTTGATCATTGTATCACTGAAAAAAGACAGTTTAAGTATTTCAATGTACTTTTATTAAGACAAAATGTTGTTTTAATTTAGCTGGAAAAATATTCATCACTATTATGGCTCAACTCAGGTATAAATTTCAAGTGCCAGCATCTGTGCCTTGTTCTGAAATATGACTTGCATAAATTTGGATTAATGTTGGCAATCCAAAAACAAAAGAGTTTTAGATTTAGAGTATTGAAAATGATGCTTAAGGTTTAATGCAAGCATTAGGCAAAGCAATCTTAAACAATGTATTTTTACAATTTCTTCATAGGTGGAGTGATTGGCTTTGTCCACTACAAATATAACATAATGCAATACATTGTCTAATTTGAAGTAATGAAATACAACACAAAAAACATCTTAAAATACATGTATTTTGTCACAAAATTCTTTTTTAAGAAGTTTTTTCCTAAACTATGGATATATGGGCCTCTGCTGTGATTAAGTCCATTCTCACAAAACACATCAAAAACTTGTCATTAATACAATCCTATTTTGTCACAGATGCATTTCAACTCACCAAGACAATGACAAACACTACAGCAAAACTTGTAATGTTATGACAGCTTTCAGAATTGATCAGCCTTGTGCTTTGGGCATTTGTTTTCTTATGCAACTATTCCCTGTGTTGTTGGTAATCCACAGGGGAAAACATGGAATTAGTTTGTAAAGCGTGATAATAATGCATGGCCGTAATAACTCGACTCAAGAGGATTAGCAAATGTGCATTGTCTGGAGCAGTGGTCTCCCGGGTGATCAGCTGGTTGCCTCCCTAAACAGTGGCTGCCTGTGCCAATTAAAAATCCAGTCTCGTCTAGAGTCCTCAAATGATTAATTCTGCCCACGCTGTCGATGGCCTGCCAATTATTGTCGCCCAATTGGTATTAATAGGTGGAGGATTTCCTGATGTGGGATTCATAGCAGGCTGTTAAAAAAAACTTCTCCTTTCAACTTTAATTAGCTGTTATTTATAAACAGAATATATTTAGCTTATTATGTGATATGTTTATGAGCAGAGATCAATAGTGAGGAAAAGTTCAATTACATGTGCGTAGTTGATGGCATTCCTAGTCCGTCAGTTTAAACTTGTGTGTTTGTCCCTCGGCATTCTCAATGTGATCTGACAGCGGTGCAGTTTGCTATCAGAATTAAACGGTTAATGAATGTAATGAGCTAGCTGAGATATTTCGCCGCAGAACTCGACCAGAATATTTTATGATTAAATTATACAAAGTTGATATATTTTTCTTTTTTCTTCTTCTTCTTGTGATCTGGCTTGATGGCTAACGTTTCAGTGAAGTGGCAGCATAAAAGCAAAAGTCCAAATTCAGTAAACAGCCCAATATTTCAATTTGTCGTTTTTACAGGTATTTAATTGCAGTAATTGCCAAAAAGAAGTGAAAGACCTAATAAATAAAGAAATTCTGTTTTAGCGAATGTTGGTCAGTGATGTTGTAGTTGGCCAGAGACACTTCAGGATTACAGAGCTCAGTAGTTTTCGACATGAAGCCCCTTACTGTGTTTTTAAAGGGCACCTATTGTTTTTATGTAAAACAGCTTAGAAATTGAAAGAGGTTCAGAACTGCCTCTTCATTGTAAAATTTTATTGTAACAAGCAGCAGACTTTAAATTGGTATTTTTTTTATTGTTGTAAAGTGGCTATGAGACTATTTTGAACCGTGGATGCTTTACTATGAATTTTGAATAATCAATGAAATATAGACAAGTGGGTGGGGATAGGTGGTAGGTGAGGACAGGGCTTTTCTGAGCACAGCTGCAGAACAATACAGGATTACTCAAACATACAGGAATCATTCTTAATAAAAATGAGTAAACTAATGATGAGAGAAGGAAGTTATAACAAGGTTAAATTAGATTTTACACAATAGCTTTCTTTAAAGTTTATCTGAATGTTGGAATGCTAAATCCTTTTCGCACTTTGCTTTAATGCACCATACTGATAAGAGATTGCAATGTTCCTATATAAAATAGAGGATGTTAATCTCCATAATGTCTTTTGCGCCTTATGGAAAGTGTCAAAGATCATGGCACTGCTGTAGGACAGCCTCCCCCCTGAGGAAACAGATGGGACTGATTCTCTTACACACCACAAACAGGCTCTATGTGACAAGAGTGCTGCATTACACAATGCTGCGTAATTACTTATTTAACAAAATGACATAACTGTGGAAGAGACTACAAACGTGTTATTTTGTTCGCACAACAACATGAAAGTAAAGTGCTTTCTTTGTGAGGGTCATTCAGGAAAGGCCACCAATCTGAGACAAATGTAGCAATAACACTCACTTTGCAATCTCTAAACATCTGTAAATATTGTAATAAGCATCAGGCTTTTCTCATAAAAGATGCAGCAGCTCAACTGTTCCTGACAGCCGCTGTGGGCCTAGGCTTCAGCAGTTTGAAATAGCCTTCCTCCCCTTGACTGTACACTGGATCTCCTCAAAGACCACACTCTCTGATGATGTGGTGCTGGTGGTTACTGTCCATAGGCTGAAGTCTCTGTTTTCCTCCAGTGTGTGTGTGAGATGGACTGATGTAGTGCCATGATGTTTTGTTCATTATCACTGAGCATTATGTCTTCATGAGCTTTGCTGGAAGTGCCATTATTTGGTGACCTTTTTCGAATGTGTTGGTCTTAATGGGAGTCTGGAGCCAGGACCGACAGTGTATCTGAGACTGTTATGTGGAATCTGTAGATGTAACTAGAACTGGGCGATCTGGGAAAATAATAGATCACAGTTTTTTCGCACATAGTGATACATTTAATTTTCACATATGTGTTACTGTTTTGTGCAGAAAAACGCACTAGAGCTGTTACGACTTGACTGATTGATAAAACTATTGAATAAAATGCAATAGTTGTTTGGTGAAAATGAGCAAAGGTAGAATCGCTATCTAATGATCCAATGTTTTTTGTCACGGCCCTAGTTGAAACCATTACACTTTTTTAAAATACTTTTTAATATGCCATCACTTATACTAATTTTACTAGAGGCAAGGGTCAGTCAAATAAACAGTCATGGAAAACCTTGAAAAGTCTTGGAAAATTCTATTCTAATTTCCAGGCCCTGGAAAACTTATGGAATTCTAGGGGTTTTGAAAAAGTTTTGAAAAAACTGAAATTGTTTTAGATTCAAAAATAAATTGGGGATAATTTATTCTGTTCTGCTGGTAGGGCAGGGCAATTCATTAAAAAACACAACAACAAGAGATTGAGATTCAGATTCAGTCCAATCGCCAATTATTGAGTTTGGATCAAAAGCCAAGCTTTCAGGCAGAATATTGATATATATTATATTATTTTGTTAAATGTCTGATTCATACTTAATAAAATTATTACTTCAATACATTTTTATTTTTTTGGAAAAGCTGAATAAAATTGAATAAAAAGCAATTTGTTAACATGGGGAAAAACATGTTACTTTATTAAACAAAAGATTTTGCACTTTTTTTATGCTAAATTAAAAACTTGCCTAAGTTGAAGTTTTTGATCAAAATATTTGGAATTTAACTTTTTTTTATGTCTAAAAATCATGAAAACTTGGTTTTGGTCCTTATCAGTTAATGAAAGTGGTTGTTGTAAACAAGAATTATTAAAGAAGATATTGAAAGACTTGATCAAGGATTTAAATGTTTCTAGGTTTTGTTCAATTGCTAACATTGCATTTGTTTGTCTACTGCAGTTTTACACTTTCATAAAACAAAATTAAACAATCACTGACATACTGTAATTTAAAGCTTTTTGCAGTGCTTGCTATACATGCATTAAGAAATCATGAAATTGCGAGGTCACATTCCTTCTAAATGTACTTCTCACTTGTCTGCTCTCGCACGCTCTTCTTTCATGTTACTACACAAAGGTCAGAGCTATTGCTTTAGTCTAAATAGAGGATAGAAGCCTATCTATTTTGTATGTGGAGCTTAACAGTGAGTGCCATTGCCTACAGAGCAGAATGTACTCTTGTGGGGTGGAGCGGTGGGGGGCTACACGGCAAAGGCAGAAGAGGAGGAGGGGGTTGGTGCGTGCTTTAATGTTGTGTTTGAGCCTGGCTGGGCACAGATTCATTTTAGAGGCAAACTGAAATAACAAGAGAGAGGGGAGAGAGAGAGGAGATTTTAATGCAATGTTTTGTGATAATCCCTCTCTATTTTGGAACGGTTCAGGATAACTCATGCGATAAAGCCTTGTACAAGCCTGCAAAATAATAAGTTATTTGTCTTGCCTTATACTACCGTGGCCTTGGAGGGCTTGATATAACCCCGGTGTTTTGGCCGAAAAAACAATCACAGATTAGTCAAGCTGTCACATCTCTCTGAATGCCAAATGCCCTGAGCCCTTGATGCTGGTGTGAATGAATATTACACAAATGTATTACATGTATCCGCGGTGTGAATATGACTTAGCACTGCCGCTTGATCCCGTTTGCAGCGCTGTCCTGACATGACAGAGAAGGATGAGGACGAGGAGGTTGGCACATACGTGGGCACACAACAATGGATGTATGAGCAGATGGATAAGTGGAGGGGAAAAGATGAAGCGTTTGTCAGAGATGCTGAAACAAATGGCTGCTTTTATCCCCAGGCAGGAGGCGCGGAGAATGATGGCACAGCGCGCGACACACAGGAGCCTACTATAGTGGCAGGTTACAGCAGTTTGGGACCTGGAATGAATATAGGGAGAAGGCAGTGGAGCAATGATTCTCTTATGCG
Organism: Mugilogobius chulae; assembly: GCA_038363315.1. NCBI lineage: Eukaryota > Metazoa > Chordata > Actinopteri > Gobiiformes > Gobiidae > Mugilogobius > Mugilogobius chulae. The sequence goes on along the minus strand of CM076412.1, from coordinate 32,582,888 downwards.
TAGGTCTCGGAAATAACAGTAAATGTACTGCACTATAGCCAAGGGGTACAGGCAGAAAACATGCTAGCTTCTGTGCCAGGCACAAGGCCGAGAGATAGGGCACGTTTCAGTACCTTGGAGGTCTTCAGCACTGTGAGGGTTAATAGTGTGTGTCCATGCTCTGGACCAAGCTACATGTGAGAAGTTGACAACACCAAGCATAGCCTGTTTTGTTGAAACTAATATGGTACCTAAATCATACTTTTTAATATATTGCGTTCACCTCTAGAATCTGATGAAGTCATAAAGGCAGAAAGGGGCAAAGTGTCAGTTATATCTTATTAGTAAAATTGTATAGAATAGTTTTTGATGTTATCACATGAATAGAACCTGTTATTATGATGAGTTCAGCATTTCAAAAAAATGTTTTACCAAGCATGTTGATTCAACATAACAAGATTAGTTCTCTAAAATCTATAGTGGATCAATAGAAAAAAAGGCTTTGACAATTGCCTAATGTCTCTCCACACTCTCCAGCCATTTTATTCTTTCATCATTTTCTGGGTCCATAAAGCAAAAAATGTTGACATTTAGTGACAACATGGCATTATTAAAAAGTATATGCCAATATTTTATTTTCAATAACAATGTAATTGAAATGTTGGCGTAAGGGAACCATGACAACAAATAAGGAAAACAAAACGTAGACAATAAACACCACACACACACACACACACGTCATCTATTTGTTCTTTTTCAATATGTAAGGTTCTTAAATGTGTAGAAAGTTTCAGATGCACATATGCAATGAGTGAAGATTCACCTTTCCAGGTATTTAAATATAACAACCACAATTTTCTGTGCATTGATGTATATGCTCAACCCCCCTTAAAACAACGGCCTAAAACCAACATATACTAATTTGTATTTAGTATAGGGGGAAAGTGTGTGAGTTGGGAAGACTGTGAGCGACGTGTGAAGATACATGCAGCTCAGCACGGTTATAAATAGCACTTGTGTGGTATTTCTGAAAATAGGTTAAGCTGCCATCTCTGCACTGCTGGCATGACATCACTGATTGCCTGCCAGGCTGCCTCCCCCAAAAGACTGCTCCCATCCCGGACTCCAATGTGGGCAAAGAGAGGGAGCATCTGTGGGCAAACGTATGGCCGTGTCTCCCTGCCATTCCCACACGTCCCATCATTTTAGTCTCTCAGGTCTTTACATCCATCCCTCCAATGTTGTGTTGTAGCTATTCTTTGTTTTATCACCAAGCTGCTTCAGAGCAAAAGACACTAACACACGAAAAAGGAAGTTAATAACAAGTCCAAACATACGTCTTTTATACCCCAACACAGTTATGCCATGACTGGATTAGCACATCTTTCCCAAACTCCTACATTTAAACAAATTAACTTGACCTAGACCTAATCCGACCCTAACCTTACCCAAATTTCTGAATTAAATATTAAAAAAATAACTTTTGCTAGCATAGCCACTAATGCAAAGTGACGATTGTGTGTCATAACTATGTGTCATGCTGTAACCATTGGAATTAGAAGAAATAAATAAAAAATATTATTTTTTGGGGAAAAAACAAAAACAAGAAAGAGGTTTTTTTTTTTTTTTGACAGTTTGAAAAATAGTGGTGTAGGGTTGCAACAATTGCAAATTTTGGTGATTGATTAGTTTTTTGGAACACAAGCATCTCTTGAATACAAGATTTTTGCTAAATTTGAGCTTGCGTTGCTTGAGAACACTCTGGAGGTTTAGATTTATAACTAGTGTTAAGATCAAAAACACAACATTTACACGATTTTCATGTTGTTGTTCATATTGTGTTCCAGTAGTAACTTCCCCTGGAACAGCCCTTCTTACTCAGATACTCAGAGAGATTTTCAGAGTCCAAGCTAGAAAATCAAATATGGTAACACACCCAGCAATTTTGTGACTGCTCCTGCGCCGCTTATGCACTTCTTTGTTATAAACATACTGATATGTCCTGCAATGCTAATGTTGCTAACAGCTATGTAGAACTAATGTAAACAAAACCCAAACTGTATATGTAACAACAATGTCCGAGTTGAAAAACTGACATAAAGACAGCTCTTTTTTGATTGACTGTAAAAGTAATCTAACTGGAACTCACAACACTTGGAGAAAACATCACTCCAAAGTCCAAGTTCTGACCTCCGAGGACTACTGGAACACGCTATCAATCTGCAATTTTTTTCTCAACTCAGAACATGATTATTCGATTACAAAATTAGTTGCTTGATTTATGTTTTTATATTTTGAAATGTAAACCAAAATACTCATTTTTAACTTGTCACAATAAACCACACATTTTGCCCATTTACCTAAGTGAGCCTCAGAATTATTTACCATAATGTGTTTAGCCTACTTTAAAAAGCCAAATCATGCTTATGGTAACCACAGCTGAATGCTACAACAACATAAACAGTCACGCTCTTCCCGTCTTTTAATGAGCAAATTATTGTTCGACGTAGACAGGACACCGCGCAACTAATAGATACTGAAGAAAGGCTGATTTGGAGTTATACAAATGGTGTAGTGCCTTTAAATGTGTAATTCTGTATCTCAGAAAACAACAATCAAACATTCGTATTCATTAAATCTCTTTTGTGCATCATGAGTTCGACTGGTCTATTACACCTCTTAAAAGCTTATCAATCTTTTGAAACGACACAAACTGACATGCCAGAAAGAGCTTATAGAAAAGTATGAATGATAAATGTTGCTTTTTTTCCCACCCCTTTTCTGATGATCAAATGTTCGTTTGGATGAATGAGCACAGCGTGACGGCTTTGTATCGCTTCCAACTCGGCACTTGGGCTTCGCTTCACTATTCAAAATAGATCTGGTTTAATTAAAAACGGCTACTGAAATTAATTAACGGTGGATGGGTTATCGTCTTGCTATTGTTGGCTGTGTGGGTTAGATTTGTGGAAGACTGCAATTTTTCATCAGAGTTTCATTAGACTTTCATTAAAACTTTCTTTCTTCAAATCCCTCCTTCCTTCCTTTCTTTCTTTCTTCCTCTCTGTGCTAAAGGTGGCGCAGAAGAAGTATATGTCGATCCAATTACCACTGGGGCCCGCTTGTTAGTCAGACCATTAGTGTTAATTATGACTTTTCACTTGCTCTTTGTGACATGTGATAATAAAGAAATCAGAAAAAAAGCATGCTGGGACAAGTACATTAAATCCCATTTTTCAGAATGCAAAATATTAATGGAGGAAAACGCAATTGGAGTACAGCTTGTTAAGTGCCAATTATTTTATTATTGAATTTAATGAGCAAATGCATGACTACTCAGTGCAAGTTTGTTTGTAGCGACATGCAATTAGTGTCTAAGGGATAGTGTGTGTTTCTCCGCCTCACTTCTTTTCAGCCTTCCAGCGTCCTCAGGGCTTTTGAAGCTTTATCTTAAAAGGTATCTTTCAATTTGTAAAATCAAAGAGTCTGAAAACCTGATCTGCCTCCTAGTAGCCGGACGGTTTGCTGCTGTCAGTCATCTGTGATTGTGGCTTTACTGTGATCAATGTCCTGTCTCCAAGGCTTAAATGTCTTTCACTTTTAACAAGAAGGGCACATACATTATTATTGTGAAGTTCACTTCTAATTTGGATTCTCAACATCATGACTGTATGCATCAGTTTAGCTCTGAAACATGCTGGAATGTAGGTGTTTTTAAGTTAAATGTTTTATATTTTCAGCCAGACATTAAAAGTTTAATCTAACAAAATTAATTTAGACAATACAAATAAGTAATAAACAATAAATATATAAAAGATGTGCAAACCATTCACTATGTTTTACTCAAAAGTGACATCTAGTCTGTCTAGTTGGATTCGATTGGAACATGATTGTATTGAAGATCATTATTGTATTTTAAAGATTTAAAAAATGTTTTGCTTATTTTCACCCATTATTGAGGAGGTTTTTAATTGTCTTTTGTCCAACAAATATGACATATGTAGAGGTAATTCCACAACTGTTACCTAGCAACCATTTTGTAAAACAAATGCACACACCCACATAAATGGTACAGTAGTTACAATTGTTACAAACATTAATACCTGGTGTTTATTTTGTTAAGTGACTCTTTTGTCAGTTGAGTGTTATTTGATGACACATTTGGAAGGAGTCTTTTTAAAACTCAAACGACTTTTTTGTTAAATTTCAACTTTTATTTGTCAATGTCTTCAGAAATGTAACTTTACTGCTGTAAAACCATATAATATTTACCACTGGGACTATACGAGTCGACCAACATAAGTAGAAAACGTAATAGTTTGTCATATGAGCTTTAAAGGAAAACGTTGTATAGCTCCCAGAACGTATGTTGCGTTTCAGAGAACTGAAATATTTCCCATTTCCCACTTGGAAAAATGTCCTGGAATGAACTGGTATAATACCACAAACTGGGACCTGATTGGGGAAGTCCCACTTCATATACAAGATCAACACTCACCCCAAAAAGTCAATGTGAGAGGTGCCACAAAAAAAAACTTGCTAACAGGTTATTCAACGTTGCTTTGGTTGAACCTAAAGGTTAGCCTTAGCCAATATGTTTACATACAAGTCAGTTGAATCAGTTTGAAATGGAACTGTATTTTTAAACTTCCAGTTGCCTGGAACAGTTGTATTTGTCTTGTATTGTTCTGCACTGATGTTCCAGTATCAGAAAATCTCTGCCTCTCTGTCGATATTTATATGTGATTACGCAAAAAAAAAAAAAGAATCGATATAATAAATACATTAAAATTCCATGTAGACGAGCAACAACCAAGTTCTACTGGTTGCTTGTTATATTTTACAATAAAGTCTGTAGTTTGACATGAAGTCAGTGTACCTGGTAATATGTCAAAATGTTGTGCCTTACAAAAACAACATGCACACTCCTGCTGTGTCATAGTTTGGAAGCACACAATGGCCTTCCATTAAGTGTAGTTATTCTTGAGCCGAGTCTTGTGAACATTTGCAGTTTTGTGACTTTGACTACAGAGGGAATGTGTGAAAACTTGTATTGATTGTGTGTAAATGGTGTGGTCAGAGGAGAGTTTGTTGGGGAGGGACAGTTGGCAGGTGAACTCTAGTTTACAGCAGGAGGCACTGAGTGTGAACTCCTGCACATTATTTACAGCTCTGTGAAAGTCCATCCATTAACAGTGTCAATTAGCTCGCTCATCAGGGATGCAGGCCACTCGTATATACTTTATAGATCAGGGCCTGGCTTTAAGAGCAGCAATGAAGTAGCCAGACTACTTTAAACACTACAGTGTACTAATGGTGCCAAAATGCTGCACCTGCTGTGGTCTCATATAGAAGGAGCAGCAGTGCGTGGATCCTGCTACAGCAATTCATAACAAACAAACCTTTACTGACATAAGAGAGAAAAAAAGAAGACATTTTTGAAACAAGCTCAGTGTAGAAACAAAGGTGTTTGCATATCAGTTCATATTGTTTTTGCAAAATTGTTAGTTCTGGGTTAGTGATTTTTGTTTGTTTGTTTGTTCTTAGTTGTGGGCTTGATTCCTGGGCTCTCACAGGACATGGTCTCGATGTTAAGTTTTTTTTTCAGCTAACCTGAAATATTGCAATTGCACTTTATGCTTGCATTCCTAAATACAGTATTATACCAATTACACATAGAAGTACTTCACTTTTTTTATTTCATTTGCCCCAGAATCTTAGGACAACATCATTTTTTTCTAAACAAACATTTTTGTCATTCGTCACACTGATTAGACATGGCTCACCACATGATAACACGCAGTGAGGTTGTCCAAATAACTCACTGTGTCCATCCTCTGGGATGTGCTGCCTATGGATCTGTTTGACTGCTGCTCACGGCCTAGTCAAGTCTGTGTGAGCGAGGAGCAACAAATCAATGGCTCAGGTCCTCTAGTCAGGGGTCAAAAAGGATAGCAGGGAGGGTCCCGGGACTATTTCTTGTCCTCATGATGGACATCAAGCCCCCCCTCTGAGCACCCTGCCCCCCTGCAGCATTGCTCAAGGTGAGAGGCTGAAGGGAGGAGCAGTGAAAGGAGAAATGGAGGAGGATTAGGAGACCAGATGACCGCATGGATTGACTGATGAAAAACTGACGGAAGAGTACTCTCATCCGCTGGATTAGGAGATGGTGACTGCACACTGCGCCCCTTTAAGGTGCCTGTCTGACTTAATTAAGGTTTACAGGTTACGCTAGGCTAGTGCTTATATTACTGTGCTCATTACAAGCCCATTAAGTGTGGGCAGAGAAAATATTGTTGTCAGAACAATGAGTGAGAGCATTTCGAAAAGTCAGTGCCAACTGCACGCTTCAGCTCATAGTCTTCATTACACCTTGTACTCTTCCAAACACGGTGATCGTTTGAGCATGAACTCAACATCCGAACTTCAAATCTCTAAATCTGCTACACCAAAATTGGCTAAAGCAAGTATACATTTTAAGTTTATTTTTTAAATAATATTTTTTAAATAATTTGATGAGGTTATTTGTTAAAAGGAATATGCAGATTAAAAGATTATAAAACTTTGTTCCAATGTTTCCTCATCAATATTTACTCGACACGGTTTTGATTTATCTATATTTATCTAATTTATGTCCTGCTGTTGAGGCTTGAGAACTGAAAACGTCTTGTTTTCACCTTGCCACACCCATATCCTGTATGTATTTCTCATTATTTAAAAGAAAAACAAAACTCTAATTGATGCATGTTGAGCTTTAAAGTGTCACATAGCCAGTTTTCTAAAGTTAAACATCTTGTGTTGTTTTTAGTCAATTGATTGGTATATTATGTCTTACTAGACCGAAGTTTGATTAATCAACTAAATGTTTATTTACAATATAGAAATGAATATTCATTGTATTCTATTTTACACTGTATTTTTTTGTAAGTAGTTGCTTTTTATGTGAAATTGCGTGCATGTTTAGGTTTAGTACATGGCCAGATCACTTTCTCAACATATTATATATTTTTCTAAATATAAATGGTGTAAATCTGCTGTATCATTATTATCATATCAATAATAAGTCCTGAACAAATCACATTTCGTGTCTTTTATAATAAGCAATTCTAACAAAAATAATCAAACATGTTCTTTTAAAGAGTCAAACATAAATGTACTTGAGCACCATAGCGATCAATACTGGATATGATTCCTTGCAGTGATTGTGATTATAAGAGTTAAAAGCTTCTCTAAGCTCAAACCGATTACCCACTCCTTGTCCCAAAGTGTGGCACCGCGCCCCTGCCTTCGTGCCTGGCAGTGGTTCAGCCCATAATCAGATTGTATCAGCACTGATGATGTGTGCTTCCGCTTCTGACCCCCACAAGCCGATCAGTCCCCTCTGAGACCCACGCGGCGGTAAACGAAATAAGCAAGTATACTTTAACTCCAGTGATAGCATTTTCCACCAAGTGCAAATGATGTGAGAGCGGTGCCAGGGCCGGGTTCTGCTACCTTCACACTTTCTAGCCAAGGAAACGCCACATTGAGATCGGGTTCACACTTTTTCATTGCACTGAGGGTAGTTCGAGTCCCCTGGGGCACATAGCCAAAGAGTTTGAAAGTGGCACTAAAAAAGGTGAAGGATTTTGAAAAATCGCTCAGTCTTTTCGGAGTGACTTGACTGCTACTTTGACAGGGCAAGTTTGTTCAGAGTTGTCTACGAGAAGGGAAATGTGTGATTGAAGAATTGTCACATGCAACATTTAAAGGAGATATATTGTTTATGCTTTTGGTAGTAAATCGTGGATCCGTAATTTGCTTTTAGTTCATTGTGAAAGACAAAATTGATCTAAAATAGCTTGGAAGTATAAACCGATCCAATGATTTACTGTAAGTAATAGTGCCTCTTTAATTGTATGCTGACAATCCCATGTTATCATCTTTATTTTGAATGCTGAGGATGTAACTTACTTTTATGGTGTGGCAGTTAAAAAAACTTTCAGCTCATGTCGTTAAACTGGCCTAAAGTTATTTGCTTACTGCTGACTAGATTAGCCTGATTTGTCCAAACTAACTTGTGTAGACTTCAGCCATAAAGGATATTGCATTGTGCAGAAATACGACATACTGTATTTCCTCTATCTCCTCCTGTCTTAAGCAGGCTCTTTTCTCTTTACTGTGGTGTTTAATTACAAGTGAATTCACAATGGTGACTGAGGGTAATTGGTCCACTTTCCCTGCACGCAAGTGCTTACAGAGTGCATAAATCCACTACAGTAAAGAGAGGCAGATGCAGAGGGGCACATATGGGACAGTTTGTGGCTTTAGGCCTGGAGCTAAAATCATAGTTTGAGAGATACCTTTAAAGTTGCTCTCATATGATGCTGAAGATCATCTCCTCGCAATGGGAAGGCTTTCCCCAATGCTGTGTCAGCAGGCTCCGATTACAGTGGCTTTTTGTTGTGTTTCAGACAATTTCATCATGCCCCCAACCCCCAGCTCCACTTCTGCACTTGGTATGCGTCGCAACACTGGCAATTTGTACGTGTTTGGATTCCAATTATAGGGTTGTTAAATCTTTTTGCCCATGGCCTGCAAATTCTTATTAAGCCATACATTAAAAAGCAGAATCACATTTAAATGTAGTCCATGTTTCTCTGTTGTTTGCCTGAGTTGTGTGTTTATTAATTTATTCACAATGCCTCGCGCATTACATATTAAAAAATAAATCACGTTTGTGATTGTAATGCTTAAACATGTTTCTTATTTAGAGATGAGGCAAGGATTCTCAAGTAAACAAAATATATATGCCTTAAGAAAAACAAAGAGAGAGAGATAGAAACTCTAAAATAAAGCTAGCCTTAAACATTTGCTACTCTTACCCTCTGCCATTTGAGAAACAAAGAACCTAAGCACACAGAAAGCACAATCATATTTTTACAACCCGTGCATTTCTCTATGAGCAGATGCTGAGCTCAGAAAGAGAATTAGACACAAGCATGAGTGATTGAGTGATTTTGTGGGTGTTCATTGGAAATCATTAAGTTAAGGGTGCGGGGACAAGGGAGAGGAGGGTCCACTCTGACACCATTGCTACAGTCAGCCATCTTTAAGGTCATGACACTGGACGCGGTGGGACTATTTTTCATCCGCTGAAAAAGGATGGTGACTAGTGACTAAACAGTACTGAGCAGTGTAAGGAGGAAGAGATGAATGATAGCTCTTTTTATTCTCATAATATCTTTTATTATTAATACGATTATTATTGTTTCTTTTTCTGAGATTTACTGTACATTAATGTGTCTCTTGACTCCGAATAACTGTTCAATGAGAAAGAAAATGCAGCTGATTACCTATGCCGAAATTACAGAAAGAATGGGTCTAAATACATTCTTTATTAGTACTTTTCTTCATAAATAAATGTTTTTGAATGATTTATTTGCATCTGCATTCTGGATAAAGGAAGGCAACTGTGCATGGATTGGCATCTGGTGTAAAACAACCTCCAGAGCAGAATATTATGCATGTGCTTTGGTGACTTTTGAAGGTCAGAGAAAGTACAACCTTCCATAAACAGAATATGTAATATATGAGGAGCCACACAAATAAAAAAATAAATAAATAAACATGGAAAATATGCTCTATGCAAAGACATTACAATACATCACCACCCACTGAATATATTTTGCTGTTGAAATGAGATCCCAAATGCGCTGGCTGCTAATAAACCATCTTCAAGTGGCAGAAATATGATGCATGGTAACCCCTATGAACCTCATTAATAGAACACAAGCAAATCTATTTATTCAGACAGTCGAGGGAAAAATGATTGCTTTAGTTCTTACTCCCATTCCCTCTGTCCTATGGAATTTTAATACCGGAGTCACATTTTCTGATCAAGTCTTTTATTCCGAGCTGTCAGTTTTGTTATTGCTTGCTTCGGGACATGGCCTAAATGTGCACGGTATTATTTTCCTGTTTTGGTTAGAACATACAGAGAACACATCATGTACTTTTTGCACTGCTCTTTTTTTAGGGCTGCTGCAACTAACGATTACTTTGGAAGTACATGATTTGGTGGAATAGTTCTGTCGATTAATTCTGGGGTTCCTAAACTTTTCAGACCGGGACTCCCAAAATAAACTAACTTGGGAACCCACAACAAAATAAAATCGATGTCTGTAATGATTTCAAGTTAGAAAAACATTAAAAATTGTTGTTAATTCAATCAAACATGATGCTTCCAGGGTAAAAATAAAATACCAAGTCATGATCATAAACTTACACCTTGAAATGATCTCACGACCCAAGATTTTGCTACGTGACCCCTCAGGAGTCCTGACCCCCACTTTGAGAACTTAATTAAGTAGATGTTTATGTTGCAAAAGGCCGTCAGTATGAGATTTTTATTAAATTAACCAATATAAAACTCAAAAATACCACAATAAACACACATTTTTGGACTGTTCCCAGTTTAAATAAATGCTAATATTGATTTAATAATGGTCCATATCTTTAGTACAGTACAACTTAAAACGTTACCCAAAGGAGAACCAAAAAGTTGACAACAAAGTATTCTTAAACAGCAAATTCTACAAAAATCCTACTACAGACAGGCTTTTAGCAAATGATTATTTATTACTAAGCAAATTGAGACTTGTGTTTTAGTTATCGATTAGTTGTGATTAATCGGTTTATTTGTTTCAGTCCTTTTCTTATCTTTTAAACATGCTCTTGATCTTAATTTTGGCATTTTATGCACTAGAAACTCACTTAAGGCACGATTCAATTCAGTTTTCAATTTTGCAGTCACGACTTTTGATTTTGTTCATTTTGTTAGTTTATCTATAATATCTTTTTTGTTTACCGTAAGACACAAAATAAAATATATTTTGTGTCTATATTGAGTGTTAACCCATCAGTTGTTAACTCCACATAATAAAGCACATTCAGGCAGGTCTGGCACAAGTTCTCACTTTGTTTCTTCTTACATCATGGCTATTATTGTATTATACAACTACAAAGTGTGTGTGTGTAGGTCAGTACTGTATGAGCAAAACTGATCGATTTTGGCCTTTCGATTCGATCGCTGCATACTTTGAAGGATTTTTGAAGATTTAGATCGATTTTCCATCCCTTACTAGAACCAAAAAAAATCTAGTAACTGCAAAAGAAATTGCACAGGAGAAATAGACCAGATCAATCAATCTGACCTCATATGCAAATGCTTTAATGGACTTTAAAACAATGATCTATTGACCCTATTTTGTCCCGCCCACTTTTTAGGAGGTGCACTTCCTGTTTAGCTGCATTTAGCCTGTAGACCTCAGTCGATGGGTTTATTTTAACTGCCATTAGATCTGCTTGAAATGGCCTCACAAGACAACCATTTACTTAAACAGAGCTAAACAGGAAGTGCATTTCCTAGAAAAGTGGGCGGGACAAAATAGGGTAAATAGATCTACCTATGACATCACAAATTTCCCGAATTCAGAGCAGTGTTTTTTGAGACTCCGAGTGGAAAGAAAAGTATCTTACAGACAGAACTTAAGCTATATGTTCAATGAGGAAACATTGCTACAAAATCATCAAACACTTTAAAAAGTCAATTTTCCACAATACTGTATGTGTCCTTTAAAGTAATATGTTTGGATGTGTGTCTGTTGCAGGTTGTGCATTTCTCACTTACTGCGCTCGGGAGTCGGCCATCAAAGCCCAGAACGCTCTCCACGAACAGAAGACACTGCCAGGGGTAAGTACGATCTGTCTGTCCACTCACTCTTCTCTTCTGTCCTACGTTTGACTCTCTCTACGGAGGTCTGCTATGCCATCTGCACACAACAACACACCAGCCAGCAGCACTCTACTTTGGGAAGCATTTCACTCGGTCTCCCTGCTGTTTGAAAGCCCAATTTGAACTTTTCTGTGTGTCTGTTGTGTGCTGCATCATCATACAATGCACACAGATGAATGTCAGTTTGAACCAGCGTGCAGACAGCCAAGTAAGTTCACTTTTATGCAACTTCTGTGCAACACGCTATGCTTTGCTAACTGCCTGTTATGTTGTTCTAAGAAAATGAATTCACCCCAAAACCTGTATATAAAATGACTATGTTCACCGTTTCTAAAGCCAAGAACACACTACACAATCATTTACTCGATTTAGCTCATCTTTGCTTTAAGTCACAGCAAAGACTTTAGATTAAATAAATTCAAATCTCTGAGAACAAAAATGTGAACTATATCGACATTTTTTCTGATTTTCTAAAGTATGTGGAAATCTCGTCTTCTTTTGTTTCATCTTGAGGCAATTTTCCATCCCTTGTCATAAAGCTTTGAAGTAGTCATTTTATCCAATTGTGTTTGATTCTGCAGCACCAAGTATTTGATTCAGTGTTTTGAGAAAAAAAAAAAAAAAGAGCAAAACAACGTTTTTTCAAACTGTGGATTGGTGAAGTGTGTTAGCTACAGAAATAAACAAAATATTTTTCTTGTCCTTGTTTACAACATATTAATATCACTATTATAGCACTACAAACTAGAAGTGCAATACCAAGTGAGTCAGTTTACTGTGGCCCGGAAACAGCTGACACTTGGGGCTCTAGCCTTGTCAGCTCTCAACTATTTTCTCTCCAGTCGTTTAAAATTGTATACGATTCTCCTCATGTTGTGTGAGAACAAAACCAAACAGGCTACTGCTACACGACATGGTAGCGAGAGTTGTCTTCATGTGCTTTCTTAAAATGACACAAAGAGTGTGTGGATTAAAGCTGAGTCACAGGTCACAACTGAGTCACAGCCACAGACTTGACAAATAACACAAGAAATGTTTTCTTACGGGGAATCAGTACTCGTTACACTCTGGCCAAAACTCCTGTGTAGAAGGCTGAAGCCTTATACCTACTGTGGTGTAGGGCTACAGTTCTTTATCTGTTTAGTTGAAAAATCGTTTTAAATAAAGTTTTAAATAAAGTTTTAAATAAAACTCATTCTTTTAATTAGTTCATAAGCAGCTGTGTTCAACAACAGAATCATTGGTATGAACTGCATTTTTATATAAAAACACGGTTTCCTATTCATTTTCTGTAACATTTTTTTGTGTTTGGAACAATGTTTCTTTTTCACTTTTAAGTCAAATTTTTAAACAACAGACTGACATATTCACAAAAAGTGAAGACAACACTTTTTTTTGGCTTCTGTCATGCCCCTTTTAAGGCCATTACTTGTTCAATGGAACATGTCTTCAGACTTTCTTTGTTCCTCCACTGCCCTACTGTGGTGTGTTCTGGCATTTAGGCTTGTTCACTAGACTAGAGAGCCACTGTTTTGAGATTTTGCAGTAATTAATTCAGAAAATAAATGTTATCCGTTGCTAATAATATACATAGGTAAAAAGTAAAGATCAACACTTGCAGTTCATTGTTAAAACATTCATTTGTGAACAGACACTGCTTAAATGTCAAGAATACACCCACTTGGATCCATCACTCAGGCACACAGGCCAAAGTTTGGTTCAGATAAATATGAAGCTATACTGTGAACACAAACTACAACACTTTTCCACTCGACGTGAAAAAAGGAAGTTTTGTTTATCCTGCAAATTAACCAAGCTCGGCGCCGCAGGGCTTATTCCTCTATTTTCCTTGGCATTTGAATAATAGAAGACGAGGAGATTAAAAGTCCCCGTGTAAAATGCCAGAGGATGTGTTCATGAGTGTTCACTAAAACAGAGCATGTTGCAGCGTTTTGCCGTCGCGGTCTCTCAGATCGCACATTCATTAAAAACATCCTCTTCTTTCACTCAGCAGGCGGCCGGGGACTTTAACCTTCCCCAGAGACTAGACTTCATGTTTAAATTAAGGCCACGAGGGGACAGGCATAGATGCTAACAAGTATGGTGCTGTATGGTCAAACTGTCAACCATCTGGAGCCTATAGTTATCCACATGAAGAACCATTAAACGCTATAAGCAGCATGAAAATTAGCCATTCACTTTTATAGGCCGCTTAATTATTGAAGTTATAAACCTTCCTCAATTAATCATTTCCGGCTGTGACTTGTCATGGACCGGTGAGTGTTGCAGTACCTTTGGCTGTTGTGGCTCCCCCATGCTGACTTCCCCCTCCCGAGCCACCTCACATCCTCCCGTGTTCTGTCCATCCACAGCTTTATTTCAAACAGATGTAACAGGCTGACAGTGATGGCTGTCAGGGTCCACAGATGAGCCCGTAGTTCTTCTGGACATTACTTTATGGTTTATAACTACAATACATAGTGACAGCTACTATTCTGAATCTGTGTGGATGTATTGTAAGTATTGTAAGACTGCAACGAACGATTATTTTGGTAATCGATTAGTTGGGCGATTATTCTTTGGATTAATCATTTGTAACAAGTTCATAGTGCTTGAAGCTGCTTTAATGTTGTTTTGAGTAGGTGATCTGTCATAATAGATGATTTGCCAATGGAACAAAATATATAAAACATGTAGTAAGGAATTTAAGTATCTCTCACTTGAAAACCGGAAAAAATATGAATAAAACTTGGTTGAGATTGTCAAATTATGCATAAAACAAAGTATATTTTAGTTAATTCAGGTACTTTTTTTACTAGCTTGTTCAAGTCTGTATTTTATCTTGTGCAACGCCATTTAAGAACATTCTGACACTGTAGAAAGTAGGGCTTACATCACAAAAACAATAAACAAACACAATTTCATTGCTCATCTTCATTATTAGTTTTCTCTGTACAAAGCATGTCTTGAAACCTAAATAAAACAAGTTAACGATTATTGATTACTAAAATAGTTGATGATTCTTTAATAATCAATTAGTTGCAATTATGATATTAACTTGTTGCAGCCCTAAAGTATTGTCTTCAGTGTAGCTAGTTTAGTATTTCTAATGCAAGCTCTTTCTCCTCTGACTGATGGTAAGTAATTCAGCCAGTTGTTTGCTTGCTCTATTCTACTTGATATTCTGTTTGCCAGTGGCTCTGGTCCTATTACTCTAGATTTCAAACATTTTTATCGATAAGTTATAAAACATTAACTCAAAATGTATTGATGTGTTGAATAATTCACGCTTGCATCCATCATTTGCGAGGCCTTTGACCAGTTCGACCACTTATAAAGCTCCATATTAAGTCCAGTGCCCAGTGATGCATTTATTGTGGTGGAAGAGGAGCTCTCCCACTTTCTGTAGTGCAGTCTAAATCATCGTGTTTGTCTCTAGATGTTTTTAAATATATATAATTGACAAATCTTCTGAAGCATGGCTAATACATTTATTAAAGCTTGTATGTGTAATTTAAAAGACGCTGTTTAAATCATGCATTGAATTGCCCACACACAATGTAAAATGAAGTGTTTATGAACCACAGCTTGGAGCAACATATAGCAGCAACTTATGAGATAAGTTTATGAAAATACTCATAAAGCACCCTATAAAATGAGTGAAGATGTTAAGATGATGCACTCATAGGGCTGCTCGATCATGGTAATAATAATAATAATCACGATTATTTGAATCATATTTGAAATCACGATTATTCAAGCAATTATTTTCTTAGACAGAAAGTGGGACATTAGTGACTCTGAAGTGTGAACTAGTTTTGTCTCCGGGCAAAAATTTCAAACTCGATTCTTCATGCTAATTTTGATACTTTTTATTATGTTAAACAGATGACAATTTCAACACAGAATATAAGTACTTTCTTTATTAAACATTTTGGTTTTAAGCTACTTTTAAAAAAGCTCAAGATTATTCTAAAAATCTTCATAAAATATTTTGTCTTGTTAATGTAATTTTCTTTCACATTATCAGTATTGATTGATTAGTGTCTGGTTTTTGATACTTTTAACAACCTTAGCATGATAAATAAAAATGAAAGAAGTGGCCTCTCTCATTGAAGTAGTTTGTTGTAGGTGTACCCTAGACATTTAAATGCACTGCGAACCCACTTGCAAGTTAATGTTAATAATCACGATTGCACAATTTTTGTAAACGAAGTGGGCAAGGGTTGGAATATTAACTATTTTGTTTAAAGTAAAAAAAGGCTACAAAGAAGTTATATTGTAAGCTTTTAATTTTAAAAAGTTGATAATTATGTTCTTTTGGGATTAATTTTACAGATATTTCACATTTGTCTGATAAATAGGCCTTAAATAATATGTTAAAAGATGTTTCAGTAAATTTCTGTTAGCTTGACGTAATATTGTCTGAATGTCGTTATCGAATTTAGCCAAAAACATATCGAGATATTAGTCACCATTGCCCAGTTCAAGGCTGTGGGAAAAAAAATACATACTACACTGAACTATGGCAGACATTATCATACTTTATAAATGACATCCATATACTGTACATCAATTTTGCTGCTGACAAAATAATGGATTTCTACGAAGATTTTATCTGTGCTTTGCCAGTGCCTTTTCATTGTCCAGGCAGTATTGTTTTCTGACAATTTACTGGAAACCTTATAACTATGAGATATCAATGCATGCTTTTTTTGTCTGTTTTTTTTATAGTCAGTACATTATCATTACTGTACATCCACATAGCCTGATGTCATGGCCGAGCGAACAGGCCAGTGTTCTTGGACGTTATTATCCATGTCCCCTGTTAGTTACTAAGAGGAACAGTGCGACCTAATGGAAGTGTACTGGACTGGAATATACAGTGTGATCCCTGCTGTGAAGTCTGATGGGAACCTCAGGGACACAAATGGCTGACATGGGTTTGGCTGAAGAAACACATTCGCTCTGACAGTTTACCAGCGGTGTGTGTTACCTGCGCGTTTGTGTGTGAGTGCTGCTGTTTACATTATTCACCGCATTTTACTGGGACTTAAGGAGAAATGTGACAGATTGCTGTGATCACACCTTGGTCATGGGATTGTTTTTCTCCTTATCATAGACCCCTGTCGTGTCATGCATGCTGATAGTTATAATACATATACTGTATTAAAGTTACAAACGAATTGGCTCTAAAAAAAAGAAAATCTAATCTCAATTTTCTGATTTCTCATAGTTTTAGCCAAGACTGGATAATAACTTTTTGAGTGTTGTATAGTCTAAAGTTCACATTCCAAGTTTAACTCCGGTACAGTTAGAATTTTGAAGTGTGAATGCTTTCTCTCAAACCAGTGACTGTACATCATGTTTGACCACTGCAAGGAAGAACAATTTTTACTCCCTGCAACAACTAAACCCAGCTCAGTCATCCTAAAATCTTCCATCTTCTCTCTACCCACCCACTCCCTTAAGTCCTCTAAACTCTGTCCTCTCACCGCCACTCCTCAGCTCCAGCCAATCCAGAAATAATCATCGTCACTGCAGCACGCCTATCTGCTGTAGCAAGAAAAACATACCCCCACCCCTCCTCTCCTGCCCGTCCTTTTGTCAGGGCAGCCTTGTGTACAGCCGTGATTGTCTTGGAGAAGCCTTGGTGGAAAATGTGTTTGCTGCATGCATTTACTCCCAGTATTAGCCAGTGTGACCTGTGGGGAGTGTGCGAGGCTGGCAGTGATTCAGGAGGCAGGTTTATGGAAATAGCAGGCGCATTAAAAAGCCAACGAGAACAGGGAGAAGATTATGCCTCAGCTCACACATGTGGGCTACTGCAATGTCAACACTCTAAGTACATCCCCTCCCTCTCAATGCCTCCTCTCGCCTCGCTCCTACAGCCAAGTCTCCTTCACTCTCCCTTCTACACTTTGCACTTTGACCTTTGTATTTATCCTGCTGTGTTGCCATAGAGACATGTTTGTTTATGGGAGTGAGGTGTGTCTGAGCTCGTCTTATAGTAAAAGGATTTGCGGCGTGTACATGGCTCTGAAAAGCCGACCTTGTGCTTTAACAATGAGTCTGTTCCCAACATACAGTACTATGTGTAGCCTATAAACATTGCACAGACATACTACTACTCTTAGACGCGTTCTATCCCTCTGTTTAAGCCGCCAGTATAGCCTATTCATCCTCTAGCCTTGCAGCGGCTAAAGCTGAATAATTCACATGGTGAAGGTTGGAGTCATGTGATTGTACTGTGTGATTGGTTGCTTTGTGGCTGGGTGGGCAGCTGTGGGCAGCAGCAGCAGAAAGTTTGGTCAGCATGAAGCCACCAGTGCTTGAAGGCTTTGGAGAGTTTGTTACAGAGGTGACAAATGACACATGAATCTTTAGACTTGACAAGGTTTGAACTTCAGCTAACATGTCTATGAAACAGTGCTCTAAGAAACAATCTAATGTTGTGGCCATGTTTTTCTTTTAAACATACTTTTCAAAAACAATTGGGAATGTTTTAGATTTCTGTGATTGCAATTGGCCTGTACATTTTCTACACGTTAGTAGTAGAAACAGGCAAGTTATATTTACTACAATACTTCTTATTCCTTTTGGGTTACACAATCATCTGATGCACAACCAAGTCTCTGTATTATTCACATATCTGTGGAAGCTTGCAGGTGTGAGAACCACCGCTGTGGTATAAGGCAGTCTCGAGGGAGGATATCCTCAGCACTGTGCTTTTACTCACTGCATTGAGACTCACAAGCACGTATTTTGTATTATTGGTCCTTTAACCTCTACACTGTTCCCACAAGAAGCATTAGCCACATATTTAGGGAGGCTTTATCTCCCATGGGACTGGCCTCTGTGCTTTTTCGGAAGCTGCTAAATTACCTGTCTTCTCCATAGAATATGATGCTCCAGCTTTTATATAAGCTACATTTCATTGTGTGGGGTAGTTAGTAGCACTGTTGAATGTCCAATACCCCCCAAGTGACTCATAGCCTTTGTTTTGAAACTCTAATACTGCACATTTCTCTCCATACTTTATAGAGAAATATTAGTATTAAAATGAAAAGATTAAAATAAATACTAAATAAATAAAACAAACACTCAATAATTTAGTTACAGTGTAGAAGTGGTATTTATTTAAATTCTGCTGCTTGTAAGACTTTAGTTAAAATGTCATTCTTTGAGTGCATGTATCCTGTTATGGCTACATGACAAAGACTTAGGTTAGACCTCGTCTTGTGTGGACCTGGAGCTTTGGAAGTGGGTTAAAGCTTCTTCTGTGTTTTCCTTTTTTCCTTCCATTCAATGTGTCAGTGAATACAAACAAGTAGATAAATCATAAATATTTGAAAAAGCCAGTTATTTGTGCCTTGGGACACTAAGCCACTGGGGAGGTTTGTAGAACTTGTGAGAAAGTGACAGAATAGTTTAAATGGGATGAAAATAAAAGTGGTCAGCGGGTCATGCAAGTCATACCTTGAGAGTTAAAACGACCTAGTTTGTGTGCTGTGCCTGTGGCCATCTGAAATGGCACAGTCGTGTTGGAGCCAGAGGGAACTCATTTGTAAGGCAGATTCAGCCACACTTTGGTGTAATGTCCAGAGAGAGTAGGGGGCTGCACAGCATGACAGCCAGCATTTGTCAGCAAAAAGCAGGTCTAATGAAATACAGTGCACATGGCTTGAGGGCAAGGAGAGGAGTGTGAGTGACAGGAGGCACCAGTGAAAACAGCCCATGGCAGCCCTCCATCATGGCTGCCAACGCATCAGGCAGATAGACCCCCCCTACCCTTTTCTGAGAAGAAGATGCCAGCATGAGGCCCCGGCTGGAGGAGAGGGACAGTGTGAGGCCCTCCCCGGGGTAATGACATGAAGACAAGTGTACAGGGAGAGCTTGTGATGGGCCTGCTCATGTGGAAGTGGGGATTTGCATTGCAGAGGAGGGCTGTCAGCAGGGCCTCTCTGGGAGCCAGTGTCAGGGCGATCTGTGCCTTGCTGAAGACTTCAGCCTGTTTACCCCTACACTCTGCAGGAGCCGAGCTGGCACCATCCACATCATCTGCTCGGAGAGGCTTTTTAACAGACATTTTCTCTTTTGTCCATCGTCATAAAGCTTTTTACTGCAGCAAAAACACACTCAAAATAGCAATGTATATAAATTATATAGCTGTGTGCCAACAGCTGTGGCCTCTAAACTATTTCAGTGCAATAAGAGGCAGCGTTTAATAATTCAGAGTAAAACAGTATACCAAATGTCTTCCAGGCAGCAAGCTCACATTCAGGTGGAACACAAATTTGTCCTCTTGCTTCACAATCTCTGCATCAACCACAGACCGTGGTGCGTCTGAGGCTGTGATGGACTCTGTGCTCTGCTGTGTCTCTATGAGGGACAGTGACACTATAATGTGATGCAGTATGTTTGGAGTCTCTGATTGGACCGTTTTGTCCAGTCTTAGTGTCTTCTTGACTTGTTTGTTAGAAGTAGATCTGCAGTGTCATATGTATATACTACATATTGATATAGAAGAGCAAAAGAAAAGTTTGAAAATACATCTATAATAAGTGAGTAAGTTGTGGAGATACCAACTAAATTCCGAGTTAGGGGCTGCAGCAGTCAGAACTCAAAGCCTTAACCTGTATGAATCAGGAGCAGAGCACAGCTGTGTGCCTCCTTTGAGTCTGAAGATGAAGTCCATGGGCCTCCCAGAGGCAATCATTAGGTTGACATTGTGAAGCGTTCGAGCACCGTGCAGTGCCTTAGATTTTCATATTAAATTTATACACCTGGAAAAAAGAAAATTCAAATGGGCAGAGATTTTTCAATACACAGACACTTTTCAGACACAAAAACATGTTCATCAATATGATTTTTATGATAAATACAACTCTTGATTTAGATCAGCTATTTATATAATTTTTTTTTTTTTACAATTAAATAACTTAAAACCAATTTATCGCTAGCACAGATCTCTTGTTAGTGTATCTATCCACAAAAATGAGTCTGCAATGTCCTACCTTTATGTAAGGTTGTTTGTTTAGTTAGCACTGTGGCTTACCGCTGTTAGCATACTGGCACGCACCTAACAGCTGTGATAAAAGCACATTGTGATGAACAATTCGAAGGCTCAGAATGCATTAGGTAAGTGAACAAACAATGTGGACTGATGTAGGAGGTTTAAAATGTATTATTTTGATTTGTTTACATTTTTAAAGAAGCAAGGAACCTTTAAGCTGTTTTCTGTTGTTTCAAGTGTTTATTGGCAAATAACACGTGTAGTTAGCAACAAAAGACCGCTCTTTAAGCTTGGTTGAAGCTTATCATCATCCATATTCCGGGGCAGGTAAGTGATTTTTAATGCTCGAAGCCTGACATACATGGAGAGAAATGTGTTGAGGCATTAGTGATGGCTCATTTGGCTGTTGGTCAGAGATAAGACAACACATTTATTTACAGGGCTGATTTCACCTGTTTTTGAATTCATTATTTATGAATCTATCAATCAGCATGACAGTAGCTCAGCACATTGGCTTTGACTGCCCGCTCTCCAGACTTTTCCCAGCTGCCACTTCCTATGCATGTGTCTGCCTATCTGCTCTTATAATGCCTCCCCTTTGTCCATCAAATGTGTCTGCTTTGCAAACTCTCTTCTTTTCCCCACTTTTCAGCCTCTCATCATTTTCTGTCATGCATCTTTGTCATCTCACTGTTCCTCGATTCTTTGATCTTTTATTCAGTCTCTAAAACATTTTGAATTATGATGATGACTTGCAAATTTATCTGAGATTAATTTGATGGGTTCAGCTTGCACCACTTCCCTGTGGGGGTGCTTTTACTGCGGTGTTGTTAATATATTCCTGAAAGACTCACTTCACTCCAGTGCCAGTCTGGGTGAAGACAGATCATGTAAGATTTGAATGTCATGTTCAACAACTCAGTGTCTGTTTCTTCACTTTTATGTTAAATCAAGATCCCATGCAGTCGTGAGGGGTGTCATGTCACACTAATGTTTTAACTTATAACTTATATTGGAATCTATAGGATCTGAAGTGCCATATAAAGAGGAAGCATCAACAGTAAAGAGCAAAGTCTGTGTGCAGGTGATCAGAGTCAGAGAATACAGTGTGAGCATGTTGGACAATATGTACAGTATTTAATTTGTTCTGTGTCACTCAAAGTTCCTAGGTTTTAACATGGTGCTTTTCTCTTTTGACCTCCTTTGACCATAACATTATTACAAGTTTTTGTGTCCTCTCAACACAAGCATGTTCTGGCCCACCCACATTTTTGAGAATTTGTGATCGTGCCTATCACATAAGTGTGATAGGGGCCTGGCTGACACTGGCACAAAAGGCACAAAGCATACAGACAAGATGGAAGGTTATCTGAGGATCAGTAGATAGAAGAAATAAGAAATTGCAAATATCAGAGAATGTCAGGCCCGTCAAAGATGTTATAAAAGTAGTCTTATTGTCTGGGTTTAGTTGGTAACTGAAGAATGAGTTCAAAATCACTGGTGTTGGTGCATTAGGTAATACAAAATAAAATATGTACCATGTTGTGCACCAAATGTAGCCTCTGCATTGTTGACAACTACTGTATGCAGTATAAGGCATGCAGTGGTGATTATGTTTTCTGAAGAAAGGTAATAAATATTTAATTTGCATGTGATATTTGGTGTGAGTGGCAGCACACAAAGCTTGTAAGACAAATCCTTTTTAATAGAAGACCTCTAGGGCTGGAGAGAAGCTTGGTCGATACAAAGAGGCAATAAGGGCTTTGAAGATGGCCTATCTCTCTGCTCTGAATGAAAAAGGCCGCAGAAAGGCCCACAGGGACACAGCTGGGCTAAGTTTCTATTAACTCTATCTACATACCACCTAAGATGTACCTGTGTTTATGGGGCTCAGTTCATAGGCTCACTGCATCACTCTCAGTGGGTTGTAAAATAGGTTCAACCAAAAACACTCTGAACCCCAAAGTTCAGGCGTTTGGGTTTTTGTTAGTGAGCTTGAGTTGTCCAGTATAGGGAAGTGCTTTAACTCTTTTTTTACGCAGTTCAGTCCCATTAAAAAACACGAGACATCTAATTCCTGCACAAATACACAGTGTTAATCCTACAAGAGAGGGAGTATCACATACAGTATACTGTTTGTGTTTCTTGATACTTTGGAATAAAAAGCTGTAGTTTTGGTTTCATTAGCATCTGTTTGTGTATTCAGAAAATGGAAGCATAACTGTGGTTTTAACCTTGAAGCCCTCTAGCTATCTAATTAAAAAGCACCAGGTCAGAGTAAGTGAATAGTAACTATATATCCTCAAATAGCACAAGCACACTATGCTAAATCTCACTGTTTGAGTGGTGCAGGCTGGGAAGAGGGTAGCTCTATTCTCTTGCGAAATTTTCTAAATGGCTTCCCTCCCTTGAGCCAAAATGGGCTCTAATCCATTGCAGCTTTCCTTTGATGTAGACTATAAATATGAATGGGTTGCGGGCCATAATTTTATAGGACTCCTATCTTTGTGAATGTTTATAGATAGTAACAGCGACATGCAGGGAATACTGAGTGTAGTTGGGGTGTGGTGGAGCTTTTTCTTTGTTTTGAGACAAAAATTAGGCTCTAATTCAAAGATGCAGTGAAGTTATTATTCATACCAAACAAAGCTATTAGCTGTGTAAAAGGACTCAAACATATGATTAGAGCTTTGGCAGTGTTAATATTGCAGAGTTGAGTAAAAGCAAAGTAGTGCATCTGGAGTCTTGAGCAGCCCACATGCTCCCACGTCAGGCCCATATATTTAGCATTGGGGAAAAGCTTTTCTTCTCAGTGCGCGGCAGTGCGAGAGGTGCACGCTTCTGAAATGTTTGTCTTTGTTCTCCTGGCAGAGTTTGCAGCGTGTGGGTGTTCACAGTTATAGGAGCACCACGGGAACGCATTTCAACAGATGGAGGTTTTAACTGCTGTGTTGCCTTTCAAAATCAGTGCTATATTCTTTGGTAGCCTGCTATTTTAATTTGTTTGTTGCTTGTTTGGTAGTGTGCATTACCTCAGAGCAGGTTAATCACACAGTGTGCAGATGGAAGTGAAAATACATTATGTTGTAGCTTCTATAGGTTTTGTCTACACTCATCTCTCCGTTCTGTTAAAACATGTAAAGATTATTGCGGTATAGATCACAGACAGTATTTTAACAGTGCTGTGCCTCTGGCGCTGTCCATGGTGCTGAAATATGGGCCCCTTCTCAGTGATGTCTTTTGCTCGAATTAAAAGACTGTAGGACCAGTGGGAGCAGCATTTCACTGCCTGTGACCTGAATGAAATGTTTGTGCTGCTTGCACCTAGTATTTCCTGTGGAAAAAATGCACATTATAGAAAATATTTTTTGCAAGGCAAAACAATTCTTAGACCTCTGGGTACAGCTGCAGCATGTTATGACACTCATCTAGTTGTGAGCCCTTCGTCTTTTGTCTCAAACACATTTCTTCTCTGCGTTGACAACCTCAGAAACAGTAATTGCTTTTCTGACCTGTAATTTTAGCCCAGGCTTTGCAAAAAACAAAATGCTCCTTTGATTTATGTCTTATGTCATGGCGCAAACTCTTCACATTACCTGATCCCACGTGGGCCTTGTGAAATGCTTTTCCTTCTTTTCTCCATAATCAGGTACATCAGCCTCCATATTCTACCTGTATTATGTGTGTTTGTTCTGCTTTGGTGTGTGTGCATTGTGTTGTGAACAGAGAGATAGCTGTACATAATGTGTATTTTATTGTCTGCACATGTATTCATATTTTTGGTCTCTCTGACTTTCTGAATTCCTCTTTTCTGTTAGATTTCTATCTTGGTGTCTCTGAGCCATTTTCCCTTTCACTCAGTGATGGTGGCACTTCTCCTGGGACTGTGGGTGCTAGAGTGCCGCGGGCTCCCCCGAGCCATGACGTAGCCTACAAACAGTCAGTCTATAGCCAGACAGGGCTCTTTATATTAGTCTTGCTCTCGCCTAATATCAGACATGTGTCATTGGGCAGCACATACAGGCTAAGGTTCTAGCTTTCATTGTGCTAAATATAGTTAGCAAACAGATGTGCACTTAGAATCAGTGGCTAACTTAATCAACTGCAGTAATGTGTTAAATCTGTAAGTCAAAACTTGGAAAGCTCTGTAATGTGGTAAAAATAGGCATGTTCATTGTGTTGTGTTGATATCCAGGCTCAGGGGAGAAGAACAGAGAGGTCTGAGTCTCACTCGGCCAGTTTCTCTCTGTGTGTTTTCAATAAGCTCTCCCTGCCACAGCTGTGGAAGTGTACAGCATACATTACCAGACTGATAAAAAGATGAAAACGGCTTTAGTTTTTCAATAAAGTGAGATTATTAAAATGATGGAAGTAAAAAGCTTTTTATCTCCTCCACCTTTCTGTTTAGAGCTCTTTCTGTAGTCAAAGAACAGCACTGAGGCAGCAGGAATGCCTCCTGACAAGAATGAGTCCAGACACACAGGCTAATTTATTAATGCACTTTCCTAACCTATTCTCCATCAGACAGCCTGTGCATAATTTTAACAGCGTCTCATTAAGAGCTACATCTGCATAAGTAGAACAGACAGAAAAATGGATAGAATACACTCATTGGGTTATTGAAACTGAACAAGATAGCAATTTATTTTATTTGATCTTTTTTCAATTATATTGATGATTTTTTTCTATCTGTGTTTCAATTTTGGAAACTACTTTTTGCATTTCTAGGTTCTTTGAAGCACTTGTGACAAGCCAAACCAGCACTAGGCATGCCTCGCTATTCTTAACTTAATAGCGTTCAATAGCACTGTCCTGTGCACTAAGCTTTGCCATTTTGTTATTCAGACCTGCCCCGTAGCTCTTCTAATGTGAGGCAGTGCAGTGCGGTGGAGGGATGCCATCTCTCTCATGACCCAGCAGAGACAAACAGCACTCACTGTGGTCATTTTTTACTCCCTTTGATATACCTGCTCAGTCGCCTTGAGAAGAAAGAGCAGATTGTTTGTTTTTGCTGAGGCCTCTTTCATTTCACACCGCCAAAAGACACCATTAATATTGTCTTGCCATACATCTTAGACACTGATAATGCAGGCATTGCTTGGAGATGAAAAGAAATAGTGCATTACTGTCACCCCAGCACATGACACATGAAGCTCCCTGTAGATGCCTGCTTTGAATTCTCCATGAAACAAAGCAGCAGCAGAAACAAGACAAGAGATGGTTAATAAGACAGTGAGTAGAGCAATGAGTGAAGGAAGTAGGCTTCATTCAAGCTTGTTTTAATGCAGCCCCAATAGTTTAATATCACAGTCATAAATTTTGAATCTGAGATGTGAATAATTTAAAACGGAAATGTTGGAACTAAAAATCACCTACAGACTGCTGCATGGCATGGAGAAAAGTTTAGTTAGTTTATCCTCTTTGTCACGCCACATGTTGGTTAAAATGACTAATGGAACCTGTACAAGTGTCACTGTTGTGTATTGTAACACTAAACAATGGACAACAACAACAACAACAATCTTTTTTGTTAGTTGTATCATCAGTATAGGTAACTTATTTTTGGTTAGTTTGTGGCATGATCCAGCTGTGTGTGTCATGTGACATGCTTCAGACTTGTGGGAAATGTAGTAAGGCTCTTTGACAGAAATCCCCCCTGGAGCCTCCGGAGAAAACTACAAATGGAAACTTCAGAACAACCCCAAAATGTCGACACAAAGCCATGTATTTGTCAGTCTGACCTGGATTTACTGAAAACAGCACTCAGTCTCAGCATGCAGACTGTCACTTCTCTGCATAAGTGCATTTGGAGATATAAAGAAAAGATCTGACAATTTTAAATGATGTTGTTTTCTAAAGATGTTAGATTGAGCTGCTTCTTTCACATCTGCTGGAACAAGCTTGTTATGGCCAGAGCTTATTAAGAGCAGGAGAAACTTACTACTTGAAGACTTTTGCAGCTTGAGGCACAGGCCGGGGCTACTTGAATATAAAGTGGGAAAAGTCACCGGTGAGCGTCCACCCACACACGTCCTGCAGCCTCCAGTCCTGATAGAAACCTGAACTCAAAAGTACAACACAAAGAGCTCAGCCTAGAAATGTTTCCAATTTCACTTTTTACTGGTTGCTAACGCCCACAGCCTCCCTGCCCCCTCTGCTGCTGTTGCCTCAGTGGCAAACCAAGGTTTATTTCCCTTGTGGAAATATTGGGCTGTCAGTCAGATCAATTGCCAGTGTCCAGGGCACTTCATGGTTCCTCTAATTATAATCCGGTGCAGCTGGCGTGGGCCCACGTAGCTGTGGGGCAGCCATTGTAATAGAGGCATCACTGGGCTATAGATGGATAGAGCGCGGCATAGAGCAGCGGCTTTACTCCAGCAGTCAGAGCAGGGCCAGGCTGTCTTATCTGGCTCCTCCATGCTGCACGCTCTGTGCTGGGGGAGTGCATTACCAATTCTCTCCCCTTCCCCTCCTCTACCCGCTGCTACTGCTCCTCACATCCTTATGAGATGTCTAGGCACTTTGCCATGTTCACATGTAGACACACAAGTGGCTTCTTTTAGCAGACTGCACCAATTGGAACACATGAAAGTTCAACTTTCTGTGCCATGCATTGCAATTGTTTGTCTGCTGTTTTTAATTTTATATTGTACATTGTGAAGCTGGTTATAAAATGTGACAGTTAAGTGTCTGTGTAAAATATAGCTAGTTGTTTTTGCCCCCAGCAATTTTCTCTCTGCAGATTGTGTGAATACTATGTAAAAAAGGCTCCACGCCGCCCCTTCTCCCATGGCATTGTGTGATTCCTATCTCCACATGCTGAAAGAGGTGTGAGAGAGGCTGGGGAAAGATAGAAAGAAAAGAAATGAAATGGAGGTGGTGTGACATGAACAGAGCAAAAACGAGGATGAACAGGAGCGAATGAAAATGAGCGCAAACAGCAAATGGGTGGAGGCGAAGGAGGGGGAGCGGGGCTAAGAGAAGCGTTGAAGAGTGAAAGAAAGAGACAATCACTGTACGAAAAGACAGAGAAATGAGGCCGAGTACAAAGGAAGTACAGGTGGGGAAAATGGGGTGATGATGAGAGGTGGCGGCTGCGAGAGAAAAGTCTATATGAACCAAAAAAAAACATTAAAAACCAGACAAGGCACGCAGCGTCATCTGAAATGCACAAGCTAAGTTAGTTATATAACACAGACTGCTGGGCTATTGCTGGCAGAAGGAGGATGGGGACAGTGAGGCGGGACAGACAGACAGAAAGTACACAGAAATACTGTCATGAAGGCTTAAACAAATACAAGTGTGTGCGTTCGCCTGGCAGGAAAGCAAATAATTGTTAAGAATATCAAACAGGAACACAATTGGAGGTGTAAAGTTTGTTGAAATTGTGACTACTCTGGAGCTGGATAGCTGCTTGGTTATGACGAGAGTGTGCATATACAGTACCTCTCCCTTGTGTGCCATAATGTAATGTCTAGATTAATTTGTTATACAATATAATCCTAATTAAATTTTATCTCCGGTTAATTACACCTAAAAATGGAGAGTGGGCGATGAGTCCTGTGGTGTTGACAGTTATGATATCCTTTCTTTTCTTCATGTAATCAATTTGCTTTGCCCAGTTTTATTGTACAAGCTTATATGCATTTTAAATTTTGACTAAAAGGCACTTGTCTAAATTGTAGTTTGAGTCAGTTTTGGTATTTTCTAGCGAGACCAGAGGATGTGTTAAACACCCCCAAAATACATATTAAACCATCACAGAGACTTGCAAAGATGTTTAGCAAGGTAGAAAATGTAATTTAATTTCTTTTTAAGATCAAGTACAGCTCATTTAATGCCATTATCATCCAAGACTTTTGGGAAAAAAGACTGAATTTGAGTCATGTTGTACTTTACTAAATGAAATCTTCAATGTTGTTGCGTCTTGGCCATGTTTAAGCCGTTCACTATCCCTGTTTTCAGTGTGTGTTTCTATGAACGGATGTGTGTAAGTGGACATTTTTGGCTCTGAACTTCAGTGTGCTTTTGGTGGTGGGAGGGAGGAAAGAGGATATTTAAGCTGCATGGCCTGGCAAACTAAATAGACCATGAAAAGGAAAAATAACAAAATCTGGCCCCCTCCACACACCCCTTCCCCAAATCCCACTGGATCGCAGGCTGTATTTTTGAGCCCATTTTATTCCTTTGTGTTTCCAACTGGCTTTCTTTGCTTTTCATCATTTTGTCTGAAAAACGTTGGATATTTTAATTTTACCTGTCAGAGGTGTGGCTCAGTTTGCCGTAGTCTTCTCTTCTCACTCTCTTGAACTTGTTGACCTTTGTTTCAGAAATTACCCAAGTTGACGCTCACTCGTCACCGGGCCAGGAATGACAAAATTGCATGGCAACAAAAGGCAGGCTGATGTGCCGTGACCATGCCGCCCTGTCAGTTTCCCCCTCTCAACCTGCCACTGTGCCGAGATTGGAAATGCCTGCGCCTCTGCGAGCGTGTGCGTGTGTGTATGTGCGTGTCGCCAAGTTTCTATTCATGACTGTCCAAATATGAGTGCCAGAAATACCCCCTTTCTTCAGATGTCCATCCATTTTGGACAGGTAAAAAGAAGACGGATTTTAAAATAAACAACATGGAGGGAAGACCAAAGATGGGGGGAATGCCCCCCCACTTTATTAGATACACTCTGTTATGGCCAATATACAGTGTGTTACTTGTGACTGTTCTACTGTCACAAGCTTATCACTTCTGAGCTTAATAAAGTACATTTATTCTAGTGTTTGTACTGGCTTTAACCTTTTTGACAAGATTTTGCTGAGTTTTATCTTTTTAAAGTTAGAATCATATAAACACATATTATGCAGCATTTACTTAATTCAAGTGTATTAAAGTCTATTTACTGGCAGCAGTGAGAATTCACAATGGGGAGATAAACCAAAAGCTCGCCTCAACATGATAATAGAAGCATGCGGATGCAATTTGACTTCAAAATTGCGCAAATCTGGAGTTAAAAAACAGTGTTGAAGTACTTGGAGAAATTTGAAACTGAGCTTCTTGTGAGACTCAGAGCAAGAGAACTTACTAAACATGATTCATCCAAGTATAAATGATGCTAAATACAATTTCAGATGAAGGGAAATCACACAAAAAAACAAAATAGAAAATAATTTGCCTTTAAAACACAATTTAACTTTCAATGGCATTTTAATACAATACTGTCTATACAAGGAAAATACTTTAGAACTACAATTTACACAAACAGCATTTGATATGCTTTTACAGAATAGAAAAATATACAGTATTCAAATCACACTACAAACAAATAAAAACATGAATAATCATTAGAGTGCAGATAAAAAGCTTTCAGTCTATGCATGGCTAATCAGAACACTTCATTGCCTAGATTTGAACAGTTGAACAAACCTAAATCAACATTATTACAAGTAACATTTCCAGCAGAAGACCAAATCCGGACCTATTAGTCTTAAGCACAGTGGTTTACCTATGAAATGTCAAATGTAAGAAGTGTAGAGCGTAGTTATGTGTGCGCGTCAGAGAAATGTCTATGGAAGTGTGAACCATTGTTTCTCCCAGTGTGAGCAGTGTATAATCACTCAGCCTTCCTGCAGTAATGACACCATCTGGGCTCAGGGAAGATGGCAGCTTCTTTCCAGCTGAAAAATGGTTCACACAGACCCAGGACAATTAGAGCATCATCTGTATATGCACAACACTGGGAATCAAAATCTCAGGGCTTGGATCTTCTTTGGGATTTTGTCCAGCATTGTTCCAATCTAATAACTTAAAGAGAAAGTTTTCTTGTTGAGTCCTCAAGTTTTGTTTACATGTCCAGAATTACAAAAATCATGTGTAGTGCCTTTAGGTGGACAATAAGGTGAATCCTAATCAAGCCTAACCCCAGGTGTACACTGAGTGAAATCCAGTGCGGATCGAGTCAGAAAGTGCGTAAAACCAATGTGCCCTGTACACTGACCTCTGAAGAGTGCGGATACGAGAGCTGCGCCGGTCTGCAGAAAGAATCCGCGTGGAGTTTATGCAGTTCAAGTCATTATATAAGAATTCTCGTAAGAGTGTACTAACAAATAGAAACTGCAGTCTATGGGCAATATAGACCACAGTTTACTGCAACTGGTGTAAAGCTTTGTTTATACTTAATGCATCCGCGAGGGTCCCCGCGGCGGAACTACGTCTTTTTTGCTGACACGCCCCTCAAGCACCGTCCGCATGAACCAGGTTGAAACGCACAGAAACTATACATTTTGCCAGTGTCTGCTCTGCTTTAACCCATGCGTCTCATTTCCGTGCGGACTTCATGCACGGGAGGCATAAACCAAGCTTAAGAGACATTTTGTAAGAAACCTGCTCATGTCCATACAATAAAGAAAATGTGAAATAACAATCCAATTATGTTATAAATTCTCCTCAAAAACACCACAAAATCCATAAAGTTGAAAGGCCCTCTGATTTCTTTCAACCTGTGATTTGGGGTTATGATAACATTTGGAGAGGCAATTGGCCAAAGAAAAACTCACGCTGTTATTATTGAGCAGTCAACAATGGGTACTTGATTTGATTTTAATTTTAATAATTTCAAGTGCAGCTCCCTTAGCCACTTTCCTAACACAACTAAACGGGTCAGATAAGTGCTCTATTATAGAAGTTATTTTTCTGCAGCTTCCTTGCTCTATTTGCAAAGTTGACAAAGAATATGTGTTGCCATAGCAGCGAAGCTCTATTGATGCCAATGCCCCCATCTGCACTGAGCTTAGCCTTCACTTTAACTTCACATTTAGCACTCTCCATCAGCAGCCTGTCCTCTCACGGCCTGTCTGTGTTTTGGATGGTGTCTGAGCCTTGTATAGTGCTATGCCAACCTTCACCTGCTTTTAGCTCCTGTGTTCCAGCAGCACAGGTCTGCCTCATTCACATTAGGAATCCTAACCTCCGGCCACAACTTGGTAAATATACATGAAGCAACTGCACAGACAGGATTGCAATAGAAAATGGTGTTAAAGTTAGATGAACTGCAGGCTATGAAGAAAAAGTTTGCTTCAATTATTTTCAGATCATGGCAATTTAAAATGTACGCAGCATTCACAGCTGAATACATTTTGCCAGTTTAATCTGAAATTCATTTTTGTTGTATTCAACCTTATAACCTTCTAAAAAAGTTTGAATATTTGGCGCAGTAGTCAAGTGTACATTTTTTATTGAAGACTTTTCAATAAAATGCATCCAAATAATTCCATTTTTGAGCTTAATCTTAAAGCCCTGCCTAATCTAATGCACTGGAATGCAGCAAATTGCATACAAATTGTCAAAAAAATTCTTTGAATGACAGTATGTATGTTCAATATACGTCCTGTAAAGTGATACAATGCAAATCTGGACATACAATAAATGTGTTATATTAAGCCCAGAATATAACACAGAAGACCTATATTTTAAAATGCGGCCCTGACCAACTCTGACTCTGATTGATTTGACCCCAGCTCCATTTGAGATGGAATAATACTTACAAATACATTGCTTTATCGACAGACAACTGAATAGTTTATTATTTCCTAGCATTTTCTTTTGTTCAAGTTTTTTGTGATTTTTTAGAGTCTGTATATAACAAATACGATGATAAAACAATACGACAATTACTATTTTTTTTTTACAACTAGCATAATTATTATGATTTTTTATGCCTGGTGTGATTAGTTGCAGCGCTCATAATGACTGAAAAGCACTCACTTTTAAAAGCTTAACTAACTTAAATTACATGAACACTAAATTCACTAGAAATGAGTATTATTAGCTTTTCCAATAGTGCTACAAAATGAAATATAATCGATACTGAATCTAAAAACGTGAACTCTGAACTGAATTTTGGTTTTAAAACTTTGTGGTTTGCATTTCACAAACCCAGGGTAACAACTACGACTGGTTTGGAGCCGATGAATCTATTCTGAATTGAAAAGTGTAGCAGACCTCCTACACCAGAGCCCAGTTGTAAGGCCTGCATGTAGCGCACGTGTTGTGTGGGCGTCTCAGTACATGCTGCTCTGGGCTGACACATCACATTGTAAATGCTAATGGCTATGCACAAGTATCAATAAGTAACATCAAAAGATTGTCTTTCTGTCACACTGTGCTAAAGTATTTTGAGCTGCTGGCAACTTCTCTGAAAAAGAGAACCTAGAGAAAAAAAAGACATTTTGAGGTTTTGGCAGGAACTAGATAATTGACTTTGAAATGTCACAGCAAAATATGATTAAAATTTAGGAACACCCTGAGTCAGCTCATTTACATCAAAGATACACGGTGATATATCGAGATTAATATTCATATGCTCGTGACGGGACATCTGCTATAAAATCTACCCAACTTCGTGTATCCGCGCCTAAACTAACCCACTATTCTTTCACTCACTAACTCCAAAGGCTGTAGTTGCATTTCTTTTTTCTTATGAATCCTTTCTTCTTCTCTTCTCTGCCTTGGAGCTTTTTCTTCCACCTGTGTGAGGCCCACTCCTCTAATAGCCTGTCTGCTGCCTGCGCTCCAGCCGCACTCTGTGGCTGCCTTCACAGTATGACAGCCCACTAATGAAAGCAAGATAAGCACGCCAAGCAAACTGTTCATTTCAAATTAGGAAAAAAAAAATCCTCTCGCATATAAAAAATACAAGCTCCACACCCTTATCTTCGCTGTATTTCCCTCTAACGCTGCCTGTCCCTTCCTAGCCACAGCAAATTTGATTGGGTCCGGATAGGGAGAGAGAATGGCAGCAGATAAGACGCCCCAAAAGTGTCGCCAAACGAGGCCCCGATGCAGCTTGGGATAAGAGCGGGGACACAATTACGCCGACAGAAATTTTATATGAAATCCCAAAAGTCGCTGTAACCTTTGGCCTGCGCATGTCTGCCGCTAACTTTGAGAGACGTTCAGTTCTTTTTCAGGCTAAATGTGAAGGTAATCTCTTACTTTCTCAGGTACACTTTTAGTCACACTTGCATCAGCTCTGGCTTACTGTAATTACAACTTTTTGGACTTTTGCTCTTTATTGCACTATCAAGAACTTAGTGAATGCATAAGAAAAGTAATGTTTTTTATTTACACATATAAGCGCCAATACAGTAGTACATGTTTCCTCTTTCCTGCAGTTATTACGTTTCTTTTCCCCCGTAACTAACACACCACAGCGGGTTCTACAAACAGGAGCAGTGCAGTTCATCACTTCATACATCTCTTGTCTCGTTCTGAATCGCATCGCACCTCCATATTCTCGTCTCTCTTATATTGTTTCTGACTTGATTTGCTGCGTATAGTTGTGGGTTAAACCATGATCTCACAGGGCAATGGATAGAGCAGCAGCATAGACCATGGTCCAGCCTCCAGAGTTACCAAAACTGAGTCTAAATGACAGATTGGTGCCTATATTCATCGCTGAGATCTTCCATTTAAACTATGCTTATGTGTGCATAAAAGGTGAGAGGAATAGCCAATCAGAAAGGAACTGTGTACGAAAGTGTGACGTTATTGGCTAAGCGGATCAATGAGACTATGTTGGAATTGACAAAACACTGTGAATTTAGGACTGAAAACAGTCTTTGTTATTTTTTATCCTTTCCTCCAACTAATACAAGATACAGACAGAAGGAAGAATAGGAAAGTAACTTGTAACCAGTAAAGAAAAAAACGCTACTGGGATGATCGATTGCACTAGTAAAAAGAGGAGGTATAAAAGCTTACACTCGATTAAACATTCATTCATTCATTCATTCATTCATTTTCTACCGCTTAATCCCGTTAGGGGTCGCGGGTGACTGGAGCCTATCCCAGTAACTTTGGGCCTTAGGCGAGGGAACACTCTGGACAGTGGCCAACTCGTCGCAGAGTTAGAGTTAAACATTTTTTTTTAATTTATGTTCAATTGACATTTGCTTGTCCACAACCAGCTACACCTTCATAATTCCTGCTTCTGTGTTCTTCTCTTAAAGGTGCACTATGAAGCTTTTCCGCTGACTGTCTCGTTTAAGTTCAGGGTTGTTATTGACTTCTGGAGATACGTTTCCTGTGGCACTGAATGCACCTGAGGAGATACCCCAAGGGCTTTGAGGTCAAAGGGAGAGACCAAATTTCACTACAGGGACAATAAAGTGTACTTTAACCTTAAAAATTTTGGTCGAATAAGATTCCATCGATTAATCATGTAAGCAGTAAAAACCCTACAGACTTGAAGTTATTGTTGCTTTGGCTAAAGTTTTTGCCATAACACCATTTTAATTTATCTCTAGATAAGTTAAATCTGATGAGAAGCAACCGCACAGACAGTAAATATTTAGTCTTTTGTTGAGCAATAACATCTGCAGTGATAAATCATGCTGGACATCAAAACAACATCAATTAGTTGGTAAAAAAAAAAAAAAAAAAAGTTTTGAAATGCATCTTCAAACTAAAAACTCTGGACCTTGTGGTGTCATCAAATTGAAGACTTTCTATTGCAGAGACTGTTGACTTTAAAACTAAATCTTAATCATCAGGTGGAGCAAAGCATTTAGAGCTTGGATTATGCAGACAACCTAAAAAGTAGGCTTGCTCAGACAGGTGAATAAAACAAAGTGTGACTCTGGGTAATTATCCGACAATTTAAGTTTTGTAATATGTAGAATCTTTAAATCTTTCTTAACTTGTTTGTACTTCACTGGTATAGATAAGCATTGATGTTTTGGCCAATAGTTTTAGACATATACGATTGAAGGAGAACATTTGTGTAAATTAGCTTTAGGTAACCATAATATAGTAATTCAATTCAAAAACACACCACTTGAAATGTTAGTCAGGAGAATCCAATTTTGTGTATTACTTTATTATTTTATACAACTGTTGGTGCAGAGTAGAGCATGGAATTTTCCAAGCTACAGAAACAGAGAAGCAGAGTTCCTGGGAAGACTTGAGCGCATTAAGGGTTGTTAAAATAAGCAGATATGACTACATTTATGTTGGCTTTTGTGTTTGTTCAAAAGCTCAAAATGCTATACTAAGATTCCCCATCTGCTTCTTAGTCACAGCCCTTTCAAAAGGCCGTTACCAGGGCTCGAACATTTTCTGCTAATGACAGAAGGACATTTCTCCTTTCTCAGAGCTCTGTCAAGGAAAATGGACTCTAATTATAATAATGGTGACTTGCTCTGACTGTCAATATAAAGGCCTCGCTATTATCCAAAACATGGCACTATCAATGTCAGAAACAAATCACTTTTATTTTGTTTGTCTGCATAATAGCCACCATTTTCCCTCAAGACTGTCACGCGGAATTTCAGCGAAATCCAGATTTGGAGATTTCACTTAGGCTACAGTAAGAATGCAAATTAAAAGTTGTTCTTTTTTTCCAAATCACACAAAGCTTTGTTGTTGCTGCAGTTTTCCAGATGCCAGTGTTATTCCTAATTCGCTAATGGCTGTGAAAGTCTTGGCAGATTTTGGCGAGTTTGTGCTGCTATCGATCAACAATCCAGCCTTTTTCTGCTTCCCACCTTCCAGCTGTGAGCACCAGGACTGCACAACTACACTATTAGGGGGCTGGGTCACTGCCTGCAAAGTGCTCCATTGTTCCCCTTGTGCTTTAGCGACAGAGGGTGAGCAAGAGGTCCGGCGTCTTTTGTGGGACCATTGCGAATCCACGTCAGAGATAGAGAAATAGCATGATGACTGTATAATTACTGGTGAATGCGGTCCCTCCTCCTCTAGCTTTTCCCCCTATTCATTCCTTTCTCCCGCCAATGTCTCTTTTTTTCCGGTAGAGTGTCTGCTAATTAAGCGCTTCCATTAGGCAGCCTGTAATTGGTTTGAAAAGTAATGACAAGCAAGTTTATTTACAAGGTAATTAGAATAAAGGCGGCCCTTTGTACTGATAATAATCATTTACAACTCCAACAGAGAGGAGAAAGTGTTCCCAATCATAGTTATTTGACAGACAGGCCGGGCATCAGTGCATCCTCTTATCCAGTGAGCCATTGTACTCCCAGGCAGGTCCTCCCTTCATGTTGCCCTTGTTTTGTTCACTGAGCAAATACAGACCTTGTCTTAAATGGATAAGATTGAGCTAAATCAAAGAAGACACGCAGGACACTTTTCTTCATCTCTACGCTCCCTGTCGTCATGTCATCATTATGCTAAACGTATAGAACTACTCTGTCAGCTCAAAGCTCAGGGCCCCGCCAAAGCCGTGATGGCTGCGACGAACCAACAGGCGGATACTTCTCATTTCACTTGTACTCCTTTAGTGTTTGTGAGTCTGCAGAGGATTATGTTTAGAGCAGATCTGAAGATATGTCAACTGAAAAAACACAAAGAAGTATTGTCTCGTAGACAAAGAAAAGTTTGATTTTTCTTCAACGATGTTTTAGTCAGTCCGGATGAGAACTTATTAACCGCAATTAAAGGGGGATCCGTTGTGTCAATCCATGTTCTAACTAGAGGTGTGCAAAATATCGAATTTTAGAGAATGTCGAATAAATCTTAAAAAGGCAGCAAAAATAAAAATACTGCTAACAAAAGCAACACATTAAGAAAATTACACTGTTAGACTGAGATATTTTAGTCAGTTGATCTCTCACTGGTGTCTTAGTTACCCCAAATTATTCAGATTTTTTATTTATTTAAAATCTCATTTAACGTTTTTAATTTTTGTTTTTCTTTATGAGTCATTATTTAGCATGCAGCCATCTGAGTCTATGGTCTTGTGCATTGATTTTTGGGTCAGATATTTTATCAGATCATTGAGACACTTGCTAGGCGACTAATCAATTGGTAGCGCACGTCTTAAGTCGACTAAGAAAAAACCCAGTCAAACTCAATTTTTCTTCAACACATTTAAAGATTGATTGCTTGGTTTGAAATAATATCTTAATATCATAATCGAGATTAGCGAGGTTGTAATTTCTGTTCTTTCATCATTAGAGTTGTATTTGGATCGATTCACGCCTGTTGCTCTCCATCTGCTTCTTTTTATAAGTTGTTTTAAGAGCATTTTTGTTTTGTTTTATGATTAAGAAAAGGTAAACTACTGACCTACATATGCCTTAGAGCTTCTAGTTGTCATTACAGCAGTGATGGTAACTAAAATCAGATATTAGCAGTTATTTTGTGGGCTAAATTGTTTTCACCAGTTTAGATAGCATAAACTGTGCTCTGAATCTGTCATTTTTGGACATCTGATCCACTCTTCATCTTCTTGTATCATTAAAACATTTCACTGATGATCTTTGTGTGATATATTTTATCATAAAGCCCTGTACATATAATTTTGACTGATGCTGACCATTTAAACAATTTGATTTTGTGACAATAGTGAAAACATGAGGTGCTCAAACTAATGTGAAGCTTTTGTACATGACAGTTTGATGACAGGATAATATTTCACCTGCTAGATACTTTGACAATATATCAAGATACCTTGACAGAACTGCTGGGTGTAATGCCTGTAATATTTGAGAAAAGACTGAAGACTTAGTGAAATGGGCTCAGAGCAGGCCACAAACCAAGAGGAAAGAGAGGTTTCGAATCGCCGCTTGCACTTGGACATCTCTGCCCTTCACTTTCCAGGCAGCAGATGGAAACAGTGTATTAAGGCACCCAGGGGCAGGCCCGGGCAGCATGGCAAAGCAGCGTGCCGGCACAGGTTGAGGGGGAGCAGGTGGGCATCTGTTCCCTGGCCCTAATCGCTCGCCACACCCGCTCTCCCTGTGGTGAGCTTAGCCTCTCGCCTTCATGTGGAGTGGCAAGTATTTTTATCTGTGTACAGTATGGGTGTCTCTGTGTGCCCCTGCTCCTCTGCTGGTGCGCTGACAAACAGGGATTTAGTGTGGAGGGGCACAGGTTTCACCGGGCTAGGATTAGCACTTTGGCTTTACACACTGTAGACTCGTTCTTCCAACAATATTTGCAAGCATTGGTCATTTATTTGGCTGATAAGGAGAGCAGACAAATAAATGACATTATTAAGTGCCCTTTCCATTTTAATGAATGGATCACAGTAGTTCTTTTAGGTTTTTGTTGTGGATGTGATCAACACTAAATTGTGCATGGAGTTTTGATTTGTGTTCTCTTCTAGAAATTGATGTTCAGGATTTAATAACAATTCATGTTTTATTCATTTTCTTAGCCATCTGCTTCTTGTAAAAGTTCGCATTACCTGTGATTGGTTAAAACCAGTTGTCACTCAAAAGACTTAAAGAAGGTGACCAATAGAAGGAGTAGATGGGATAGAGTCTGTGTTTGAGCAAACAGCTACAATAAACATTGAAATTGGAAAATCACAATATAGCAATTTAACCCAAAAAAGCATGTTGGCCCAACAGAGAACTCACAAAAAAGTTTTTACCACCATATTACCCATCTCTCTTTGATGGGGCTATATTCTCTAATGGTGCACCTGTATTACTTTAAGGGAGATTGACATCCACAAATGTTGAACCTTCTCATTTTTGTTTGGAATTGCTTCCACAAGTACTTTAACCAACAAGAATGATGCTTTTGGAGTTAATAATGTCATCATTCTCTGAGGCCATGTTAATCCTTGTGCCAGTTTTTCTCTAAAGTCAGACACATTATTTATAGAAATATGAACCATAAACTATTGAATAACAAATCAGTCAAACAATAGCTTTGATTATTGAATTCGAAACTGCTCACCAGCTGCATCTGAATGTTCACACTACTGTATTCCCTACACTATTAAGGGGAACACCATTCTTAGTGCTGTCCGAATGTCCAGCAGGTAAAAAGGTAATGCACTCAAAATATCCCACAATGCATCAATGGTCACTAGACTTCTGTATAAAGACCATAATACTTTGTGATAGTTGTAAAAAACAAAGCAGGCAGCGACAAGTCTTTAACTGGAAACAACATGACAAAATTAAAGATAAAAGAATTGCTTAACCATGCTAATAAACCAAGATACAAAACTCGTAAATAAACTATTAGCTGTAAAGATGCTAACATTAGCCACTAACCTTTGTTTAAAGGTGCCATGTGTAAGATTTTAACCAAAAATACACTTGAATAAAAGCAAGTTCTGTCATTTAGACTTGTTTGTTGCCCTATCTAAATAATAAAAATCAGCATCTTTATTTTAAGCAAGCTTGAAAAGCTACAAAATGGACCTTACAGAGGGCCTCCTCTTGTAGGCTTTCATGGTAAAATGATTTATTTAAGTGTATTTTTTCAA
This sequence comes from Mugilogobius chulae, assembly GCA_038363315.1. Classification (NCBI taxonomy): domain Eukaryota; kingdom Metazoa; phylum Chordata; class Actinopteri; order Gobiiformes; family Gobiidae; genus Mugilogobius; species Mugilogobius chulae. The sequence continues at coordinate 32,542,882 of CM076412.1, read as the reverse complement.
TTTATGACATAGAACATATATAACACCATTCAGAATGTTTTCAAGGATGACTTTAGCTTGTGATTTCTACTGAATTGTATTGACTTTTTACTTCCTTAAAGTTACACAGTGCACCTTTAAGGTATAAAAGATTGCCATTACATTCAAAAAGTCAGTCCGCACTGTCCGAACGGCGTTTGTTTGTTCACCAAACTCTGCTTAGTTTTTCTGTTGTTGCTAGTATTGTGGCTAACTGCTGTTAGCATACCGGCACGTCTTGCTCTAACAGCTGTGACAAAAGGTTAAAACACATTGTGATGAACAATTCGGAGCCTCAGAATGCATTAGGTAAGTGAGCAAAACATGTGGACTGATGTAGGAAGTTTAAAATGAATTCTTTCTGTCAGTAGTTTGGTGATTGTTTTTGAATAAAAATGTAAATTTCAGACAAATTTGACTGGTATTTATCACCAAAATGTAAACTTTTGTTGAGCAGGTACCTTGTCAAGGCCTGGTCCCATGAGCTCTCTGAAGCTAAGCAAGTTAGGGCCTGATTAGTACTTGGATGGGAGACCGTTGGAACGCCAGGTGCCACATTGGGACGACAGGAGTGGATTGTTGTTGTGTTCTTGGGCAAGACACTTAAACCTAATTGCCTTAGTGTCTGTGTACACTGGGTGAGTAGATACTAGATTGTAAAGCACTTTGAGTGCCTGGAAAGGTAGAAAAGCACTATATAAATAGACCATTTACCATTCACCAAGGCTGCTTAACCACATCAAGTAGAAAGCAGTTAGCTGAGTGTTCAAATTTCAGTCAGGCTACACTAAAGTCCACTGACTAGATAGTGATTGAGGGATTAAAGGGACAAGTGTGGACATTCAGACGAAGCCTATAAGGTTCTGTGACGTCCTGTAAACCTTTTTAGTGATTGTGCCCCAGTGAATAGAGAGACACACTCTGTGCTTTTCGTTTTTCTTAACTATTTATAATTTCCTAGATTCATGTATCTAAATAGAGAAAATCTTCACAAGTTATTTTGGCTGGTCTCAAATACTCACAGTATTTAAATATCAAATATGTCAAATAGAGTGTTATGTGTGTTAGATTCACACTAGAAACCAGACATTCAATTGAGCATCTTCCCTTCCATTCCCGTCTGTATGTTTCTTAAAGGCTTTTAACCAATCCATTATTGGTGTATTAAAGTGCCTCTTCATCTTCTCAGCTGGTCAGGGTTTTTGTGCTCAGTTTTGGGGAATCGAGTTAGGCCTAAAGCAAACAACAAACAGCCTTTGGAAGATATGATTGACAGTCATGTTTCAAAGCCAGTGTAATTCCATTAAGCTATTGATCTCTCTGCCTCAGCTCAGTCCTGGCTATGAATACCTGTTTACTCTGCGCTGGCCCAGGGACCTTCTGCAGTTGCTTTTGGTGCTGCCTGTTCATACGCCCATCTGTTCTCTACTTCTCAGTGTTCACTTCACCGAAACTAAAGATCTTCATGTTATGCATTAGTTGAACACATTACTACTTGTGTTTTCAAATATTTTACATTTTGAAGCTAGAGATACAATTAACAATGCTAGTCAGTGTTTTTTTTTTAAGTAAAATTGTAATGATAAAAACTTGGGAGAAATTTGTAATGTATTTATTATTTAAAATGATAATATATAATTTATTTCTGGCTGTGCAGAAAAGGCCATGTTAAAATATTAAAATGTTGGTATGTACATGTTTAGCCTTGTGTTTGTCTTTGACCATCATTTCCGCGTCATTCCCTGCCATCATTTTGTACAGCATTATTCTTCTCGTGCCTTCTGGCTGTATCGTCGTCCGGGCTGATCTGTATGAAAAAAAAAAGTATATTACTCGCACATGCTGCTTGAGCTGCACACTTTATTGCTGTCAAACCAAGCTTGAGATTTGGTGGGGATCGGGAGCAAAAGGGGGGATGAGGAGGGAATGGAGTAAATGTGTGCGTTGGGGGGAAGCACAGTGATGGCTCCAGCTTCACCAGAGACTTAGCTGTTGTTCCACTTGACTTTGACTTCACTGCGTTCATCATTTGCTTGACTGGCATGCTGTGTGTCTTCTCAGACTCATCTTAGGTCCCGTTCTGCCCTCTGCGGCTCTGCACAAATTGGGTTTGTGTGAACGTGGGAGAGTCACTGCTGCTGGTCATAAGCAGGGCTATAAGTAATGGTAAGTCACTGCCTCAGCTCCTGGCTCACTGAGCTGTGTGCTACAGATTGGGCAAATATGTGGCCGTAATCCAGCAGCATCCGAATGAAGTATGTCCACAGTTTTGTATGTGCTAAGTGACCTAGTTTAGAGGAAGAAATGGTCCAAACTATTCATGCAGTGCACTCAACACTCAACCCAGATTTGTTCTTTAAAGTTTGTAGGCCTTGTACCCAAATTAATTGTTGTAAAAAAACACAGCTTACCTTTGCAGTATTAACAGAGGAGACTTGGGTGGCTCTCTATTGTCTAGGTTGCCCCACAGTCCAAGGACAAAGTAAGAAACAAATTATTATTAAAAGGATGCATTTTGCCTGTTAATAGATCATCATATGTATAATTAACTTTATTTGCCAAGTCCTGATATTGATTCGTAGCAGCAATAAGTGAAAATTTAATGCCTAAAGTTAGTATTCAATAAAGTTCACTAACAGTAGCTGCATGCCAAAATACTACTGCAGTGCTAGCAGCATCTGCTGACTTTTAGTTACAATCTGTTTACTGTTGTGAAAATCTTTATACTTTAGTGATCTTTACCTGTCTATCAGACATCAGCCAAAGGAGTGAAAGTAGCCATTGTTCAGATATGCACCATGGGGGTCTTTGTCTCTTACTAATTGTAAATGTATTTCTTCCACTGTACATGCACTTTGCTGCCATGAATATATTGTATAAGTGTTAATTAGAATGCTGGCCTTTTGACTAGAGGATTCTCAAGGAGAAACTGGGACATGCGGGCGATAGAGGGAGGACGAGACCGATCACAAGTCTGGGGAACTGGACTATGACTGAGAACTTGAAGACTTTCAGTTATGCCTGATTTGACTTTTGTAAATAAACCATACTTTTTGAGCTCAGATAACTTTCTACATATCTTTTTTCATACATGTAACTTGGATGAAATTGTACATTACTTTTCTGAAAAAAATACAACAGCTTCCATTAAGACTCAGTTGTGGCTTGACTTGACTTAGTTGTGCTTAAGATATACATCTGTAAAAAACACCTGTAAAAATGAAAAAAAAAAAAAATGTTTTCAGCAGATTACTTTCCTCCTCACTAGACCACACCCAAAATATATAGCACTGCCATCTGTATCTTTTATTGTTGGCTAGTAGCAGTTTCCATTACCATACCATAGAGAATTTACATTGTCGTGGAAAAGTTATGAAAGGTTTTTTGAATCGCATTGTAGCAAATAATTATGAGGCTTGGAATGCATGTGGTAAGTGAAGAAAAAAAGTTGAAACTACAGAGTTATGTTTTTGTTTTTTCTGTGTTAGTGTTAAAATCAGGTACGGTGCCTTTAAAGTACATGACTGTACAGTTTGAAGCTGCACCAACGCCTTTACAAACTCCTTACTTACCTCTGCTGGATGTTTGACAAGAAAACTCAGCATCTACCTTCTTGAATAGGCACAGACCACTTCAGAGCGCTGGAGGATAATGCATAAATTTTTGTTTGTGAGTTCCTGGCCACATTCTGGTCTTGCTCCTCTCAGATAAGAGCTTTAACTCCAGCCTGAGACAATAGCCAGACCACCGCGACACACTGCAACAGAAGCGGAGCTCTGAGGACTAACGAAGCAAACAATGAGTTTCCCCTGTGCATTGTGGCTGGGCTGGCCTGCTTTAAATGTGCACCCCGTCATCAGCACTTAAACGCTTGATTGATGGCACAGAAGTGAGGATGATTGTGGGATATGCCAGCTTCAAATGACAAGCAATTACTCATTTTGTGTAATGAAAACCTTAACAGCAATCATGGAAGCTTTACACCGTGCTAACGCTTTATGTAATATTATATGTTCCCTTCACCCACCACTTCTCCTACCCTCTGCCATCCCTCGGGTGTCGCGGCAGACGTTTACTAAATAACATAATTTGTAATGGCTGAAGTGATGGCACAACAGGCTTGCTAAGTGAGTGAGCCGAGACACAGGCTTTATCGCTCAGAGATGTTTTTTATTAGCACAGATCCATCGCGCCGAGCCTCAAGCCCTGGTGAATCCCCCCACCCATCAGTGTCATTAGGTCCACTGATTACCATTCTGAATGTCGCCTGTACTTTCGCTTAACACTGTCATCTGTCCACCAAGGTGTTACCATGGAAACCCAGGCTTAATTATGGTGCTTTAGAAGTGCGCCTGTGCACAAGTAGAAATCAAAGTATATTTTAAAATGTTTAAAGAAGCGGACGCATTTATCTGGAGCTTTGGTTGGAGTTGGTGCTACTTCTGCTCTCCTTTCTCTTCTCTGCACTAAGCCAAGACTACAATTACCCCTGCACTCCTCTCCTCCACAAAATCACTGTAATTATGTGCAGGCTGTATGGGCACGCAGGCTGGCAACAGGTGCCATGTGAATGCTAATCCCCTCCCCTTCGCCGCGCGCTATTCTTCTGCTGCCCCGGACGAACCAACTGTCACCAGCACAAGCGCACTCCTTCAGACAGTAATTAGGCTGCCCAGAGATGGTAGGACCAGGATGTCAAGTGTAGCCAAGATGTTGAGCTGCTGTAAAGCTTGGACATCGACTGTGCAAGGCTCTGTATATATGCGTGACTACTGCTGCAATATTTTCACATATTTTTTAAAGTGAACAATGCGTGCACGCTGGGGAACATATTCAAAAACACATACACTTGCAGATTTGACACCCATCCATGGCAGTAAATGAAGTGTGAAAAACAGGTCAGAGAGGACTTCCTATCTTTATAAACAGCCTAAACGCTCTCCAGATGTTCCATGCCTCTCCTGTCCCCGCAAAATTTGCTCACGTCAGCGGTAAATGGCAAAATATAGCCTCTTTAAAAGTGATATACTCTAACAGAGGCAAGGACATCAGTGCGGGCTGCCTGCACTTTGACTGGTCAAGAGTAAAAATGTCAGCTTCTCTGCCTCTATTTATTTAGGCTGCTTTATCGTTCTTCCTGTGAAAATGCATATCTCTTCGTTTTTACTTTTGCTTGACAAATAATAGCCTCAGAATATCAACAAGATGCATTGGCGAAGTATATTGTTTTTCATTTTTAAATTTGCATTTCATAAGATTCAAGCCAACTTAGAACACGTCACATATCATTATTGTAGCTGGTTGTCGCCATATTGTTTTTATGGAAAGCATCAAGTGTTTATTTTATGCTCTTAGCTTTTTTAGAAATGCCAGAAATGTTCATATGTTGCCTGAAATCACAATCATTTTGGATGGATTTTTATCTATTGAAACTCTGATCATTCTACATAGCCTTTCAAAACTAGCTTTTCCACTCACTTCCATTTGTAATATTTGAATGAATTTTGTTGAGATCAGTGAAAACAGATGCAATTACTCAATAATTAATGACGGCTCTTATTAAATAGCAACCTTTGAATCTGCACCTCGTTCTCCAATGCTAATTAGACATTGAGCCTTGACCTTTTCTATCTGTTGGAAAAAGGCAGAGAGCTAGGACAGAGGAAGCGCGGTGGCTTGTTTAAATCCGCCCACTTGTCTGTTAACTCGCCCATTATTCTGGGCACAACCTTTTTGACATGGTGGACACGTTCAATGTTTAATGCTGTTTGTTTTATATTCCAGCTTCATTTTCGTATATAAAAATTTATGACGACATTTTCTACCTTCCATAAAATATTCATAAATGTCATTACTAATAATTTTCATAGATCATCGGAATTGATCCCTCTGTCTTTTTTATACTGTCAGTCCAGTAGGAATGTCAGTGCTGTGCAAAGAGTGTGTGGATTTTGTTAGAAAATGTAGAAATTCTCTGTCAGTAAGGGGACATTTCTTTCTTACATACTTTCTTTCATACATTAAAACAGGAATTCTCTAACTACTTTTAGGCCAGTGATCCCATACCCATTTGAAAAATCTTAAGGACCCCTTATTGTTCTTCACAATAGCAAAAACACATTTAATGAGATTAAATTGGCACAATTAGATTAAGATTAGATTAACTCGTGCACATTTACTACTGTGATGTCATGAGACTCTGGGCCTTGACTATTTTGTGTTTCTCATCTAAATCATTGGACCAGAAATTATATTCATGTCTTATTTCCGCCCAATCTCCAGAGAAAACGCAGATATACAACGAAATGTCAAAAACTTACAATATGTTTTTTTGCTATTTTACGTCAATATGTTATGACGAGCTAAAATGCTAAATAACAACACATTTTTTCAGTTGTGGCGACATTTTCTTTGGGTTTAACTGGTAAATCTTAACCTGCCCCAAATCCCAGTCCTAAACTTACCCATTTTAGTAACTTGAAGCCTAAACTTACCCATTAAACCCAAATAAAATGAAAATGACGTCACGTGGCTTCAACCAAAATTTGGGGTTATTGTGTGTTTTGACTTTTCGTAACATAACATGAAAAACAAGATGCGAAAATGTGCCTATTGTACAATTTTGACATTTCGTTGTATATTTACGTTTTCTCTGGAAATTGTGTTTGTTTGTTTTTGTTTTAAACAGTAGCACAACAACAACATTAACATCATCATTAAACATTATGACTACTTACAACAGAAATGTTTTTTTTTCTGGATATTTGTGCATCTGTTTCTTAGGTCTATGCGAGATTGGCAAAAATACAAATCTTGTTTTTGTATTCAGACAATATTAGGCCAATTCAGCAAAAATGGTAAATCAAACAGGTTTTAAATGTATTGGATGTAGTGGATATTTACTCATCAGTCAGTCGAGAAAGATATCACTACTATTCTTTTTATGTATTTTTTTGTGTGTGTATGAATTTAGAATATTTTCACATTCACAGCATCATGATATTCTCAAAGTATTTCACATCTTTAGTTGTTGTGCATCAAAAGTGTTTCAGAGACAGGTCCGTGGTGATGCATGTGAGATTCTACAGAGACAAGCTGAAGAATCTGTAACTCAAATCGCTTGTAGGTAATTCTGTATGCGGTGGTCATATCCACACATAACATGACCACCAGCACTTGACAGGTGCTCATAATGCTATGCTTGGTTTATTTGCCCATTAATATTTAATATGTGCATCACACACTCGCTCCAATCTTCCCGGACTCGTTTGTAATAGCCTATATCATGGATTCCTTCTCCGTGCCTTGTGTTACTTCTGAGGATTTCAAATGTCCCATTAATCATTTAGAGGTTAATTTTACATACCTGACATATGAATTACTCTACAGCACGAACATATGTGAGCCATTTGCCTAAAGATAACAAAAGTCACGGGAAGCCATCACGTTGACAAGCCCTTAGAGAATTCAGGGCTCCTCAATATGAACCTTGTAGATATGCTAATTGTATATTCTAGATGTCTGAAAATCCATTACTGCTTAAAAAAAAAAGTCTGATTGTTGGTGCACGGTGGATTTGAAGCTTTGAAGTAACAATTTGCTGTATTGTTCGTGGTTTTTGGTCTGCTCTTTGGTAATGATAGGTCTGTACCTCAGTGTCCTTCTGTCTCCTGTCCGCCATGACACCCAGATGAAAGATGAAATGGAGATTGTGACTGATGCAATTATGGTGCTGCTGATTGAAGGAGAGGCCAAATTATCACCGCTCTGATTGGGCTTTGTCTGGACTGAGAGCATGCCACGCTCTGATTAAAGTGTTGTACAAGTGTGTCCATATATGTGTGTGTTTGTGTGTGTGTGTGTTCTGGACAGAGGAGACTTCGAGCAGGAGAAAGACAATTTGCCATCTTTTGACCTTCCCTCATGAAAGTCATCATTAACTACCTCAGAACCCAGGCTTCAGCACATTCAGATTTAATCTCCTAGGATCATAGCAGCCGTATCTTTGGATGCTTCTTTTTGTTGTGTGTGAAAGATGTGTGTGAAAAAGAAATAAGAAGTATTATATTGCAGCTCCTTGGGGACACGGCGCACATGTGCTTACATGTTTGCTTCCATGATTTATGATTTCATTTCTATTTCAGCTATTGACTTTTTACTGCAACATCCACTTTGCACCACTGGAGGCCTCCTTCAATTTACTTGTTTTTCTTCAACAGAAGCTCTTTGCATATATTTCTTCTCGGCGAGCCTGTGCCTAGCCACTTCTCCTTCTCTCTTTTTGGCCCCTCTCTCATCTGCTGCTCCAGTCTTGCATCAGTCTTTTCAAACAGCTTGTGTTCAGCTGAGCCCTAACTTCAAACATACATTTTAAAAGAAGCGAAACTATCTTATGTTGGGAAAAAAAGCCCCTGAGTCTTATTTGCCCGGCGCTGCTGCCACTTTCTCTCTCCTTCTTTCTGTTGCCTTCTGCAGTCGCCCTCCCCGTCCAAAGTGTTGTTTGTTTATCATCATTGGAGCATTCTAGCTGCAGGTTGTTGCATCAGAATTAGCCGCTGAGAAGTGTCTGAAGAAAAGTCTTGTTGCGCATGCGTGAATAACAGTGCTGCAACGGCAATTCTGATTTCATACAGGGTTAGCTGCTGCTTTAGAAAGCTTTACATAATCTCAGCAGTAGCTGGGCCCCTTTGTAACTCACTCCATCGACTGTCTTTTTAGACTTTTCAGATAAGCTCACTGCACTTCCAACTAGAGCTGGACAGCCCAGTCTCATACATACTGTATGCTGCACCCAGTGTTTCTAGTGTGGGCCTGAAGGCACTGAGCTGGGGTCAAGCTAGGGTTGAGTCAATTAATCACAATTAATCATTTTTTTATGATTTTTTATTTATTTATTTAGTACCTATGTAGTTTATTTATTATTGTTATTTGATTTATGTATATAATTTTCACTTCACACTGGTCAAATGTGGTCAAACTCTGATATATACAAAATACTTGTTAGTTGCAGGCCTAATGGTGATTTAGGAAAAACATACACTGTATGTGCTACATTTAATTAAACTTCTCAAACGTTGCAGAAAACAGTTTTTTTTTTTTCTTTAGATTCTAAAAATGATAATTGTGGTCACCTGCATTTCAGTCAACATTGCCTTTGCTGCAGCTGCACAATGATGTGTCTAATAATGCCTTGCCCTAAAGCTGCTGCATTTGTCTTTGAGAGTGGTCCTGATGTAATCTTTAGGAGCTCTTGGTGACAAAGGATCAGCCTGAAGATCGCAGGCTTTATCTGTAAAGACAATCTGCAGCTGAAATAAAGCTCGAACAGACATGACACAACATGAGGGCCATGCTCGACTTCACAGCATTTGAAGACAACACTTTAGATATTGTTTTGAGTATTACTTTGATCATCTCAATGACTCTTAAGACTACAAGCCACTACTCTTTCTTCTACAAAGTTAGCCTTGTATCTTGTTTGCATACATTCGATCTTTTTGTTAGTTTATCACAAAATACACTGCTTCTGTGCACTGTCAACCAAAGAAAGTAGAGTCATAGATTTATTGTTGTGAATTTAAACAATGGTCTTGAAAACTTTATGTGGAGGCATTATCTGAAAGTATCAGGCGCCCACAAAGCACTCTAAACTCAGATGATGGAAACAGAAATAAAGTGCCATAGATAGACACCAGCTCATGTGCCAAGTGTAGGATGCCTGGATGGGATTTGGCCCGGCCTGCCTCCTGCCGTTGCGCGCACGTATGACGGAGGTTGGTGGATAGAGCTGCACTCACAGCTTGAGTCCTGTTAATGCAGATGGCTGCCTCTGCTGGTGCATGGTTAGGGTTTATGTGCAATGCCAATGAATATTTATGTGTTTAAAGCACATTTGTGGTGGAAGGCTCCTGCCTGACTCACAGCCTCACACAGCCACAGGGTCAATAGGTTGTGGCTTAGGGGGATCATCAACCCCATTCACGTGGCTTTATGGCTTAAAAATATATTTGGCTTTATCACTGGTACTGGGTCATGAATACAAAGCATGTGTGTGCTCCATATTTCTTCATACATAAACATATTGTGAGCTTATGGGTGTAATGTTTTATTTTTCTCATTTGTACTTTACTCAGTGGGATAATACCAGCAGTAACTACAGTATATACTTTTTATTTTATTTTAGAACAGTCAGGTTGTCTAAGAAAAGTTGAAGAAGTATGTTAACAGTAGGTACTAAAATCACTATTGTCTAAATGCAGTTTAATTTTATTGTAATACAAAAAGTGAATGGGTCTAGTCAGTAACATTAGTCATTATCAGATTGAAAATATGTGATTAATCTTTTAGATAGTTGGGTTAGTCCCTCATTCGTCCTGGAGTGATCCAGAGTAGAAAGGCTTCAAAGTTATGATCGGACAGCGTATTTGAAAATCGAAGCTTTCAAATCAGTCTCTTGCCCACCATCTGACCTTCACGTCATCACATTCTAGAATGTGAATGCAACCATTATGGGAAATACAATTTACTTAAAATTTTTTAAACCTTTAAGTCAGTGATTCTCAATTTGTTTTTACTCCATATCCTTGATCTGAACAGGAGTATTTTACACCAGCCCAAATGGATCTAATGTATTTTTCTTGTTTCCAGTTGCATTTTTTTGAGTCTTTCCAGTGAGAAAAAGTTGAATTTTTCATATTTTAGCGGCAATCTCCTTTGCTTTTGTTCTGTGGCAAATCTTGTTTTAGTTAAAATATGCTCAAATAAAGAGAAATATGTCTTAATTGAAGCATTGATTCACTATTTATCGAGTTTAAACTGGTCACTTTTTACAGTGTATACCCTAGACCTGGTTTGGTCCTATTTCAGTCCTGGTTCATTCTGCTTTAGACCGGATTTGGTCATGGTTTAAATCTGGTTTGACGTGATTTGGACATTTTGTAGAGCAACAAACACAGACTGCAGCATTAGTTATTGTCACTATAGAAACAAACCTAGTCCAGTGAATGTTTGGCACAACCTTGTGTCAACTACCTGGCCCAGAAGTCATGATTCTCGGTGAAATCAGGCCCTTTGGAAAATAAAGTTGAATAGCCCTGTTACGCTAACTCAAAAATGACAAAAAAGCTTATGGAAATGACTCAAGTTTAGCAGACATTTAGGCTGCAGAAGAGCTCTGAGGCGCACTGATTAGGATGTAGTTTTCCGACGTGATTGCCAGGCATGCAATAATGAAGTATATCACGCCTTCAGTACTTCCCTGTTCGAGCATGTTTATACTGTACACAGTCCAGGGCCACCACTAATCAAATTCTCTCCTTCTCTCTCCCCCATGCCATCGCCCCTGGTGCATCTCCTACATCAGGTAAGAAATTGTTCATTCCACCAATCAATAGCAATATGGCCTGTAGCTAGCAACACACTGACACGGTCTACACTCGGAGATTTAGATGTGTGCAAATGGCAGCGGCGATATTTTACTCCCAAACACCAACAATATTACGGAAGCCCAGGTGGAGCGCCACAGTAAATCTACCCGCTCCTCTTTTGTTTGGATCTTTTATCAAGACTGATACTTCCCATGTAATGAAAGCTATTTGGCCAGAGTGGTGCATGCTGGGAGGGGAGGTGTGTGGCTGGAGTAGAGCGAGGTACACCGCCTCTCTCTCTGATGTGCCGCGTACACGTGTCTTCAGCCCCTGTCACAGCTTCCCCCCTGCGTTATGACAAATGGCGGGGCGCTGGGCAGGCTAACAGGAAGCTAACAGGAAGCTAATGTGTTGGTTCATTAGTAGGACAGGTCAGTGCGATCTCAGGAGCAGACAAGCACACACACACAGAGACTGATGGATGCACACGTTTGTTGCTTAAATGCGGAAATAAAAGCCCTGTCTGTCGTTTGAATTCACTTTTCTCTTCGGGTTTGTTTGATACAGATGCACCTCTGAGTCATTGCAAAAAGATATTTCAAGCTTAGTTTGTATTCACACTTGTTTATAGTTTGCCAAATAATCTTTTAACGTAGCGACTTGCATTCCGAGGTAAATCACTTCCTCAAGCTTCCAAATGCTGTGCTTTGGCAAACATTTGCGCAGATGCCCTTCTTTTCTTGGAATAGCACAAACTATAGACTGTTTTTTTGCCTATGGTTTGCTTCCTTCACATACCATCTGACCTCACTACTATGTGCATTTTCCTTCCTCATATTTGAGCAGAATGAGAACAGAACATTTGTGCTCAAGTAAATTAACAGCTCTTAAAGTTTGCACTTTTCTACAGTTGTAACACCCCATGAAATGTAGAAGTTATTAAAGTATCAGTTACCTTTTGCAATACACAAATGACAAACAGTCGTGAATAACTGGAACTTAACTTCTTATTCTTTTTGAGTTCTAATCTATTGCTAGTACAAATAGGTTAGAATCCAATTAAAAGCAGTAATCAAATGCAATGAAATATTTGAACTATAGTAAATGGTTACTTTTACTTTATTCATTATGTTTCAGAGATCTCATATTCTTCATACATTGTTAACCACAGAAAGGATCAGAATGCTGAAATGAAATCAAACTTGAATATTTGAAAAAAAAAAAAATACATACATTACTAATTACTAGATGAACTAAGTTGTCAATTCAGTCGCTTCTTTAAAGCAAACATCTTTAAGAAGACAACTAAAGCTTTAACAGTTCTTTGCTGTAATAGTACATTTTTCCTCTGATCTCTGCTAGTGCTTGGTTGTTAAAAGAACTAATAGTGCCACATATGAGAGTTTGAAAGTTGACTTTAGTCTTACTCTGCCTCCTTGACCAAATGAAATCATGTGAAGGCCTTGGTGTTTTTTCATAATGCTATTCACTATGTAACGCTTTATCATAGATATCATTAAGTCTCTGTTGCAGTCTGTCCTTCATTTGCTCAGCGGCACTGCCAATCCCTCCTACTCCCTTTTCCTCTCTCTTCGTCACTCACACTCTCTCCATCCTAACTAAAGGCTCTCAGAGGAGTGCAGCCAAAACTGCTGGCCCTGTCTGTCTATTAATAAATGGCATTAACCACCTGGCCCTTCAGGGACTATTCATTTTAAAGATGAACTACCTTAAAGTACAACACAATGCAGTCTCATTTTTACTGCCTGCTCATTACTGCTCAGGGCGCCTCAAGACTCATCAGTGACCCTCCTCCTCCGCACTGCTGTCCTGCCATCCCTCTATCTTTTCTCTGTGCCGCTACCACTCCCTTTACTGCTTTCTTTAAGGCCGCTATCCAGGCATCCATAACAAAATCAATAGAAGAACAAGAAAAATGATTATTAGCAGCACAGAGAGAACGTCGCCTTTTCTTCAGATGGATATCTAATTGTGCTTAACTTCCACCAACTCACTGTATTGGCTTTCCAAGTAAGTCCCAATTCCCAGCTCTGTGAAAGCAGGCTTCTAACAAATGTGATGATGAATCTGAGCCTTCAGATAAAGTATTTATATTTATATAATTACCATAATAATCAAGTTTATTGTGGGGGTGTGCGTTATGCAGTACCATAGGCGTTTCATTCACTGTAATTACTGTTATAAACGTGCTACAGTAACAGTATCCGCACAATAAGCTGCCCAGACCAATTTAGTGTGATCCATGACAATGTGCTCCAGCGCCGCTCGGCTAAATGCTTTACAGAATTGCACATAGAGCTGCTCTTGGCTTTAATTACTCTCACTCTCAATAAGCCCAGCACACTATCATGTTTACTAATTCTGCACTGGACCGGTTATATTACCATCAAAGAAATTACAATAGTTTAGACAGATAATTTGCTGTGGCAACCCTGGGGGGGAAGAAAGTAGGACGCAACAATTTAAACTTAAAGTCGCTGAGCCCGATTTTACCGTGCAAGCAAACACAACTATTTAATTCAATTGTTTAATCGATTCAGTTTTTGTTTTCAGTCACATTTTCCTCACTTACCTATAAATTAATTATATTTCTTAACAATAGAGCAGTGTCGGTATGCTAAAGCTATCGGTACCACTTTATAATAACTACACCAGATTTAGTCTTAGTAAAGCTTTAATAAAGCATGAATAAAGAGGCAATAATCCATCAATAAATCATCAATTAATAGATGAAACCGTTTATTAAGGCTTAATTACTGCTCACTTAAGGAGCTAAGATTAGGATTTAGGGTTGAGGGGTTGGGCTTGTAGTAATTAAGTTGTTACTAAACCTTAGTAAATACTTTAGTCCATTAATTTTTCATTTGATCACGATGAATTAACTCATTATGCATGCTTTATTAAGAGTTTATTAAAGCTAATCAATATATAGTTGTTATAAAGTGCTACCAAGTTATCTTTGACTAAAAGCATAAATAAGTAACTTCCTGGATTTTGTGGGGAAAAAATACTCTCTTAATAAACATGATGGGACTATGCAAACTATTTTTCACATGACTAGATTTTTAAGGCTGTAATGATTAATAAGCTAAACGTAACTAGTAGTTGATCATGAACATATACTTCGATAATCTTGATTGTTAACTAAGACAATTTTATAAATAACTAAGATGGCTGCTATCCTATACTGAAGCAAAAAACGGTAAACTATTAGATTTGCTACACATTTTATTATATCTAAGCTTTCTGGCTCCATTCTTTATTTGGTTAAAAATGTACTTTAAAAGTCGAAGCTATAATAATAATATTTGCAAAGTGGTCGAGAGCTAAGACAAGTGCTGTACTGGGGCTAAACAAACTTAAAGTTGTTTTATAATATACGTATGCATTATACCGTATTTTAGATAATGTCGTGAATGTGGTTTTAAAGATATCGAGTATGTTGTTTATTCCAGCCTTTTCCAGACCATTAATACTCCACACAGATGTTTGCAGCACAAATACATCTTGTTCAAAGTCATTTTTTGTTGTAATACAAAAGTGATTGGGTCTAGTCACTAAATGAAATCACTAGATTGAAACAGTTTGAAATTATCTTTTAGACAAAGTACAGTGTTATTAATCAGAAATCTTGATTCATGACATCATTGCCTTCTACAACCTGAACGCAGCCTATGACGTAAAAATCGTCCAATATCGTTATTGAGATGTGTTAAAAAAATTTTGAGACAATCCTTTTTATTAATATCGCGCAATACAGAATATTTATTAAAATGAACGATGTTGGCATTCTGAAATAATATAACCAACTCAAACACTAACAAAAATGCGTCATAAAAAGGAATGTGACTTGAACTTATTTCAATCTTTCCTGAACCGAGGTTGTGCTGACCTACCATCCATTTGTTGTATTTACATTTCATCTCGTCTCAATTACTCCTGACTCTGAGCAGAAGACTGTGGATGCTTAGTTTGGATTGGCTTAGGCTCCACTCATCTTCCCCTCGTGTCGAAATGTCAGAATATTTGTTCCGGGTTTGTTTTAGAGCCCTGGCAAACGGGTGAAGGGAAGTTTTGAAGTGTAGAGGAACAGCCTCATTATACCCACCAAGCCGCACAGTTATTCCGTAAGAAGTGAAGATAAAAGCCGGAGAAAAGCTGAGAGCAAGTCGAAATAAAGAAAAGAGTGTCAGAAAAAAAGAGAGTGAAGCTTGAAGGAAGAGAATTGTGCAGAGAAAAGAGGCTGGATCAAACGCATCAGGGGGAGGACGGAAGGAAAGCACCGTTTGTTTCTAAAAAAGACGCAACATACAAAGTGAATGAGATCAAATTATGGCAGAAGAAGAAACTCCGTCAGTGTGACTAGTTTATCAGCTGGGTTTTCAAGTCCTTGTCTGGCTCCTGAACACTTTCAAATGAACTCATGTTAATGGAGCTCCTACTGTGTGGCGAGATACAGTGTGTTAGTCACAGATACTGTTTTTTTAAACCTCCAATTTTCTGTTGTGGTCAGTTTTTTTCTCATTATAAAGGCTTTTATGTGAGAAAAAAAAAAGACTGTCCAGGACAATCCAAAAGCTCAAACGTTTTTGCCTTCATAGGGTCATCAAGATAAGCCCTTAAGGAGCTCCAACACACACCTGAGAATAATATGTGTATAGGTTGTACTGTGTTTAAATATTGAGAATGCACTGGATATATAGGTTGTTTTTTTCTGGACACCCAAAACAACAACTACTACTACTATTGGAGCCACAGCTGCCCTGAGACAGACTGACGAGAAGCGAGACAGGTGTTTTGCGTCCTAGGCCCCTCTGGGGCCTTTCTGTGTGAAGTTTACATGTTTCCTCCGGCACTCCGGTTTCCCCCACCAACCAATAACATGCACGATAGGGTAATAACCTCCAGCTACGGTAGTCCTGACCAAGCCTAGCAACAACATCTGGAGATGGGTCCCCGTGGCACTGTGGCGATCACTGCTCCTGAGGAGATGCCCCTGAGGCATTGAAGGATGGGTCAAATGCAGAGGACAAATTTCCCTACGGGGACAATAAAGTATACCTTACCTTACCTGACCTTACCTTACCTCAGTAAGCAGTGGAACTTGTAGAGCATTTGAAAAGGCACAAGGAATTTATGGATTTGTCTTTCCTTGGAAAATACCTTATGTAAAAAATACCTTTTATTACCTTATTTTCAGTCAGATCTTAAAGGTCAATACTTCACCAAGCAAGTCCCTCCCAGATTGGAATTTTTTTCCGGGAAGTCCTGAGAGATGAGCCTATTATAGATATTATGCTATGGGAAAACATAAGCACAATGAGGAGACCTACACAGACACAGAGAAAACATGCAAACTCTACAGAGGAAGCTCCCAATTAACCCGAAAGTTGAAACCAGGACATTCTTGCTATGAGCCGAGATGAAACAATGCAAAATTTCAAAATTCTGATTGTAATCTGTTATCTATCTAACATGTTAGCAAAATTAAGCAACGCATTTATATCTGGCTCCTTTCATTCATTTCGCTGTCCCTTTATGTGCAATTTTATAAATTTCTCTTCTCTAACGTAACATAATCAAAACCTTGACACTAAATGTAAAAATTAAATGGTCATTGATCAATTCCAAAAAAGGAACATTAGAAAATCAGAAACAGTCACTGGACAAAAATACAGAAGCAGATGTCCAACAGGAAACAGGCATCTGGATTATTACCTGTCCTTAGACCAGCAACCCCTGTACCTCCTTTTGGTAACTTAAAAAATTCCCATGGACAACAGGCTATAGATATGACCAGGACTGACATGTATGCATTCACAGATCGAGTTTGAGTCTGTCCATTGGCAGAGGGAAACGACTCATCCAACAGGACGAGTACAAACAATCCTTACTACAGAAGACGTTTCACATTAATACTTTTAAATGAACAATTATTTTTCTTAGTCACCAATAACACGTCTCACCTTGCTTCATTTGTTTGGTCAAAGCAGCGTTAGTCTGGACAGTTTGAGTTGAAATGAGGCTTTTCTCCGACTCACATTCTTTGCCCCACAAACACAGTGCATGGCTTTTGGCGTGTTTCCATCTCTTTGCTGAAATCCATCATGCTGAAGTGTTAGTCCTGGCCTAAAATGATGCTGATGCAAAAATGAGTCACAAACTAAACACAATTGACTCAGATCAGTGTTTAAAGTCAGCATTATTTAAAGCAGGAAAGCAGATGCATTTAGGCACATATTGCACAGTATAAGAGTTTTATTCTTTACTATAAATCTAGCTCACATTACACATTTTGTCTCCCACTCTTTACAATTACTTTGAGTTAAATGCTTTCAAGCTCAAACAAATCAAACAAATGCCAGCAAATCCATGATAATCTGTTAATATATTCAGTAGTATGTGTCACAATTTTATTTTGTTCTGTCTTTTAAGAGGCTGAAAATGAGATCTTGAAATCAAATCTGTTGTCTGTTTCAGCCTTGTCCACATTGAAACTGATCAAATGGTGAAGCTTGCCAACTAGTGGAGAGACGGTTAAATGCAGGACAGAAATGTGCTTATGTTGTGTTTTATATCTGACATGTAGGTGTCAAAGATTGCTGCATTTTCTACATAAATTAGCTTAAAGGGTGCATAATCTGCAAAGTCAACTTTATTATTAGCCATGTTGAAACTGTTCATTATCATTTGATTAATTGATTCTTGCATGTTTGAGTAAGTGTTGTGGCCGAGGCTCCAGTGCTCAAAAAATTTTCATTTACTTTCACTTGCTTTGCCATGCTAAGTTGCAATTATTAAGAGGAAAAAGGTAACTTAAGGTCAGTAAAATTCAACTATGTGGGTGTATTTAAAACAGGAAGACAAAATAACTTTTCTTTTACTAAACTATAGATCAAATTTGCAGTTTACTAAGAACATATTTATTGATGTTATATCATATGTTATAGTTTAGTTGTATGCATTGCTAATTTACCTTTATTTAGACAATTGTGTTGAAAATAATGATACTGATTGATTCTCACTAACTTATTGATATTCATCCTATTTCCAAAAAGAATACACATGTATATATATGTGGCTATACCAGCTGCCAATGCCCAATTCTATCTGATCTCAGAAGCTAAGCATGTTGGGCCTGGGCAGTGCTTGGATTGGAGACCACTGGAACTCCAGTGCCACAGTCGTTGTGTCCTTTGGGCAAGACACTTCACCAACATTGTCTAGTAAGGATCTTGTGTGAGTGTGAATGGTGGCCAGAGGGCCAATGGTGCAAAATAACAGCCTTGCTTAGGGCAGCTGTGGCTACAATAGTATCTTGCCACCATCGAGTGTGGTGTGAATGAATAATGTATAATGTGAAAAAAGCGCTGTATAAATACAATGCATTATTATTATTACTTGCATTGGATATTAAAGTATTGCAATATAGTGGTAAATCAAGTTTAATCTAGCACTCCTACAAAGTACTAGATAAGCACATAATGGGTCCATTGTAAAGTCATCGAAGTAGTTCTGTTAGAAGCAGGTGTTGTGTGTTCTGTTGGGCCAATCCTCAAATGAGAATCATGGCACAGACTCTTGGCATGGCATTAACACTAACTCTAGTTACCTCTTTTTGAAAACATTCCCATTGCCCTTTATGCGCCGTTACATGGAGTCAAGAGCTTCAGACGGCACTGCTCATTGGCATCGTAAAGTGGAACATTTTCAAAGAACTAAACAACAACTTTATTGTGACTATCTCACCAAAGACCAAGCCGAGTGGATAATTGGACACATCCAAAAGCTATTCTGACATAACCGTAGCTTCTGTCGCTGCGCCTGGCTTCCAAATGTTATCACGTTTGTATCCTCCCACGTTGAATATGCAATCGAATGGCTCCCGTAGCAGATGAAATGGCATCCAGTTGACTCTCATATCTGGGCCGTGCATGATGCGCTCCTATGTGTGATGAGGGGGTTGTAGCAGCCCCTGGGATCGGGCTTCTGTGATGAAACATTCAGGAGGAGTTGCCAGAGGAGTGTATTCTACGGCAGGCTGTAAAATGAAGCTCTGCAGAAGCAATCTCCACTCACAGAGACCTATTGCTTTCATTACCAGCGAAGGTCTGCGCATCAAAGGCTGTATTTTACTAAGATAAATGCCACATTGGCGGTGGGAGGGTCTTTTGCAGTCATTTGCATATTTTATCAATGCAAACACAAAACGTGGGATAAAACATTACAGGAATCGCCGCTTCGTCCTGCAATATATTACATAGCATTACAGAGCCTGCAGCATCTCGCACGTTCTCAATGAAGATAAATAGATTACATTAATTGTACAGTATTTGTCGTAAAGCCACTGATTAATGCCACTGTTTGCTGATTCAGAGGCCTAATGATTTATGAGCACTTTTACAGTAGATAATTTTCAAGCGTTGCACATTGGACATTGGAAATACAAATGACTGTGAACAGAGGGAGTTAAGGTCCACGGCTGTGTGTCTGAGGAGGTGGCGAGAGAGCAGTCAGCATTTGTTTAGCTAATCAGGCAAATGAGTGTCATAAAACAAGCCAGTGGCACAGAGGAGCGGAGAGGCCAAGCGCTGGAGAAAAGAGGTTGCTCCACTGGGAACAGACAAAGCTGCTCCACCCACATACGGCACAGGGCATTTCGGCAATTAAAGATTGACTGATGCCCTGACGGATCAAGGTTACTGGGCCAAGGTGAAGCCCAGTGAACGGTGTCACTGTGGTTTATGGAGCCTGTCCCATAGGTCTCCAGCAGCAAAGACTCTAATGCAATCAGCTCATTGACTCCGTCGCACCACAAAACGACTAACATATGACACAACTCTGGAAAGAAGTAGGGGACCTCTGCAGCTGGTTCTCAGATCTCAAAGTTGGATATTGTCCCGTGTCTGATAGAGCAGTATTGTGAGTTCTGTATAAAAATGGTTAATTCTCTAATTTTGATGGTAAGACATCAGTCAGTTCTCATGGTCATGTTTAAAGGAGGTATACTGTATGTAAAATTCACTTTTCATTATTTTTGACCTTTTCTTTCATCAATAGTTTGCTCAAAGTTGGATTGATTCATGCATGTTTGAGTATTTTTTATTGTCCCGCAGCTGATGCTCGAGTGCTCAGAAAATTCCTGTTTTCACCTACCTCCTATCCCCGCTCACTTGGGTTTATTTACTTGTGATTACTTTAAACAAAATCAGGCAAATTAATGCATTTGTCTGATTAGCTTGCTGTAGTCACTTTTCGACAATTAAAAAAAAGGTAATTTAAAAACTGCTGCTTGTTAGAGAAACTAGAGAGCTTAATAGTTCTGCAGTTTTGAGCAGGAAGTCAATGGACCTGTTTATATTTCTAAGCCAGTTTAGATGAATGTTCTGCTTTACAATGGAAAAGCGTAAATTATTGATTTGCATATGTCTTGTTTGTTACAAAATACATAAAGAAAGTTTATTATTTTAAATGCAATTTTAATGTATAGAAAAAGTGAATGGGTTTAGTCACTAAAACTGAAAATTTGTGAAACTACTAATTAGATATTCTATGGCAAAGTACAATGTTACTGATTGGAAAACACACTGTTGACCATCATCTGTGCTTATATTCTAGACCATGAATGAACAAAATGTATTGGTTTACAAACCTCTAACTGAATTTTGTCATGATAAGGCTGCACTATAATCAAATCGGAATTAGAAAATTGCAAAGGCACCACTGAAATCCCACATTCCCTTCACAAACATCAAAATACTGCAGTTTTTGAACAATCCAAAGTACATCATTCTTTAATTTGTAATACTTTGTTGTTTTGTCATTTCTGTGGATGTGTTTAAAAGATGAAATGTGAATAAAATTATGTTATTTAAACTTATAATGCAGATCTAATCACATTTACAACACTGGTCAGAAAACCTCAATCAGATGTTTTTGTTTTTTTCCCCCACACCGTTTGGCTCGTGTCTGACCTTTGTAGTGTACACAGGCGATCGCCCCACTCCCCTGGTGCGCAAACTCTTGATCACTTTTCAATGACATTTTTGCTGCATCATTCATCTTGATTTTTTAAGCTTCACATAGGGCGAGTGTGACAGATCCGCTGAGGTTGCAAATTGTTTATGCCCAGAGGCTGATGAGCCTGATTTAGGAGAGCGCTCCTCGTTGATGCCGTTTAGACTCGGGGCATGGCTTGGCAAACACCTAATACCTGCTGACAGTGGACAACCAATGTGAACTTTGAACTCTTAAATGTTTCTGCTGACATGAGCACAAATGTATTGATAAATGTGATACTGACTGCTTGCACCGACAAAACCCCTGCTATGCTCTGACTCGGCTGTATCCTGAAAAGACTTTGATGTACAACCTCAAATCTGAAAAAGTCAGTGGACTGTAGAATCTCAAACAAAATAACAAAAACATCATGCTAAATGTTGGGTTCTATTGGATGTAGCATTATTCAGTTTTGTAAGTTTTCATTGTGGATTTATAATGGCATCACCACAAGATCACCTTTGTATTTTGTAAAGAACTTTGCATCATTACATTTGATTCATTTACATTTATAGATCTCAATTCAGTAATTTCTTATAATCAATGATTTTACATATGTTTGAATCAAGACATTAAAAAAATCCTGTTTCAGTAAAAAGTCAGATTTTGGAAAAATAATAACATTTTTGTGGCATAGGTAAAAGTCAGTATAGTTTATGCAATGAATCTTTTGTAGAAGTCATTCTCTTTTGTTTTATAATATAGTATATCGTAGTTGAAACAAAACAAGTCAATGATGTCATGAGACTAGATGGTGTTTTCCCCTAATAATAACATGAAATATCTAAAGAATGATTTCACAAATTTAAAATCAGGCATCTCTAAAGTGACTACACTCAATAACTTTTTCATTGCATTGCAAAAATAACCTAAATACTTACTTTAGCTGCCCTCCACCTTGGGTTGGGTGATCTGGGAAAAAATATAATCACACATTTTTTTCTCATATTATCGATCTCCATTGCAGTTTGATTTTGTTTAACATCAAAAAAAAAAAAAATGCATTCATGAACATAGCGAAACTAAACATTTTAATATGTCCATGTATTTAATGAGTTTATTGAAACTATAAATCAATATTCTGCCTCAAAGTTGACTTTGCTCCAAAGCACATTTTATTACAAAATGGTTTCGATCTTCGATCAACCACAAATCTGACGTTTCGATCTATCTTGATTTTTCGATTAATGGCCCAACCCTACCTCCACTTGCTTCAATAGCCTGTAGAACCTGTGACGTTACAGAACAGTTTTTTTTTTTTTTTTACAATCACCTAGCCCTAAATTTTACTTTTTTTTTTTTTTGCTCTGTTGTTTTCTTTTTCTTTTTTTCGGCTTGGGAGTTGTAATCCTTGGACAGAGAGCCAGATAGTGCACGTTCCCCCTCTCAGCCTGTTGCGGAGCTGTCCCAAAGGAGGGATGCAGGTTAATCAGACACGTTGCTCCGAATTAGAGTTTCACAACCTGTCACCGGCGACACTCAGCGATTTCCCCGGCCTGCCGTCTTCCATCCTCTGCCTTCTCGACACCATGTTACTCAGCAGTAATAGAGATAACCACTACGTAATAGACTTTTTTTTTGTCGGATCCACTGGTGTCAACCCTTGCTCGGGCTTCTGTTGACATCCCTATTGATTCCTGATTGGGGCTGCTCACTGGAGAGGTTAGAGATGGGGAGAGCAATAGAAAGGCAGTGGTGGGGCTAATGTAATGCGCTTAGGGGGCAAGGCTGAAGGGTACAGTCAGGTCAGGATATAACGCTGGCCGCTATAGGTAAATGACTCAGTGTATTAGCATGACTTACCATAGATCTTCTCTCACAATGTCACAGAGCCGGCAAGATACAACCCATGTACTGTATTATATTCTTTAAAATACTTTCTATTTCAGGACGTAGTGGAGACGATATATTTTCTATGCGTAATGTCCAGATGTAGAGAAATTGTAGTAAATCATACTAAAACTAGAAGCATAGCATGATTGCAGTAAAGGAAACTTAAATCTTAGTAGAAATATGTAAAAAAGAGTTAGAAAGAAAAGTAGTAGTCATTTAGCTCTTATGTTTATCATTTTATTGCCCTAAAAGTAAAGCTGTCCACTCGCAGTATAGAACATATATTTTGGGCAGCACAACTGACAGAATATTTGCTTTTTAAGTCATATTTTTGTCCTTTGTTTTTGTTCAAATGCAATTTGATCTAAATCAAATTGCACTTTTAACAAATGTAATTGGCAAATTGCTAAGACTATTGCCTTCACAAATAAAAGACTAGTTGATAAAACATTCAGTTGGAGTTTGGCATGGACTGCCTGGTTATCCACAAACACATCTGATAACAATCAAAAGTGAGCCTTAGAAAGCTGCTTGGCCAGCAGCGAAGGGCAACAGATTTAGTGTGAATATTTTTGAATTTCCTTCACAAACTACTAAATATATTGTGATTTTCTGCATACAACTGTTAATCTTGCATTTAAGTCTGTGAAAGATTCTGAAAAACATATGATTCTTGTTTGCTAGTTCATAAGCATGTTTCCAATCTAATCTATTCTAATGTAATCGCAGTTGCAATACCGATTAAAAAAGCAACAGATATTTTTCACTATTTGTGCAGCCTTATTTATATGGTAAAGTCCAGCTTAGCTGTTGTCCTACTATTAGATGAGTTACCGCAATTAATTTCCTCAACACACTGACTCAATGACATCGATCTGATCTTTGAAAAGATGGCCTATCAGTGTTAATTGTATTCAAAATACAATTTTTATGCTATTTTGTTTGAGTACTTGTATTCCCTTACAGCTACTGCATTTAGAATACAGTTCCTTCTATAAAAATCAAATAACCAGCGCCACACTACTTCACAGTTGCCAAGTCTGCTTTTTTATAGCAGCTTTGAGCTTCTTTTTTTGGAAAGTCACTTGTGACTTTTGACGGTCGTGGGTTGTGTTTTCACTTCATATATGAGGTGATTTTTGGCCTTTTTTTCCTGGTATGATTCAAAATATTCCCACTAATGTCTGAAATATGGATTTTAAGCATATTAGGGCTGAGCTTGCTTGGTGTTTGGAATATGTTACAAAAATACTTTTCAGACCATGTATTCATTATTCTGTAATGCAATATATTTTCAAAGTGTTCCTCACACAGTTTAACTGGCTTATACCCACAGTTAAACTGAATATAATCACAAAGTCAGTGATAAATGTGAAAGTTGTTGCAGCGTTCCTGTTGTTTATTTGGTTTTTCACTGTTGTTTACCTTAATTTAGTTTTTCTTGTGTCAGATACAAATTAAATAAAGCAAAGTTTAGCGTTTAAATGTCTTAGATGAATTTAAATCTCATTATTTACCACTGACAGTGATGCAGTTTTTCCACTCACTGCTAGAGTTCTAAATGTCATCTGCATAATCTCCGTCCTTCACCTTTGTTTTGTGACATTTATTTGCCACTTCTCGCCCTAGTCTCGGACACATTGCCACGTAGCCAATCAGAGCGCGCTTCATAACTCAAGTGGTGTCTATAAAACCTTCAGCGTGACAGGACGTGTGGACCCTACATTATGGCTGCACACTGGACTTCATTAGCACAATTAAGTGGGCCGGTGGCCCACTTAATGGCTCACTGCTCAAACCATTTGGCACAAAAATATTGAAATCCTGCCTATTATCTCTTCTCTGTTCCCTGTTCTATTACCAATCCCTACTAGTATTCCGGTCGGTTCCAAAAAACTATTATAATAATAGCAGTGAAGCATAAAGAGGCAAATTGATATATTGCAACAAGATACTATTCAGTACAGTAATAAAAACTAGAGACAATAGTATTTTAAATTGGTTTTTGAGATTATGAAAAGAAATCCTCAAAACTCTTGTGTGACTGTAACTTCTCCATACAAGCTATTGCTTTGCCCAGAAGATTCCACAGTATGGCATTAAACCTATTTATCTAACATTTCTTAATCTCCGCTTTAATGTTCTGTGACACTTCAGTTGGCCTTTTTTTGTTCAAAATAGCTAACTTCTGTACTTACAAGCATTTCTTGTTCAGTTCATTTCTATGAGGTTTTCACAACACCAGCTTAAAACGATAAATATTCATAAGATTAGACAGTGACAGTGAGTTTGTGGTGAATGTTACAGAACATGTTAAAGACTAAATCAGAAGCATATTTCACCATAGGACACTTGTGTGTTTAAAAAGAGACATGTTTGTATCTAAATGCTAACGCTAACAGGCAATGCTTGTATGTATAGTTAGATATTCCATGACAGTTAGATATTATCCATGCACAGAGCCCATTACAGTGACTTTGTATGGTCCTTGTCTCCATGGCGATAAGTTTAATGCCACATTACAGCACATTCTTTACTTAAGCCTGTGTCACACCAAAGCCTGATCTCATCAGAACTCAGATGGAAGTCAGGTCTTGGCTTGTACTTGGATGGGAGACCAATACCCTTTCCACAGTGGGACAGCTGGAGCGCTTTGTTGTTTTGTCCTTGGGCACAACCCCAGTGTGTGTGTACACAGTGTTTCCTTGATTTAAAAGTGCTTTGAGTGCCTTAAAAAATGGAGGAACATTATATAAATAGAGTTCACCACTTAATAATTTGAACAAAAAATAAGAAAATGTGCTTTTGTTTATAATGTTTTTAAAATATCTTGAGGATTTTAGTTGAATAGCATAAAAGTACTATTACTTTGTGTTGAACTGTGCGTTCAGTTGCCCCCCTATTTTGCCCAATTGCCTAAAATTGTTTGTTTGTCAATCACAGAATGCAAGTTCAGATGCATAGTAATTTTTGATTTTAGACTGGTTTGCCTCTAGACATGGTCAGGAGGTGTGGGCAGTTACAATTATCTGTTCCTAATGCTTCAGCAAGTTAAGAGGAACTTAACACAGCCAATCAGTTCCACAGTGACAAATCATAAAATTGTGGAAAAAAACAAAACATTTTAAAGGTCCTTTGATTGTGAGAAAAAATAGTCTCTTTTCACTTTTTGATGAACTGTGGAAAAATTTAAATCCTCAGAGTAGTGAACTTATTATTGTTGTAATTTGTAAAGAATCCCCTAACACTAATTTGAGCTTTTAGCCAGCAGATTAAATATCCTCTTTGTTGTTGCTGACTTTTTGATAATGAAAAAATGACAAATATAATTTTAAATTGTTATACCTCCCTTGGTTAAAAGCCCCTTTCACACCTGCCTAAAACTTTTGCACAGTTCTGTTTGAAAAGCTGTCATAGTAATGGGGGCTCGGGGAAATATTGTGCATATGAAAGTCCATCGGAGGATTAGAGCGGCCGCCAGACACACAGACAGAGAAAACCCAACATAATAATGCCAAAGAGCTGTTGGAAAACAAGAGGATGAGAGGAGAGTGGAGGACAAACACAGGCAGAGACCAGAGACTGTATTTTTAGGAATTAAAGATTTATTGACAAGTGGCAAAGTGGCAAAAGAGCAGCCGGACTGAAGAGACTAAAAGTGGATCGAGGAGAGGAACTGTGGCTAATCTCCAAAGACCTCTATAACAAACTTTTCACTCTCACTGCCCCCACACAAAGTTAATGGTTCTCCACGTACGTCTTTAACTTACTAGAACGGCTATGAATCAAGGAAAGTTCAATAATGTCATTAGGACTCAAGCAGAACACAGCCTAGACTTGCACAGACTCAAAACATTGACTGAAGGCCAAGTACAATGCACAAAGAATATCTATAAGAAAAATGTTTACGAAGCTACACTTTTCAGTAATGTGAAGTGAGTCTGGTTATATCTAAGATTTCACCCAGAATTTTTCTCCAGCTTGATGTTTATAACTTTACTTCCTGGTTGAGTTTGACCAGCAGTTAAGTATAAGTGTATAGCGCCCATATTGTAAATGAGGGCCAGAATCTCTAAATATTTCTCAATATGCAGGGGTGTCAAGCTCATTTTGACAAAGGGCCACACTGGCATCGTGGTTATCCTCAAAGAGCCTGTTGTAACTAAAATTTATTTACTAATCTTTGGCGTTACTACAAATAATAAGCTTTGTATTTAACTTTTGTATAAGGAGTGACAATTAATGAATATACGTCCGCATTAGTCTGAAAAATAACTTACTCTTTAAGTTTCAGACAAATATTTCATTAGGTTAAGACACCCAGATTAACCTGGCATGTGATTAAAGTACTGTAAACCTTGTAATACTTTGAGGGCCTCATGAAATGATGTGGAGGGCCGCATCTGGCCCCGGGCCTTGTGTTTGACACATGTGTGTTAGAACAATAATTGTGTTACTTAGTTACTAAACTGTGTTGCCAATTGTTCTTAAAACTAATCCTAACCCTAACATTACTTAAGTTCACATTTGCTATGGCAGGGCAATAGGCTTACAATTTTATCACAACATGTAAAAACTATGATAACAATATAATATGCATTTCAATGCTGCTTAAACAAGTTCTTTAAGTTAGACGGCTAAAATACAATCGAACGTCCTTACACTGTGGGAAAGAGACTTACATGTTCATGGTGAATAATAGTTTAGGTTGAAGTTTTTTTGGTTACACTATCTCACCTCAGTCTTGAAAATCGGCCGACAATTGATATCAGCATCGGCTGACAAAACTTTGAAATATTGGTATCGACATCGGCCAAAGAAAAACCCATATTGGTCGATCTCTATCGAAAAATTGAGAGATCAAATTGAATCGAATCGTCAATCTTTTGGTGGTCATCAAAGGATCGAAAACCAATCTTTTGTCTGTAAAACATGTGTTGTTTGGAGCAAAAGTCAAACTTTGAGGCAGAATATTGATATAGTTTCAAAAAAATCTAATAATTGGAACATGTTAAATGTTTTTGTTTCGTTTATGTTTGTGAATAGAATTTTTCATTTGTTTTTGAAAAGGTTAAACAAAATCAAATCAAAAATCAAGATCGATCAATATGAGGAAAAAATCGTGATTACATTTTTCCCATATCGCCCAGCCCTAGTTGTGAGCTTCTTGTAATTTTCTACTTTTTTGTCATTTTGATCACAAACAGCACCTTGACGATAAACTAGTAGAAATATTCAATATTGTAACTATTCCAAAAGCCAAGTCATGACTAGAAAAACATAAAGAACCCAAACTACTCGAAAATGTATAGACTTCTTCGACATAGTTTTAGGCTCTCTATGCAAAAACTTTCTGCCTTTTTATGTGGGATTTCAAAAACATGAACAACAGAAAGTAACTCCGGAAACTTTCAAATGGACACTCCAAACAGATTCTCATGACTATAAAGAAGTATAAAGTTATGTATGAATCTTTGCTGAATGATCAGGCTCAAGTGCTTTTAGTGAGTTGGTTTGGCCTTGAAAAACAGCTTCATATTTCCATACAGGGAGCTTCAACACTTTTTCATAGTGAGGCAGTTTAGTCCAACATAAAGCTGGGAGTCACATTGCATAAAAAGTGCACGGGGAAGTAAAAGAGGGCCATCATCTTGTGGTTTATGTCTTTGTTGTGCATCGACAGGTGAGTTTGAGACAAGAAAGTCAGCGTCGCTCCTAAAATGGACATTAACATGCACGAGAGCTGTTGGCCCTACACTCTTTAGTAGCTAATCACATTTTATTCAGATTTGCACAGCTGTAGTTCATGTATTATGCAGCATTAATCGCTACTTCAATAGTCATTAATAAAGAGTTGGCTGGCTTCAGAACAGCCATAATGCAAGACTAAACCATGAAGCTTGTCACATGTATTTAACACAACTTTTTCTTTGATCGTAAAGTGGGACTGGTCTTTGAGCAGTTGGCTCATCTAAACTTAAACAAATCAGGATTCATAATATTAATTTTAGATAATATCACATTCATGTTTATCACGATTCACAACTGTTTGTTTTGAGGTGAAAAATCATCTGTTTTTTTCAGAAAGTTCCTACTTCACAGTGAACCCAGCCTTAACTCAATGACAAAGACTGACAAAATCAGTCAAAAATCAGTCAAATACAGAAATGTAAAATCACAATACGACAATTTCATCAAAAAGGTGATTGACACATGGATGAGTTTAAGATTCGATTTTTATTATGATATTGCCCAGCCCTATTTCTACTCGATGAATTTGTGAACTCACAAATACCATTAGAGTTAATTTTTAAGGTTAAAAACATATTTGACCAATTCAGCAGAAATGTAAAAGCCACTGACTATTGTCGCTCTGACCAGGGCGGCAATCTGACGATCGTGATTACGGATCGATCACAGTGTCAACACTGGTCGATCCTGGAGACCTGCCTGTTAAAATAAAATCCCGTCTCACTTGAATTTACACAAAGAACAGCTTGTGGCATACACAAGGGAGAAAATGCAATACACAAAAGCCCTAACGCTTCTGTCCTCACAAAAAAACAGGTTATAATAAGAGTACAATACAACTAGCTGTAGAAATGAAACCTTTAGTAAAAAAGCTTGACTTTGGTGTAAAATTGATCATGAATAGCCATGTTAAGTCTAGGGCTGTTATATCATCAAATGTGAAACAAATATCAAATCAATATTTAAGAAATAAAATTTAGCAAAAGTGTCCCATCCATTTTTCCATACAGATAGCTCTTTGAAGCCTTTTGACTCTTTTTTTGCAAATTCAGTTTTCTCAGTCTGTGTGCTCATTGGTCAAGTGAAGCTGGAATGAAAGAAAATCAGCAACAGCGTAACACTAACACAGCACCTCAGTCGCATACCCAAACCTGTTTTAAGTATGTTCAACTATTGACAGGAACTCATGAGAAGATGATGCTGAACTGTTGTAAAGGATATGAGCAGCACCACAGAAATTGTCAAGTATTCTTCAATACATTATCTCTTAATAAAATTCTGTGGTTCTGTTACAAATAATGGTAGCAACAGTAGAATTACAGTACTTATGACCAATGCTGCTGCAGGAAGGTTATAAACTAGAGAAGACTTGGTGTCATTTTTGTTGCGCTACATTTCAGTGAATGAACTTTGAAATTGCACGTGCTTACAAAGCTCTTCCTGATCAGAGCCCACCACGTACATCTTTTAACTGACGCTTGACGCCTGTCTTGGCTCATTTGGTCGTCAAAACAATAATATCTTACAACTACAGCAGTTCTTTTGTTGTTTCTGCCTTTAACTTTTAAAAGTTTTGCAGGTTCTCCGGGCCCTGGGTGCCCTCTGCTGAAAATTCTATTGAAATATTTGTTTGCACGGCTCAGTGGCATTTAATCTCCCGTTGTTCATCAGTTTCCGCTTGATTTATTTCTTCACCTTCGCCTATTTATTGAATTTAATTACACCTCAAATCCCAATGCAAAGGCGCGGCTGTTATAGGGGAAAGAGGGTGTGTATGGAGCGAGAGAAAGGGGAAGCGTAAAGCATGACTCAGACAAATAACCCAGTGCGTTCAAAGGCGTACAGTATGTGGTCTTTTTTTACTTAACCTAGCCAACACTTAAACACACATGTATAGACTGACAGATGCGTGTAAAAATGGGCTTCTGGGGTCAGTAAATCCGACTAAAAAGCACACATCCTCTAAAACTCAAAGGCGAATGTGTGCTGGCTGTCTGTGGCCTCGCTGACCACATAAAATATTGGCTTGTTAATTAGGCTGTAATTGTGCAATGTGCTCTGCTTTTATGTGCCATGCATCGAGCCATAAAGAGGCCGCTGTGGGAAGAGCAGGACTTACAGAGAACTTGTATAGCCTCACGCAGCCGGCTCCGGTCTAAAACATGGCCAGAGGTCACATGCATTACTTTGTGAAGGAGACAGAGAGCAGCCCAACCCCCTCCTTTGCATCTTAAAGAGCCGGAGAAAGGCACTAATGTTAATTCGTGCTCCCAAAACAGCTTGAGAGAAATGTATGAAGCGCCCAAAAAGAAATACATAAAAAGAATTATTGCAAAGACTACAAATCATCAGAACATTTAGACCTATTTTTTATTTGTCTAAAGAAGAGGAGTTGAAAAGGTTCAATTTGGCCCGCGAATGGGTGCTTAGAAGTGTAAAAGACTATCATTTTGATGAATTTTGTGCTGAAAAGACTGTCAGCAATTGCAAAAAGGACTAAATCTCCCTCGTTTCTATCATGTCTAATAAAATAAATGTTTTAAATGCAACAGAAAATTGGGTTTGGTCCTTGACATGCTAATAAGTATGATTTTTTTTTTTTTTTATCTGGCAGAGGAAAATATTGACTCATTTTGGCTTGCTGATTTAAAGTTTGGGCACCTGGGATCTAAAGTTTACTGACACAGGTTGGACCACATAGAGCTCCTACTCAAATTTAGCTTTTACATGCTAGTAATAACAGAATGTCTTAAAATCAAATCAAACTAACAAAAAGCCATATCAATTGCAAAGTGCATTTGTAGCTTATTAATGTAAATCTTACTCCCTTCTAGTCTGTTTTGTGGAAATATTTTGACTTTCATCTGCATGCAAAAATTGTCCACATTCTCTTAAAAAAGGAAATGTTGCTATAGCTTTGTTGCTACTTAGAAGTTCCACGCTGCATAGTGGGGTAATGTGACAATGGCAAGACCTCTATTCCACTAGATTTCATAAATCATTAAAGTAAGTATTTTAAATGTGGCACAAAATTAGCTTTGGCCCGTGACATGCTCATAACTAGACATTTTGACCTACAGCGAAAAGTTTTATTGACACATTTTTGGACTTAATATTAACGTACAGTATGTGCAGTTAATGTATTAAACTTCCCTGTGTGCTGTGTGTCCCACAGTAATTATAAAGTGAACTTCTTATTGAAGCTTCAAATGTATTAGATACATTCCATTCATGTTTCTTGTTTAACCCATGCTGTTTCACTTATGCTTTTATAATGATATTTTTATGTGTGGAACCCAAATAAGGCCCCACATTAATGCATTTTCCTCCTTTGTGTAGGGTTTGACAAAAACGAGTATCTTGAAAATGTTGGCATCTCGATAACATAACTTATCAGTAAAGTTTTAAATATCTGTCAAATGTAAGCTGAGGTACTTTTTATTATTATTATAATTTTTTTTCCCTGTTTTAACGTTGCTTCCTTATCAAAAAGATGGGGTTCTGTTTGTGCGATACTATTCTTTCCCCTCTGAGCCTCAAGAACACTATACAAATTCCCCAAATTTTTGATATCACAACAGATCTCTGATATTCTACACTTTTATAAGTCCATTAGAACCTAGTCTTGTTTGAGCATTTCTGCAGATTTAGCATATCAGGAAAGATCAGCTTGATTGTGTCAGTTGTGTAAAATCCTTTGTAACCAGTAGATGGAGCTTTAACTCAATTGTTAATGTTCAAAAAATACAAAGGTACTCAATAACCTGTTTACCAGACAAAAGCCATTCAAATAATACATTAAATGTGTTCTTTAAACCACAACTATGCTAATTGTAAAAGCTTTTGCAGCATACTACGACATGTGTTTGCATATCAATAACATACCCACTCCAGCTCCAAAGTGTGAAAATGCACAGTAAATGCAAGGAGTTAGTTCTATGTACTAGCACCTGACAATACATGTTCGGAGCCAATTGTATTATGTGTGCAGAGTGAGAGCAGACACTTTGATCATGTTTGCTGATTACTGCTGGCTGAGGCGACGCACAGACGACGCAGGCCACTGGATTAGTGCTGCTCTCTGCTCCTGTGATTGAATGAGGCTGGACAAGGTCACCGGGTTCTCGTGTTGAAGAAGCCCCATGTTTTACGCCGCTGTTACGACCATAAAGGTGCCGTTTGGGCCGTGTTTGGGGAGAGAGATCCTGTGTGAGATCCCACTGTGAGATCTGACATGAGCTGAGTCCCGTGAGCTTGTGTAAATGTGTGCTTCGGTGTAGTGACCGGTTTATTTGTGTGTGTGGTGACAGCGTTGGGCCGATGTGCAGTGAGTCAGAGTTGAGCTGCAGGGCCTCACAGTACACACTCACTACACACACTACACACACACAGATACAACTACAGAGACAGAGATGTGACAGAGATGAGCCTCGGGCCACAGCTCAGAGGTCTGGGACACACCCACACATTACTGACCTTCACTCAACAGCAGCTCACACTCACGTCAAAGTACTTCAAAATGATGATACTACGCATGAAATAAAGTTTTATACTCAGTAGGGCTGCAACAGGTTTTTTGATTAATCGCAACTAATCGATTAGATGAAATAATCACCAACTAATAAAGGAATTGAATAATCGTTAACTTGTCTTTTTAGGTTTCAAAACATGCCAGGAGCTGAGAAAAGCATCCAGTTGAACAGCAATGACATGAATATTGTGTAGATAATATCGTGAATGTTGTTTTCAAGACATCCAAAAGTTGATTATCGAGTACATCGTTTCACTTTTGTGATTAACTATTCCAATTCCTCACATCTATCTAAGAGGCTGCAATCACACATTATACAAGTGCCACTAATATTTGACATAGATGGGGTACAAGCAGCAAAAATGTGAAATTCACAAAGTCTAGTCAAGTCATTCTGCAATGTGAACGCAACCTATTGACGTGGACAAAACATAATGACAATATACAACATATTGTCTGATTATCATTACCAAGATACTTCATTTTTGTCAATCTCGCCCAGCCTTACCTCCAGAACATTCTTAAAGTTGGGGTAATTCACTTTTTTAGTTGTAAATTTTAAAGTTTTGCGATTTCTACTAAAAGTAGATGATAAATGCAGCACTTTGTGAAAAAACTAGACCGCTGAGTACTGTCTAAATGTAACAGGGTTCCCACGCGTCCTGGAAAACCTGGAAAATCTGGAAAATGATTAGCTCAATTTCCAGTCATGGAAAACACATGAAAATGAGAAAAACAGCCAAATGTCATGGAAAATAAAATGTTTTTCTGAAAAATTATTGGGCCCAATAATAAAATGTATAATAGTGTGCAAACAACTGAACCAGATTTTTGCAATACAACATAGTAGTAAAAAAATGATAATAAATGCCTTTGTACTAATGTAAAACTGCTAAAAAACAGGATTTGCAAACCCAGATTGCAAAACTTACATCCAAAATCTAGGCCCCCTCACATCTCATTTAATGTTTTTTCACTTGGCTGTTTATCCAAATGTTTTAATTGGAGGCATACATTTTTACAAAGAGGCTCAACAGTATTTTGATTTTAGTTCTACAGCCTGAGGTAAAAAGTGTCAAAAACATGATTTTTTCTCATGTTCTTCAGCCGCTGGATATCTGTAAAATGCATCAAAATTGACTTAATTTTCAAAATCTCAGGGGAGGACCCCCAGACCCCCGCTCATGTTTTCTCCCTACACCACTGCAAAAATACTGTAACTGTGATGCTCATGAAGCACCAAAAAGAGACTGTTAAGTGAATCGCAGCTTTGCAAATTGTTCCTGTCTGACAAGATCAAATTTTGATTGAGAACCGGCCATACGATTGTGTTATACTTTGATTGTCATAAATGTGGACTATTGTCACAAACTTGGCAAACAGGCTAAATATTGGTGCTGTAGATGTCGTGATTATATAAATCCTTGTTGCGAATGTCCTGGAAATGTCCTGGAAAATGCTCTTGGGATATGAGTGGGAACCCTGATGTAATTAAAAGCGCTTTAGTTCTAATTAAGAGCCAAATGCTGTGCTCTGATTGGCTGAGCTTGGGGTGGTCGCTCCAGTTTTACTTAGTTGCTTCTAAAAAGACATTAATTTACCATAATTACAACTAAAAAGGAATACATGTTGATATTAACCATGTGTCAAAGGATTTATGAGAGAAAGTGTCAGATTTATAACATAAATTGTGATTGCAGTGTAAAAATCAGCTGCCCCACCTTTAAGTGACACTAACCCAGCTCAAATGTTGTTAAAATCTTGTATTCAAGTGACTTCTATGTTCTAAGCCACTCATTTATTAATGGTCTTAATCACGCAAATAATTGATTAGCAAAATACTTGTTAGTTGCCGTTCTTATACTCTTATACAAAATGTGCAATACCTATATGACCGACACAAGTGCATTGTCTTTAAATACTTATTAGCCTGTGCTAGCTCCCATTAGCGTACTGAACTTAACCTCATCATAGTAAAGAAATATGCTAGTAGATTGTTGTTTTTGTTTGCTTTTAAAGGTAGACAAAATGGACTCTTGGCTTCTTAGCTATCGGAATCATTTTCACCTCTGTGCGGCGCAACTCGAACATCCAAATCGATTAAATATTGAAGAGTGTCTTGCCACAAGGTATATGAGCGTGATAATCAGTGACTTA
The DNA here is from genome assembly GCA_038363315.1 of Mugilogobius chulae. Lineage (NCBI taxonomy): Eukaryota > Metazoa > Chordata > Actinopteri > Gobiiformes > Gobiidae > Mugilogobius > Mugilogobius chulae. The sequence goes on along the minus strand of CM076412.1, from coordinate 32,507,146 downwards.
ATTACCCTGCGCTGTTCGGTGTGGACACGTGGGGTCATAATACACACACATACATACACACACAGATTCACAGTGTGACTCAGAGCTTATCAGGCCCGAGTGCAGTGAATCACTAAGACTGTCAGTAAGCTTCTCTCTGCAGCTAGCTTTGTCTACTCATAACATATTAGCATCTATCCTCCCCCTGTCCTCACCCGGATGCCCTTCCTCACCCCCTCTGGTCACTCCACGCTTCTTTCAACTCAGACGTGTGACTGACTGATGCTCCTACCTGGTGATCTCACAGTCCCTCTATAAATATTTATACCTGCAGTCTTAAGCCTACAGGTTGTCACATTCTGTGCTTGGTTGCACTGTCACATCGTGTGTCAGACTCAAGTGTGATGTGCAGAAGTAAGCATCAGGAAGATAGGAATATATTTGAGTGGGGAAGATTTAAAGAAGTGACTCATCTACTTCAGACGGAAAGTGTAAATTCTTAATATTCGATGTATGTGAAGCATCATACTGAAAGAGGCAGTAGTCTTTGACCGTATAACTGAGATGTGAAAGTGTACACGGCAGATGAAAGCAATCATTTTTAACATAATATTTCTGTTTTGTACTAATTTTACCTGCCGCTTTAGTCTTTGTAATTGACTTCCTGACTGCTTTCAGTGATCACATTGTGGTCCAAAGTTTATCTAAATTAGAACAGATTTTTTGTAACTTTACTTTACAGTATTTTTATTTGTCAGATTTGTCTCTTTCTTGTGACTGAATTCATTTGGAATTCTTAGTGTGATGTTTTTTAACTCATCTTAAACTCACCAACCATTTTCAGGCTTCATTTACAAATCTTTGTTCTAAAGAAAAACTAAACAATATGCCTTATGTAAAATCCACTTTTCTAATATAACCATGTTATAACCGTGAACATTTGGATTGATTAATGCGTGTTTGAGTCATCTTGTATAAATTAGTAAAACGTGCCTAAAACAAGAAGTGAATTGACCTATTTATATTTTTAAGCTGCTATTCACCATTTGCACCTACGTCACTTGATCACGTGGCTGCGCCATGCTGGAGGGCAGAAGTGCGTGGATGCAGCATTACAGGGAGCACAAAACTGACAAATTCTCACATATTTTCTTATTTTTCCGTAAAGAAAGCAGTGGATGCTTCTGCATGTTCAGTACATTTGTCTGTGAAGGTAGGACATCTTTTAGATCCACACAAAGCAAGGTATTTGGAAAAGTTAATGAATGCAGCTGATCATACCCTCTTCCTCCTGCTAGCTCTGCCGATTTAATAAAATTAATAAGTTTGCCTGACTTTACTCCTCATGATTTGTACCATCATGTGGTAAACAGGGTTTTGTCTTACACTGGACCCGATTTAAAAGCTATAGAGTTTAAATCATGTGAGGCTGGTGTTAGCCACACATGATACAGGTTCTTTCAGAAATCCATTGCATCTTTTTTTTTTCAAATGTCTTTTTTTTCTTCCATTAGCACTGACTTACCTTGTTTAAAGAGTTTATTGCAAATCCGTAACAACTTACCCCTACCGTACATTGACTGCGAGTTCGATGCGAGGCGTGACTCGCATGACTCACGCAAGACTTAGAAAGTGCTTAAAACCAACGTGCCCTCGTGCACAAACCTCGGTGCAGTGCGAGTCACGTCCGACAGTCGCGCAAGTGTGCGGAAAGAATCCGTAGAGTATCTTAGAGGGATTCCAGTTCTTTCAATTTTTTGCTGCCACCCACTGGCGTCTCCTATCTTCATCAAAATGGGGCAGGTTGTGGATTGTAGCCTGTGGAATGTTGGTCCATTCCTCTTCAATGGCTACGTGAAGTTACTGGTATTGGCAGGAACTGGAGTACGCTGTCTTATACGCCGATCCAGAGCATCCTAAACATACTCAATGTCCTATGAATGTGCTGGCATGATAACACAAGGATCTGTACACAACTCTCAGAAGCTGAAACATCCAGTTCTTCAATCAGCAAAGAAGAAGTGCTCATTATCACAGATTTAGACAGATGAACAATATTTGAAAGAAATTGATATTTTGTGTACATAGAAACCTTTTTAGATCTTTGAGTTTATCTCATAAAAAATGAGAGCAAAACAAAAGTGTTAATATTTTTGTTCAGTATGTAAGACTAAAGAACTAGTCAGGACATTTTGTAAGAACATTAAAAGAGCTCCAAACCTTGACAGTCCAAGCTCTTTAGTTAAAACATTTCCCTGTGTAATTGTGTCCATTCACTTTCCATGAGTCGTTGCTGTAATGACTGTACGTTCTTATTGTTTTGTTTTCCTGTATTGTATTGTGTTGTGTACACACAAGTGAACCTCCACAGAGAGCATCTTCCACAGAGCTGGATTCCTGACTGCTTTCATCCAATCAGCTGCTGTTGTGTTGTAATAGTGCCTGGGTGCATGAGGTGTGCTAACAAGTGTTTTTTCCTCTCTCTCTGCTTAGTTAGTCTGTTGCGGACTGCAGGGAAATATCTTTGATGGTGCACAGAAGAACTGAAGATGCTATGTGATAATAAGACACAGGAGAGAGAAAAGACTTTAATGGGGCTGAATAGTTAGATGTTTGTGAATCCTAACCACAACTGGGGTGCTCTCTTGATCCACCAAAACAAAACTGCTCGAGTCAGGATTGTTAGAGCGGTTTACAATTTGAAATCTTTCCATGGGTGGCAGTATAAAGTGTGATTTTGGCAGTTACTACCAATGGTTTCTGCAGAACTTGTATCAATCTTCCATCGTTCATAAAGCAGAGGATATAATGGAATTGAAAAGGCTATTTGACACAAATTGTGCACCTAATGTGAACCATTCACTAGTGACTGTTGTTCTTTTATTGCTGTGCGAGTCTTTTTCAATTTCAGCTCTGTGAATGAGCTGTTACATGCCGAGATGAAAACGGTCAGGCCCTGTCTTCAAGCATCTTCTCAGGAGTTTGATGAAACAGCTGTAAAAAAACATCAAATCTCTTTTCATTTGCTCACTGATGCTTTTTACATGTGATGTGACTCGACTGAAAGTGCTGGGCCTAAATGCAGAACACAGATTAATTAGTGTATGTCATTGGATCAGGCGTGTAGCTCCAGGCCGTCTGCATGAACCAGGAGAAATGTGTTATTGTGCACCTTGTTTCTATAGCCCTGTGTGGTAAAGACACTCTGAGTTCAACCAGGAGGCCGAGCTGTCATTGTACTGCTGAGGCAGGCAGCTGTCACACACTTTTTAGATGCATATTATGTGGTGCATTAGCTTATACAAACGGGCGGGTTTGTGGATAAATGCTTTTGTGTTGATGTGCACATGTGCAAGCGACTGTCAGCAGCGTGCTGTGCTATATCAGCGGCATGCACCACCATTAGATCTTTCTTTGACATCTGATTTACACGACCTGTCAGGGCTCTGGAGCTGTCTTCTCTTACTGGAATAACCTGCACCTCACTGGGACACGCTGAGACAAAGGCTGCTGCAGTGGACCAGCAAGTTAGTATTATTTATTTTGTAGTTTTACACAAACATAATCAGGACATGTCTTATATATTTTGTCAAATACACTCACTGGGAGATATACTATACAATATATCGAAGTTTCGATATTATTGTGACAGTTGTCTTGAAGATATGCAAAAATGGAACACCGAGTATCGTTTGTAGTAAAAATACTTCAAAAATAGTTCTTTAACGATAAAATGAAAAAATTACATTGTTGTAACAGTTCAAATAAGTAGAAGATGTTTTTGTCAATGAATCACTCATTGGTGTCTAGTTGCCAAGTTTTTTTAACTTATAAAGCAAATTGCAAATGTATTGAATTTTTTTTTTATAAAAAAACTCGATTAGCTGCATTTTTTTTTTCTTTATGAATAGTAATTTAGCATTCAAACCTCTGAGTTTGTGGTCTTGTGAAGGCAGTTTGGGTCAATGTTTGGTCAGAACAAAAGGGATCTTTTAGTCGACTAATTGATTGATACATGTCTTAAGTAGACCGGAAATGTTTAAGCAACTGCAACCTAATTTTCATTAACCTTCAACTAATTCATTTAAATATGTGTTTGAACATTTTCCGGTTGGTTTGAAAAGATACCGTCTGAATATTGTAATCGAGTTATGCTAAAAAATTATCAAAATATTCAGTTTGTCAAAACGCCCACCCCTAATACTAACATTTAACAAAATATAAGCTGCACATACATGTTTGTCTTCTTTTATAGCCAGTGTTCTCTGATTCAAAGACAAACATGCTAATTATCTCGTAGTCTTATATTGTCACTGCATGTGTTGGCCGTATGTTAGCGGCAGGTCAGAAAGCTGTCAGGATTCCCTCCTTCAGCCGACTCTTGTCCTCGTGGTGGATCAGGGCCGTGCCATTGCCATGTCTGGTGAGAGGCTGATCCTGTGAGTGAGTGTGGCGGGTGAGAGCGGGGGGAGAGGCCTGCTGTTTGTGTATCCTTGCTGTAAGGATAATGATGTGATGAATGGAGAGAGGGAGAGAGAGGCACATTTCAAGGCTAATGCCCGGGGGGATGTCAGACAAACCTGTGTATGTGTAATAACCACGGAGGTTAAAACGCTACAGCGGCACCAGAGATTCCTGCCAAATATTTTGACATCCACACTGCCTCCTCCACACAGCTGCTGCTCAGGTAAAGGAGGACGAGAGATTGGATTAATGTGAGTTTGATGAGGAAGAGGGAGCAGAGTGGGCACTGGGCAGCAGCCGAGGTGTTGATGTGTACAGTCACACTCAGAGCTGCCTGCCTGCCTGTCTGTCTCTCTTGATTTCTCTCTCACAGCGCTCTGGGCCACAGCTCGCGTCCATGCTGACATTTGTTTCAAGGTTGTTCTAAATGTGACTGATGCGCACAGCTTTGCTTTGCTCTCCTTCACACTGCTACATGTGAAAGGCCAGGACTTCCATTTGGACTTCCGAAACAATTATTCATTTAAAGGAGCCGTATTGTGTATTTAGCAGCACACATATATTCACATATAGATCAGTAATTTACATTTTGTTTATTGTAAAAGCAAACTTACTTGACCTAACATTATAAACAGGTCCATTGACTTTCTGTTAAAAACTGCGGAACTGTCCCGCCTTTTTATTGCATTTTTTTATTTTCTATTTTAAGTGGGATAGCTGATTTTCCCCACTGCAAACATGATTTAAATTTTAATATTGACTACTTCCTCTCAAAATCCATCGACACATGGTTATTATCAACATGTGTTCATTTTAGCTGCATCTTTTTACAAACAACAAAGTGAAACTGGAGCGGACCACCCAAGCTCAGCCAATCAGAGCGCCGCTTTTTATTCAATTCACACAGTACACAGCAATCTAACTTTTTCAACAAGTGCTGCATTTATTATATACTTTTTAGTAAAAACACAAAGTTTACTGATTTACAATTTAAAAAGTTAGTTACTCCAGCTTTAATTTATCTGTAACTATACGATTTTTAATTACTCAGGCACATACAAAACACTCACTCACTGTTGTTATGACATAGAAAAGTAGATATCACACATGTCCCATTTACAAGATGTGTAATATATAACACAATGTCAGATGTCAGTAAAATAACCAGCCTTAGCATTATAGATGGACAATATTGGCAGAAATATTTTAAAATGTTATGTTTTGTTGGTGTATCCTGATAAGAGTTTTTCAGTATTATATTAAGTAAACAAAATGTGTTAACTGTGTCTTTAAAAAAACATTAATTGAAGTTAAATATCACCAATGATTGTAAAATTCCTCACAAAAGCAGGAGTATCAATATATACACTTAGGCTTATGAAATAATTTTGTTATATATATTAGACTTTTTGTAACATTTTTTATAGTGTTTATGCCTTCAAATCAACATTTGAACTTATTTCAATTGGAATAGTATTAGGACAGTACGTGGGAGGAAAAAATAAATGAAACCGGAAAGACCCAAGACATAACATGGCATCTTTTCATCTACTTAAATCTTATATATTTAGCAAAGCAACAACTGATTGTGTTTTCTCTTTCTCCATGTGAGAAAGAGAAATATTATAGGTTTAGGGCTAGCTTTTTCTTCAAAAAAAAAAAAAAAAAAAGAAAATATTTATTTGAAAAAAAAAAAAAAATCTCGTTTAAGTAGGTGAACTTCTCTTCCTTTCATTGGGCTGTGTTATATTACAATAGTAAAACAGCATCTATAATTGCACGTGTGCCCATTGTTACACATTTGCTCCATCTTTATTTGCTCATTGTGTTTTTTTATGTTACGGAGTAATAGCCTCCACACACACTTGTCAGGCAGGTCACTTGATGCTCTCTTTATTACCCATTGAAATAGAGGGGAAATTACTTGTGCGTGCCTGTTTGTATGTGTGATGCATGTAGCACCCCCAGGGGAAGCACGTATAGATTGTGTCTCTCATCTTCTTTTTATTCTGGTGTGTATGGATAAATAACTCCTGTTCCCTTAAGATTAGCTGTGACCTTTCCACCCCTCTATATGCACCTAGCAGCCCCTTACAATGCCTATCCCGGGAACACATTGTGAATCCCTCCCAGTAACAAATGTCAGCTTCATTGATTGGCCATCTTAGCCCAAAATAACAGACGTCTAAAATGAGAGGCTGCGATCAGGGGTCCGAGGGCTGTGCTGAAAATGTGTATCGTTAGGAATCTCTGAGAAAATAGAAAACCTTACTCATTAACTTCAAGTCCACAGCCCCAAGATTTCATGGATTAATCAATGCTAACCTACTTTATCAAAGACACTTATCTTCCACATACAGAAATCTATGCATGTCCCTAGCCAAGAGGTCGATAGCAGGAAATATTTCACATTGCCCACCCTTTTTTCCATCACTAATTCTCCTTTCTCTCCTTGGTGCTCTTCCTCTCTCTTCGTCTTGTTCGGTCATTGCATCTGAGTCTGTACTTTTTGCCTAAATGTCCTTGGGATTGGACTGTGCGTAAAGAAGGGAGACCCATATCAGATAACTTATTGGTTCATTTTGCCCATCTCTTTCCAATAATGTGTAACATTACCAGTGTTATTAGATCGGAGATTAATGGCGCTTGGCTCTGCTCCTCCTCCTTCTCTATGGGACGGGACGCAGAGGAGAGAGATAAAAGGACAGAGTAAGTAATGTGCGCCACGTCACAGGGTCATTTTGTGGAGCTGAGTGACAGGCGGCCCCTGAACTTCCCCATGTGCGCCCACTCTCCATCTCCCCATCTTCTCTGAGAGTACGAGCGCTCACTAGCCTTTGATCCTCCTCCTCGCATCAATCAGCTGCGACAGGAGGAAGAAGAATAGAGAAGAATGACTTGTCTTCACAGCTGCAGGTGCTGTCTCTGCCATGTCAGGCAGAGGTCTTAAGCTCACTATATTTACCATCCTGTTTATGCAGTTGTTTGGATGCCTATATGCTTAGTTTAGTCAGAGAGATTAAGCTAATATAAACAGTTAGCTTCTATCTACAGCCTCTAATAATGTTAACACTTTATAATATCTGTGCTTAATTAAAATGAAAGGAGCCTAACAGTGGTTTCGGAAGTTTAAAAATATGTTGTGGGCTGGCCAGCTATGTGCTAACTCATATCTATAACATGCTTGTTTTCACTCTAAAAACACATGAAAATCTTCAAATTCTGGAAAACACTTTAAACACTTTTTGCTCAGAAAGAGAATTAAAGCATGTTATTTTGTTACACTAAAGAATTAAAATGGGCAATTGTTTGTTCTAGTGCAGGGCCTCTTCCTACATGATATATATAAAACACAGTGATGTGGGCGGGAACAGGAGGTAGGTGAAAACAGAGCTTTCCTGTGCACTCAAGCCTCAGCTGCAGGACAAAATCACTCAAACCTGCACGAATCAATCAAAGTACAGCTTTCAACTAAACAAATGATGATGAAGCACAGTCTGAAAGCTTGTGAAATGTGATTTTGCCAACACACCACAGCCGCACATCTCAATCAGCAAGAAATGTGATGTATTCAAACATTTACCTACCATTTTCTGCATTTCATGAATACCTCAGTATAGATTAGAGAATTACATACATGCTAAAAAACCCATGTGAAAATATATGTGCTCATTTACATTGCACATCTAAGTGCTGCTGTCAAATATAAGCATCTGGCAGGTGCTGTCCAGTTATGCAAAGTTCCATGGCTACTACAGTATGTATTGTTAATCTGCTTCCAGTTTTGTAATTCAGAGAAGAAGACCTGTCAGTATGACGGCGAGTCTCACAGGTTCTCTCTAATAATCACAGTCCAGAGTCTTGACTGAAGATGGCCCCAGGCACAATTCAACATGCAAACCAACGATATAGATCCCTGATGATAACACGAGCATTGCCATTCAGTGTCTTTGGAACAAAGGCCAGTGTCAATGTTACACGCCGACTTCCATAGTTCAATAATAGCAAGTGTCATCGCCCTGGCTTTACATGACAGTAATTATCAGGGATGTTGGCTCCACCTAAAGGACAAAGTTAGGTTAAAAAGTTGAAGGCTGGTGTAACAGGATGCCTGCTCATCACTTCTCTCTCTCTCTCTGCATATTCATCTGTAGCTCTATTTTAGTGCACATCTCCTGCTTCCCTGCTTTAGTCGTCTCCCTGGCTCCTGTTCTCTAATGTATGGAGTAATAACGTGCTCATTATTGGATGTAAGAAATATCTACTAAGAGATTATGCCAGATATAAAAAGCTCACAGGTGATGGGAGTCAGAACCTCAGTGCATCCCTAATGAGGCCTGGGGATTGCACCGCACCCTCCGCAGAGACACATGCTCCCTCCAACGGCACCGCACACGGGCCTAAGTCAGCTTAGTGTGAGACAGCCCAGCCCTGAACAGCTCGGCGCGCCTCACTTCCACAGCTTGACCTTGGTGGGGCTAATTAATGTATTTACAGCAGGCTCACCCGCTCCGGCTCTGTCAGTCAGGAGGTCTTGGGAGTTTTGTTGGGCTGCTGTGTCGAGTTTGCCCTTTGCCCCAGGATATCCTCTTCTGCTCACCTTGCTTACTCAATGCAGTCTCGGGTAATGAAAAAACAATCCACCCGTTGAATATTTTAATCCACCTTTGAGCCTAATCAGAATCCAGCTTTTAGCAATATTTTTCCTGTGGCTTGCATTGTTTAAAATAACTTAGCATTTGTTGTATCTCACTCCGCTTCTTTTTCCCGGCTGTTTCTTCTCTGGGATTAACAACGGCAAATCATTACTTGCGCAGTCATTTTCAAACTTTTCACAGCGAGTATCTCGACTGAAATGATTTGTCTCTTGATACATTCCATTAAAATGAGGATAACTGAAAACCGCAAAACAAAACGCTAATGATGTGTCCACAAATTGAATCCATCAACCAAGATACAAAAGAAAAAAAATCGGATTATTTGAAATATAGCTGAACTACAAGAAGCTCCTCTCAGAATTCAGCTCTTCTCTGTCTTGCAGAGTGTTTCTCATTATTTGACTTGATAAGTGTAACTCTAGATGCTGTCACAATTGTAGATATTTGATTTTGATACTAGGAAGTAGCTAGTACTCAATACCCTTTTTTATAGTCACGATATACTCTTTTTTTATACCATACGTCAGCTTGAAGTTCAACGGGAATAATAGTCCTTCCTCTTCTTCACATGCTGCCTTAAGTACTATTCGCACGGTATAGTGATTACCTAGGGACGTCTGTAACCTTTAAATTACCCCACGACGAGTTTTTTATAAGCATTCGGACGGGGATATTTGATGTCTGTAATTTTCTTGTTTTTACAGACTTTCCGAAAAAAGCGACAGATTTTGTTTTCGGTTTGTTTTAACGTGAATGAGCTGACCTGAGCTGCGGCAGTGTAAATGTGGCTCCTCATCACATTAACAAGTTTGTCGTTCAAAATCACATCCACAACATCAAATTTCTTACTAAACAGCCGAAGACTCTCTCTTTTAATCCATTTACGGTGATAAAGTACAATTATCCAAACTTTGCAGCGTTCTGTCCAGTTCTGTTCAAACTTTTCCCCAAACACCCATCTTCTCGACCTTCTTTGTTGTACTTTCGGTTCACGGACTTTTAGTCGTAGTTTGTTTAATCTTTAGCGTTTTAATCGTAGAAAAAACAACCATTTGAAAATGATCCGTAAAGAATAGTAATAATACTTTTGTTCAAATCTGAAGGTAAAATAAGCCGCAGAGTCATTATTAGCTCATTTATAAACGGTTTACGGATTGAAAACACAGACTTACGCATTCGCACGGCTTTAGAATTACATGAGGACGTCTGAGTTTGGAGAATTACAGGACATTTTTACAGACATGGACGATTCGCACGGGAGTAGAAACCACGTCCGGAATTATTGCAATTTACATGAGGTCCCTAGGTAAATATTAGGCTGTGCGAATAAGACTTTTCAGTGCAGGATCATTTTGTTTGTTTGTTTTTTATATTGAAAGAACATAGTCTTATTTTTTTTTATTTTTTTTTTTTTTAGTGGCCATTTTGTGCGTTTTTTTAAGTTCTTAATGTCATTTTTTCCCTTCTCATCATCCTCTCAAAGTACTATTTAGAGTGATTCATGCATACTTGAGTAATCTTTATTTCTCTAAGATACAAACCTATGTCTCTGCACTTACTTTGTTGTGCTATTTATTTGTAAGTGTAGAATTCCGCCTCAAAGCAGAGACGTTTTGGTACGAATGTAAAAAAAAAAAAGGAACGAAAAATAAATCAAAATGCCTCCGGTTGACATCGTAAATTACAGCTCTCCAAAGGACAATGTAAAACACAATGGAAGTAAGCCAAAGGTAAATGGTTTCTGTATAATGCTTTTCTAAGGCACTGAAAGTGAAAAGTGGGCCTGTTTTGAAATAAAAGTGTGAGGGGAAATCATGTTGATCAAAAAGCTTCACAAATCATTGAGACAGAAAAAAAAGACTAAATTAGACATTAGTTAAACATGTTATCAGCTCAAAATCGTAATTGAAAATGTCCCAAAAAACAGCATAATAATCCATGACTACCATATGTAACAGAGTTTTAATGTAATATTGCAATCTCTAAAATCTGAGTTACACTACTTGGAGTTACTTTCAGCTAAGCACACATCGGTAATCAAGTATTACTTTTATACTTGATGACTGATTTAGCCAGTACAAATTAACCTTTGAATCAAGTCAAGATCATCTTTACATCTTTTTGGTCAACCATGTAAACATACTTCACCCTGGGATCCAGAGCCCAAGCTTCAGCGAACTGGAAGAGAGGGTCTGGTCACCACTCCCCCCACCTGCATTTTAGATCAACTCCACAACATACAATCAATTTAATCAGATTAGTTTATTTGTGTGAAGCATATGAAACAAAGGAGCTGATTGGTCGACTGTCATTTGGAAGAAAATCTGACTTCATCACCTCACGTTGAAATTGTTTTTAGCTTCGCTCATTGATTCTGCAGAAATCCGTGATGTTCCATGTGATATTTTTTCAATATTTGTTTATGTATTTTCTTTGTCTCTTGTATGGTTTTCATACAAGAGACGATGCTTGTCCCTGATTGGCTAAGTATTTTGCAAATCACCCCACTGAAATTCAAAAGACTGACACGGTGGCCCAATGATATATTCTTACTTATCGTCTGGATTTTTCAAGAAAACTCCACCTAACACTGGACAATATTGACAAAAATGTATTTATCATTATTTTTGTAATTTTAAAGTTCTGATACTCCACCAATTTTATGTTCATCCAGCAGAAATGTGCCTGAAGTTTTGTTAACATCTGTAAAACAAACCCCAAAAATGCCAAATATTATTATATATTAATAAGCCCATAATTGAAGGCATATAACATGACTTTTTCCGTATTAGTTGTAATTAAGTTAGTACCTTTTTTATTATGCATGATGAACTTGATTTCAGTTTTTGCATATCTTCAAAACAACACCTCACATATAACTTGAACCATATACATTGCTTCGTTACTGAAAAAATAGAAGTATTGTCCATTAAAGTTACTAAGTTATTACTCCCAACAATGATTCTAAATTAGAACTATGTACTAGAGAGAAACACTGTTAGTCTTCTTGCAATGATTCATACTTCTTGTTTTTTGACACTTGACAACTCTACTCATGATTACAAATGGCATTGCATTTGCAGTCGTATTTGTATAATGTGTCACAGTTACCCAACTGGACACAGCTGCCCATAAAAAGTGCATCACTTTCCCATGAGTTTTCTATATGGTAAAATATATTCAAATGCGGACTGGTGAGTTGTGGGAAGAGTCGTGAGCGCAAGTGACAGCGAGAGAAGTGAAAGGTGGAACAAGTTCGACCAGTGCAGGAACAGCGAAGGGCAAAAAGCTTGAATCATTTAAAACTCCAGAGACGCGGATCTGTTACAGTGGCCAATGGCAACAGCAGGGTCTGTCTGTGGGAGCCCAGGGCCAACTCACCTCCAGTCAGTCTATAGCTTCTCTCCTTAAAACTAATTGGAATAGGAGAACGACAGGTAGCAGAGGTGTTGGACTATGTAATATAGGAAAATGTGGGGAGTAACAAAGCAAGACGAATGAGTACAAAAAGTGGAGTTTCATTCTTAAGGCGTAATACACTGTTGGCCTAATTTCTGCTCTGACTCACCGCACTACAGTCAGAATCCTCTTTTTTAAGTTTGTTTTTTTTTGGCAAGCTTTATTTGGTGTTTGTTACCCTTCATGGCCTTGGGGGACTATTAAATGTCACTCCTCTTTAAGTGAAGAAGAAAGACAACTTCACCGAACTTGGGAAGAACCTTTAAAGGTCACGCGTGGCACTGGCAACAGCAGTGTCTCCAAAACACACACACGCATCCGCCTCAAAATGTACCTTCAACAAATGGGTCAAAAAGTGAAGGAAATGTAAGCTTTGACACGGCCTAGCTCAAACACTCTTTCTCCTATCTGCGCGCTCTGAAGACTTCTCCTGTGAGACCCAGACGAAAGGTTGTTGAAGACTGGATGTATTTTTCACTTGATATTTCAGATATCAAGTTTGATGTTTTTATTAAAGGAGCCCGGAGACCGCTTTGGAAAATGGCAGGCATTCATTCATACATAATCAGGCATAATTACATGACCTCACATGAAAGTGAAAATTAGATGCTCTTATTATGGTATCCATTAGTGGAGGACTATTTGAATGATTATATGACATCTTTCTTCAAAGTTCATGTTAGAACCAGAGAATATGGTCATTTAGAGGAATTGAGTTAAAGCTATGCTGAGAAAAATATATTGAAATCACATTTTGTGTAGGTGTAATTATCAAATCACAAAGAATACTCTACTATAGGTGTATAAAAACCTAGTACACAAAAACATATGCTATTATTGAAAACCTAACCCTTTTGGGTCTCTATAAGTTCATGTTTTTAAAAGTTCATACAAAATAATACTTCCAAGCAATCCTTGGACAATTTTGTTATTATACAGGATTATGTTGATGTAATCCCTCATTCGTCCAGGAGTGATCCATAGTCTTTTTCAATTGAAAATGACTTTCAGATAAGAAATGTCTCGATCTTCAAATACGCTGTTTAGATGTCAACTTTGAAGCCTTTTTACTATACAGGAATATCATGTAAGTAGTATATAGTTCTACTGTAATTTTGGAAGATTGCATCAATTTTTTATAGCACTGTTTGTTGTTCCCTGTCTTTTTTTTTTTTTTAATGCAACCAAAGGAAGTATGCAGCTTTCACTTTTAGTTCTTTAGTGGGCAAATTTGAAGTGTTTAAACTCACTTTCAACATACCACCTACTGCTACTCTCTCAAAACAGGATTGTAATATACTGAAAGACACCTTTATGGACAATACACAAGCCCATTTTGTGGCAATCAAAAAAAACATTTTGTAGAAGTTTAAAGAGTTGCATTGCTTTTTTGGGTCATACATTTGGATATGTCTTAAACAAACTGCACATCCCCTTAGACTTGCACAGTCCCATGTTTTTCAATTGAAATTAAACTATTCACAAGCTTTGACATTGTGTTAAATATATTCCGATGCATTTCTTTCAGGTGCCGCACATGACGTTGAATCCACCTTAATCAGGCATGTGGTCATAATGTTATGCCTGGTGGGTTTAAAGTCACTTGTCTACTCAGTTGATGGACTTTAATGCACTGTCTAATTCTTACCTATGTGCAGCCCTGCCTTCAAAAGCATGCCCTTATTTTGTGTGTACATGCAGCGCGGCACGGTTCAACAGACGCTTTTCGGTCACAGCACGGCAATTTATTTGAATTTGTTTGCCTGACCATGAAGTCTTCATTAGGCAGTCGAAAAGCACAGCGAGCTGGGGCTACAAGGTCGCCATCCTGCTGTCCAAATCAAGACGCTTCCCTCAATTTAGCTAGTCTTGAGGGAGCGCCACACACGTATCAACACACGCTTATAGACACAGTATTGTATTCCAACAACCTCTGCTCCAGTCTTATCCTCATGGCCCTAATCAGCTGTCCGAGAGAGAAGAGCTGAAAAATAGCAATTAGGCTCCCCCAAACCATCGCTGAATGCAAAGTGACACTAAGTCTGTCATCAGTTATGCATTTTACAATAAATAAATGATGAAGAATGAGATTTGCAATTGATCTGTCTGTCACTGGATTCTGCTCTGGTGGCAAAACGGCGCTTGGGTTTGAAAATGAAGCTGATTGCATATTCATTTGAGCTCATCATTAGAACCATTCATACCAAGCCTATCATTGCACAGCGTTATTTGATCAATTCACTACAAACAGTTCTCCCAGACGGCTTTGTTGTATCTTTCTTTGCCTATTAAGCTGTTCATTAAAGAGCGGCCTTGCCCGGGCCTACAGGCTGTGTGAGTGTGTGTGTGTGTGTATTATGCATGTGAAGCTGATTGCCGCAGATACACCGGAGTGATTGTATGCACTATATGTTTGCATACCCTGCCCATTAGCTACGCTGTGTGGCACCAGCGATGGAGGATGCAGATTTGTTCCTGTCAAGGTTAATAAATGAAGAAATCAAGGTGAGGGTGTCTCAATCCAGACGCAAGGACACACGGAGACGAGGATCAGACACCCAGCTGGTACCTCTGAAATTTTAATTAGGCTCTCTCTTTATTTCCCCTCCGCAGACAGACATTGTGGTCGAGTACTCCGACAATCTCCGGGACTATTTTCTCCTGCAATATTAGCTAAGCCAGTGATGGGATACTGGGGAGCTGTGGTTTGGCTTTAAAGGCTTCTTCCAGCCACTCTCACTCAGTCCCCAAACTCCTCTAAGCTGCACATGTTTTACTGCCTGCTCTGCGCGTTCATATTAAACTATACAATACCCAACTGTGCTCAATTAAGGCGGACATGGATTTGTAAGTTTTAGAGGGTGTTGAATAGTAAAAAATGTTTTAGTGTGTCACAGGGGTGTTTTTTTTAAAGAAGCCCTTCATGCAAAGCACATTTTCCAATAAATGATGTCGTCAAAAATGTTCCAATGCAATTTAAAAGTGCACTATGTAACTTTTTCTGTCTGCTTTGATTCCATGGAGAGACGGCCTGGAAGTTTCCACAGTATGAGTTAAACTTTGTGGTTATAGCACAGTGAGTTATTGGGCTGAAACAAGCAAACTGATAATCAATTATTGGAAAAATATATCCTTTAGATTTAGTATTTAGTATTATCAATTAAATCAACAAATCAATTTATTTTTGTATAGCCTAAAATCACAACAGCAGTCGTCTCTGAGGAGCAAACATGAATGGTAGGAGATAAAAAGAAAACACTACAATACACATTCAATAAAACAATACATTATATTTCTTATCTACACAAACTCCAAAGCCTGCCATGTGCTGAGAGAAGAGTTTATCACTCAAATTTCACTAAATACTAAAAATGTGTCTTGAATTAAAAAAAAAAAAGTAGATTTTTTTTCAAGCTGAATTTTATTAGCAAAAATATACTGTATATTCAAGAGAATTACTGTTGAAGAGCACTTTGGAGAGGGGTTGGTGTTCAACAAGAAATAAAGACAGTTGTCTGTGCAGTACGGTCTTAAAAAATCAGACAAATCAGACATCTTAGCTAACATATTAAAGGCGACCTATTATGTAAAAGCTACTTTTCTGAGTTTTCTCTCAACATTAGTTTACATAAAGTTGTATTTGGATTGATTCCCGCATGTGTTTAGAAAATCTCTGTCATCACCTACCACCTAACCCCACCCACTAGTCTGCATTTACTTGGGATTTCTCAAAAAGTCAAATTCACTTCTCACAACAAAAAACAGTGATTTAAAATTCATGGCCTATTAAAGTTACGTTTTACAATGAAGAGGCGAAGCTTATCAGTTCTGCAGTTTTAAACAGGAAGTCAGTGAATCCGTTTTAAATCATTTTTGTGTTTTACAATCTATGTAAAACACAAAACAAAATGTGAAAATTATTGATCTACATATGCCATAATTTTATCCTAAATATACAAAAAAATCACAGTTGGTCTCCTTTAAAAGTTCGACCAACACAGTCTTTAACAGGGCATAAAGTCAACGTCAGATTTTGCAGCTCATAGGCTACTATTTTCTTTATGAACCTCCTTTTTTTATTTCATTATGACCAATTTCAACAAAAGTATTTCTCAATCTAAGCAACTAACTGATTGGTTTAAAATAATTAAGACAGATTTTCAAGATGTTTTCAATGGTGTTTCACAGTTTATGTGACTTTATTTGAAATACCTATTGCAAATACACTAACAACATGAGAGAGACTCCAAAAATATACATTTGTTCTTATATTTTAATGAATCACATTTTCTATGACATTAGGTAAGAATTTTAGAATTTTCTAATGTGGTTTCTTGACTTACTACCAAAAGAATACAGTATGTTGTTAAACTAAAACATTGTCAAACTGAGAGAAAAAGTGTATAATTATTAGTCTGATCGGGAAAAATATTGGTTGAATGTCAAACTGTGGAACATTCCAGGCAAAGACTCAAACACATAGCTGATTCTTTGCCCAAAAAGTGACATGTTGCACCTTTAAATGTAAAATTCTTGTTACAGTGCAGTGTTTTTCAGTGATATGTTGAGAAGAAGATGGGCTGCAGTGGATCCTGTGTGCTTGTACGACATGACAGCGCTGTTATTAGCATGCAGCTATACAAACGAACATGGTTAATTATTGGTTTTGGCCGCCATGATGTCAGCCCTGACAGCTCTGTGTATTTACATGTTAAAGCAGTGTCTATACAGCACTATGTTATAGACACATACAGTCGGCTTCAGTGTGCGTGTGTGTGTAAGAGTGTGTTTTTGTGTGCGTTCAAACAAATCAAATTTATTAGCCGGTCTTCCAGTGTGATGTGCCTTTATTGCTTTGGCACTTGTGGAGCGGATGGAGCGCAGAGAGAAAATAGCAGAAAGGAACCTATGAGAAAGGCAATGCAGCGCTCACGGTCTAGCTAAAGAACTAGCTTGTGGAAAATGTCAACTTTAATTTCTTACACTAAACATTTATAAACTTCAAGTGATGTTATGCGCATCTTTTCTGTTGTCAGTGATTTGGAATGGGCTTTATATTATATTATATTATAGGATCATACTCCAGGCAATTATATGAAGTTCCAAAGGTAGGCTGTTTAATTCACTAGCAGCTCTGGAAGAATTACTTGTAAGAGTCGGGTGCAGTTTCTATCAATACAACGTGATCCAAAGACTTTATAAATAGAACCACTTCTTTCCAAACAACTAAAGCATTATAAACATGAATGCCAAGGTTACATTTCTGTAGATACTATTCAGATTTTAGAATAAAATTATTCAAAATAATTTTCCTCCCAGCACAGACATCTGACTACATCTAATAATGTCCCGTTTGTTCATACTGTTTAGCATACCGGCATGTCTCGCTCCTAACAGCTGTGAAAAAAAGCTTAAAGATGAGGTAGATGATTTTCACACTGCAAAAACTTGAAATCAGTCCAACTAGTTCCTAGCTCTCACAAATCCAACAACACATGTTTTTTGTCTGCAATAAGTCTTAAAACATACCTAACAGAGAGCAAAGTGAGGTGACCATCAGATGCAGCCAATTGGAGTGCTGCATTTGGTTGTTGAGGACAAAATAAAATCCTTTTCATTTTGATTCTAATTCTTTCCCTAAGTGCTGCATTTGCCGAATAGTTTGAACTGGAAAGGACAAAGGTCAATGATTTACAACTAGAAAATTTAGCTACCCCAACTTTAAAACACACTGTAGAGAACAATTCAGAGGCACAGAATGAATTAGATTAGGTAAATAAGTAAAAAATGTTGACAGGTGTAAGAAGTTTAAAATATATTTATTTGTCTGTTTACATTTTTAAGGAAGCAAACATTGTGTATAGTACCTCTAACAACATTCTCTTTGTCTTTTTAAATGTTTGCCAAAAGGACATACTGTAATGATCTAGTACTGGTCTTGACTAATCTGCTGTTGTAATTTTCTGTGACAGCTGTACATACAAAAGTGAAATGAACCCTATGCTAAAACAGGCACAAGTGCCCTGATCCTTGTGGTGTCTGAAGTAGCATGTCCCAGGTGTTAAGGGGAAGGCTATGATGTCATGTTGATGCATTTATTCCCTACCCCCGTATTTCAATTCCTTCCTTAAATCTAGTGTTTGAACTTGTTTTTTTCAGATGGTCCAGATCCATAAGTGGTTATTGTATTTACTAGGACTGTCTTAGGGCTACCGTTAGAGTGCTTTGTTTTGCAGTCTTTCATTTTTCCATAGTAAGTCTCTCTTAATTGGGAAAAAACTACATTAGAGACTTCAATATAGTTTTGTTTCTTTGTGAGCAATTACCGTTAGTAAGTTTGTAAATGTCAACAATAGAGTGAGCTGGGTAAAAACTGTTCATAGATTCATAGGAAACACAACTTTCATGTTTCATGACAAGTTATGTGTATGTTAAACTCAACAAATTCTCAAACCAAGTCCTAATGGAAGATGATGGCAATGACTTTACCACATAAATGTGAACCAACATTTTTTGTGGATGTCTACCATGAGCATTCTTGTACATGTAAACAAACTTGTACCTGTAGACCACATTCTTCTTCTCCAGTATTTGTGTCTATATTTGATGCAAAATAACTGTAACATTATTTGTAAGATTAACATCTGTTGTACATTATACTTTAACCTGAACAATGAAGAAAATATACTGAAAATATACTGAAAATAAAACAAAATAGTAAGTTAAAGTAGCATGACATCACATTTCAATTTAACATTATAGTGTTTACTACTTTAGGCTTAGTGCACAACAAGCATGTTGCTGGTGCGATGTCATTCTTTATTAACAGGAAGTAGAATTTTAATCCCAAAGAAATTGCTAACCAGAATGAACTTATAAAATATTTAGAAAACTCTCCTGTAGGATGACAGATTCAAAAAGTCACAAACATTTTTTTGATTTCCGAATGATAAGCATAAAAGAAGCATGAATATTCGTATCATTTTTGTGTCATCTTAAAGCTTTTGTCAGTCATAGATTTACTCAGAGAAAAGTAGAGTGAGAAGTGTAACACATATTTTTACTCCAGTAAGAAAAAGTGAGTTAGAGAAGTATACACATTCTTCATAAAGTTACTCAAGTATGCGTATTCTAAGCAGGCTCTATCAATCTCTTTTCTGTTAATTTTTAATGTGCTCTTATTCGGCAAACTTTTATATTGCTCTGTACAGTTTGAAGCACCATTCTTTGGAACACAGATTACAAACATCACCAGTCTTTATTGCCAAGCGCTGGCATCAAACGAACCTATAAAGTTGTCTTCTGTATCCATCTCATCACTATTAGATCTCCAACTTGAAGGGAACAGACGGTAGTAGAAACATGTTGATAAAAAAGGGTGGATTCTACAGCCGAGACACGCAGATCCTCTTCTGTATTTTCACTCAACTCTGTATACAGCAGAACCAACCATTTCAACACATCAATAATTCAGTCAACTTTAATCCCAACACACTCAGTCCAGAAAACCAAATGAGAGCTTCCCACGTACTTTAGCTTTTAAGACCAGGCATAAATAAAAGACACAGTTTGGATGAAAGATAGGATAAAGATTTGATAATGAACTCGATGCATCATCAAAGAAGTCTGGCCCATGAATAAGTTATAGGGAATAAACACGGGCAACACCAACTAAAAAAATGATTTCTGCTGTTTGTAAAAGCCTGCTCCAATGGTCTGTCTGCGGAAAAGAAGTGACGCTTGATGCGTGTGTTGTCGGCGAGTTAAAAGAGACATACATCTTCTGTTTTATGAAGAATTTCTAAAGTCGAGCAGTATCTGGAACACCTTGCGTTGCATCATAGTCGCTGCCAGTCTATGTTAACTGATGAATTGCCGTCTCTCATAGAAATATATCTAGCTTTGTATTATTTCTGAAAGAGTCGGCGCTGAAAAGAATCCTTTGTGCTATTATTCCGAGCAGCTGACACAAAATCTTCCCGATAAGCATTGATGTTTTTGGGGGAAACGAAAGCTCTTCCTCTCCCTTCAAACATCATGGTGCCTGCGCTCAACAAAAGTCTCAGCGTGACGTTCCATTGTAAGAATTTGGCCAGGTTTTTTAATGAGAAAATGCCTTTGCCAAATGGGGAAATTTGATCTGCTGAATTTCATCAAACACCTGTGACGCCTTGAGGAAAACACGATCGCACCAAATTGAGTTGCATCACTTGAGCCTACAGCACAAATCTATTACGACAATTATTCCTGTTTTTATTGTTTTAGCTTAATGTGGGCAATTGGAACAGCTTTCTTATTTGAAGTATTGTATTTCTTGCCATTTCTACTGAGGGGATTGCATTTAAATAGCCTCAGCAGCAGATAATGCTTCCCTCAGGGGAGACGAGTGTTTACTTTTGACTTGCATTATACATTTTTAATAAAAAATAAAATAAAATTTACCTGCCAAGTGTCTGGAGCTTTTCCCTGTGTATTAATCTCATTAGTGGAGTTCTATAGGAAGTGGGCAAGGCACACTCCATTATTTATGGAAGTGTAATTATCTATGGTGTCACAAGCAGGCAGGAATTTACAGGACCCCGGTTCTGCATCAGCACAACGGCTATAGCTAGGTAATGAAGTGAACACACCTCCGGGCCTCGCGAGCCGAGCTGCCTGACTGTTTGCACTGTGGCTTTGCTACACTCTTCCCTCAGCTGCTGCAAGTGAAGCTAGAGGAACTGAAGTTAGTAACTTCAACCCACTTTACAAGATCTCATCTAAACACTGCTGCTAACAGAAATGTGCCAGAAATTTGGGATAGTGTTTATTTTTTTATTTTCTTTAATATAATCCATTATAATCCATATTTTTAGATATGATAAATATTCATTTTATGCTATAAAAGTTGCCAATGAATACTTCTGTCTCTTGGATTTGCAATTAGTTTATTGTTTTGTTTAGTTAAATTAGATCGTAAGGCCCTATTTTGTGCATTTCTTATCAGTATTTTTAATAGTTTATTGTTAAAATGGTTAATTACTGTTTGTGGGTATACTATTATTTATTTATTAATTTATTATTTTTTTTTTAATGGGATGCCCCTTGAGATGTGCCATCGCGTTTTCAAGGGGGCCCGAAACAACTATTAGGAGTGTCACCTAGTGGGCATCGCGTCCCAGACCAGAAAACAGGCTGTAACTTTTTAAATACTAAAAAAGAAACTCAGTCTTCAACGTGAACACAAAGCTCAAACACAGCTTCATCTGTAAATCAGATGTTGTCAGAGCTAAAAGTGCAGTAGGTCCAAGATTCAGATATGGTTCACAGCACAAAGCATTTGTGCACTGAAGAGCCAAAAGACAACGCAACTGCCCATCTAGCTTCACCTGAAACACAGTCAAATGTATTTAAGCCTTCAGGGGACGCTCTCAAGTCACAGCGGCAGCAGCAGCAACTCCTCGAGGGGGGCCAGACCTTCCGCACTTGGCCCCTCATTCTGCTCGCTGAGTATAAGTCCCCCAGCACCAGAATACTCCCTCTAACTGGTGTCATTAGACTCTTAGATGTCACTGAGTGATGGTCAACATGAAACAGGCCCAAGCCAAATTAAAGCTATAGGCTACAACAACACAGCACATGATCTCCTCCACACTTATCGTAAAAGGTGCATCTGGTGATTATGCAGGTGTCACAAGCCATGCGGGTCAAATAACCCTCATAAACAAACTGATGATGTCCGCTGTTGCCCAGCTAAAGCTTAAAATCCACCTCTGTGTGACAGAGACACAGTTTCATCCTGTTCTTATATCATATGGCTCTCTGCAGATCTGTGGCAAAGTCCAGAGTTCTGTTTCTTTCCAAATTAACTCAATGGATCCTCAAGTTGGACAACTCCAGTCTGCATTCGCGTTGTTTCCCAGACATCTGCAAGCCGGAGTCAAAAACCTGCTCAGTGAAGTAAAAGGACGCTTAAGTCTTGCCATAGTTGCAGTTTTGTGCTGCTGACATAATCTTATTGTTTTGAGTGTTATACGAAAGATAATCTTCTCTCCAAAAGTAGGTCCATGAAAGTTTGCTTTAGCTGTAAGTGCCGCTACTGACTATTGTAGTCACGTGACACACACAACAGTGTGAGACACTGGAAGATGAAGAAGAGCTGCTCTATGTTCAGATAAAAATGTCTTTGCTCATTTATTCAACACACAAAAAATCGCATCGAAAAGCAAATCATAACACAACTTTCAGTTATCGGTGAGAAATAATTTACTGTACTATTTGATTTTGACGATATGTGTTCCAAAGTGCTGCATTTACAATATGCTTTTTTATGTAAAAGACAAAATTACAAAATTTACCACAAATAAGTCACATATTCCAGCTGTAAATAGCAAACGATCTACCTCGAATACACAGATTGAGTATCATTCTTCTTCTTTCAAATCTGGAGGATTCCTTGATTGAAATGGGATGCTAGTATTATCTGTTCCTGAAAGGAGTTCAAAGCCAGTATTTCACAGTTGATGACAGAGCAGTGCGTTGTGGTGAGTCAGAGTGAGACATAAAGAGTGATAGAGGAGAGATGTTTGATAGAGCTGAAGGAGGACTCCAGTCAGCTCGGGCCGCTCTCCTCGGGCCTGCTATTTAAGTGTGTACAGACTTAGCAGCAGCCTCCACAGCAGCTGCTGCAACGACCGGGTCATTTACATATAAATGAAAGTTGCCGATCACACGCTGCTGACCCCATTTATTTCAGCGGACAGACAGACAGGCAGCCAAGGCAAGCGCCTGCGAGTTGCCGAATTACTTCAAATTACCGCATTTCCATCTCCACATCAGCCCTGTCAGGCCCCGCAACTATGGCACGGGCACTTTTTTGCTTCCGTCTCTCCCTGCACCAGCGGCAGGTCTGGGCTCTAATTGGCGGTGGTGAATTTAAAGGACCTGTCTTGGGTTGAGGCTGTCACCACCAGGACAGCAAAGAAAAACATGGCTAACGCATCACTGGCAGTTAGCATGCTACACAAACAGCTAACTCTCTACATCTCCATGAGCAGCCGCAGCAGTCTCTCCCTACTCATCCACACTTCTAACTTTACGTTCTAAACCTTAATTCCTAATCCTGTGCCCATCCACATGTATTTTTTCCGGCTGTCATGTCCTCCTTCCAGATGACATATTCGTGGCAGCGGTTTGCGTGAGCATCTGGATTAGAATCCTTAGCCATATGTCCTCCCAACGTCTGCATCTCACTTCCTCTGTGCACATGCTATTAGGCTCACATACACACTTAAGCACCTCTCTGCTCCACATCTCCAGGTTTTACAAGACAGATTAATGCTACCGGCTCGCATGATCTTAATGGGACAGCTGTGTCCTTTTCCTCACTCGTACATGGATGGCTATCAAAGACTCCCCAAAACACCACTGTACAGACACAGGGTGGATATGGCACTAATGCTTTTCTTGGCTTGGGCTCAGTCTATAGACCTTTATGTGATTTGACACAGACAAATTTAAGTATCTACTAAGCCCAGTATAACTTAAATCACACTGGTCTTTTCTTGGTCCCCTAGATCTGTTATCTTCTGTCGTAAGAATAGTGTCATTGTAGACTTGCTTACTGGTACTTTCCTATCTGGAATGCAGTACCTATAGCTGTATTTTTTGTTTATCAACACGGCGATGCGCGTGCACGCCACCTCTAGAAGAGCCGCCGCTCATGGACACAAAAAGTGAAACAAGTCGAACTGACTACAAGAGTTTATCACTGCGAAAACAAAGTTATGCTGCTAAATCAACATTTGTGAACGAAATTCGACCCTACAGAACTTAAAAGTTACATTGAGGTGACTGAAAAAACTGCGAGAAAAACACTGTCTCAAGCTTCATCAGACAGACGTCTGTCAGACCCGTTCAGACCTGATCGAAACAGCTAGCTCTCGTCCCGTTTTGTTGTTTTATTCAAAGTTTCCCCAGCTAAGCGGATGGAGAGTAGCTTTTTCTGCATAACACATGCGCAGTAGAGCGGAAAGTGACATCGACTGAAAATCCCTCTATTTTGCATGTTTTTAAATTAAACTGATCTATGTATTTTGTGTTCTGTCAACTGTGGCCTCATGTAATATTAGTTTAAATGTCAAAGTCAGACACCATGTCAGTCTCTGGAGGCGGAGAATCGCCTGCATGATCCCATTGAAATAGGAAGTTAAAACCATTCATTGGAACACGCTTCATGGATAAAAATCTGTTTTATGTAACAAAATGTCCATGATAACAAGCAGGAAGAAGCTCCAACAAACCAGGAAGCATGCGCACTCAGAGCAAAGATGCACATTCAACAAAAACAACCAAATAGAAAACATGGCCAAAATAATTACATAGCAGGCCTTTAAATATTTAATTTTGATGACCCAAAACATTATGTTTGCATGGCTTTTGGGTTAAATTCAAAACAACACCTTCCAATTATAAAGATGATGTTTTTGACTGTCAAACTCTTTCTGATTGGCTGAGGGCGGAGCTTACGACACCTGAGTAGAATGAGAGAAAAAACAACCTAAGGCAGTTATGCAATGAGACTGTAGTTTTGTTTATTTGTGTATCTTTTAAATAAGTTGAATTATGTTTAGTAAATGTTGTTATTTTCTACTCTGTCTGTTATTACTGCATCGCCCTAAGCCTATATTTGTGTTTTGTCCCATTCTTGGTTAGCCAAGCAGAGATATTTCATTAAAGGCGGGTGCTGTTGGCGTCTGGCTGTTGTAAGTAAGGAACGACATCAGGGAAACAGAAAAGCTGAGATCCTCAAGCTCTTCTCTGTAATTAGTCCAGATTGATGCGACCAGTGAACATGCTGGTAATCAGTGTTGCTTTTATTTGTGTAATGGTGGTACAGGGATCAGAGGCAGCCTGACCCGGTGCGATCATTAGCAGCAGCTCAGGCGTCTCTTCCGAGCTGGTGTTCGCACTCAAGGAAGTGTCACTCGACTGCTCCGTCAGTTCTTGTGTCGATTTGTGTGTGTATGCACTGTTAATGTCACTTATAACGGATGAAGAGATGATTGTAATACAGGTAGTAAACCTCTAAGCTTCACTCAGTACTACATTTCACAGAAGGGTTGATAACTGGACAGTGCTGGAATATTAAAGGAGGAGGTGAAGGGACTGGAGAGGTCCATTGTAATTGGTTTGACAGCAGGTGTTTGTGATAATCCGGACAATCCATAATGACATTGGCCACTGTGGTGAGCACTAGGGCTGGGCATTGAAAAACGTTTCTTATTTGGAACCAACCGAAAATGTTTGGGAAATACTGGAACCCAAAACACGACGCACTTTAGGTTTTTCAGTTTCTTGGCTTTAAATCTCTGCGTGAATTTGCAAACAATAGAAACATCAGGCCAGATGCGCTTTCTGAAATAACAAATTTCACTCAGCCATTTGCGCACTCCACAATTCACTTCTTACTTCTTCCAAACAAACTGCGTGAGCTTAGAACTGCACCTGAACAAACTAACAGCACGATTCACGTCTCACTTCTCTCAAACAGACTGTGCGGGAGCTTATAACTACGTCATGCAGCTGCAAGTCTCACAAGCAAAGCACAACTTGTCGGAAATTAAGAAACAACAGGTCCATATTCAATTAAAAACACTGTCTTCTGTGCAAGCCTTTCTGTCAAAAGTCTGCATGTTGAGCTACACAAATCTATGTTCACAGTCTGAAGTTTACACATAAGAATGTTGCTGTAACATCCTCCTCCTCAATGCTGCAGTTGAAATCATAATTCCAAATGTAAACAGCTGTGGTGCATGCGATGGTCCAAGTAAAATAGGGATGCACCGATACCACTTTTTCTGATTCCGATCCGATACCGATACTTTGTTTTCCTGTACTCGTCGATACCGAGTACCGATACCGATACCAGGCATTATTTTTCTTGAGAGCTCCTGAAGCTGTTGTAACTCTCATTATTGGTTATATTGAGGTAACATCACAACATTCTCCATTTCAATACTTTAAACAGATGGAGAGCAGCTAAAATTATTTTGCTTTAAGTCATTTTTTGCTGTAATAAAGAAAGGAAATGGCTCTGGTTATTAACAGAAATCACCACATTGTAAATGCTTGTCCTTTAAGCAGACAGCCTTAAAAGCTCTGGATAAGATTTTTATAAAAGCATGTCTTGTAGCCTACTAGTTGCACACTGAGATTTTTATTTGTTAGACAGTTGTAAATCGCTCCAAAATGCATTAGAATACAATATTCCCTATTTATTTAGAAGCACAGTGAGACTTCTGCGTCTCCTTTCTCACATCTGCGCTCCTCCGCAGCGCTTAGCATTAGCCGCTTTAGCACAACAGTGAGTTTTACTTCTGTCACCACGGCCACACTTTGGCCAATATGGACATGCTATACCTCTTTTGAAAGCTTACATTATGCACTGTTCAGGCGCTAGATTAGTTAATCAATTGCAATAAGTCACAATGCGAGCACAAGCATACAAGCGCCAGCTACACTGAGCTAATTTAGCTGCTAAATATCATAAACAGCGAGTTTTCCTCCTGTCACCACGGCCACGCTTTGGACATAATAGACATGCTATACCTCCTTTGAAAGCTTACATTCTGCACTGTTCAGCCGCTAGATTTGTTTCTCAATTGCAATAAGTCATAATGCATGCACAAGCGTAGAAGCGCCAGCTACACTGTCACGTTAGCTGCTACATATCATAAACAGTTAGCCTACGGCACACTGGGTGCCTGCAACTGACAACATTTAGAAGATAAAAATGTTTTCTTTCTTCATGTGTCACATCTGATATTAGGTGATTTAGTCTGTTTGAGAGTTGACTTTAGGCTCATGTGAGATAATATGAACTGTTCATGCAGAGCTCACTGCAGCAGCTGAGAGGCTGCAAGTCAAACAAGACTCCACATGCAGCCAAGTGGTATCGGTGCCTGTATCGGGACCAATTGTACGAGTACGAGTACGAGTACTAGGCACTGGTATCGACCCGATACTGGTATCGGTATCGGTGCATCCTAAAGTAAAAGAAAAGTATTCCAGTCTTCTCCATTTCTCTTAAAGTTAAATGTCAAAAGCAAATGTGTCGCTTTTTTGTTACAGTGGCGAGAAAGTGAAAGTAAAACTTAAAGCGCACCAGCACTTGAGGAGCAGCTGATTCATTTGCATTCCCTTTTTTTTTTTGTAACTGAACAGTCTGGACACGTGTTTTAAAATATAGTTTGACATTATGTAACATTGTTAAAGGCTGAAAAAATAGTTTAAAAAGAAAGCAAGAACCGGGAAAAAAAAAAAAAAGTTAAGGAACCAGTCTCGAAAGCAAGTATTGTTAAAGTACTGGCATTAAAAAAAATGTAACGTGACCAGCCCTAGTGAGCACAATTTTGACCGGACACTTGCTAACTTAGTTTGTACTAAAATTGCAAATCGTGCATGTTCTTGTGGTAGGGTTCATATCACTATTGTATGTAAAGCTCTCTCAGGTAAAACCAGGCGAAGCTATTTAAATGTATATTTTGCCTTAATAATATATTCCTGGTTCAAACAGTGTGTGCGCATAAGTTAAATAGTAGGAAATAGGGGTCGAAGGTGACTAGAGGCAGCCACTTAAAAAGAGCCTCTCCACTTTCATGTTAATTAATTAATGTACAGTGGTGTTTTTTTCTGTGGACGTGAAGTTGCCCCTGGAGACGGCTGTGCTGGGAGCTGGAAAATGTCACCAGTCCCACTCACACAAGGACTGCTGTTGCTAAGGATGGGTCAGTAATTAAAGCGGAAGGTGAAATCTAACAACTGTTGATCCTGCACTGGGAAAGACACAAACATTGAGGCCTTCTTTAGGTTTGTAAGATATAACTGGAAAAGTAAAAAGCTACTTAAGAAGAAGTGCCTGTTTCTCCTGTTTTTCTCATGTTCCTGATAAAGATGTAGCTTAGGGCATGATCACAAGTCAATATCAATTAACAGCAATTAACAGAGATTACAGTATATAATGGATGACAGCAATCTTTGTTGGACACGATAGGGTCGTGTACAGTTCTAGTGGAACTGTATGTCGATTTTTTTTACAACAGCTTGTTTGAAATACTTTCTGCGATCTGAACAATCTGATACCAGCTCTTTTGGTAGAGGAATTTAATCATTATTTAATCATGGCCTTTGAAATACAAGGCAGGTCCTAAAAAGTTTTAAACAGTTGAATGTATTTTCTATGGGTACTACTTGTTTTTTATTATGTACTGTATATAGAAATGGGTTTAAAGTCTTGCAATAAAAAAGATTAATTAAGATTGAGATTGTTCCTTGTCATTGTCACATATTTTGGTGCGTTTTTGTCAGTCTGAGAAACAGAGATTTCTTCTTAAATCGTTCAGCAAAAATGGGAACTTTTGATGGAATTAATAAATGGGCAGAGAAAATATTACTGAACAAAGCATGACCGTACTGAAATTGAAAGTTCTCTTTGCAGTCTCAAATTTGAAATATACAGGTCTTAAAAGTCTTTCAAATATCAAATTATTTGTATTGTGTATCTGTTTTCAATTTATGCAGTTTTCCAATTGCCCATTGTGTAGAGTCATACAAATTTTCTTGCTGATTGCAGCTTTAATTTCCTTGTTGGAAGAAGCTATAGCTGAGGGATTCAATCACTGCATGACCTAGATTCTGCATCTTCTTCAACTTACAGCTTCAAACTTTTGGGAGTGAATTTTAAACCCAGCGAGATAAGAGAGAAACATTTTAAGTCTGGCTTTTACAGTACTGTACGGTCTTGTGTGACATGCTGTTATGCATTTCTGGAAGATGAAGCTTGAGTTAAATATGCAAATGGATAAATCCTTCCTTCATCTTCATCACTACTTCTTTTACCGCTATACTGTTCTGTGTTTTTTTGAGCCTGTTCAGCACACTTCTCATACTCACACCATATGTGTTTTTACCGGTCTGCTTTTAAATGAAACATAGGAAAGTATTAGTGCTATGAATTATGGCTCTACTAGTTCCCACAGCATTGCAATGTCTGCGATGGTAATGAGCACTTAAAACAGCCTGGGTGCCGTTTCAGAAGGAGGGGGTAGAGAGGAATTTAAAAATGCAAAAGATCCCGAGTTTAGTTTAAGAGTGAGCCAGCGACTGTGTGGAGCCAGAGAGCTTAAAAGGAGAGCAGAAAGTTAGTTGAACAGCTTTGCAGTGATTATATAATATCTGCGTGCATTGGGACTAAACATGGCGCCAAATGTATGGCTCACTCTGCAGAAGTTTTCTTTGGGATGCCTCGTGCAACCGGCTGTGAAAGAGGGAAACACAGAGACCTTGAAGGCATTTTAAATCGTAGCTGTCCTACTGTCCTACCTCAGGCTAACCTCCAGCAGCCCCAGCGATGTAGTGTCAGCAATGACATTGGGATTCTATTAGCAGGTTGTGCGAGGCGCTGGCCCCCTGCCCTGTGGTGAGACCTACCATTGATCTGTCATGGGAGATGGCTGCTCCCTGCTCCCCGCTCCCATAGGGCTCAATTTGAACCTTTCCAAAAACCAGGCCCCAAACCTCGGCTTGAAAATCTACCTGGGGAGCAGAGGGAGGACAGCGCCGGCTCAAGGTCGGACGTGACGCTGGCGTGTGCCGATAAAGTCAACTGGGTACACCCGACACACCATAATGGCCAGTGAAAAGCCGGGTTATTTGTTATTGATTCCCAATGAGAAAAATCACCGCCTCTATATACTGTTGTTTATGGCTGACTGGAGCTGATGTGAGCGTACAAAGGCTTTCTCTGAACTATCTCCTTGACTCCTGAGTTCTGCTTTGAATTGCAGTGTAGAGGTCCGTTCTCTTCGCTATCCTCATTTGTATTTTTACTGGATTACCCGGATGTGCAACCTGAACCCACTTACACACGTCACTTAGTGTTTGTTGAAGTTAGCAGAGACAAGCCCTCATCAAGTTTCAATGAGTGAGTCTGTGGCTAAGTGGCTACTTGTCATGTTTATTTATTTCATTTTTGCCCCATTCCCTCATGATGTCTCTGTTTGCTGTCCAAGCTGTTTAGAAAGCAAAAGATGTCTTGGAGGAGACAAAGGGTAATAATGTCTGTTGTCAACAGATTCTCATCCCAGGGCGTGGGGCAGCCATGTTTGATTACTGGCCCATTTCACTTACTTGTGAGATGGTCTCTGTTTAGTTTATAAGATAGTGCTAACCATCCTGCATGAATATTGGACAGTTAAGTCAATATCAATATAGTCTCAAATTGCAGCCTGCAGACAGAAGGCTGGGGGTGGGTGGTAGTTAATGGACTATTGGACTAGGTAGAACTGGCTTTACACATTTTGTCAGTGTTTTTGAAAAAACTTTATGAATAATCAGCAAGAGAGTATTAGAGCTTGGTAGTTTTTTTCAAAAATAAGGAAAGAATTTGCTTGAAACTTAAACGTTTACTTTTGGATATTTATGTCTACTTTAGTTAGAGCCACCAAGTCCTGTAATGTGAATAAATATTAAGTGGAGTTTAGCATTCATTTTATTACTAATAATATTATTATTGCAATTGTGAGAAGTTTGAGGTGCCTAGAGTTCAATGACAGCCTTTGGTTCCATTGATGTTTAAATTTGCATGTATCGTGCAATCCCAAAGTGTCCTCACAGAACATTATAGAATGCCTTGAGCTATATTACGCCTTGGGAATGTGAGCGAGCTGGTAATGTACAACACCAGCTGTCATGTGTTGCACACACTTGTGAATTCTTCTACATCAAGTTATTTTTAGATTTAGAGCGACTCGAGCACATTCTGTTAGAGCCAAGAGAGGTTAAACACACAAAAATGAATACATTCTGAGAAATTGTGTTTACATATTTTCACAAGGTCTTTAAATCCTTTTTGACTTGAATGGTTTAAATATGGTGGGTGTATGTGAATTAACAGAGTGGGAGTACAAACAGGAGAATATTGAAATTGGCTCCACGGGCGATACTGGGCAACGACACACTTCCTGCCACTGCTATATTTTATATGTATGAAAATCTCTCACGGATCCATCATATACATTATAGATGAGGGCTCCCGTTCTGTGCCCCAGTCACTGAAGCAGAATTTTCCATGATATGCACACCCACCCACCGCCACCATCTCCTCCTCCTTCCCTCTGCCTCCATATGCCCTCCCATTGGAGCACTGTTTCATCCCTCACCGGCTGCCTTTCATCCTACTCCAGCTCTTTGGTCTCCTATCATTTCATCCTTCCATAAGTCAAAGCTTACATCTCTACTTTCAGCCATCAGTCCATCCTTCCTTCACTTACTCGCCCCACCCCCATTGTACGGAGCTGTGACCATGTGACCAGAGAGGACCGCGAGCCTGCCGGGCCTTCCCCACAGTGCCACCATACGTTGATTTGTCTCCTCCGGTTCCATATTGATTTTGTTTTAAACAAGGGAGAAAATACAAGAAGAATGAGGTGCCGGAGGTGACATGGAATAAAAGAAGTAAGAGGGGTGAGAGGAAGAAATGAGAGAGAAGGAAAAGAGCTTCTATGCATCAGATCTATGGTGGTTCCAGGTGGGTTCAGAGTATTATCAGGAGGTTGCTCTATAAAGGATGAACTCTAAAGATGAATAGGCTCAGGGAGAAGAAGATGAGGAAATGTGTTATTTAAAATCTCCTTTATATTCCCAACCTTAAATGAGTTCAGGGTTGGCTGTGTGGCAAATGCCTTTCACTCGACATCATGGTACAGTCACTGCCTTAAAATGATTCTCTGCTTAGTTCAATTTAAGTTGTGTGCGGAATAATCGATCCCCCCATTAATTCTACTTAGCTGGGTTTCACAGTACAAGCCCGGGCTTGACTGGTCCACCAAGGCCGGCGCTGCTGAGTGCTGACCTTTACACGGCTCCGAATGCCATTGATTTTCAGCAGGACTTATTTCATGAACTGGGCTTTGGGACAGGGCAACCATATGAAGATGGACTATGAGGCCAAATCACTTCCTACGGTGCTCGCCATTTTCTTCTGCTCCATTCTCTGGATATTGGAATACTGTATATAGCCTATTGGCTGGGCTCTGCGGGTGGTAAAGTCTGAGAGCAAAATAACATCCCCTGTGTGACCCTCCCCCTGCGCTAAGAGCCCTCATCTTCACCAAGACCTTATGCTTTAGGCTTTGTGTATGCATGTTCCTGTCTGTGCTCCCATGGACGAAGTCTGCATTGTTAAGTGCTTTACGATGGCTTTCATTGTGACAGAGCCCCTTGGTAATTCCACTGAGGAAATAATGCAAAGCACAGGGTGTGAACAAGCCATTAGAGCTCCCAGGACTGCCCTCAGAGCCAAAGAATTGAAGAAAACAATTCTGACCTCATGCAACTATCGCCTTAACATCTACAGCACCACTGCATGCACAAGGGGAAAGAATGAGGCCAAGTTAATGCTCATTTCAGCAAGATTTAAGCTCCTACGCAAGACAGCAAAAACACTAATTCATACAACAATGTGTTCTGATGAGGACTGGCAAAAAGAATTAATTAATAAAAAGCACACGCTGAAAGTATAAGGAGAGGCACAAGTTCATTCGGAGTGCAGCCTTTTGCTGCCTCTCAGTCTGCCCTTCCCTCCTCTTAGCATAGATTAACTGTATATCACTGACTGTTGACTGTGGAAACCTATTTAACTTTAATACCCTCTCATGAATACATGCATGCTTACAAATGCCCCACGACGATAGCTACTGGGGCAGAAAGGGCTTTGGGTCATCATGATGGTGGGTTTAAGCTGAGCTGCATTTTTCCTCTAAATTGAAGAAGACATGGCCTGTTGCTTTTGTTAAGTCAATAAAATAGGCCCATAGGACCAGAACTAGAGCCAATTGTAAAGGCAGTTAACTTAAAGAGAAGATGGTAATGTGGACAGCATGTAGTGCAACCAGTTAATGAGCAGAAACTTGTCATAAATGACAAGATTACACATGAGAATCAAAGTCTAATGCTTTGAAAATAATCTGGTTGTATAGGAAGAGCATTGCTATGCTATTGCATCGTCGCTAAATTCACATACACAGAATACAGAACTGCAGCAATAGAAAGCAAGCCCTTAGACCCAGCTGGACTGAATATGACGAGACATGGTGCAATGTGAGTAAGCTAAGCACTGCTTAAAATACTAATCCTCGTACAAAACTCAGCCTCTGCAAACAGGTTCTTCCACAAAAAAAGATGTGTGCAAATAACAGTATTTTACAGAAACAGTATTCATTGAAGTGTACATTGTTATTTTGATTTACCCAAAAAGTAAACAGAGCACAGTTTTGTCTGCTGAGCCACTTCAAACCCTTGCAGTGAAATAAGCCACCCAGGGCTAGGGTTAGGAGTTGGCACAGACACATCCAATGTGTTTTCCGCTCCAGTACTTCTTGTTCTCACTTCGTCAGAATGTGTTTGCTGCAGATTAGGGGAAATGGCGAGAGGTCAGGCAAATGTGCTGCTTGTTGGGCCCCCAGGTTCTACGTAGTTCAAGGTTGAAGCAGACACACTGAGAGGGGGCTTTGGGTTTATTTAGCAAATTTCACTGTGTTGCAGCATCAAGCTTTGGGGGGAGGAGACGAGAGACAGCTCTGGAAGACAGGACTGTCCCTATTGTTTGATGCTGAATGTGCTTATAGACAAGCAGGGATTTTCTGTAAGTGTCAGGATGAAACATAAGCAGGCTTTACAGCCAAGGGCCGCAGTGGCAGAGAGTGATGGGCCCTGCACAAGTTGCAGGTGACAGATTATGTGTACGTGTGTGCACAGTGTGTGGAGGAGCCTGGTGTATTGATATGCTGGGAATGAGGCTCGGAGCAGATGGACAGGGCAAGCTGGCCATGTCCATCCCTAAGATTTGGCCCTGTCTCACTGTCCCCCTTTGATGGACGCACAAACATACTGGTGTTGGAGGACACCAACTCTAGGATGCTTCTATACTGTAGCATGGCAAATGGCTGATCATCTTGTCATCAATCTCCAGCCTGGGACTCTGGTGTAGCTGTGGCAGATGTGTCTGCTTAATGAGACCAAATGGAGAAGTCCTCCAGTGGCAAATCACATTAGACAGCAACATTCAGAGAAAAGGTTTGGTTCTCTGAGAATAAATGCAACAAAATGCTGGGCTCACATGTCTAACCTGCTCCCTGCCATGTTTTTTACAGAATATGCTGTGTTTGTCCCTGTCAGTGTGACGCCCACACAACTCTGCCCATCTAACATGGCTGACTGCAAAGCCATCTCTCCTCTACCATCCATCTCTATTGTCCTCTGGCTTCTTCTTCTGCTCCTTCACTTTCCAAACAGCCCTGGCACATGGAGTGGGGGGTAGAAAAGTGCAAGTGCTGGTGAATTGCTAATAGGCAATCATAGTGTTGAGGACAAGGATGCCTACCAGAGGTCTAGGGACCATTAAAGAAACGTCAACTCGGCATAGGTATGCCAAGAATTATGAGTGAGTGGGCAGGCAACACTTCTTGGCTGCTATTGGTCAAGGCAGCAGGCCGTAATCTGTCACAATCCTGGAGTTGCTGTGACAGCAGTGGGAGCATTCGAGGCTCAACACATGGGGTAAGGAAACATGCAGCTAGCAGGCATCTGCGAGATGTGTGTAAGCCACTGACTTTTTTGGCCAAAAGGTTGTGGTCAATGCATTATCACTGCAGAAAAAGCTGCTATCTTATATCTTGGATATTTTGTTGCTGACTGAAATTATGTCAGATAATCTTGAATTGTACAAAACTGCAAAAGTAAACCAAACATCTCAGCTACAAATGCTCTGTATGGCATGATGGCATGTGTATAATTGTATTTATTGGTTTTATTGGTGATTCTGTTGTGCTGAGTAAGGATAGATTCTGAAACCAAGTATTATTATGTCATTGATACCTTTGTTTTAGCCCAGAAATAGCTAGTAGTTCAGTTAAAATGTTGTCAGGCTACACACAACAACTGCTTCCAGATACAGTATAAAACATAAGAGAGTCTTTGGGTAAAAAGGTCTGTGTCAGTAGTTCTGTCATGGCACTTCCACAATGCATGCTGAGAAAGTCAGTGGTGGTCCTCTGAAGCCAGCAGGTTGGTCTGTCATCATGATGTTATCTGTGGAGGGACAGTTCCTTCAGCTTAAAGCACATCAAACGCCACGTGCAGAAGGACATAGGAGTTAGTGTGTGTGAAGACTTAAGCCTCCAGTGTGCTGTGCAGATAAGATTCATTAGATAGGTGGGCAAATGCGGCAGAGAGGCACACACAGGGAGAGAAGAAGGAGAGCTGGAGCCTGCTGCTGCTCCAGCATTTGTTGACACGTATTTACAATGAGTCTCCCACTGCTTCACGCATTACAGTAACAGGCCATGTCAATAGCTCTTTGGGTTTGAAAGGCAGCTGGCCAAAGATGGCTGGCAGTGATGGCCTTTTTCTGATAAGCAAAGTGCGTCTCTGAAGACAGGGAGAGAAGACTTTAGCCCTGTTTCCATAGGCTTGGCCTGGATGGGTACGTTACGGTCCTATGCTGACTTGTTCTGCCCTGCTTGCTGGTCCATAGTGAGCGGCTTTTGGCACTGCTTTCACAGTGGACTCTGAAGCAGACCCTTTAGGCACGAGTGGCCAAGAGAAAAGACAGGCTCAGGCAAAAACCAAACAGAAAAGAGCAGATCGAAACATGAAATAATGATCTAAATGATCCTGTAACAAACTGGGGTATTTCCAGTGATGAAAACTTTGTGTTATTCCGATAGACTTAACAAAGTAAAGCTATCACATTAGCAACAGCTGTTTTCTGTTTGTCAAGGCCAAACACTGTAAATATGTCCAACATAGTGGTTAGAGCTCTGGCTTCCCAAGGAGGTTGAGGGTTCGACTCTCGGGTCCGACCATATCAACATCTCATGGTCTCTCTGGGTGGAGTTTGCATGTTTTCTTTGTGTCACCATGGGTTTTCTCCTGTTACTCATGGTTTTCTCCCATCTCTAAAAACATGCATGTTTAGGTTAATTGGGCATCACTGTAAATTTCCCCTGGTGAGTGAATGAGAGAGTGAACGGTTGTCTGTCTATCCCTGCGATGAGTTGGCCAATGTCCAGGGTGTTCGCCCACCTAAGGCCCAAAGTTACTGGGATAGGCTCCAGTCATCCACGATCAGGATTAGGCGGTAGAAAATGAATGAATTAATGATCCAACCTCAAGTAAAATAAATGAAAAAAACGTGAAAATAAATCGGATTGTGACAATAAATCGGAAGTAGCTTCTTGTACATCAACCTTGTTTACACCAAACGTTGCTAATGTTACTTTGTACAGTATAAACATTATGTAACTCCATTCCAAATAGCATTTAACAAACTTCTTTTTCACCATTTCTGAAAAAAAAAAAAGTATTTTTCTGCATTTAGGCCCACATTAGTCTGTCGATTTCAAAGCACTGTAAAAAACAAAACAAAATAAAAGTGCACTGTGTAACTTGGAGGTGATATTCCAAGCCTTGGAGTTACCCACTTTTGTAACTTCAGACCTAAACTTAGCCATTAACCCCAAATAAAACCTCCTGTGTGCCCTGAACCAAAACGTGTATCAAGGAAATGTAACTTGTAAAAGACACGCAAGAATAGGAA
The DNA here is from genome assembly GCA_038363315.1 of Mugilogobius chulae. Classification (NCBI taxonomy): domain Eukaryota; kingdom Metazoa; phylum Chordata; class Actinopteri; order Gobiiformes; family Gobiidae; genus Mugilogobius; species Mugilogobius chulae. The sequence continues at coordinate 32,469,949 of CM076412.1, read as the reverse complement.
CAAGCGTCGCCATGATGGTATAGACGCGCAATCCATGAGAATACTTTAGTAGTTAAACATGTTCTTCTCCACGGAGACATCTATTTTTAAAGCCTTAACTACTGTGCAACATTCGATAGGCACATGGACAAAAGGCAATTGCAGATCTTCACCAAAAATCTTGCACACTGTACCTTTTAAGGAAGTATCATATTTGTGTAAAGAACCAGAAGTAACAAAAGTAGGACAATGGCAGGCTCATGGATAGGGACAGGGCTGTCAACCGATTCATCAGATACCACAAATGAGTTGGCTTTGATGTGTGACATTCACCTTCATAAAATCTCGATGAGACTCTGAATAAAGTGGGCTGTAGCAGTTATCGGGCGACTGGGCACTCCGGCTGCTAACGCTACCGCAGGCGGCAAGATGGCGGTCTGAAACTGGACTTGTGGGAAGCCGTTAGCAGAAAGGAGAGGAAAACGAAGAACTTGGACAGCACCAGGCAGCAGAAGGGCTAATGGTGTTAATCAGAGATGTGGTGGTGCTAGAGGAAATGCTGCAACAGATTGTGCTCATGAATGCTAAATGTTTTACAAGAAGTATTTATTGAAACAGACGGGAATCAAGCCACAGGAGTCATTATTCTGTGCTATTTGTCCTAAGCCTGAATAAATCTAGAGACTGGGTCAGTATATGTATTGAGCATACGAAAGTAAAAATATATGTTATAATCTGGTGCAATGACAAACTGAAATGATCGATAAATACATATTGTATTGCAAAAATATAGAGGTCACAAGTCAATAATGCATCTCAGATTTCAATAACATTTAGCTTCCATTGTGTATATGTATTGTTTATTATGTACAGGTTACAAAAGTTACAACTACATAGCAAAAAGGGATGACATTTTCTTTTTAGCTCAAGTCTAAACAGGAAAAATGTTGATTTCGCTTTAAGAAAGTATTGAGAGTAAACTCTGTAGCTGTCTCTGCAGCGACAAGAGTAAATATACCAAATGTGCTATTCTTCCAGGAGCTGATGCTTGTGTTGTTTTTAAATCCAAATGGTCTGTGCACATGAACAAATGTAGCTGAGGTCTGCAGGTAACTGTCAGTGCAAGTCAGCGTCTCAAGCTCTAAATCCTGTTGGTTCTGATAGGAATCCCTGGGCTCATAGTCACTTCCATCTCCTGACTGATGCTTCTTATCAGGTCCACCACAGTGCTGCCGCCAGCATATTTCTACATATGGATATCCAAAGACTCCGGCACGTACCTCACTCACATGCTTCCCAACTTGTGTGCATAGCAGAGTTCACTCCAATATATACCGTACCTATTATGAAAGATTAATTCATTTTTATTAAGGTAGGTGTTGTTGAAATAAGGATATGAAAGAGCCACAGGCCATATTTATATAATTGGATGTAAGCTATAGCAGCATGTCTGTTATAATACTGGACATACGGACAGCTAAGCAGTCCTCATGCTCTCACTTATTGCTGAATAACACAATTTATTTAGCCTTTGCTCACATTTATGTTTCAACAGTTTGGAAGGTGCAATATTTCCTGGTAGGACAAGATGTGCTCTACTTGCTTGTGATGCTATTAAGCCTGATGTCCTTCTCTAACAATGTTATGAAATGTTTTATTGTTAATAGACTATTATGGCAATTGCAGTGAAGGACTTCATAACTGTAAATTATTACAGTATTGCTATCTGGCTCCCTCTGTCTCTCTACTGAACCGTGGCGCTCTGCTTCCTGCTGCAAACTGTACAGTACAGATTTATTAGCTAAAGCTGGGGCTCCTGGACAGTCACCACTCAGCACTCCCTCAGATCAATAATTGGAAATATTAATTATATCAGCAGAGGCAGAGCAGTCATAGGGGGGCTGTTTATACTCCTGTTATAGAGCAGTGCAGCACTGAGCTCTGATGGGCCACTAATACTTATTAATGATCCCAGCACAAACATTACTCTATATTAAACCTGAGTGAGAGCCACAAGACACTGCACATACGCCATGGCTATTAGATATATTTTATTGCTCAACTGTTTGTTGTGGGGATTTTCATTTCTGGTCTGGCTTCAGTAAAAATCATAACATCTTTGTATAATTTCATAAATCTCATGTAGGTACTTTTTTTGTAACATTTCATAGTATTGTTCTTTTGAAAATAATTAATATCATAATTCAAAAAAGCTAAGCATTCAAAAGCAAACTGGGCGTCTGTTTTCCAACCGTGCTTGTTACTTGTACTTTCCCTCATAATGTTTTGGGCTCATGCACAAAGCTGTTTCATCAAGTCAACCACGTCACCATCAGTGTCATATACACACACTCGCTTCTTATGAGTTTGTGGTCAGTCCAGACATTCTGCAGTGGCCTTATTTTTATAACACGTTTTTGAGTAAAAACAAAGTATGCTCTTTTACAGAGAAGGAAATGCAGCTTTAATAATGTACAAATTCCAACCAGAGGTTAATTGTTGCTCCCTATACATAGTGAATGGTCTGATTGGTAATGAGCTTTTCCCAGGAGTGTTGCTGCCTGCAGTAACTGGAGACTCCCCCACCCTGCTGAGTCCCACTGAACCCCACTAGTCCTGAACTCATTACTGCAGTAGATAGTGCCAGCAGCACACTCCAAGTCCTGCACTACTAACAGGCCAAGCCCTCATCACACTGCTCCCACTCACTCCTAGTAATTTGATATCAGACAGTGTTATTTGTGTTGCGAGGGAACCCCAGGACTGTGGTCCTTTTGTGCCCACAAGTCATTTCAATGAATTCATACTCTTGGAGATGCACAAAAACAGCGTTTTGCTTTTCTTGTATTAGTTTTTTTAATATAACAAAACACTAGACTCGTGGTCAAGACTTTGTTCATCAATTTGTCTGTTTTCCTAGTGCCTTGCCCTTTCTATTAAATCCACTTGGGACAGCATGCAGCATACTTCAGCGTGTGCCCTGCTGTGGCTGGAAGCTTTTTGATTGACATTGTTTATTTACTGCCGTATTGCTGGGTTCTTTCACTGAAATGAAGAAAGTACTAGAAGTAATGCCACTCAACACAAAGCCAATCTTATCTGAGAGTGGCAGGCAGCTCTTTTGGTTTGCGTTACTGTATCCCTGTCTTATAAGGCTGCCCATCTTATCACAGTCTTTCCTTTTGGAAATCTGTCCTGCTGGAGTCCAATTACCTAACCATACTTTTAACTTTGGGAAGGAAGTGCAGAAAAAGACACATTGCAGTTGTGAGAAGAGAAGCCATGGCTCAGTCAGGTGGTTGTTGGTGTGATCTTCTGAGCTGCGAGTTAATGAACGGTCTCCTTGACAACAGCAGCACACACACTGATTTGTCTTCAAGTAAAAATGTGTGTGTCCAAGCGCTGGAATGCCACTGTTTTCTAATGTGTGTTCAAGAAGGGAAATGGTCTAAACTGAGAGCCGTCAGCGGTGACTGTTCACGGCCCATAATGCATTGCTCTCGGGCAAATAAATACACCATTAAGCTGGCATGTTGGAGGCTGAACAGTAACTAGCTTTAGAGAGTCGCCTCCCACACACAGGCGCCCTGCAGTGACGGCTGAGATCATAGCGTTATGGAGAAGAAGCCGTTGGATTTAGCCCTCTCAGTCATGCATTTGAACAGAAATCAACTGGCAGAATAGCGGTATATCTCTTGTCCGTTTGCCATGTCAAAAGCAAACTCAGAAATCACTGTTCTTTCCTCTGACGGGGCGCTGGGCTGAACCTTCTTTGTGAGTTTGTCTAGTGGATGTTTTCTTCATCGCGTGGAGGTGTTTCCGACTCGAAGAACACATGAGCGCTTCTGTCGCACTTGATTCTGTAATCTATCAGTACATGCCGAGGAGCAGTGAGCCCTGTGGCTTGGCATTAGCATACTCTGGTTCTGCTTTGCTCGGGTGGAACAAAAGTAGTTGTAGAAGGGCGGGATGATCAGAGGGAACCAAGAAACAAAAGCGCAACCTTCACAAATACCACATCCTCCTTCGTTCTTACAAAGACTTTGCGTATAGTTATTATTTACGACGCTTAAATTTATGGAATCGTCGTCGCGTTGGAAGGTTACAGAGTTCCTCAAGGTGAAAGTGGATACGTTTAGCACTTAATGAATCGGGCACCAGCGTCTCCCCCATATATCAGCATGTTATTAAGACGTTTTAAAATCCCATTATTGTGTTTCTCCTTGAATGTGTCATGCTTTTATAGGACTGCCCCATCTTTAAATCTGACCTTTGCAAAAGCTGTCCCGAGATCGAACGAAAAAGATACAGGAAAGCAAGCAAATATGCAAACTATATATCTAATGAAGCAGAGCAGCATCAATGCGCTGTTTTTAGTGACTGAGTGGGTGTCTGGCAATTACAAACTGTTTTCAGCTCAGCAGAGATGACGATATAGCCACAAATAGTTTACTGAAAATGGCTGGGAGGCTGGTTTGATCTTTATGTAATTATGTACATGCAGTTTATATCTATATAAAACGTTGCCTTGTGTAAAATGGGAAAAAAAGTCACTAATTACTGCCATACATGCATCGTTACTGAATCCCAAAAAGTGTTTGTAACGGGTATTGATTCCATGATTTCGGTTCTGTTGATACTGTGGTTGGCCTTTAATTGGTTGTCATATTACTGATTGTAATGCCATCACAACTCAATCACAAAGCACAAAGTTATTAACTTTGCAATAAGAAACCTGCATTTGCTGCTTAAAAAATACATTTTCAGGCCCTACATTGGCTGATATGGAGTTTCGGCAGATATTAAAGCCAAATGATCAATAACAATATTGAAGGTGGTAAAGTTGGATTGGTGCATCCCTATTAACAAACCCAAGCTTCATCTCCAAAGTTGCTTCCATCAACACAACTTGCTGTATTTCACGAAGACTCGAACGGCATGAACAACAGTAATGAAAAAGCAGAAGGTAAAATTGGAGGAAGGAGGAGAGCGTGACACAAAGACTGCGATGACAGAGGCATCTAATCCAGGCAATGCCATTCTTATCAGGGTCCAGTGGATTAGAGTGAGCCTCCTAACCAGAGAATCCTTCCCAGCCAGACACTCTGCTCAGCCCAAGGGCCCGGATCAATAGGCCCACATTGATCTCTCCCCTCCCGTGGCTGGATTCACTTTTATTAGGACTGCCTGGGCCACTCGCTCACACACACACACCCCACACACACGCACACTTGTAAATGTAGCAGAGCAGCCTTTTCATGCACCTGTCTTAACAAGTAATAAACACACGCCTTGTATCACATGGGATAGAGGTAGAGCATGGATCTATTAAAAAATCTGGATAGGATATTACTAGACTAAACCCGGCTACAACTGCCCCCACAGGCCATTCAGTTGGTACTGCAGTGAAAACATCTTTAGTCGCCAAAAGAGTCTCTTTACCATAGAGGATAGTGATTGTGTTCAACTGCTAGACGACCAAAAGGTCTCACAGAGGTCAGTCTTTGGCAAATAAAAAGAGTATTTTGGATCCTGCATTTTAATAACTCCAGTTTTATAAGACCATTACTTTTAATATTTATCCAACCATTTAACCATTTAGGCACCTGGGTTTTTCATTTTAAATACAATTCAATAAATATAAAGACTATGGACAATGCAAATTGATGTATTATTTCACACAATTGTTGGCACTAAGTTGAGACTGGCATTTTCCAAGCTACTGAAAGTAATTGGAACCTGGAGTGTGGAGACGGAGCGCCTGGAATGACTCAGGGAGAATTATATTCTGGTGCTTAAAGTGTAAATTACATGTGCTTTAGTATCTCGGATGTGATGTAATTTTTATAGATTGCAAATCAGAAAAAGTTGTCTTTTTCACCAAAACAACAAAATTAGACTGATGTCTGGACTAAATTATATTTCTCATAAGACAGTCCCTGTTTGGCTGCACTTGGGTGGCCCACTTTCACTTTGCTGACTGTAAAAAATGTTCATATGGATGTTAATCATTTGTGAGAGCTAGGAAGTTGGACAGATTTTAATACCTATTTCCTATTCCCAACGTACTCCAGCGTTAAATATCCTGGTTTTGTGTATGTTCATGTGAAAAAGAAGTATATAATCTCAACAAAACATTTAGTTAATCTCCCAGATACTGCTGCATACAAACAGAGAATCCTGATTTAGAGATGCCATACTGAGCATGTGTGAACTTAAAAAAAAACAAACAGAAGAGGCAATCAACACTTTCCCAAAACTGCTCAAACATCTGTCACTCTCATAAACATGCAGTAAAATAGCAGTCCTCTCCAGAGTTAAAGCAACTGGTTAACTACACGCTAAATTCTGTGTTGTTCTTGGTCTGAAGTATTCCAGAAAATACATTGTTGTTTTTTTACATATTCGTTGCTAAAGTTGTGATTGTTTTAAGTTCTTATTCGATTGCACCTTGTTCGTTTGTAATTAGAGCTCGCCAAACAACAAAAAGTTACTTGTGTCATAGCTTCATGCAGAAAACCTTTTTATAAACAGTGTAGCTTTCATATGCACAATACCTTTATAAATTTCTATCAATTCAATACTCATTAGCTCAAAGTAAGACATTCCATTTAACCCTCCTCTGATGTGGGAATATGGAGTTGTTGTTTGAGAAATTGGCTGTATGTCAAGTCAACTTTGCTCTAGGTTGAGTTTTTCTCGGCTGCCTTTGATCAACATCGCAGGGTAGCTATTAGTATGAGAAGACGGGTCTCGACACCTGGGGTTAGTGGCACCACACAGTTTCAGCAGTGCTAACTCTCTTTTGCTCTTTTCTGTTTCAGATGACTCGGCCCATCCAGGTGAAACCCGCCGACAGCGAGAGCCGTGGAGGTAGTTGTCTTCTTTTCACTTTTTGCTGATGTCTAAGTCTCATATCCAAGTCAAATATTTATTTTCACAAATAGTTTTCATATGTCAAGATACTGCTGTTGAAAAATAGTATTCTTATTGGATGCCACCTTGTTTGTGTGGTATGACTAGCTAAAACTGTACTTGGAGCAGGCTGTACATTCACCATTTCCTTTGGGCTCTCATCTTGTTGTGCCCTTGTACTGCCTGTAATTGATTACGTCTGAACAAGCGTCTGGGTTATTGAAAGCTGTGGCTGTGTGATGGGCTGTCCTGCATGCCGCCTATTCCTCTTTTTTCTGTTCTCTATGCCAAGTACATTATCGTGTAGCTGTAAACAAGATAGTGATTAGGCTTGATACCAGGGCCGGAGTCTTACAAACGCCCTTTTACTGCCCACGCTGCTCACTCTGCGTACATTAAAACATGAGAGTAAATGGTATAGAGGGGAGAAAAAATGGGAGCAGCAGCTCATTTGGCTTGCCAAACAATCAATAGGTTTTCAGGGTTCTTGCCAACATCCTCATTACTTGGCCTTAATTCTGTCGTCTTTGATCTCTGCTGTTTTTGGAGTCTTTCATTTACTGGCAGCCCATCTGCATATATGTAAATGGGATCAGGAGGGATCCTTCAAAAGCACTGCCAGAGACAATGTTGTTTTTTAGAGTGCATCTAGTGTGTCACTTATAACAAAGCAAGGACCCTTTTAGTATTAAAGCATTATAACTATTTCCACAGGCTTACATTAATGTAGGAAGAAAGAACAGAAAGAGAGAAAAATGAGCAGGGTGCCAGCTTCATACAGCTGTTGTGCCAAACTTCTGAGGCTCTACCTCAAAACCCCGTCTGCTCTGAGTGAATTAGATGGCTGACCAATTGGCTGGCTGACAAACGCACACCGCAACCTCAAGAAAAGAAACCCTTTTTTCTTTCCTTCCATTGGTTTTCTTTAGGAGCACTGGAGAGCAAGAGGTGGCGAGACAAGCAAAGGGGTCTTGTGCTGTCAAGATTGATGTCCCCCATAGCTCCATTGATTTTGCCATTGTGGTGCTGTGTGTCCACATTAACAATGACACTCAGCTGTCTCTTACTCGGTGGTGAGTGGCCAGCTTCAAAGCTCCCAGGATGCTTTGGTCAGTATGAGGTGCTCTTATTGAGCAGCCGAGGGGACCCTACTCGGAACAGATGACTGATAGAACCGACCTGAATGTTGCCCATCATTTTAAATGAACAGGTCGAAGTGGTGCCCTGAGGCACCAGCCAACACACTAGCTTTAGCTTTACTATGCTTTAATACTAGGCACAGACACTTTGTGCAGCAACCCTTTAATTTGGGTTATTTATTCATTTTTTATTAGAAAATATTTGATCTCATTATTCTGTTTTCCAATTTTAATTGTGAAGGTGTGTAGTCATTCTTTGGTATAATATGCCTAAAAGAATAATTTTGTCATTTTGACACTTCAGCGAGTTTCCATGAATGAAAGTGATATTAATTATCACCAGAGCTCTTCCACTGGGGACGGAGCAGGTCAGCCTTGTTCTGAGGGGCCGATCGTCAGGGGCCACATCTTCCTCAGTGCGCACAAATGGCACACAGTCGCACTAATTAGTGCCTTAATCTCATTATGAGGGGACAGCGGAGACCACCTGCGCCAGGCTCATGTCCACCAGGGACAAACCTGTTGCACTGTCTGGACCTTTGCTCCAGAGTCTCAGCTGTAATTCAGAGCAGACCTAAAGCAGGACAAGCCTCTAATCCACAGCCTCCTGAGTCTTTACTGTACAGTGCCACACCTCTGTGAGACAAATGAACGAGAATATGTGTGAATGAATCCATCCAAACACTCCATCAGCCCCTGCTGCTGCCTAACAAAGACACACTGCGAAATGAATATTAATGGCCAATCACCTACCTAATCTAGCAGAACAGCAGCCGTTACACATTGAGCCACCGGCACCAGGAGCGTCTCCGTCAGCAGTGACGCAGGCCTCCTCAGAAGCTCCAGTTTGGAGACATTTAAAAAGGTGCAGGCAGGAGCCAGCAGGGACCTGTCCCTCTCGTTTTCTCTTCACATATCTCTGATGTGAAATAGATTGATTTTCCATCACTCACGAGTCACCACTCTGATGACTGGCACTGACTGCTGCTGATATTTCATTTTGGATGGAGCTCCTCAGAGGGTTTGATGTCCTTACACAGGATAAATCAGCTTTAACCACTCCTTAAGCAGCCATATCCCCCATAGCTTTGGAAAATTACCAGCTTCTCAATGTTTTCTTTCATTATGAAAGCAATGTCACAGGCGGCGTTCTGTTTTTCTGTTTAAATGTAGCACATTTTGTCCCTTCATGCTCTTTCTTAGCTTAACCCATTGTCGAGGTGTTGCTGAGAGGAGAGCAGGCTTGCTGTCAGCTGGGCTCTGCTGGTGATGCAGCCTGGCACAGTGAGAGCTCCAGCCCACTGAGGAGGCTGGGATTAGAAACAGGCTCTGGCATTATGGAGGCAGGCTTGCCGCCCACACGTCCACCCACACAGAGAGGACAAACAGGCAAACATATATTCTGCACTCGCAAACGTGAGGCAGAACCCGGTGGGACGTGGATGTTCGTGATAATAAGAACATGTGTGAGCTCACTCTACATGTCCTTATACAGTTCTCCAGGAGCTGGAGCTAAGCATCAGTGGGGCAATGTGTTTGTGTGTTTACGGCTACTGAAGGACAACAAAGAGGTTTGCTTCAGATCACTGAGATGTGACGGAACAAAGAGAGAGAGGCTGAACAGAGCGAGACAATGGGTTAAATAGAGAGTACAATAAGTTGGTAGATTGAGCACAGAACACATGCTAGGCCAGTGTTGACCACTCAGTTTTAATAATGAATTTATGAAAAGACAACAAACTGGTGGATGTTTTAAACATTTGTGCAATTCTCCTTTTCTTGCAAGAGAGACAAGCTGCCTATGTCAGAGCACTGCCATAATGAAGCAAGCGGGAAGGCCTCTAAGCTCCACTGATCCCCTTCAGAGAGGAGAGGAGGCATATTAGAGCCAGGAAGGACGGCTGCAGAGAGGAGAGAGGTGAAAGCAGCGAATTTGTTCTGAGAAAGTGTAAGTGGGAGAGAGAGAGCCGGTGCAAAACAAACTGGGAAAACATGGATGAACCAACTCAAGGGAGGGGGCAGCGGGGGCACAGCAAAAAGCTGAACAGTGTATCTTCCCTTTAGAGAGAAGAAAACTATAGATTACTGTCGCAATGTGCTTGGCTGAGCACAAATGGAGAGATCTTGAAATAGTAAGGGAGCATGTTCACAGGTTGCACAGGGATCAGGCAAAGCTAATCCAACAGTAAGACTAGCTGCAGGTCGCACATTCAGAGCCCAAATCCCCTCTGGTGCACTTACACAAACAATACTCGTACACAGAGGCATAGAGCGCAGTCTGCTAACTCCGGCAACCCGGGCTGGGACGTGGAGGTCACTGTGCCCGTAAGCTCCTAAACTTACCCTCACATCAGCGCGCCACAGTTTACTTTGAAGCCCGGCAGATTGTGAAAGACAGACCGGTGTATACGAAGCGAGACAAACGGCAAGAGAGGAGAAAGATGATGAAATGGTTACTATAGGGATGAGATGAGCTCCTGAGGGTCCCATTGTTGCTGAGGATGGAGGAGTTATGCAGAGTCAGTGGAAGAAGAACTATCACAACACTTGGGGTAGTCTAGGTGCAGATCAATTAGCCTTATCTAACACACTACTAATGGTAATGCCTGTGTTGCTGATTGTGGTGAAGGAGGAGTTTGATGATGCATGGGTTTAGCTGTAATTCTGCAAACACTGTGTGAATACTATGCTCCTCTGTCTACCTCGTCCTGATATACTTTACTTTTGCATAGTTTTGCGTACGCACATTTATTTGGTATCTAAAGTTCAAATGTTGGTTTAATGTTGTGCTTTCTCCAGAGCAAATTATCTGTTCCAACTCTGTAAAGATTGGTTCATTGGTTTGGATCTTCTTATATTTTAACTTTTGCCCTTTAGACGGGAATACATTTTCTGGATTATTTACTACTATTTGACAATCTACATGAGATGCTTTGTTATTTTATTGAATTTGCATGCTTCCATAGATTCTAGTACACTGTAACTTGAATCTATTTTTTTCTCACAGGGACTTAAAGATCATTCGTAGTGCCACCAAAAAACACAAAGATTTTCTGTTTTATATTTAGTAGTCAGTGTGTACATGGATGCATAGCCTAATCCAATTTAAATTAACTGTTCAAAAACCCGGTCACAGGCCACTGCAGAGAGCACAGTGAATTTTGTGCTTAGTTTGATTTTAACTATAGAGATTTTATTGAAGGATTTGTTGATATTTAACTTGACTAGAACTTGGCAAAATTGTGATAAAAATGAAAAGTGAGTTCAAGTTTGTAACATTCTGCTTTTTTTAGTGAAATAGTTATATTAGGATGCACCTTTTAAGTTAAGGTACACTTACTTGTCCTCTTAGAGAAATTTGTCCTCTGCATTTGACCCATTCCTCACTGCCTCTGCGGCATCTTCTCAGGGCAGTGACCTCCACAGTGCAGCGCTCAGGACCCATCTCCAGATGTTCTTGCAGGACTACTAGCTGGAGGATATTACCTTAACATGCATGTTTTGGTTGGTGGGGAAACCGGAGTCCCGGAGAAAAATATCAAGACATGGAGAGAAACATGCAAACATGCAACTTCTTATGTGAGGCAAGAGTGCTATCTGCTTTGCCACTGTGCTGCCATTTAATGCAGCTATCTGTTCACTTAGAGACTATTTACCCCAAGTTTCTTCTATTGGTCATTTGTCATGCTTTGAGTGAATGACAGTTGAACTTAACCACTACAATAAAGTGAGAACTTAAAAATTGTGATACAATATTTTTGTCACATTGTACAACCCTAATGTAGACCTTTTTGAAAGCTTTGACTTCAGACAGTTGGGTGAAATTAAAATTAGTCTCAGACACACCTTCTTCCTTCCCTAACAATAGGGAGGGGGAAAAACTGCCATAACCTTCTTCCTGTTCCATCCGATGTTCGTCGCGAGGGTCTGGTATTGTGGGCGGATCAGCAAAGGTTACTGTTGAACACCGAAAGGAAAGGTCAGAAATCATGTTTAGTTTTTCCTGGGGCCGCGGAGGTAATTCCAGCCAGCAGATTGTGTTGAGTTTGAGCAGGCGTCCGCAGCAGGCCAGTGGTGGAGGAGGTGGTGGGGCAGTAGCAGCCGCAGCAACAGCAGCGTGATGTGCTCATCCAGAAGGAAGCCAGGCGGGGATGGGGACAAGGTTATCCAGTCAGCCTCTGCCTCTCAGCCCCTCTGCTGTCACCCTTAATAACAGCCTCTCCCTTATCACTGCAACAATCACCTTGAGAAACAAACTTGTCTTCGTCCACAGAGAGACATGGAGACGGCGGAAGAGATGGCCCCAGTGTGTGCGTCTGGACGGCCGCTCTCGTTATGCATCTGGACTAGAAGGACTGACTGACCATCAATTTAGTGCTCCATTTGTCGCACTTTATCGTTTATTCATGTTTGTGTTGGGCTTCGATGTTGTGGTTCTGTGGCTTTTTATCTTAAATGGACTTGGCTGAATTTTAAAAATATTCAACATGTGGTTAACAATAGTAAACATGAGAAGGCAATGTCATGTTTTGTATCTTCTTAGAAATGGAAATACACAGAACTATTTAAGAGTTTACTTACATTTTATTTGTTTTTGCCCAATTTGGCTGTTTGGATGAAGCTTATGCTTGTCTTTTGTCCAACAACATGATGCTGTAGATGTAGTGATAATCCCACAACTTTTACCTAGCAAACAAATTGGAAATATGAGCCAAAATCCACAAATGATAATATCTTGTAACATTTAATTGTCACTTGTGTCACATTTTGGCAGCGTTTTGATGACGTGTAGAGAGATTCAGTTTTTGAACTCAAATGACTTTGTTTTCAACTTTTGTCATTGTTTCATAATTGGGCCTTAAGCTTTAGCAGCAGTTATGCTCATTCTGAGCCTCCTATTTCTTCACCACACGTTTAGAAGGACTTTTCACTACTTTCAGTTTTGCCATCACAGAAAAGCTAACAAAAAATATCCATGCAAAGAACAACAAGCATGCTTTCTGAACAAAAAACCAACAACAACAAAAACTCATATTGTTACATAGATAGAAGAGACACTACAAAGTCATTTTCACCCAAACTTTAAGTCTAAGTTTGTAAGGGCATTGTACCCTTAAAAAGTCAGGTACAATGCCTTTAAAAGCGTCACAGCAGTGGCCGTCTGATTGTCCAGCGTTAACCTCAAGCACCTGTGACCACACAAAATATAGTTCAGCCACTTCAAATCCCAGTGTGTGACCAAAACATTTTGTAGCTTCAATGCAATTCAATTGAAGTCTCACCATGCAGCATTTAGTCAAAAATACTTCTCTATACAATATTTATTCTTATACGGCCATGCTTGTTTCCATGGAAATGGCATAAAAATCTATCTCCCTGAAGATGGTTTCAATTGTTTTTAGTTTCTTTTTTCATAAAAGCAAGAATTTATTTAATTTAAAGAACATACAGTAATATAGTTCCATTCTTATTGCTTCTTCATCAAAAACACAAGCAGTTGGATTATTTGTTTTATGACAGACCTGCTCGAAATAAAAAAGACTGATTGATTGATTGATTGATTGATTGATTGATTGATTGAATTGAATTTCCCCATGCGATTTTCCTTACAGTCAGTAGATGGAGCTCTGACTTGATTCTTAATGTGGGAAGCAAAAAAAGAGTTGCTTCCACTTTTTACATTCTACTATACATAATGTCATAGTGAGGTACTCAAGAACAGCCAAGTACAATTAAAAATAATGCATCATATTCATCCTTTAATACCATAGTTTTGTACATTATCCGAATAATCCATTCCTTTATTCATTCCTGCTTTAGCGGCACTAAAAAAGAACATCCACAAATCATCATAATAAATGCTATAAAATGATTACATGCGTTTTATGTCCAAGAAAAATACATAGTTTCAGATCAATACAATATTACCCATCTATAAAGTATATGACCCCTGATCATTTTTTCTGCTAGATATCAGAGGTGAAAGGTGATAATAGCTGTGACCAGACCATAATGGTATGTGGGTGTGTAAACGGCTGTGTCTCTGTGGACCGGGCGCTCCGTGATTGCAGTAGAGCTGGAGGAGGCCAGCGGAGCGTTCTGATTGGTCGATGCGGTCTGTGCAGAGCCTCTGCCAAATCACCGCAATCACCCGTTTGCTCCTTCTCGCTACTTAATGACACCACTTCATAAGGAGGCAGGCTCATCAGCAGCCCCCACAGCACAGAGGTCAGGACTGCAGAGCGCACAGCACAGCACAGCACAGCACAGACAGACACCCTCTTCTGACAGATGGAGGAGAGACCCATAAATATACACATTTCACTGCTATAGGCTTTGTTTATGCCGTCTTTCATCTCTAACTATCTGGGTTGTCACAGTATTTTTACAGATGCAGGACCAAATATGTCTAAAAAACCTAAAAGCTCACTTATCTAATTCATTTGAGCATCTAAAATACCCACCACTGTCGTCACCACTTTTTAAAAACTTTTTGTAATCTCGAGGCCAAAGTGAAGTTTGTCATGGTAAAGAAAAACATCAGCTAGCATGCTAACAGAAGCCTTTATGCTTTGCTAAAACTGAAATTAGATGCAGATTAGGGATACATGATATATATCGTATATCGAGATTTTTACGGTACGATTTTACCATATCATTTATATAGAGATATTTTTATTCTGGGTAAAAAGTGGTAATAAAACTGATGAAAAGCAGCTACAGGTACAAAGAAAGTGACCAAGACAAGATTAATGAAAGTTTTTTAATTGCTATAATAATCAAATTTTGTGGTCTGCATAAAAAAAAAAAAAAAAAAAAAAAATTGGTTTTCCTTAGCAAAAGGTAAAACCAAAATTTTATTATTAAATTTAGATAGTTAGATTTCTACTTTCTAATGAGCTGACTACAGGCTTAAAATAAAATAAAATACAATAAATCACTTAAAAATGTTATTTCAAAGATGTTGACATATATATCGTGTATCAAGATATATAAAAATATATCGAGATTACTACAATCCCTTTTTGATCCAACGATCATTGTGGTTGTAATAAGTACTGGAGTGTGGTAACTCCGACAGAAAAGGAACACTAAAGTCAAAAGAAATAGCTTTATTGGTGACGAAGTTTTGGACAAAGAAAGGAGCTTGTACCGCCCCAGGATACACGCTAGCACAAGAAGCTTTTTATCAGAGGTGAGGAAACTCAAAATATAACTTCTATTTTAACATGTTGCATGACTCACTTCAGAAAAGAAAAAAAAAAAATCTTAGTTTCAGATGTGTGCGAGAAAGTGTGAAAAAGCACAAGTGGAACAAATACAATGTATTTATAGACACCTGAACAGCTCCGCTCAGTGTGGCCTGGCTTCAGCAGCCAAGGCAGTATTGCTATTTCCTCAATCACTTTATCTCAACATTAACTCCATTAGCCTCTTGTTTCGCTCTCTGTCTCTCTCACTGTCAGTCTTTGGGCTTCACTCACTATAGTTCTCTGAGAAAAGACTGGCCTTGATTTAATCATTCAAAATTGTTTTATGCTTGGAAAGGTTGACTTTGACTCACATACAGTAAAATGGATGTAGACAGTATTTTGACTACAGGTACATTTACTGCTTTTTAGTTATTTTATGTATTTATTTCACGGTGTTGAAAATGCAAGCAAACATGACATTAAATGTACATTATTAATGATATATTTAATGTACATTCTTTAATGATAGCTGTGGAACTCTGTAAAAAGGTTCACTCTCTCAAAAGGAAACTTCCTCACTTTTCTAACTTAGCTGTCAGTTCACTTGTGTACTTCTACTGCCGTGACAGCTCTTGAGAGCAGGAATGGCAGGGCATAGCATGGCATGACATAGCTGTGATGCTCCATTAGGGAATGCCAGGGCTGCTTGAGTGGGCAGTGTAAAGGGGGCTTTTAAATGAGGCCCGGCTACGTCTCCCCTGCCTTTTCCGTGTCACCTGCTCAAACGACAAATAGGTCCGTGATCGTGCACGCACCGTGACACACAGTCCCATGATTACCCAGCAGCCCCTTCTTTCCACCCGGCCTCCCTCACCCATCTGCCAGTCAGACGAGTGCAGAGGTAATGGAGAGAGAAGCACAGTCATTCTCAGGTTGTAAAACCGCAGCAGTCACCAATGATTAGGCCAGCCTTTGCTACGCTGCATGAAGATGGATCTAGCTTTTAACATTATTATTCATGTGTGTATTCCTGAATGAGTCCCATTATATAAAGCTGCACTTGTACTTAGCATTAATGTTGATAAGTCTGTGCCCCGCTCATTCTTTTACCCCATTTTTGCTAGCTTAGGTATAGTTTGCTATGAAATAGAGATTGACCGATGTTTCTTTGGCCAATGCTGATATTTCATACATTTTGTCAGCCATTTAGTCAGTTTTTATTTTCTTATTTTTGTTTTAAAAATAAGAGATAGTGTACCAAAAGAAACTCTAACCTAAACTAATATTTACCACGGTACATGTGTCTCTTTGACAGAATGTAATGATGCTCAATTGTATTTTTTGCTGATTACTCATATTGACAAACAAACAAGCACTTACTAAAGCTTGAGCTGCAACCAAAATCATAGAAGAAAAATATAACTTAAAGACATGTTAATGATAAAATAAAAACTGCAGACTTAGAAATGGAGAAAGATAAAAGACGTTTTAGCGTTTCTCTCTAAAAGCTCAGCTGATCACTGAGTGCGGCTTTCCCACTGCCTAATCAGTAATCAGCCTAAATTTAGGCAAATAGCCGATATACCAAACAATCTAAGTATCAGCCAATATATTGGTCTATCTTACTAAATATCTAAAGTTATGCATTTATATTTTAAATTTGATGTGATTCTATCACTGTTCACTGATAAACTTTTTATGTACATGAAAGTCTGTATTGAAGCCATAAAAAATTGTAGAATGTTGTGGTGAACAACGTCTATTGCATCGATAGTTGTAGATATAGGGTAATGTTTTGTCTGTCTTTGTTTCTTGAATCAATTTTTACTGCCAGGTCTATTGATGGCTCTATGCGTCAGGTAAGCTGGTGTAGTCACGTATGACAAAGAGAACGAGCCGCCACATCCTCACGTTAAATAATACAAAAGGAGACGTGCCCTTCTGTGGGTAACACGCAGGATGAATCTTCAAATGATTGCACCTTTCACAGACAGAACTCTGACCTGACACTTGAACCAATTTTGACTTCAAAGCGCACTTTGATAGTGGAGGCGAGTTATTGAGGGGGATCTGAGCCGGTGAGCTGTCTTTGCATTGACTGATTGGCTGTTGTGGCTAATAGCTGAGGTGCAGCGGAGTCTATAGAAAGACGAAGTGCTGAATACAACCTACACACATCTTTCCCTTTGTTACATGACGCACACTCCCAGCATCACCCCCACAGCAATAAACTTGTCACAAAAGCCACAAGATAGCACATCATTGCCTGAAATATAAATAAGCCCATTCGTTACCTATTGATTTTCCTACCATTAGGGAAGAGAATGGCGCGGCTGTTGTTGATGTGGAAGATATTGTTGGTCAATATTGTTTTGCTCTTAAAAGCCACAGGAGAAACTCAAGAAAATCGACAGGGGACCAAAGTAAAAACCAAGGCCACTTCACAAGTTTAATATTAAGAAAATCTCTGGACTTGTTCTGGGACATCTGCCTGGCCTTAATGTTGTCGGGGAGTGAGGGAGCAGAGCCAGACCAACACTACGCTTTAGGGTTAGGTAGAAAGCCCACAACAGCTGCTTTACTGGAGTGCCATAAGCCTAATATGACCAACTGGAAGCAAGATGGTTTCTTAATGTCAAAATCGAAGCACACTGTTGGAGCTGTGGAAGTGAGGTCTTTCCAATCACCTTTTCTTCAGTTTCTTACACTTTTTGTATTGTCCATTATCAAATTATTGTGGTGTACTTTTCTAGAGCATCTTGCAAAAAAAGTTATTTATATAAGAATTAGTTTTTATTGCAAGCGTATAAAAAAAATAGGCCACTGATCTATTAGTTTTGTCCATTCATTGTGTTTATTAAGAACAAACACATGATTCACAGCCAAGACAATCAAATTAAATAAATATGAACTGCAAAAAATATAATTCTAGATTTGCTAAAATATCTTAATAATAACGCTTTGTAGTATAAAAAGAGTAATGCTTATTCTCAAAAGCATGCTGGGGGCCTGAAATAAAACAGCTGGGGCCGCAGTTCGCCCAGGTCTGGCTTACTGAGTCAAAAGTTTAGAAAACTGAAAGCTTTACATGTTCATAAGTGTTGCCACATTATTAAAATCACACCAGAAGTAATAGACTCAATACAGAAGTAATTAGATGGTAGATTGTTAGCTCTGATGATACTCAAATTGTTCTTAATTTGTAAGTATTGATGTTCAGTTGGTCCAAACAGAAGATGTCGGTGGTAATAGTGTTTTATTTAACATGGAAATGGTGACAGCAGAAGCATTATGTGGAAAATAAAAACCTGTATTGGACTTTAGTTGAGTTCAGTGGTCTGAGTTTGAACTATTCCTGGGTCAAGGAGGGAGTGAAGTTGAAGAGCACAGAGACACTGCGTCCTCCACTTGTTGTGAGATG
Organism: Mugilogobius chulae; assembly: GCA_038363315.1. NCBI lineage: Eukaryota > Metazoa > Chordata > Actinopteri > Gobiiformes > Gobiidae > Mugilogobius > Mugilogobius chulae. The sequence goes on along the minus strand of CM076412.1, from coordinate 32,451,302 downwards.
GTTCCCCCTGGACACTTGTCATCCTTTGTCCTGGTGTGCTCCCCATTCTTCAGTTATGTCTCTATTCTGCTGTTATTTTAGGACTTTGGTACAGAGCAGCCTCCGGTTTCTAAAAAGCCTGCATTTGTGGTGTTTGTTACACAAGTCGCAATCTAGACCAGAATAATATAATCGGTTTGCTTTGATGTGAAAATAGATTGAGAAATCAGCTCAATATTTTAGATATTATTTTAGAAGGGTTTAAATTATTACATATCAGGGGTAGGGCTATTCTTGTAGAACCATTTATTTTCCCGATGTTTTTGGAGGCAAAAATACAGATCATTAAAAATAACAGCTAAATATCCAGCAGTCAAAAGCTGTCCGGATTTGCCAGATTTTCAGAGAAAAACACGTAACCTCAGCAGGTTGTTCAATTAGAGAAAAACACGTAACCTCAGCAGTTATTAAAAAAAAAAAAAATCGATTAATTTGAACATTGTGTGTTGCTTCGTACATGAATAATGACTTTTAGACGTGAAAAAATGCTAAAAACCCATGTTTACTTTCAGTTATGTAAATTGATATATTTTAATTAATCAAAACTTAAAAATTGCTAATATTAATTCCTTTTATGACTTTTATGACTTTTAAATGCACTCCATATAAGACTTCAAAAAAGAAGCCCAAAGTTTCTATAAAGACAACTCTGAGACTAAGAAGAATAGGTTGGAGTCTGTATCTTTGAACCGACAGATGCATCAAATAACTGTGGACTAAGGAAATCACAATATGGCAATTTCATACAGAGATAAATTCACAATTTGTTTTTATCACATTATTGCCCAGCCCTACATCAGAGATGTATTGAATTGTTCTGCTTGCTTATTTTAGCGTGACTACTTTTGTGGCTTTAATGGTGTGTTGCCAGTGCTTTTAAAATGATGCCATCCATGCAAGTTTTCCTTTTATTAATGCCTCTTTTTGTTGCTCACTATGAGAGCAAATTAGCAATTTCCTTTCTTATCACATCCATCCATAAACAGCACATCAAAGCTGCTCTGGACTACAGAGCCCTGCGTCTCAGTTTGAAATGAGTGTGACCTACAGCTGCACAAGTAACATCCAGCGCCAGCACACAGGAAACAAAGGCGACTGTCAAAACGCTTCTATCTCTGCTCCACGTGTGTGAAAGGCTTTCTTCTCCCGCGTGTGTTCATGTCAGCCTGCCTCTGCCTTCTCTACTGTGACATTAATGAAAGGTGAAAAAGGGAATAATCAAAGATCACAATATTTTAGCCTTGATACAGATGCTTGTTCTTGGGCCTCTGGCAGGAGAGATCTTCGCTACCGTCTGATCTGACATTAGGATTCAACGCTACATTTCCTCACTCGTCTCGCTCCCTCCATGCTCCCTCCACACTTCAGCCGCCTGGGTCCTCTCAGGCCCGCTCTCTGACTGCGGCTAAAGGGTAAATGTAGCTCTGGGGAAGTGCAGTACCTCCTGCACAAGGTCTGTAGGTTCACCGCGTGACCCCGACATCACGCTGAGGCTTTCTGCTCTTTGCTTTTTGTTCCTCTAAATGGAAAGCTTTTTGTTTAGATCAGCTCAAGTGACTGCAAATTCAGAGTGGTTCTTACAGTAACTAAAGAAATCAAAACCAAAGTAAATCAATGTTTCAAAAAAGTAGACCAACCTCTGCTCTATTCATATGCTCAAATGTCAACTTTCAAGTTATATAAGTACCGATCTTAAGGATTTATAAATAAAACCTGCAGGCTGTGATGAATCATTTAATGTAAATAAAATTTAAGTGAAGAAAAGAAATAGCATTCCAAGCACATCTCAGAACAAGCCATAAAGATCTTATCTAACGCAAGAACCATGACATTTAAAAATATTACACTGACGTCCACAATCAATGCAAAGAATTTCCTGTGTGTTAATTATTATGTTGCCGATAAGAGAGGATACAGGTTTAATTAAAACCTTTTTACCTTACAAATCTAGTTAGCAAAGACATAATTGATTAGTTGTGGCCAATGTCATATCAGCAAGCTCCAGTTGTGCCCTATGCGTGCTTTAAATGCTATCTTAGAGTGATGTAGTAATTGAGTCGCTGGACTTGGATAATTGCATTGATTTGTTCCAATGTACATATGTTCTGTTTATTATATGGTCAGCAGCAAAGTTGTCCTGGCTTAATTGTAAACTTTGTGTTTGTCTTGGCTTGTTAAATGTGGGAACATGATGAGGTGATGTGCAGGAGCAGAAGCAGGTGTCTGACTCAGTGCTGTGTGTGTGTGTGCGGATGTGAGGCTGAATGGCACCTTTCAGAGTTTGTGAGTGGGACCGAGAGGGACAGAGCTTGTTTGGAGGCAGACAGGAGGGTCCCAGCTGGTTCAGGGAGAAGAGCTCTTAGAGTGGCCAAGACGGGCGCGCAGCCTGCCAAGCGTCCTGACACGCAGATTCAAACACACAGCTACACTTCCACACTCAACTCAATGCAATTAAAAAGATGGATTCTGCTGCCACTGTGGCCTTGATGTTTTTCTGGACCAGATGCAGTTTGTGCATTAACATTGAGATCCGGGGTCTACGCAGGGACAGTGTTGTGTGCACCCACTGAGCTTACACAGATTCAATCATTTCAGCTGACCCACCAACAGGATTTGGGGAAAATAGCCACCTACCAACAAAATTGTCCAATATCCTTGAATGCAACGTGCTAGGGAAAAAAATCTTTATTTGTTGGCAGCCAGGTGCTGGCCCTGCAAATTATACATGACCACAGGTCCTATTGATTCTCTCTTGTTTTTCTCTGTCTGATAACACATTGTTAGAGGGAAGTTGGTTCAGCACACTCTCACAAATTGTTTTGTAAACACAGAGGAAAAAGAACAGTCCAGAAGCTGTCACATGAAACTACATTTTCTCATCTAACAAAATTTTCTCAGCCACCAGCGCCTTATTCTTCTCTTATTCAATTTAGTGCAGCCCTAATATATAGTTTGAGCTAGCCTTCGTCGAGAGTGGGCTTTCAATTTGAGCACATTTCTCTTAATTTCCTGTCAGTGTGTTTGTGCATAAAGAACTGCAACTTTCTCTTCTTGTTTTTACTTGTTTCGAAAAGACTTACACCACAAACTAATGCATTAAAGTTTTGTCCTTCTCAGAGAAAGCTCTACTAAGCAATGTAACAACAAAATAACACATTTGATCCAGCGTTTCTCATCAACATTTGTGATAAAAATGTTCACAGAAGTTGCCATATGCCCTGTGCAAACAATGCTGTTTCAAAGCAAGTCAGAGCTGGACAAATTAGCACATGAACATAAGATTTTCAGGGGTGGATGGATTATGAAAAAGCACAGAGTGGGGATACATTAATCCTACATTAATTTAAACAAAGATAAGAAACATATTGATGTTTTAACCACACAGTCTCTGCATAAAAGGACATAATTAAATGTGCCTTTTTTGTTGATTGTTTAGCCCAAGCGAATTATTCCCAATTAGCTGTGTTTACTATGAGCCCGCCTCAATATATATCCGCAGCCATGTTGATTGCTGCTTCAACAGTTTGGCTCTAAACAATGGACGTTGAAACAAAAGATATTTAAAATGTATTTCTCCTGGGCTGCCACGGCTCTATTTATTCTGACCTCTATCCCTGCGCACGGTCCAGTGGTTCTCCAGCGAAATCCAAAGTGTATCTCTAAATAGTGTGCAAGCGCGGCAAGACTCGCACAAATTAGCCACGTTAAAGTATATGTATGCCGTAGACGGGAGTGGGGAGGCTCACTGGAGGCACTGTGCTGCTTATCTGAACAGTGGGAACGTGGTCTGAATGATTAGGAAGAGCATCGGTCCACCCCCCTCCAGCACGGACAGCTCACTCCTTTTTTTTTCATATGGCACTTTCTCTCTTTGCAAATAGTCAAAAGGGTAAGCCTGTCCAGAGGCTGTGTGAGCGCTGGACACACTCAGAGACAGGAGCTCAAAGCTGTGCTGTTTGATTTGAATAACGCCAATCCAGGTTATGATGGAATTGGTTATATATAGAGCATTATTAGAGCAGTATAGTATAGTATAGTATGAGATTTGCAAGCTATTCATGGTTTGATGCATGGATCAAGATTCATTTAGTTTACAATTGTGTGATGTTGCACTGAAAAAAATTCTGGCCCTTATTAAAGGTAACAAAAAAACAAAAACAAAAAAAAAAATATATATATATATATATTTTTTTAATCAGATTAAATCTTTTTTTATAGTTATTAAAATGTGCTTGCATAATGACACCAATAGCCTGAAGTTTAAATGTGTATATTTTAATTGCTTAATACTTACAGGCAGAACCTGGATGGGAGACCGCTGGAGGAACCTCAGTAAGATGAAAAGGAAAAACTCATCGAATGTAATCATTATTTATAAATAATGATTACTAATCATTATAAAGTATGATCAATATATATATTTTTGGATTGGAAGTAAACGTTTAATTACCTTGACATAAAAATGTAGGTCAGTTTAATTAAATTTTTTGTTTGCAATATTGTATCATGGAAAAGTTTAGTAAATTCAACAAGTTATATTTTTCAGTGCATGCTATTTTGCTAAATGACACTATTTCTTGCTATTTCACACTATTTCTTACTTTGATTGTATTCATCAAAATTGTAAAAATATCCAAAGCTCTTTTCTCTAAAGATGCAACATTAAAGTGCGTTCTTAAAATAATGTAGTAAATATTTTGAAAAATAAAATACTCTCACCAAAGTTGCAAAACACCTATTGATAGTATTAGCATTAGCATTTAGTCCTATTTGAAGTAGGGCCGGGTAATCTGGGAAAAAATATAATCAAAATGTATATATTTTTTCTCATATTGATCAATCTCAATTTTTGATTTTATTTTGCTTAACCTTTTAACCTTAACCTAAACAAAACAAAAACTTTTAAAAAGTCCAATTTCTTAGATTTTTTTTAAACTATAGATCAATATTCTGCCTCAAAGTTTGACGTTTGCTCAAAACTACACATTTGACTGACAAAAGATTTTTCAATCTTTCGAATCAAAACCACCACCAAATAATTGATTATTCAGTTCAATTCGATCTCGATCTCTCAATTTTTTGATTCATGGCCCAGCCCTAATTTGAAGACTTACTTGTATACCTTTTGCAGCTTAAGCAGCCATATGTGACTGAATGTCTATTATTTGTTTTGTTTGCAAGTGAGGAAAACTGTCTTTGTCCAGTTTTTTCCAAATGTAAAGAACTGAGTGTCTTGATTCGATTCTTAGACATCTTAAACAGCCCAAAGTCTAAAGTGCTTATACTCCAATTCCAAAGTGTGTACTCCAATTCCAAGAAACAAAAGTGGATTGGTGCTTCCATGCTTCGCTGCTTTCTAAACACTGAATTCTTTACATTGCCATTACTCATTTATCCTTGAAGCTGTTCAATTATATATGAAAACATGAGCTTAAACAATCTAACTGGGTCACGGGGACTCGTACTGTGCCTTTGACCCTTTTTAGTTCAGTCAAAGCTACAGAAAAATGCCTTAGCCAGCCTCCCGTACTGTTTACCTGTAAAGCATAGAAGACCTAGCAGCATGCGGTCCCCTGTTCCTCCATTACAGAGCCAGCTTGGGCATGGGGAGGAAGTAAATTGGCTGGCTGGAGTTTTAGCAGGCTTAGCCACCCTGCTGGCACCGCACGCCTGTCTGTCCTGTCCCCGCGTCGCTGCTCCTCCGCTATAGGCAGGAGCTCAGCCAGCCCTGCGCCCGAGCTGCCATGTCCCCTTCAAAGCCTTCAGAGGAGCGGGGGATGGCAGCAGCTGTTGTCCCGGGGGAGCCTGTGTGGTCATTAGTGGGAGCCAGGATAGCACTGGATAGGCCAAAGTCTGAGACAGCGAGAAGAGTGGTGTGCGCAGGTACCACCCCCACCGCCGCGTCCATCCCACCGTCCTGACAAGAAGAACTCAGTATTCTTAGCCACCGTGCCCATCACCGGCCTAACAAAGGATCAGCCCCATGTGGTGAGAGCCGGAAGAGTAAAAGTTAGAGGGAAGAAAGTTTAGAAGTGGTATTTTTACTGTATGCTGTGGGAGATGAGATAAAAATACTAAAAAGAGGAGACAGATTCTGAATTATTGTACAAGAAATATCATTTGCTGTGCAGTCGACTTCAGCTCTGGCCAATAGTTACTTTAAAGTGGTGCCTTAGCTACACAACATTCAAGCTCAAATATCTCTCCTTCACACAACATTTTAACTTTTAGCCCAAAATAGACAAAAATACAAGTATTCTTTTTCTATTTTGGATGTTTTTATGGCATTGGGAAACATACGTCCAATGTGAGCCTACAGCAGACTTTTAATAAGCCTGGGTAATTTTCAACAAACATAAAACTTATTTTATAGAAAATGTTCCGAAGTGTGGCTTTGATTCCTATTTCAATAGGCGATGTTCCTCACCCTGAAAGTTACAAATTGCTTGATTGGTTTTTAATCAGTGTCAGATTCATTGTGTTGTAAGTTATTATTATCTCACACTTTCAAAACATTAACTCGTCCCTGTAAGTATTATTTTCATTTAAACATCATCCTTCACTGTTAAAGTGACACATAAATTACTTTGTAGGAGTTTGTCTAATTTTATGTGATGATTTGTGACACCCTGGTTGATTTGGTGAACAACATCACCTGTGTGTTTATTGTGAAAGCTTCATACTTGCCATCGACAACAGGACATAAAAGTGAAAATGCTTTATCTATGCACGGATGTTTGTGCAATGTTTCTGCTGCATTCACACTCCTGCTCTGATGTGATAAACTGTTCCATGCCACGTGCACATGCCAGGAGACAACATTTACTTTATTCTCTCTGGCTGCATTTTCCTCTGCATGCATTGTTAAATGGGACTGATGGAAGCGCTCCGGCCATTACTCACTGCATTGGCTGGCTAATTTCTGTGCTCTCACAAGTACAGAGACGTCAACCCGGAGCAGCGGGCTTACCTTGGCTTCCCCCGAGACCATTAATCCTTCAGCAGGTGTCGCCCTGCCTGCACCAGCTCACCTGTATCTCAGCCTGTTCCATCTACAGTATGTTGTTGTATGGATTGGTGTTATTTGTAATACACACTTAAACGCTTGGTCGAATTGTTGCTGGGATAAATGGTGCACATTTGCATGTAAAATGACAGCAGGTGATGTTTTTTGTTGTTGTTTTGAACTTGTATGCATTAGAGTCTCATTATAAGATTACAGTGGAGTGGTGTGATGATGAGACAGTATGTTGAACACAAAACTCCATATGTGGTGGTCTTAACCTTTCTCTGAATGAGCTCTCACTGTGAGGCTCAGCACCGTGTTACCTCAGACCATGAATGTCTCACTAACATTATGGAGACACGTGACACAGGTTTATACTGACAGAAGCATTGGAGATTTTGAAAGTATAACAGAGAACAGGATGGGGCTGTGTAGATTACCTTTGCAATTTCAAGTAAATGCAGCTTGTAATGATACAGGATGTTCCCAGGAAAGGTCAGCTGAAATTGCAACAAGCGTAATTAGTAGCTTATCAATAATGCATCCCAGGGCTGCTGTGTGAGTGTGCGCTGTGGACAGGTGTGTGTGTGTGCGCTGTCCAGCCTGAGCTCTTCTCCTGACATTCATTAACATAAAACACCAATATGTCACACTGGGGAGTGCTATCAGCATTAACATGCAGATTCCACTAACAAATTACACTGGCCTATAATAGTTTGACTGATAGCAGCAAAAGTGATGAAAAACTTCAAGAACCACATTGACCACTAAGTCAATTACTATTGATCTCAGTGTAAAATTAGGGGTCAGAATATGAGATAAGCTATCTTTTGCATGAAACATGCTGCAAATATTGGAGTATTATGCAGAACTGGTATCAGCTCTCATGCAATCACTGGCTAATTATCTCATAGTGGAATTCATTCCCCCAAGCAGTGTCTCGGTCCAGGCACACATAGCCTTGGCTTGAGTTGAATGTCAACTTCTCTCCTGTCTAACTTCTCAAACTTATATTTACTGATTCAATGTCAAACAGGCGTTTTAAGTCTGTTATTTATTTCATTTAGAATGGCAAGCTGATAAAGTTTTGATGAGTTCTTTAAAGCTCCGGGGCCGTAGAAAAACAGAGCCGATCTTTCTCTAATTGATTGGAGTGTTGCGGGACACTGGTACCCGATAAGTAGATCATGATTGAAGTTCAGTGTACAGAGCACATCCTTCTCCTTTAGCACATGAAGAATGTGAGCTCCTCTGATCAACAAGAGCTATGGTGTGAGAAGCACAGGGAGTAGATGGTGGGGGTCGACTGGACCCCAGGGACCTGGCACCGCATGAGTGTGTGTTTCACAATCATAGGTGTGTGATGTAATGACGCCGAGCTGTTTGGCCTGTGCCTGTTGATAAGTTGCTGCAGAACACATGAACAGGGAACGGGAAGCAGGCGAGATGAATGTGATTGGATTGCGGGCCGAGTGCAGCCTCTCCCATCTGTCTCGGAGTCTGCCATCCCATCTCACAGGCGGCAGGAGGTAATTGGGTTCATTGTTCTCACCACAGGATCCCCCGGATTGAAAGCTTCATTATCTGGATAACCATGAATGTAAATGAACCACACGTATGCAGAGGGGTAATGGGAAAAAATAGATCATTGCATGCCTCAACCACAACACAGCCCAGTCCCAAACACACATAAGAAGCTCATACATTTTATTACAATAACATTCAGGAAGACCCACATGTGGGAAATGTTTACCGGACTATTTCCTCTGTGGTACTTTTGGCCTTTCTCTTCTACCACCTGGTGAGCGCTGTTACATGCATCTTGACTTAGCATATAGATTTACCCAAAACCTGTAGAAACCAGGAGGTAAACATAATTACAAAAGAAAACAAATACTGAGAAAGTTGAAAGTTAAAATCGGCCTCAAGCAACAGTGTTGCTTCTTCCATTGAAAAGTTTGTTGCAGACCATGCTAAAAAAACATTGTGGTTTGAATTATTAACGCTCACCCCAGTAACATAGACCCAGGCATGTCTTTCACTATTTTTTCTTTTTTGGTGGCACAGCCTTTGATGACCACATCACAGCTCATGACATTGTACTTTTGCCTTAGAACCACCTGCTTCTTGTTCTCGCAGGCATCAGCAAGGCAAGGGTTACAGCATCTGCCTTCTGAAAATAAACACAGAGGAGATCAACAGCTCTCAGATCCTCGGGCAAATCCATCAATTAGCTGCACATGTGATCTGTGTGCCAGATTACTGCAATTTAAACAAACCAGGAGGAGGGCTAAGCTGTCTCTCTGATGAGCGCAGGGATTCTGTTTGCTTTTCACAAGGGAGGATTTAACAGGACCCAGGACAGAAGACACACACAACACTTAAACATATGGATCTACATTCAAACCTGAAGGCAGCACTTAAATCCTTCAGAGCCACGAAAAACAAGCACTGTTGCCAATCAATCTATTACAATACATTACAGATTTAATGGGAAAATGCACACAGGAAGTTGATGATGACACATTCAAAAGCCTAACCCTTCTTTGCCTTTAGTAAATTTCAGTGTTGATTTTCTTCTGTTTTTGCAAACTCCATTTGGGTTTAACTTTTACTCTGTCTACCAGGGTGTATTTGTTTGTTTATTTGTCCATTTTTCATGTTTCTGTGTTTGGGGAGAATGTTTGCCTGGTGGGTAATCACACAAAGTGGTTTCATATTGTTCTGATGGCTATCGTACTTCTTTTAGATCCAGCCCTATTGAGTTATGTTTGTCTCGCTGATCTTATACTCCAGCCCTGTCGTTGCCAAAGCCCGGATTGAAGCGGGACAGCGGGTTGGAGGGTGCAGCGGGGAGAAGTTTGTTCCTCACGGCCCGTTCCACGCTGTGTCTTTGGGTTTGCCGCCGAGTCCTGTCAGATTGTGTTTACTTTGCTGAAGGACGTTTCACCTCTGGAAGCCCGTGAATGAATGGAGAACTCATTTCTCCAACAGAGACTAGTCAATCACTGCACATTTATTCTCCTCTGTGGCGGTGACCTCTCCCCGGCCGGCCGAACAATGGTGCCCTGGAAAACTGCAGATGAGTTTGACTTGAGCATGGCCTTCTCCCGGACACATCAATACTGCTTAAAAGCTACGGCAAATCAAAAAGGCATTACTTTGAACAGAGGACACTTGGCTGGGCTGATACAAACTTGAAGCTATGGTGCTCCAAGTTTGTATAGCCTGGAGTATTTCCCAGTTTCACACATTAATTTAAAAATCCCAAATACACCTTGAAAATCATGCACTGCTAATGTGAATGTATTTACTAGTCCTATTTAGAAAGGTTGAATGGACAAATATGTTGTGAATGGCTTTCAACTTTAAGTGCATGCCCTTTAAAAACACTCAGCTTGACATACAGTATAAATCAAAAAGACAATTTTAGAGCAAAAAACTTTTGTGTTTTGTCAGTAAGAATTTTATGCAAAGTTTTATAAATGGTATCCCCAGACTGTAACTTTAGTGGCATCATCTGCAAAGAGGAGAGATACCAAACAATAAGTTGTGTTAATTTGACATCACAACTTTCTACTGGCCAATAATATTCAAAATGGATTGAGAAAAGTTAAATAAATATTGTTAAAATGCAGTTTTTGTTGTAATACTATAAGTTAATGAATCCCGTCATTATTATATATCGCCAGACTGAAATTGAAATGAAATTACCTTTTGGATATTTCATGGCAAATGACAATGATGTCAATAGGAAAAAGTGTTTCTTGGCCACCATCTGGCCTTGTGACAACACAACTGGGCATAGTGACAAAAATTATTATCTTGATCATTTTTGACATATCTTTATTTTGATATTCAGATGACATTATTTAAACCAACATCAAGCATGTCTTTAAATGTATAAGTTGAAGCTTAATGATGAGAAAAATTGGGCTTGACTAGACTGACTGGGTTGACTAGAGACACTGTGGTCGACTTAAGTCGTGCTACCAATTGATTACTTGACCACAAGCAAAACTATTAAGTATCTCAATGATGTGCTACATGAACCGCAACATGAGGTTCATACAAAAAATTCAGAATAAGTTTACAATTTGTACAAACTGTGGTCAATTAAGACACCAATGACACCGACTAACTTACTTTGAACATTTACAATGTTAGTTTCTTAGTGTTTTCAACAGCCTTTTTTGTTGCCTTTTTACTACAAACAATATACTCTATATTCTGTTTTTGCATATCTTCAAGACAACAATCATAATATTAAAATTCGATAAATCACAGCCTCTAAACACAACAGCAAATGGTCTCACTGAAATGCGATGGTGGATGTAAAAATGTATTTTTAACAAATCATTTTTACCTTAACCAACCCCTAGCTCCACACCTAAACTTACCCTTTTTTTGTAATTCCAGACCTAAACTTAGCAGTTACACCCAAAGAAAATTTCCCCATGTGGCTTCAACCAAAACACCTGTCTATAAGTCGCTCTACTTGACACTTTTCACAGCATGAAATGGAGACGCCGTAAAATAGACACACAAAAAGGTCTAGGAATATGCTTATGATAGGCTATTAACCGTGTTCAGCCTTCATCTAAAATATTCTCTCTAAGAAACGCAGTCTTTTGTATTTTCTTTCTGTAGAAGCAACGGCGATAATGTAGATCATACCATTAAAATAATTGGACTTAAAGCAATTTAGTTCTATTTAAAAGCCTTCACTACTAACAGATGGATCGTTTGAACTTTTAGGTATTTGCATTTGCAGTTATCACTAAAATAATGCAGTCTTACAGTGCACTCATTGTACTTGAGTGTGATGCATAGTCACAAAATCCCTAAAGCCATTACAACTGAGAGTGCTGAAGTAATGTTTGGGATTTGGTGAAGTATGCATTTGTTTGTTTGCGCATCAGCATTTGGCACTGTGGAGACGAGGCTTTCTTCATCACAGAGGTCTGGATTCTAGCGTGGATGCATAGTTAATGTCGTGACTTGGGTCGGGCAGATGGCACAAACAGTTAGGGATCTCATTAGACCAACCAAGCGTCTATGCCTCCACGCAGAACCTTTCATTAAAGCTCCCATTGCCGGAATACTACCACTATTTCACAATATTGGTCAAAGTCAAAGGAGGGTTGTGCAAAGTGTGGAAATTCTGCATCTGTGTGTGCTTGCAAACTAGTTTACAACCTTTTAATTCTGTTCAAAGTTGGAGCAAGCTATAACATGCTGCTATCCTTGTATGCGAATCTTGTATTTGCGTCAGACGTGCTTTGGTAGATCAAACCATAGATCGTATAGAACTCAGCAGTGACCCATCACCCGGACCTGGAAGTATTGCATTACCTTTTCCCAATATTAAATGTGTGATAGGTTTTTAGGGAAATAATCAACCACAACTAGCCTTCGTCATGCCTGGAAACTCTTAACCGCCTCATGTTATTCTTTAATACAATTGAATTTTGCACCAGTACAGATATACTGTCAAAGTTCATATGTCAGTGTTGTCAGGCATTAGGTAACACACATGCGGATCTAAAAAGTTAAATACTTCTGTTTACAATTAGGGGACTGAAAAAATGGTACAGTGTCTTTAATATTAAAATTTAGGCCAAAAATGAATGAGAGTATTGTGTCTGGAAAAAGTCAAGTTATGGCAGGACTTGAGCTCTATATTCACTTTTTTCTGCTCTGCCCACTTTGCAGCACACTTCTGGCTTAGCTAAGATTAGCCTAGTTTAGTTTGGCCATTAATCAAACTTGTTGATAGCATGAGCTGTGGTGGATTTCAGGTTTAGAAGACATCTAATGGATCAAAGAGAATAGCAGAACTTAAAACCATGTCAGAACGTCAAAGGTCCTACACCTGATTTTGCTTCCTTAAAAATGTAAGCAAACAGAAATACTGCATTTTACTTAAGTTGACATGTTTTGCTTGCTTACTTCAGAGCCAGCTCTGGGCATAGGTGAACTAGGCTTGTGTGCCATGTGGTGGTGAGGGTGCCAAATTGCAAAATCAAGTTCTACCAATCATAAGCTATTAGCCAGTTTTTATTTTGTCTCAATAGGACATATTCATTAAGTTAGGACCACCAAAAGCTGATGAACTTCTAGGACTGCAGACCTAATGCCGCAAACTGAGCCTCTGCATTGTTCATCACGAAGTGTTCTTGATAAAGAGGAAATACAGTATTTGTTTCTCAACACGCGCAACCGAATAGCAGAAAGAGCTGCTGCTGATTGACACAAGCGGTAGCAGCAGCACTAGCCAGCACGGTTATTAGCTAACTTCAAGAGTTTATCACTGCGCAAAAACAAAACATTTACTGCTATATCAGCATTTGTGAATGAAATGCTTCTTTACGCCTTAAACACATTACATTAAGGTGAGTGAAAAAACACAGAGAAAAACATTGTCTCAAGCTTCAGGAGCCAGAAGTCCGTCAAATCGGTTCATACCGGATCAAAACAACTAGCTCTTGTGACGTTTTGTTGTTTTTATCAAAGAAGTTTCCTCAGCTAAACAGACAGCATATTTTTCTGCAGATGAAATGCTCAGTAGAGCAGAAAGTGGCGTTGACCGATAATTCCTCTATACTAACAGCAGTTAGCCACAATGCTAACAACAACAACAGACAAACTTAGTGAAGTTTGTTGAACAAACAGGACATTCTTACACGTAGACAGGACATTGCAGACTAATGTCCACCTGAATTTATTAACAACATATCTTTGCTAGAAAAAAATTGATTTTAAGTTATTTTATTATAAAAAGTCACACATAGTCTCTTTAAAGCAACTACTTTAAAGCCTAAATGGCTAGCCTGACAGCAATACTTAGAGGTACAGATGTTTTAATAAAAGTTGAAGGGGGATAGACTCAAAGGAGACAATTCTTATTTGGGATGTGACAACAGTTAGCTTTGATCACTAACACAACAAAGTCTATGGCTCAAACTATAAAAATACATTTGAAATGTTGGTATGGTGGTCTGGAACACTTGAAGCATTAGGCCCAACTCCATGTTAACTATCAGATCTATAAGTAAGCATTATTCTGAATAAATTGTGTTCCTGGTATGTCATCGTATCACTAAATCCATCACTCTCCAGTCTTCAGTCTCTTCACATGTCCTAACTCTATTGTAACAGTTTGTGTGCGTTATAAGTGGACTCTTTGTATCAGTATTTTCATTGCCGAAGCGTGCAAGTGTTTGTGTGGGTGTGAAGAGTGATGCATCCTTGCTGAGCATGGCAAACAGGATTATAATGGTCACAGAGCACATTTTGTACCATTTGCCTTGTAATTAACTGGAATTTGTTCAGCACAAATGCACTGCGAGCGTGGGAAACCGGGGGAAAAATCAGTAGGAATTATTGACAGTTGGTGAGGAGAGGATTCACGGAAAAATCCAAAGTGCCTAACACTTATTTTATTTGTATTATCGTTAATGACACAGAGGCTAAATGGAGCATAGAGTGAACTGATTAGTGATAGCCTACAGCAAGTCAGCCCGAAGTCAGCGTGGATGTTTTATGGTTTTTAAAAGACATTTGAAATGAATTTTTATATATGGTTTAAGGCGCAGGACTAATCACAGCGAGCAGTAGTGAATGAAGGATGTTGTGCTCTCTGAGGCATCATGGCTCGCTGCAGCAGCCATTACACAAAGGAACCAAGTACATCACCACAAGCAAGAGCAGGAGATGAAGCGTTTCAAAAGTGACTTATTCAGATTAGTTTGGCCATACAAGACTGTTTTTAATGTAGTTGTTGATCAAATGTGTTGCAGTAACTACTACATCTACTGACCTTTATTTCAAAAAGTGCCACTGAGATCAGAATCTATGCTAATAATATAAGATTTGGCACAGTTATGGAACACCTGCTACAAGCAATACACTTTATTTTGCCTTGCTTAGATGATGTTCTTTCTTAAAAAGAGACACTATATACAAGAATTATTCTCTACAATATTTTGAAGCGTTTTTACAACTTTAAAAAGCCATGATATAGCAGACAAGTGACTGCTATAACATAAAAACATGCCCTTCCTGTTTTATTGAACAAATGTTCTATTATTAGATGGAGGTGCACGCTAATTTTCACTCTAATCTATACTGTGACAATATGTCTATACTGGAAGGAGCTGATTTTAAGATTCTTTTTTCTTTGTAGTTTTTTATAGTCTCAGAATAAAATTCTTATGTCTTAGGGCTGGACAATATGGACAGAAATGTATATTTGGATATATTTTTTCATATTTCGATAATATATATCTCTATAGCTTTGAAAATACTCTTTTTTTTTCTAAGCCTGTAGCCTGCTGATTAGAAGGTACAAACTTAAATTAACATTAAATAATACATTCTGATGGTGTCTTTTGCTAAATAAATCTAAATAAAGCTACATTTTTTGCATAAAGCAAATGCATAATTTGACTGTAACTGCCAATAAATTCATACATTCTTACATACACATATAGTTAGTTTACTCAATTATGTATAAAAATAAAGTAGCAATGTGTTCTTCTTACATTTATGTAAGTAATACGCTAAAGACATTTCAAGATGTCTCTAAATCTTTTCTTTTCACCTGCAGTCTTTCATGTTTTAATCAAGTTTTCTGCATGTGGTAAAAACTGGTTGATAATCTCATGGTCTGTTTTTCTCATTTTCTTGTAGAAAATCAATTGAGGGGCTGCTCCGCTTGTAACACCGACACAGCCTATTAACATCAGCACGGGTTGTATCTCATGGCATTGCAAACGCATTCATAACATCTCACAAATTACTCCTAGAAGCATGTAGTTGAACACCCTACACACTTACCTGGCTGCATCCTATGGAGTATTTTATTGCTGGATATTTTTCCCAAGACAGGCAATGGATGAAAGCGAGCAGGAGCGTGTAAATTGTGCGATACATCACAGGCCATCATACGCCCAGAAGAGAAGTTTGATGTTTCAAAGTCAACCCCGTGAGCCTGCTCTGATACCTGGATGCACTCTGGGGTGGACTGTGCAACACCTTTGGAAAGCAATCGGTAGAACCATTATAAACCGCCAATCCTGTCTGCTGCTGTACCTCTGGTGGAGTGGAGCGCACCTAGGCCCAAACCCGCAACTCCCTGTTAGATGATGCTTTGCTGGGATCTACGAAACAGAAAACCAAGCTATTTACTGGGAATACAGCAACCTCAGAAGTAGCGTGTTGCCTCGGGGTGCAAAATACTCGAAAAAATAAGCTCTGGTTGGCTTTGATGTGGGCGCACCAAATCTAAAGGCATTTCAAGTAGTTCTGCCTTTGAGCCAAGGACAAGTCAAAATTGTCTCATGACGTGTGAAGATGTGGGGAGGCGGGTTAAAGCGCACATGGCAGGTTTTTATGATTTTTTCATTTGGACTTTGTCTGATGGATTAATACCTGTTGTATGTATTACACTCGTCAAGTTACAGAAAAGATAATAAATTTGTATTTGTTGAGCATTACAGGAAGTAAAATCCAATTGATTGACAGAGATTTCTAAGATGAAGGCGAGTGTCTATGATTTTGTTCATTTGCGATCAAAGATTTTTGAATGTAGAGAAATTCTTGAGTTGTGGCTCAAAATCTTAATGGTAAAGTGTCACTGTGACTTCTGTAGTTGAAGGATATTCCCTAACATGTATGTTTTTTTCTTGTGTGGGACATCCTATTGCTGTGATTGATTAAATTGTTTAGCTCATATATTTTTTTATTGTTGTGTTTCTATTGAACTGGGCACAGCAGCGCTACCAGAGTGAACGCAGAGCAGAGACAGCGGCAGGCCTTTGAACTGTGCACAACACCACTGAAAAAAAAAGCCTCTATAAACACTACTGCAAGGCACTCTTGTAGTGCGTACTCAATTCAATCATTCACACATAAATAAGGAGTCACGGTTTAAAGTTGCAGCTAATATTAGCCGTTTACCTTAGCTTGAAACATCGATAGTTGGCCTGACAAAATCTGAATATTCCAGTCTGTTTTCTTCTCCATTATAAAATCCAAGTGCATAAATCTATGCAGGAATGATATTAGTCCATAAACACGGCAATGCCACGCAGATTTGTGCAGTTTTGTGAGATAACAATGCTTTAGCGATCTTTTTTCCCATATTATTTGTCTCAGTTAATCGGTTAAAGAGCTCGGTTAAGCCATTAGTCACGGTTACTTGGTTAATTGGTTAATCATGAACATCCCTAATGTACACAACTGCTGACAAAGTTGAGTCTGCAAGAATTTTTATTTGTCTTTTAAAGGTTTCACTGTGTTTTAGCAAAATGTCCACTCTATAGGCACTTTAAGTAAAAAAGAGAGAGAGCACGCAGGTTTTGTGTTAAAGTTGTATTTGCATAATGTACACTTTACATGACAGACTTAAATCTCCAGGGACCTTTCCCAGATAGCTGTCGTGGAGTTGTGGAGCGTCTAAGCGTTCATTGTTGCGTTCAGTGATGGGCGTAGACAATAGTCCTGGGAGTGTGATGGGATGAGCGTTTGATACAGAGGACACAGCTCTGGCTCCTGTTTAACGGCGCTAAGATGATGGAACAAAACTGTTGTGGAGACAATTAAGTGAGTGCTGCCTCTTCACAGTCATTTCATCACTACACTGTTCTGCATGGCAATCGCCGCTGCTACTGCAAATCCCAATGTATTTGTCACAGGAGACGGTGGCGCTCCAACACTGATTGCATTGTCTTTTGAAAATTTACATTAAGGAAGTAAAGATTGAGTGCAGCCCTGTGTCAATTAATTGTTTCAGATTTTGCCAAAACAAAGTTTGCTCTGTTATGATGTGAATAAAGAAAGGCTTGGGTTTTACGCCATGAAGTAAGAAAAAGTCTCAAAATAGTGGTTGTAACTGGAAGTTTAAAGGTATACAGTATGTAGTAGTGTACTGCCTTTTCTGTGATGCTTACCACTGAATTATACTTTTTGCTGCTCGAGCCACAAGTGACAGGAAGACAATAAATAAAAGACATCTGTTTAAAGTTTAGTCATAATTTTTCAACCTCTCTGAACCCTTCTTTGTCATTTCTGTATGTTTTGTTCATTCAAAACATTTTCTAAGTTTAGATGAAATCTCTGCTACATTTCTGTTGAGATTCGTGTCTTCTTCTAGTTTTATGACTTTCTGTGTCTGTGTCACAGCGCCACACTCTGGTCAGTTACTTGTAGGCAGTACTTTGAGGCATTTGCCAGGACCGTCACATTTAGCTCTGTGTTTCTGCAGTTTGTTTCGGAATAGATCAATGTTTTGAAGAATGCATGTGATAAATGACTCGTTCATGGGAAAAGTTACATAATGTAGTCTCTTAACATTCATCAAAACTAATCAAATTGAATTCAATGGCAGCATAAAATAACCATGATAATATTAGATTAATCACATTTTGTTTTTTGGCTATATGAATCAGACCATTTCAAACCTTTTTTTCTCAGTATCATTACCTTTGATAAAGCGTTAAGCATTGGTTAGTATTTGACAACCAACAAAAATCCAAGCTTTCAGTCAATGTCAAAACAAAAACATTCCAAACATCTGTAGTAGTAAAGGGTTACATCATTTCATGTTTTATATTTTCTCTCAAAATGGACACCATCTCTCAAAAGCAGTCGTCGAACACGATCCTTACCACAAAAGCCATTCTTTTCCAAGTGCTTTGCTAAATGTGTTGACCCTAAAGGTTATATATTTTCTAACTACACTATGTACTTGTACAAGACTGTAAAGAGAAGACGTATGAAGGCTCTGGCACATCTGCTGGAATAACATCTTGAATATCAATGAAGAGATAAAGCCTCTAAAACATGATGGAAGGAGCGCGAGTGGATGGTGGACTTACTCACACGAGAACCCATAGGACGTCACGCTGAGGCAGATAGCTTCCCTGCATGGGTTTGGACTAAGCTGTGGCTATAGGGCTAAAGCAGGAGAACGTGATGGCATATCGCTCAAAAGCTTTCCATCGTTTCACGCGACTAGTCGACAGAGTGAGAAAGAGGATCCCAGGTGGTCAAAATGGCACACAACATCTGAAAAGGCCTCCATTTTGAAATAGGACGGTCACTAAAGCCCTGTAACTGTAGCTTTTCAAGTTTCCTTGTGTGTGGAAAAAAGCAAAGGAGAAATAACATTTGACCATTTTCTGCACCCTGAAAGCTTTCTTTTGCTGAAGAGAATTTCCAGACTTTCACGCTTCAGTTGTTTGGCCTTTTTCTCCCGTCTATGGCCAGTGACTCACCTTCATCCATTTTTCCTCGGACATACAGGGAAAGAAGTGGTCCTTTTGTGTGATGGGGAGACAAGCATGAGGAGGTTTCATTGGAGAGGGACAATATGGTGTAGCTATAGCATGAAAGGAGTCTGAGAGCCCTGTGGCAAAAAGGCCAGGCTAATTGTTAATAGATTTACAGAGACAGGTCAGAGGTCAAATGCAGTGGCATTCTCCTCCAAATAGGATCCGGTAAATGGCTGTGCTGCAGCAATATGTCTTTGTTGGCTGCTGCTTTTGCTACCTTTAATACTGTGTTGTTACTCATAAACCAACAAATACAATGCTTTAGTTTAGTTGAACAGACAAGCTTTGTTTAATTTACATTGATTTGAAATAATGCAGTGTGGGAAACTAAATACAAGTACCCAAAAAAAAAGAAAATCTAAGTATTCATTTTATGCAGCTGTTTGGTTTAGATTTTTGATGATTATATCAGACAAACTTAAAAGTCGGTACTATTTATTGCATTGAAAACACTGATAAAATAAATTCTAAATACTGTATATATTTAAGGAGGCAGTAGAGAACATTTTAAGGAACAATAACATGGAATGAGGCAAGGGGGGCAGTAGCTACCAGAAAACAAAGTGCAACATTAAGTTTCAAGCTACACAGTATTTGAGAGAAAATTTATGTTTTCTCCAATCAGTAATATACTGTTTGATAGCAAAAGAAAACTGTGACTGAAGAATGAAGCTATTGTTATCCTTTGTCGTGTTTTAAATCTCAGTATAATGCAACTCAGTGTGGATATATCCAGACTATTTCACCTTTGTATGTACAGCCCTGCCCTTATTTCTTGACAGCACACTACCTGTAGCTGTGGTTAGCCTAAGTGACATTAGCCACAATCAAACACATATACACTGTTGACATGTTGTTTGAATGCGTGTGTATTGTAGAATTCAGTCGCTGGGTTCATTTTAAATGCCGTTATAGATCGACCACCATGACAGACAAGCTAGCTAACATGTTAGCTACCTTAACAGAACTAAACAGGAAGTGCTGCTAAACAAAGCGGGCAGGGGGTATTAAGGTGAATAGTATCATTAGACTAAGGGTGGGTGATATGGCTTAAAGTGAGGCTAAACAGGCGTCCAGAGAGTAACTCCGCCCACAACTGAACCCCAAACAGGCTCGCAAAAGTGGGAGATGCCCGGAATCCTTTGAAGAGATGCCCAGTGGGTGTGAACAGACTTTGATTGACAGCACCAAATATGAACAGCGGTCCTGGTCCTGACGTGAGATTTGCAGCGGAGGGAGCTGTACAGCAACAGCCCCAAGTCTTTGCTTAATTGCACGTAAAGATTTTTTTATATTTGCTTTGCAAATCATACATATGAAACCTTTGCTTTAATCTACATAAGCGCATGAGCCTATTATGTAAGTATTTTCTAAAAATGAAAATCGAAAATGAAAAACACAGGCACAAGTTTCGAACCAGCGCATCGTTGAACTAGTGGTGGCACAACGCGCCACTCGCTCAACAAGCTGAGCCAAGTGACGAGTGTTGTCAATACGTAGTGAGTGATCGCTTTCGACCTCTCCGCAGCAGCGATATCAGAGGGAGGAGTTTAGATAAACCATCTGGGCGGCTCGTCTGCTGCGTCAATACACTGTGATGTCAGCGGGTACTGAAAATGCACTGACAGCGTTTGCCCATCGTGGCAGTACAGCCGCGGTTTTTGCACACATGACTGCAAAATGAGCTAGTTTGCACAAAAATTTCAGTTTAGTTTCTCTTTAAAGTGTATATCATAATTTTGACAATTTTCTTGATTTGATCATGACAGATCAAATCAAGAAATTGTCAATATTCTTATTGTAAATTTAGTTGTCACACACAAAAGTAGAAGAGAAAAAAATCAAGTAGAGAAATTGTAAAATGACAATTTTATTAAAAAAGAATGACTTCACTTTGATGTTGCCATTTAGTCAACTAGTGCAATGGGCAGTGAAATAGACTATAGAGAGTGGCTGTGCAGTAGTGTAGTAGGCTGGTTTTAAATGTTTTTTTTTGTGTGTCTTTTTTGATGTATTGTATTTTATGAATTTAATTTATCTCCACTGTGGATGGGCTTCTTAAATTTCGTTGTGCAAGTTGTGCAATGACAATAAAGGCATTCTATTCTATTCTAAATGAATTTTAAAAATATTCTTTCTAGCATTGGTACTGCCTACTGTTCATGTTTGGGATCAGCACAAAAAGTAGAGTCTATAAAAAATGGAAGATCTTGTACAATCATTCATTTATTCCATGCAAGAATAAATGAATGATTGTACAAGATGCAATATTGAGGCTTTAGTTGGCTTTTCTACATGTTTAAGTTGAACTTGGTGTTGTGGTCTAAGGTTATCAGAGCTTTTAAATTGTGAGATATGCGGTTAAATATCTGTTCTACTTTGATTTTCACACACACTAAATATCAAGGCAGTCCTTTGTTTGTGTTCTAAAATGTGGCGTGAGCAGATAGCCTGGAGACCAGAGGCACACACACTGAGGACTGTCACACACAATCCAGCCAGAACAGCTCTGAAAGGGAGTTGACAGCACAATGAACACGGATAAAGAGTGCCACTGTTTCAGCCACTGTGAACAGCTCAGATGAAGCCATGTAGACAAGTCCAAACAACTCCATCCACATGTGGCTGCTGCCACAGTCATCAGGAAAACATCCAGAGGAAATACACTAAATATTGTGCTGCTATTGCTGTAAAGGTTTTCTACTCATTCTTCCCAAGGAAAATCAAAACGATAAATGATCGATATTATATATATTTCTTTCAAGGCACTTATAAGAACTTTATAATCAAGGGTCCACACTGAGGCAAGGTGGGTTAACTGTCTTGCCCAAGGACACAACAGCACTCTTCCTGCCCCACTGTGGCACCTGATGTTCCAGCATTCTACTCTCCAAGTACTAACCAGGCTTTGCCCTGCTTATCCTGAGATCTGTGATCAGACTTTGACAAGTGTAGCCCACTTGTACTATCCTACATGAAGTTGATATTGCTAATTTAAAGCTTTTAATTTCATTAGAACAATGTACAATTGCATTAATACAATGGCAGAGATGCTTGTACTAGGTTTACAGTGTGAAGATATAATGCCCTGGTTAGAAGTGAATTATTAAGTGAGTATTTTTATTTTTTGCCCAGTACGAAATAGGAACGAAAGAATGCCAAGGTTATCAAAAGCATGTTTGAAATCTATGTCCTCTTTAAGAGTTTGTAAGGGCTAGAAACTAACTTTTGAAAGTACCCTCTTCCTCCTTTTACATTTTGAAAATCACAAACCCGAGCTGTAATACCTCTAACCTTATAAATATTCCTCATAGTGCACCTATTTGACAGAACAGCTTCTTTCAGCTGTTGAGAATACATCCCCAAGAAACATTTTTGCTCGAAAGACAAGTCTTTTTTAAAATGTGCCTATTTTTGCCAAAGTTACTGGGCATTTTATGAATTTTACTTTGCAATTTTCCTCCACAAAGATCTAGTCTGTGCTTATGGCTCCCTCCAAAAAGTTATTGCATCTTTCAATTGAGAATGTTTTACTGGCGGCTGCATTGATTTCTCTTGTTACCGCGGGTCAGGGAGAGGAAATTGAATTGGAAATTGTAGAAACACTATTATATTATATTTTGGCATTTGTTTTTCTGCTCTCTCTTCGTGTGTGTATTTTCTGAAGGCACAATCCAAGCACTTATAGCGTCAGGTCGGTCGAGTGACGGCTGTGACTTCTCTAATAACTGTCCTCCGATGCAGAAGGTTACAATTACCTCTGTGTATTGAGACGCTGCATTTGAGCTAGCCTCCTCTCCATTCTCCGCCTGGCGCTCTGTCTTAGGGGTTAGTTTTTCTCTTACACAGGGAGCGGAGGGTCACATTTTGTTGGATTGCTTAGCGGGATGGTTTACCTTTGGGGGGAGGACTGCGATATTGAAGCAGTGTGCGAGGTTAGTCGAGGTAGAAACTCCAGTCATTTATATTCAGTGTTCTGTGTTGCTCCTGCGGCTTCACTCTATTCTGACTTTTAGCTTTTGATTTTTGTACGTGTGTGTTTGTGTGGGCTGCCACTATCACAGACCAAACCGAAGCCTTGGGCAGTTTCTTCACAAATAAACCGCGGAGAAGAGTTAGCTCTGTAATAAAAATCTCTTGGATTTGCGTATTTCCCACAACGATGTTTACAGTGCTTATTTTCTTTTAAATGAGTTTTAATACAGACTGGGAGATTAAGTGCCAACCATTAATCTTAGTTTGGTTCTGCCTTAGTCAATTTGTAACCTGGATTTATTCATAGTGTGTTTGCGGTTAAGAGCAATGTAATTTCTTCATTTGCCTTGTCAAGATAGTCTCGTTTGGTTTTGTCTTGTCTCAGAGAGTGGCTTTTAATTTCAAAAGTCACAGACAAGCTTTTAATTGTGTCCACTTCGGTCTGCTGTCTGATTGCGTTCTTTATGATCTGTGTAAAATGAAGCAGAGTCCGGACTGTTCCAAACAGTTTGGTGCCACAGTGCATGGTGTTTACAGCAGCCTCTGGTCTGAACCTTTGAGAGGTGGTCCAAAAAGAGCCTCACACACTACTCTGATCTCCTGGTTTTATCTCACGTGTTGGTGCTTTGCGGTGGGGACACGGTGCATTCACACTGACAGTGGAGCATAATCGCTTTCTGGACTTGACCGATAAAAAAAAAAAAAAAAAAAAGATTTTTGACAATCCTTGATTAACTGCATATTTGTATGACTTATAGCCTAAAGCGATTACAGCAGTCTAGGACAGCATTTTCTTGTGAACTTTTTAGAGATCGACCGATATGGGGGTTTCTTTGGCCGATGCTGATACCCATATTTCAAAATGATGTCTGCCAATGCCAATACCAATGGCTGATTTTGAAGGCTGATTTTCTTATTTAATTTTTAAAAGCTTAGCTGCGGTGAGATAGTATAATCAAAAAAATCTATCAACCGAAACTATTATTCGCCATGGTACATGTGAGTCTCTTTCACAATGTAATGTGTATTTTGACCCAAGAAACAATCATTTCATAGCGTCATGAAAGACATTCACATTCATGCTGACAAACAAGCACTTATTAAAGGTTGTGCTGAAAGAGTCAAGTCACAGAACAAGAATAAAACTTAGAATGGAGAGAGATAAAAGAATTCTTGTTTCTCTCCAAACAAACTCAGAGCTCAGCTGATCACTGTGTCTTTCCCACAGAGGAAAAGCACAAACAACTGCCTGATCAGATATCAGGCAAAACTGAGGCCGATAGTCGATATGACCGATATACAAAAACATTTAAATATCGGCCCCAAAATATCAGCCAGCCGATATATCTCTCTATCTCTAGAGCTTTTTGCAATGAGTGAATCTGAAGAACTCAAACTAACAGATTATTTTGACCTTTGTCTGATGTAACCGGTTCAAAAATATCACTAAATATTTATAGAAAAATGTTTAATGAAATTGAAGATGCTCAAGGTGAATCACCACTCAAAAGAGGCAAGGCCAGCAGCAGTGAGTCAGTTTAATCTTCATGAAATGTACAAAAAGATGAATTAAAGCTGGGGTTCAAGATCTCCACACCTCAAAAGCGATAAATATTTACATCTAACCACTCCACAAATGTAAAAATGTTTTGTACAAAAACACAGCTTCAAAACCCGCTTTTTTTTTTTACTGCAAAGTGAAACTGGAGTGGACCACTCAGGTGTAGCCAATCAGACTTTCAGCTTTTGATAAGAACAAAAGTACTTACTATTAGATTCACAGTACACACCGGTCTGATTTTACAACAAAGTACTGCTTTTTATTGAAGAGAGATACTTGATTTTCAAACTTTAAAAACAGGCAGCAAAAACACATTAAGTCAGTAAATTTCTTTTTGGTTTGTAATTTTTCTTGCAACGAACACAAAGTAAAATATTTATTTCTAAAATGAATAATCATCATCCTAATGTTTTCTGTAAGCAGTTTTGTCCTGCGTGCGTTACCACAGCCCGGACTCTTTCTTTCAAGACCCTGCAGACTCAAAGTTGTATTAAAAACCTCCCAAATAGATTTCCCTACGCCCTGTTTACAACACACATTTTCCACCAATGATTCTTAATACCAAAGTGCCACCAGGAGAGATTCACCACTAACCTTGTATTTAGCACACGAGGCTGCTCTAATAGGGCTACTTCATGTGAAATGTCTGTCGTGATTAATGTTTAATTCATATTTTACATTCAAACTCCCATCATGCTTTGCTCCATCATTTTAAATGCACTGTGTATCATATTATTCATTGGTCCCATTTGGATAGCACTTTGTAGAACGGTGTCTGAGGGAACGCGCAGGTTTGAAAAGCCTTGTCAAATAAAAGTATGTTTACGCTTTGCCTTGAGTGAAAGTGGCACATAGTCTCGCATGTATTCCCAGCGTCGGTGAAATTAAACAGAAATGTACTTTAATAATAATTACCAACAACAGAGATGCTTAGTACCGCATCTCGCCTAATTGTGCCTTATAGGGTTGTACATGGGTTTGGTCTCGGGTGAATTGTAAAATATTTAATGGCAAAATTCATCAAAGGCCTTGTTTAGTCCTGTTAAAATGACCTAGTTTAACCCGATTTGACTCACAAGCTTTTCTGTAGTTGGGCTGGAACAAGTTAATCGATTAATCACAGTTAATTGATCATTGACCAATTTAGGAAATGTATAATTGTGCATTTACTATACACAAACTCTGAAGTGTATTATGTGTAATTGGACGATCTTGTCAGTCCAATATAAACATTTTAAAATCTGTCTTCAAATTTGTTGGTACACTGGAAAAACGACGACCTTAACTGTGCCAAGAAGCTTCAATTGATTAGTAGTAGTGTTTTATTCGGCCCGTTTACATGACGGCTTTAATTCCGAATAAAGATAATTTAATTCTGAATTAAAATTAATTCCGCTTTAAAAATACCATGTAAACACTTAATTCCTAATGAAACGTTTATTCGGATTTAAACTTAATTCCGAATAAACTGGGTGGTTTATTCCGCTTTTAAATCCGAATAATTTTATTCCTTTCTCATGTAACCGTTTTATTCGGAATAAAATAATTCCGTTCGCACTGCGCATGCTCGTTACGTCGCCTCTCTGACCCGGTGACGCTGCAAGATGGCGGCACGGACTCGAAAACTTTTTTGTTTTACATATAAGTGCGCTACAGGAGTTACAAACAATGAAAGAGTGAGTGAGAGAAACACGAAACACTCACCTTTTCACAGAGGCAGCGGAAAGTTTTTGAACAAGGAGTGTACGTCATGTACGCGGAGAGAGACGCTGCTCTGATCCCAAACAAGTGGAAACTGGACTACAACTTTTCCTCCGCTCACAGAACATTACGTGGAGTTGATGATGTGATTCTCCAGCTGCTGCTTAAAGACTTTCATCGGAACAACTCCAAAAAAGTTAGTATCATTGCGTCCGTGCGTTACAACAATCCCAGGTGAAAAAAAGCCACAAGCCGGTATCCCGTATCCATCGGATGTGTGTTTTTCCGGTAGACGTAATTACGCAATGACGTACGTGCGTTCCCTTTCCTCTCTCTTCTAACCAGACGTTAAGCGGAATAAGATAAAGCCGATTTAGCGTGTTTAACATGTAAACCTTTAATCGGAATTATTATTTCCATGTAAACTTGAGGAAAATATTTAAATTCCGAATTAATTAATTTGGAATAATTAATTCGAATTAGGAAACATCATGTAAACGTGGCTATTGTGATTTGAGCACGTTTGATTTCATAAGTAGAGGTTTACAAGTTGAACAAGTAAATTTAGCTCTGATTTCAACAACAGAATCAGTTATTTTCTTTTCATAATTTCATTCATGTGTATTTTTCTTATTTTATGTAAAATGAGATCTTTTATGTTTGTCATTGTATTATTAGTTCAAGCAATGAAAATCTACTCAAATATGCTAATTACTATTGTTATTATCCATTTATGTTTTTCATGTTAATTATCAGATGCATATTTGTCAATACTGCAGAAATTCCTGTTATACCTTATTTCCATTTATGTTTTTGAACAATATACTCGATAATCAGTTTTTTTTATCTTAAAGCAAAATTAAAAGCAAAATTCACGATATTATCTAAAATTCGATATATTGCACACCTTACTACTCACTGGTTGTCTTTCATTCACATTAAAAGAATGTTGCGCTGTTCATGATTCAGTCACGTTCTTTGTCTTCGTGATATTCTTTCTTATAAGCAGCCATGTTTGTTTTGGTACAAGAAGGTTTGTGGTTTGTGTGAATCATTTTCACTGACTGTGGTGATCAGACAAAATATCAATAATTCTGGATTTCAGAGTAAAACGACTCCAAAATTACATACATTATGTAAAAATGTGTTCCAGTGACTGTATATGCATAATAATATAATTAATTTCAATGAGTTACTATGAATATTGATGCACTGCTATACATATAGCCAACTGTAAGCAACAATGGCTTTAGAAAGTTTTTGCCAGGAATAGAAAAGATTTAAAAAACTTTGAATCTTTGACGAATCATTTAATCGTCGAAGTATGGAGCGACCGAATTGAAAACTCTGAATCGAACAGTTTTGCTAAATACATGTGCAGCAACTGACCTACACACACTTTGCTGTGCAATGCAATAATAATACAATATATGCCACGATGTCGAAGAAACAAGCATGAACTTGTGCAAGACCTGACTGAATGTGCTTTATTCAACAACTGTGGTGACCTTGAAATATGAACAAACGAATATTTTTGTTGATTGGATTTATTTGTGTTTTACGTTAAACATTTTTTAAATTATAGACAACTAACAAATCAAAAACTGTGGCTACAAAATTGAAAATTGATCGAACCGTGACCTAAGTGAATCTTGCCATCCTATTTATTTTTTTTTTTCTGTCTTTTTTTGTTTGTTTCCTGTGACATGTGTCTAGTTTTGTGTTGGTCAGATTTGGTAAAAATGTAATTTACGAGTGAGTTAACAATTATTTGATTCATCAAAGTTAGTAAAGCTGGTGAATTTTAGTTTTATCTTGATAGCAATATTCTGATGATAATGAATCAGTCCTGCGAAATTGTTTGAACACGTCTTTAAACTTCTTAGCTCAGACTGTGAAATGTTTGTAAATTTGATTTGACAAACGTGCAGAATCCTTATACTCATTTTCCTAACCAATACACTCGATATTCTATGTTTTCCGTACCTTCAAAACCATGTTACCCATGCATTTGTGTCTGATAAAGTTCAAAATAATGTCGTGCGTATGTAGATTGCAGACTTTTGCCTGAAGAAGCAGCTGCCGTTTGTGTGTGCTTTATCTATTATTCAAAGAAGCTGTAGTTTTGACATTATTGTCCCCTTCGTTGTACCAGATGCAGTCGGGCTAACCTACAACGACAGCCGGTTTCAGGATATGTTAAAGGCTGCACGCATTACCCAAAAAGCACTTTATGGAGGGTGAAAACAGATGTAAATGCCAACGTGTGATCAGATGCAGTTGTCATGGTTAGTCTTCCTGTACATATCTATTTTCCTGACAGGCCGGGTGAGTGTGGTCCCTCCGTCTGAGCCTGCGAGAGAGAGCTCAGCCCTGTATCGTAGCAACAGTAACTATGGGAATAGAGACCTGTGGATGGGGTCAGTGTGATGGCCTCCACTTGGCCTCTTTGTAAGGTTTTTTTTTTTTTTTTTTTTTACATTGATTTTTCTAATTCACTGCATCTACAAGACTCTCCACACTCAAGAGATGCACGCTATTTTTTTTTCTACTATTTGAAAAGAAAAATGCTGGAGGAAAAATACTGACTGTAGCAGTTAATAGAGAGAAGTATTAGGTAAGATTGAAGAATATTACAGTAGACAGAAATGGATCAAATAAGAGACAAAGGCATTTATTTGTCCAACAACGACCGAAATCCAGACAATCGAGACAAAAAAAATAACAAAATTTGTCTGAACTATTTTGTTTTATGCTAAAAGAAAAAAAAATATATATATAATTTTAATTTTTATTTGCAGACGGCAAAGTGAAACTAAGAGCAGTCATGCAAGCTCAGCCAATCAGTGCGCTGCTTTAGGCAAGAAATAGACTGATATATCGGCCGGCCAATATTTTGGGGCGATTATTATTTTTTTTTTTTTGCATATTGGCTACATCGACCTTCAACCTTATTTTGGCCGAAATTTCATCCGTCAGTTGTTTGAACCGTTACCTGCACGTAGAGCTGCACTCACAGTGATCCACGTTAGTTTTGGAGAGAAATTATACAATTTGTTTTATATTTCTCTATTTTGCTTTGCTTTGAAAAGAAGCACTTTCTTGAATTACTCTTTAAAATGTTCTGTAAACAATGAAACTAAATAATAGTTTAGATTACACTTTTTCTTTTTTGAAAAGACTATCTCATCTCAGCTATGTTTTTTAAAAACTAAAATAGAAAATCTGACTCAACTATCAGCTTTAAAAATCAGCCATCGATATCTGCATCAGCTGACAAAATCGATAAAAATTGTCATCGGTGTCGGCCCAAGAAAAACCCATATCAGTCGATTTCTACTTTCGGCTCTGACTTCCTGGTTGACAAAAGTAGTTCATTATTAGTTGCACACATCGCGGTCTCATTTTGTTTCTGCAAAATGCTGGATCTGATCTTTAATACTTTCTGAATATTGTTATCGGGCTTGGACTGTTTTTTATCAATACCTCTGCACTGTAATAGTTGTGCAATACAGAGCCTTTAAAATTGTATGTAATCTGTATCTTCAACATCTCACAATGGAGGCAGTGGTGGTAAAAGTCTTAATACATAATACATCGTTATTGATTACTCGCCTGAAACTGAGTATTTCTAAGAAAAACAAAGCATTTTTTTCCAGCTTACATCAATGTATTAAGTTATTTTTATATATATACTGCAAGTGATGAAAGATGTTATAAAACTTTGAATACAAAAAGCAAGTGTCATCATGTGATTGTCTGTTCATGATGAAGTGTGTGTATTTTCTTTACCCAGTTATGCAAATATATTTCTGCATTTCTCTCTCTCTCTCTCTCTTTCTCTCTCTCTCTCTCTCTCTCTCTCTCTGTCTTGATTTTGTTTGTGTGTGTGGCCTATTGTCTCATCAACATCATATCAGCCAAGCATTACGGAGCATCTGTCTCATCGTCTCGTGTTTTGTTCACGTCAGTTTCAGTCATCGAGGGACAGCGCTCTGGGACCTTTAATTGACAAGTGTGTACAAAAACTAATCAGCGGCAAAGCAACTGCCCTTTAAGATGATAAATGAAGAAAACTCATTTCAGATAATACTTCAGAGTGAGGATCCACGCTGACAGTTTGAATTGGCATTTGAAACGGCGACGCCCCTCACTTATGCCGCTCATTTCATAGAACCTGAGCCGGCCTCCACGCCTAATAAAGCGCACAGTGGAATGATTGGATCTTTTGAAGCGCTGTGACGTGAATATGCACACAGCCATAAACTACATGTGGATATTTAAGTGGTGCTACTGGAACACATCACCCTGAGCACAGTCTCATACTCCGCATTTAGACATGCACAAGTCACAGCAAATCAGTTTCAAAGGCCAGGGTCTGGTCCTCGGGGCATTTGCCCAGGAAAGTTCATGCTTTAGGAGAGGTTTACTATTTAAACACAGAGCATAACCTTTCCTCCTTAAGCCTATTGTAAGGAGAAAACAGGCTTTGTCCATTAAGGTTTCTTCTGGCTGTTGTAATGGTGTAAAGGTCTGTGTAGTGTACAATGCAGTGACAATCAGGATGTCACTTTTATATAAGATCAACTAATGACACATACACATAGAAGTGGTCCAGGACACGATCCTGAATGTGATTACTTCAACACAGTCTTTTTATATAGCTATACTGGACAAAACACTTTGACAAATATTATTTACTATTATTTATTCTTACTTTATACATTTATACATTATTATTTCTCAGTAGTTTATGTTTCATCTTATGCAGAAGCAGGTTAATGCTTTGGGAGTTTTGTTCAGTGCGAATGCCGATACAACTTTTTCTGATTCTGATTCAGTTTGTCAAAAGTGTTTATGCATTTTTTTTTTAATTAATTTCTAACAAAGGTTGTTCTACAAATGCACTTATATATTGTTATATAATAGTGTAGTTTTTGTTAAAACTGGGACACCCACAAGTAAAATTTCTTTCCAGACCCCACACTCTTCATCAAGTTAATGAACCAGATCTTTTAAAACCCTTGAAGTGTGTATGACATAGTAAACCTAATTATGATTAAGAATCCCCTAAACATTTAGCTTGTTTTTACCCAATTTGGTTGTTTTGGTGAAGTTCATTTTTGTCTTTTGTTCAGTAAACATGACGTATGTGGAGAGGAATCCACAAATGTTACTTAGCAACCACATTGTAAATCTGGGCCAAATCAACATAAAGTGACAATGTGACAAATGATTATATCTCATGACACCTTAACTGTGTTAAAGAATTTCTTATAAAATCCCTGTAAACTGTATCAGTTGTAAATTGTCTTTGTTTTTGGTGCTTTTTGATGACACATGTGGAGAGATTCTGTTTTAGAACCTAAATTACTTCTTGTTATTTTCTACTTTTAGTGGTCAATTTCTTTAGCTTAACTGCTGTAAAACTATGATAAATATTTACCAAAAGGACTATAACCACAGTAAGATGTTAGTCTGTCAAACGTACTTTAAGAAAGAGCCTGAAAAAAACTGAAAGCTGATTGGCTGTACAGAGGGTGGTAAACTGTGTAAAGCTGTGTAGTACACAAACAAAAACCCATGCGTGTGAAAACAAAACAAGGGAAAATCTCCTTACTTTATTTTCACTGTTAATAGTTAGTTTTGCCCAGTTTTCCCTGTTCATTGCTATCAAATACCCTTTGAACTCGAAGTCACTGCCTTCACCATGCTCCCTCCTTGACAGAAACGCGATCATCATGTTTATATCACTCTTTGTAAAAGGCTGATTGTAAGTCGGTGCATTTTGTAAACTCTTTGATTTATGAATGACTTTGCATAATAGGTTAATTGCCTTTCAATGAGGGCCAGATTTCTTAGTTAACGCTCTGGCAGACTGAGTGATAGCGGAGTCAATAAGTCACATGTCGGAGGTTTGTTACTCGCGGACACGGCAGGTTGGGGTTGTAAAATGGCGGGATTTGTTCAGCAGGTACCTAATTGAGAGTGTTTCCTTGTCCTTACATCAGCTCAGTGTGTGATTAAAGAGGTGAGTGAAGGTTGGGGAGCGAATAGGAGCTCTTTGATTACACCAGCGCCAGACAGGAGACTGACAGCTACACATTTTTACATCAATCTGTCTCCAAATTACACCGCACGTGCTTTTTAAAAACATTAACATGTATGGCAGCTGCAGAAAGGCTTCACTCACTCAACTAATCATTTATTTATGTCTATTGATCTGTTTTGTATCTCAGGCATGTCCGAGCATGTTGATACAGCTGTGGACTTTTGTAGCTTCTGAGGTGAAAAGAATCTCCAGAGCATCATTAGGACACACATTTGGATGTGGGTTTATTAACATGCACTTTGGGTTATTGGTCTGAGTTTTCTTAAGAAAGAGTGTGGACAGAGAATGCATAGTAATTCACTGAAAGATGAAAAATGTTTAAAATGATAATAGTATTAGTTATAGAGCATAGATAGAATTGATCAAAACTCTTCTGCTTAGTCTGCTGCAGCTCTAATCAATAATGTGAATGTGAAATATTAATCAGTGTGAACATTAATAGAACTATATGTTTAGCAACTATGTTTTAAGGCATTAAAGTAAGAAAGCAGCGTAAAACTGTGTGAAGAGAGAGAAGAGACAAACACTAAACTCTGTTGGCTCATGCTGCTCACATTTCTACATGTTCAAAGGCACTACACCTGTGTTTTAATAACGTAACCTAAAGTCAGTTTTGCTCCAGTGTAAACACACTGTCAAACCATCCATTCAGGTGAAAATTACTTACCTGTTTTTTTTTTATTCTTAAAAGTGCTTCTTGATGTTTTTTGCATGCACTAGCTGTTGTTACCGTCAATCACGCTGAAAGTTGTGAAAAATGCTTCTCTGCATTCATGATGAATAAATATAAAGCTCTGTATGCTGTAGGAAAGTGAGCAGAACATGTGACTGCTGCAGAAGAATTTTGTTTTCCATTTTTAAGAAGGTAAAAATCAAGTATTCTCTGGCAGATGATATATTTTTGCATATTGATGCCATAAGCACCATAATTCCGTTTTACATTTGGCCAATCCTGGACCTACAGTGTGTGTGAATGAAGCATTTACTGAAGCCTGTGCAAACAAAGCTAAGTGTAGGAGCTTCCTGTGCACTGTCCCCCACTCTCCCCTCCATGCATTTTTCATCACACATTCTCTTTTCATACTATTTAGCTTTTCCTCCCCTCTAAACTTCCATGTGGTGCGTGCTGACACGGCATTTCTCAGGCTGGCACACAAAGCCCTCTGGTGCTCGCCGCACCACAGTTGGAGCTGATCGGAGTTGTGTGTGTTTTGTTTGTGTGCACACAGCGTAGTTCTGGTTCATTGTAGCGACGCACGTCACTTTGTATGTGATAGCACAAGGCCAACGGCACAAGACAAGCACGCACGGAGAGAGAGAGAGAGAGAAAGTCCGTTCACTTCCTTGGCATTGGCTGTGCTTCAAAATCACAGAAAGCTTGCTGCATAGAAGGGATTTTCTTAAATTATTCTGAGCAAAATTCAAATTTCATTTTGTTTTGGCCCTGAGCAGTGAGGGAAAGCGCCTGGATGAGATCAGTAAAGGTCAGAGGGAATTAAAATGCTTACTGTAAGGTTTGTCAGAGAGAGAGAGGGCCAGAGGAAAAGGCCATCTGCTGATAGAGGAGTCCACATTTGTGTCAGAAAGAATGGGCTTAAACGCTCCACATCTCCGCTCAGCTTCCTGTCTGCACCGTAAAAATATCTGTCATCTCCTGTAAAATACTGGGAGCTTGTTGCCAGAAGATTAGCATAAATATTAGCCAACAGTACAAAACCTTTACTGACACCTGATTGTTTCGTTTGGCAACAAACCACCTGCCAATATTACCCTGCAATATTGAGTTCACTGCTTCCAATTATTCCATTAGTTGAATTTCATTAAAATGCAGACAGTTTGTGAAGAGGTGTGCCTGATAGAACGTCGTTCACAATAAGGAAACACAGAAACTATTACAAATGTATAGACTTAGATGAAATGATTTATGTATTTTTAATAGTGCAGTGTGTAAGATTAAGAGTCTGCAGTCATGTTTTCTCCATGGAGATAATAGGAATGTTACACACTATGACTTAAAGCTTCTGTTTCTGATACAAATACATCTCCTATATGAAGATGAACATCGTTTGAACCTGTGCTTAGCCACTTAGCACTGAGCGTTAACAGGTGGTACAGTTTACTATCCTGCTTAATATACTACCAAACAAAAACATTTGGCTCGTACCTAGCACTGCCTCAACTGATTCCTAGTTCGACCACAAGCTGTCTCTTTCTTAAAGTGACAGTAACAGAAAATTATAACAAACTACAAATAATTTCCAGAAATCAAAATAGTAAACACAGTCAGAGACTTTTCTTATTTATATACAACTCAAAGTATTTGAGTGAACATGAAATAACTTGTATAAAAGAAAAATATACTTTGTGTTTTTTAATGCAAATATATGCATGAATACACTTGGCATCCACAACATTGTTCATATTTGTTTGTGACAGAATCAGCAAATGATCCAAGCTAAACTGAGCTGTGGCTTTGTGACTTTAGCAGCAGTTTAACAACAGAACTAGCAGCTGTTTTAGACTGGGTTTTACTTGATCACATTCATAACATGTTGAAGAATATTGGGACAGGGCCATTGTAGACTTGAACTGATCATAGGGTAAGAGCAAAAGCGTGTGTCCTATACAGGGATTTTTTGTTTATCAACACGGGCGATGCGCGCGCACCTGTCCTGCAGAAAGAGCCTCCGCACATAGACACAAACAGTGGAAACCAGTCAAAAAAGCTCAGTTGTCAACAAACGTCAAGAGTTTATCACTTTGCGAAAACAAAAGTTATGCTGCTAAGTCAACATTTATGGATGAAATTTGATCCTACGACCCTTAGAAGTAACATGTATGTGAATGTAACAAAATTTTGATTTTTATTTACTTATCTGAGTGTTTATGAGGGTGGGGGGTGTGGATATGTGTGAGTGTGCAGGGAAGAGGGGGAGTGGTGGGGGTATGTACTTGTAATATGGGGGTTGTCTAACGGGGAGGGGGTGGGGGCTGTTTTAATGCACTGTAAAGCACTTGTGTTACACTGAATGTATGAAAAGCGGACATCACACACAACAGTAGAATGTTCACTTGATCTAATGTTAAACCAATGGAAATATTAAATAGCTAAAATAGTTTATTAAAGCATATTTTGACACTACAGAGTGATAGATAAACTTACCAGTAGAGACCGCTCTTTCAGCAGTTTATTGAGTTGTTGCTGTGTTTACTTTTTATATTGTATATTGCTAAAGTATTCCTATGGAAGTTTTTCAAACCTGACGAGAAACATGGCTATTTCCATGGTAGCTGTTGTTATCGATCAAAGTCTTATTAAATAGTATATACTAGTTTAAAAAAATATTGTCCCACATATTTATTGGTGATTCATTAACTTTTTTCTATTCCAACGATGAATACATTTAAACACTGTTCATTTTAGCGACCATGCATCCATAGTAAATTCCATTGCCACATACGATGTTGTGACGTGAACACACCTAACTCAAAGATCACCTATAAAGAAAAGGCTGGAGCCTTGAGCTGCCAGTATCTCCTCATAGTTTTGCAGTGTAGTGTATTCCACACCTTGAATTGCTTCGCTCCATACAGAATGCAAATGAGAAAGTCAGCCGTATGCTTCAGTGGTTTTATCAACACACTGTGTCTACAAGACATTTTTATGCATGCCTCCGTGCTTATTATTGCCTACCCCTAAAATAAAAAGCTGGCACAAACCCCAAAATGGATATGATGGTTGAGGAATAATTTGAGCTTTGTCTCCTGATGATTGGAAAGGCTTGCATTTATTCCAATATAACAGCAGGAGAGATTTGATGAAAATGACAGCAAATAGGCTGAGAGGAAGGAGGGGGACACGTAGCAGGGGGTCGCGTCTGCATTTGCTCATGTGTGTTTTGATCAGAGCACAAACCAGACAGACAAAGAGTTAAAACAAGGCTTTCTTTTTGACTTTTCTCTTGTGGGACTGCCACAGCTAAACATCTGCCTCCCAGTGTGCACGGATTAGCATATCGCCTTGGAACAAGTTTTGTCCTTTCTGATTCAACTCTATGGTATGTGGAAATGTGGAATGTTTTATTAATGCAAGGACGTTATCGTGTCGACTGTGGAAAACATGAAGAACTGTGATGTATCATGTTATAGCCACACTGCTTTTCGATACAGTCAGTTCTGGATGAAAGCATGGCATCTACAGTATTCTTTTTACATCTATGTGTAATAAAGCATACATTTCTGTTTATCCACCAGTGCAATGACTTCTGATCCATAGCAACTAAACAAAACACAGGAAAAAATATAACAAGCATTGCATATCTTGGTGGTTTAATCAGCTAACCAGTGTTTCTCAACCATATGGTGAGATTTCAAGATTAGACAAAATATGGAATTTAGAGCTGCAACTAACAATTATTTTGGAAATTTTAAAACTTTTTGGATTGATTAGTTGTTAGATGATGAAAGGCTTGTGAAAAGGAGATTTCAACAAATTTGACCAATATGCATTTAAAGAGACGCTTGAGATCTTAAGATACAAAAAGAACTTTTTTGTATATACAAAGCACACTTTCACACGTCTCTAGTGGTATTTTGGAGTAATTTCCGCTTTGCCAGAAGGATAAAATGCTTTCTCTCAGCTCATGACAGACTTTGGAGTTTGGTATAGTTTACGAAACAGTTATTTGATTACTAAAATAGTTGATGATTAATTCAATAATTTATTAGTCAATTGAAATTAATGTATTTGAATATTTCATGTTTTCTTTGGAGCACATTTGACATGTTTGCACATATTTGTATGTTTTATACAAACAAATATATTAAAATGATTCACCACCGGTATTCCACGTGCAGAATAATGCTTAGGAGGTTGTCAAGACAAAAATTGTTGGGAACTAACTGACTAGACTGCCGAGGGCTCCAACTAATGATAAAAATGGAAAGCATGCATCCCTAGACTATTCATTACAATTTTGTTCACAGAAGCTCCTCATCTTTTTGGCTGTTTGAAAGCTCCAGAAGTGACTTTCACACAAGTTCTACCACAGACCCTGGAACGAGTCACAGTCATATCCTTAAACGCTTTAAGTGGAATCACATGTGGTAAAAGTGCTGATTGACCTTCTCTCCTAATTAAAGCGCGGCGTGGCCAACAGGGAGCAGATAAGACGGGCCGGTTGTCACGGTGACTGACAGGGTTAGGCTCTCCCCCGCAGTCACATCACCAGCACCTCACAGCCCCGCATACAAAACGCACACGACAGCAGCAGCTCCTATCAGCCATCAGCCCATACTAATCATATGGAAATGCTGGACTATAGGAGTAACACCGCGGTGACACGCTCTGGGGCCCTTCTTTATTTATTAATGCATTTGCAACTTTATCTCATACAGCAACTTCCACGACGCATAACTGTTTACACTGCATTTTTAGACGCAAATGCAGGCTGGAGCGAGGCGGTGGCGCTCGCTATGTAGAGGTAAAGCAGATGACATCTCAGCGTGCTAAATGTCAGCAGTGAGTGGTAAAACTACATGAGAGTCAGGAGTGAGAAAAAACACTACTAAAATGTGAAAAGGCAGCTACAGTCTGATGGCAAATAAACAACTGCACGCCTGCTAAGTACTAAGTTTGTATCTGCATGTAAAAAGAAAAAAGTCAGATAAATAGTGGCTGAAAATCAGATAAACAACAAGAGCACTTCTGCATTTCTCACTTGTTTTCATTGACAGGCTAAACTATTTCCCTCTTTTAAGATGATTCCTGTCGAATTAAGTGTATTTTTAGCACAACTAATCGAGTTATAACCAAGTTTAAATGGAGGTTACTGATGTAGCCTTATGTCAGAAAGGTAAACAAAAAGTAAAAAAGATGCTAAAAGATGGCGCTAGCATCACATTAGCATTTAGTTCGCAGCTACCGTTAGCATTGTTAGATATATTGACATACTTGACAGGTTGAATCACTT
This sequence comes from Mugilogobius chulae, assembly GCA_038363315.1. Lineage (NCBI taxonomy): Eukaryota > Metazoa > Chordata > Actinopteri > Gobiiformes > Gobiidae > Mugilogobius > Mugilogobius chulae. Next base: position 32,412,598 of record CM076412.1, on the reverse strand, counting down.
TATTTATCCTCATGTCTTCGTGTCTGTATTTGATACAATATATCTCCTCAAGTCCACATTTGCTGTCATAGTTTTTGAGCAGTGACTGATAAAGCTGTTGTTCCAATTCACTCTCCATGTAAACTTTCCCCTCGGAAGTTCATTAATGGGCGTATGTATGTAGCTATATTGTGATATGTTTAGTAATAAAATGACACATATAGATTGGTAATGTACATTTTGTTCATTGTAAAGCATATAATTGATTAAAAAACGCTTACAAATGTTTATAGAGTCATTGACTTCATGATCAAAACGGCAGAACTGAAAAGCTCTGCCTCTTCATTGTAAAATTCAACGAGCAGCAAAGTTTGTATTCAAGTTGTATTCAATCCAAATGCAACTTTGAGTAAACTATGAAGTAACACTGATGTAAAAATTCAGAAAGTGACATGTCCTTAATTTCATCTCTGTAAAACAAAGGTTATAACACATCATGCGTTTGTTTTGGAGCATTTTTCAAACAAACCCCAGTCAGTGTATGACCTCTATAGCAGGATGTCACACAGTTTTTTTTTTTTTTTTTAAACAGAGAACGTGGATGCACTTTGAGGGAGTGTGTAGGCGGTGCGTTTAAGTGCATCCTATATTCTTCTCCTTTCTCAGGGTCACAGCGTTGACATGCGGTGTGGCCCGTAAGCCTCTTTGTCCGTGTGCAGCGCGTTCATCTGTCAGCTCAGTGCCTCTGACAGACAAAGCTCCACTCTGCTCCGGCCTGGCTCCCTGTCTGAAGCATGGCCTTTCGCTGTCTATCTCCTAAGCCTTTGCTCTTTCATTTTCTCCTGCTCGCTGGAGATAATGCATTTTTCATTAGGCCTGCACACTATTGCCAATGTATTGTAGTGATATTGGCAAATGGAATATTGATAGCACAAGAAACGTAATGTATGGCAATAATGTTAGGGTCTTTCATCCACCGTGGACGTTGCGTTAGAAGCTTTTTGTGCTTGATGCTTAAATGCAGCTCCACATTTTTAGACTGTTTCTGCCGTCTTTTCTTGTCCTGCTTGTCAACTGCTTTTGTTGTGGAAACACGACCGGGCATTGAAGGACATATTGAATTTTTGAAGCGTTTAAACCATGTTGTTCTCTCTTCAAAACTTTCCTGGAATTGTAATTACCTTCATTCTCATGTCTGGTGAAGATGTTTTAGTAAGTCTCTATGCCTCACATTTTTGTGACACAGTTCAAACTCCAAGATCTTTTGTGCTGTTTTTAAGTCCATAACTTAGAAATATTGGCACAAAAAGGAGACCGTGGAAGCATACTTTTATCTGCAAATGTTTTGTCATGGCAATGTAAAATAGGCCAATTCATGTTACTGAAAAACAGTAGATTTGAATGGGGTGAAAATATTTACTTTGTCATAGAAAGGTGAAAATTGGCACACACATTATTCATCCAATGCTGAACAAAAAAATCAATGAGGACATTGGTCTACAATGTCAATGTTTAACTTGATCTCACAAGAAAGTGTATATATACCACAACATAACAGGACGTCAATAGCGTATGATTAGCATGATTTCACTCTGTTTTGAGGACATACGTTGCAGTTCATTTTTATTGTGGTTGTAAAGATATTCCATTATTTATGATTATTAACAAAATCTTATCCTAACCCTAACCCTAATCTAATATACTCTAAACTTAGCCATTTTAGTAACTTAAGTCTAAGCTTAAACTCGGTTAAATCTAAAAAGAAAATATGTGGCTTCATACCAAAATAACATGTGTTACTTATGCTTATGAAATATTGTTGTCTGTTTTAACCGTTTTGTAAATGTCAAAAAAAAAGACATCACATGTTTTGTTATTGCAGAGGCAAGGATAACTAACCAAAAGACTGAAAGAGGCCAATGAACTGACTAACAAAGAATCACATACACTAAAAGCATGTTTGTGTTGATCTAAACTTCAATTTCTGTTTTTATGCAGATTAGCAATTCATATTCAAATGAGATTAATCATGCAGCACTACCATGGATTATCACCTGACAGATTTAAAGCACTAATCATTTTACTCTATCAAAAGGTTGGATTTAGTTACATATAATACTTTTGTCATATTCTCCATCTCTGTGCCTGTTTCTCATTAAATTAAGTCGTAGGTTGTCTCTTTCTGCACACCTACATTCACCCTGACTGTTGATCCCCTTTGAAGTACTTTGCTCTTTTTCGATGCAAGTTCTCTGTTTGAATGTCATACTTGTGTTTCTGTAGCGTTCACAACTCAATTGTGGCGAGGTGAGAATACTTTGGCGTTCGGGGAGTTCTGGGTGGAGTGGAGCCGGTTAGTACACAAGCCTCAATTTGGCACTGTGTATAATGAAGTTTGTTGTTTCTTGCTGTAGTCAATTTTGTCCCTTCATCTGGAGGAAAAAGGTAATTACTTGAAGCAACCATGAAACCTAATGAGTTAGCATGGAGGTAACTCATTTGCATCCAAGATAATCACAAGGTAGAATCAAAAGAAACAGAGTTTGTTGGTGCGGAAGAGCCAGAGGGGGGACGACAAATACAACCCTAATTACCATTACCAAAAAGTTAGAAGACTTTCCAAACTGTTAAGAAAGTCAAAAATTCTAGGTCTGCAAATTTATGTGGAAATTTTTATTCACAAAACTAAAATGTATTGTACTAATCTCTGTAAAAATATAAAATAATAAAAATAATAAAATAAATAATGTCAAAAATAGTCCTTTTATTTTTTAACAATCTTGAAATGTTTGTAAAAATAGCGATTACTGAAGCCAGAAAATTACTTTCAGCTCTTGCGTGACATTGAGATAAAATATATTAGTTTGTCGCATAGTTGCATGTTAATGTTAACATTAAACATTCATGTTTAATCAGCTTTTTACAGCAATCACACACTTAGCTTAAACATTCTCAACCTAGTACCTTTTGATCATGATGAGCTTATAAATGGTTTCCATTTATTCTGCGCTTTCCCACTTTTCAAGGCTCTTAAAACACTTTACATCAGCAAGGTAGGTGAAGTGTCTCGCTCAAGGGCGCAGAGACAATTGCTGTTTTCGTTCCTGTCTCCCATCCAAGGACTTAACCAGGTTCTGTCCTGCCTTAGCTTCTGAGATCTGACAAGTTCAGGGCTATTAACAAGAATATGGCCTTTCTTAGTGCCTTTCACTATTTTCAGAAACCAAAGCAAGAATTTCTGTCACAGTAAAGGTAACAACAACATAGCATGCTAACTGTTGCTTTCAGGATTTTCATAGCATTTGAGTGCCATAAAAAAAGCTCTTCTAAATAAAGACCTTTTTTTACATCTTAGATTCCTTCTATCTTCTCTCAAAGTATCCCAACTTTCCCTGAATTGCAGTTGTACAATCTGTGGTAGGACAGACAAAGAAAGAGAAAAGCGTCAGTGCCATGACATGAAGAAGCCGAATGAGCCTGGGGCGTCTGTACTGTAGAAGAGGAGGGGGAGGAGGAGGAGGAAGGTGGGGGTTGGTTGAGTGGGCTGGCCGTGGGGGTGTGTCCAACATTACCCTCATGAATCAGTGTCACTGGAGCGATGAGAAAATAATTAAGAAACAGGCTAGCGCTGTGTTAAATACTGCCAAAGGTAAAAGGCCTATTCTACTGTAAAACATACAAAGAAAGAGCAGCAGTTAATAGCATGGTAGCAAATGAAAAAAAAAAAATCTATATCATAAGAGATGCCAAAATGCCCTTCAGATGGCATTATGAAGGCAGACAATATAAATAGCCGTGCCATATTGTAAATGTTTATATACAGTAGCTACCTATACACTTTGCACAGCAGTTTGAGGATTTATGGCTGCAGCCGTAATGCACTGAAGTCAACACCAGCCTGTGAGTAATATTTCACATTTGTTATCATATCGAGTGTAAATTTGCTGAGACGTATACAGTGGATATAAAATATTTTAACCAATTTCACTTCTATTCCTTTCCATTCTGTTTCGCATCGCCAAAGAGACATAGATGAAGTGGAGGACAGAAGTTGTGTCCTTTTGACGGATTTAGGGAAGAAAAGGTCCAAAGCAAGGACTGTGTAATAGAAGAACAAGCCACGCATTGGGAAGGTACATATGAAAAAAAAATGCATCTTTAAACAAATGTAGCAAAATATTAATACAGTTATATAGTTTTAACAAAATGTGTAAAATTGGCAGTGTATAATGATAAAGTAGTACATAAATTATGATATGAATATGCAAACAACATGCATTCAAGGACACGGTAACGCTTAAGGATAACACTGAATAAATAATATTAATTAGGCCTAATAAATCATTAATGACACCTTAATAAAAACTTAATTCATCATGAACAAATGATTAATGAATATATTAAAAAGTTTATTAATGTTTAGTAGCTACTTAATTCCTGCCTCCAACCCTAAATCTTAGCCATAGCTCCTAATTAAAGTAGTTCCTAAGCATTAATAAACTTTTTCATTAATTAAATCACATTTGTTCATGAATAATAATTATTTATGCTTCATTAATGGTTTACTAAGGCCAATTGCAGTGTAGTTATTATAAATAGTACCAAGGACACATTGTGTTAAAATGACTATAGTTTTTAGTCTGTTCTAGCATTGCTTCTTCATTCTTCAGTGAGATACTATTCTATCCCATCTGAGCCTCAGAAAACACTGTTCTGAATTGCCCAGATTTGTCATGTCATAGGTAGATCTTTGTAATGTTTTAAGTCTATAATCATCCAGATTGTTTTTTAGCATTTTACCAGCTTTAGCATATCAGGCAAGTATCTTGATCTTGCCGCAAGATCAAGTTGAATATTTCTCCTTTATTATTTGCAACTTGTAGATGATGCTATATTTCAAATCCTGACACAGGAAGCACATGGTTTAGTTCTTGTATATAGGTTGCCCACGTAAAAGCAACCAGAGTGTTCACTATTCGATTAATCTTGGCTTTAGGCTGGACCAGATGTGACCATAAGGACACACAGAATAACAGACTGCATTCACACTGTCATTCAGTAAGAGAAATTTGCAGTGATGCCCAAATAACCTAAACATGCTTTGGAGGGTGGGAGAAAGCCAAAGTACCCAGTGAGAACCCAATAACATGAGGAGAACACCAGAGAGAAGAATTATAAAAAAAATATATAAAAAGTATAACATATGTTTAGAAAGATGCTTGCTGAATCAATGAAAATGTTGATGGACACATAACTGCATTTTGAAGCCTTTGATGTTATCTAAGAAGCAAAAAAATACATATACTAAAAGAAAATAAACATCTGGATAAACTGTCAGTTGTTTTGGTGCTATCTAATCCAAAGCAGTGCCATAATTTGACTTCAATGGGAGCATGATCTTGCATTTGTTCTACGATAATGACAGTGTTGTTTTTGTCCAGAAGCCTATAACCTCCCCAGCAGCAGCAGCAGTAACAGCAGAGCAGAGCATGGGACAGGGCACGCTTTAGATCACAGCGATGCATAAACGTGTTGTTTGGAGGAACGTGAGTGTCACACCGGAGGTCCTGTGTGCTGCCTGTGCAGTCTGTGTGTTTATCTGTACATACAAGCGCAGGCGTGCAGTCTTTGAGGTGTCACACACAATATCCGTCACATTCTACTCCAGCGCCACACACACAATTCATCATCACTGCTGCTTATAGGCCCTTTTACTGTGGATCCACTGCCTCAGCTTTATGGGATTTATTAGTAATTGTATTGTCAGCCTGGCTTACGCTATCGTTTGTTCTCTGGGGCCTGAATTTGTGTTTTGAAAATGTGTATAATCCTGTCATTATGAAGCTATGTGTTCAGTTTACATGTAACGCACTTTTAATGTCACAATATTAACATTTTTATGTCGATACTCTGTGTGTCGCTTTTAAGAGAAACAACATGCTATTTTTTTTAAAGATTTGGACAATAGATTGAAACAAACACAAAATAATGCCTTTACTAAACACTTTCTAATAAAACGTTTGTCCTGTTTACTAGTTTCTTCATATTGTCTGTAGAATGTTTCTCAGGTCTGTGGAGAGGCTCACTGTAACAAAGCATATACAGTATTTCAAGATATCTGTTAGCAAGAGATATAGTTAATGATGTACTAGGGAACATTCCAGACAAAGCAGTCACATCACCATGGAAACAGAAAAAAGTGATTTTTAGGATGGATAGCATTGATACTTGTTGATATTAATATTACAGTTTGATAATAGTTTTATCAAGTAGAGAACAGAAGAAGAAAACATAGATATGCAACAAAATGTCAAAAACGTACGATAAGCATGTTTTAAAAGTAAAAAAAAATAAACACGAATTTTGATTGAAGCCTCGTGGTAACATTTTCTTTGGATTTAGCAGGTAAGTTTAGGCTTCAAGTTACTAAAATGGGTAAGTTTAGGGCTGGGGCTAAAGACAATGTCGCCACGTGGCTTCAAACCAAAATGGTTATTTTGCGTTGGCGTGAAAACGTGTTGATTGTACGTTTTTGCCTTTTTGTTGGATAACTATGTTTTCTTCAGAGACTGGGCTGCAATTAGTATTTGATTTTGAGTAATTCTGACATAAATAATCACTGAACATCCCTTTAACAATGTAAGAAAATTAGCCGCACATGGACTTCCTTGTAACATGACTTATTAGAGACATGGTCCAATTCTGAGGATCCCCGGGACAGCAGACCTCTTCACTCCCCATCCACTCCCCCGTAGTCTATATTTCACTAAATGGTCCTAATTTTTGGTCCTAATTTTTGGATGCTAATTTGTTTTAAGAATCTAGGTCACTCTTTAGCCTCGTGTTTTGGACTCCGAACAGTTTAGCGACAGTACTCCACAGATTCCAACAATTCATCCCTCTGATATAATAGCCCGGCACCTCCGACATCCTTGTCAATTTAGCTTTATGTTTCTGGGAGATCACATGGCCGCGCGGGTAAGAGTGTGTGCGCGGCTGTGGCCTTTACACCAGACCGATGAGTAACCATGTGTCAGCTCACTTCTGTGTTATGTGCACTGTATGTAAAGGCAGAGAGACCTAATCTTTCCCAGTGGAGTGCTTAGTGAAGAATGCACTGTTTCTGCTGCATTACCATTAAGGCCACATGAACAGCACTGTGGCACTTTTACTGATGGCTTTTATAAGGAGCGGACAGGCCCCCAATGAGAAGACAATGCTTAAGTAATGGAACCAACCTCAGAGTGTATCCCTGAATGTGTAAATCTACAGTGGAGTAATGCATAGGCTGACTATTATGCTAATCTCCGTATGGTATGTGTAATAAATATGAATTTCTGCATGTTTTCATTCATAAGCCTTTCTTTACTTTGGTGGGGAAAATTGCACTACAGGGAGCTATAGATGACATTTTTGGTTGAGAACTTGCACTATTGTTTTCTTTTTCGTTTCCGAGCAACGTTGACAATGCAATGTTTTGTTGTCGAGAAAAACGGCGCTAATAAGCTTGCTCATTAGGGGCCAGTGCATGGTAGGACCACAGCGTCCACGGCGGGTTAGCATGCAGGCTTCAAAAGACACGAGGGCTAATTTACTTTGGAAATGGTAAACACAGTATTCAATCAAGCCATATTTGTATGATGGCTGTTGTTTGGGAGGTGATAAGGTGTCGCATAAAGGGCTCATTATTTAGAGTTAATTTAGACAAGTTTTGACAACCCACGGCATTGCTATTCCCACTGCAGGGGGGCAAAGTTTTTCCTCAAGCTTGAAGCCTAAAATTCATTTTCAAATAGCTCACGCTCAACAAAAGTTGGAAATGTTTTATTATACTAATACTACAAATAAAAACACTTGAGTTCTGTCTTTAGCGATTGATATTAGTAATTATAAGGATGTATTCAAACCAGTCTTGACTCGAAAACAAATTTAACTTCTCTCGTTTCAGAAAACAACAACACATTTCTCAGTTTTATGATGTTAAAGGCAGAGCTCTCAGATGCCTTTGTTTTTAAATCATTGCAAGACCCATTCTCACTCTTTGCGGTGTTGCTTTATATGCATCAACTCTGACTTTGGTCTTTCGTTTACAGTTATAAAATATAGCAAGAGAGTGAATTGGGGCAATATGACCTAAAAAATGTATTCGTGGTATGAAAAAAAAAACATTTGCGGTAATGATAAATTTGACGATATACTATATAGCTTTATTTGTTTTTATGTTTCAGTTTTTAGTTTCAGTGTAAGTTCCCCTTTCAAACGCCATGTTTTACTTTTTTGTTGTCTGTGTTTTAGCCTCTGCAGGGCCTCCACTGTCTAGGCATAGTTTGCTTTTGCTCAAGGTTTTAGAGATCAGAATGCCAAGGTCTGCATCTTTATAGAACATTGGTCTTCTTTATGGAAAATCATTATAAATGTGAATTTTAGCTGTTTGATCCAGGAAAATATCCCCACAAAGAAATTAAATATGAAGCACAACATGTTTTTTAAAGTCTTTATTAATAATAGATTTTTGTTTTGGCTTTTTTAAAGGCTTGTTGCTTATTAACCTCCGAAAAATCTGGCAAGACTAGGAATTAGTCTCAATTTCTGTTTGCCTCGGTTGCAAAATGAGTTGTTGTGCAAGTGCAATCATATCACGATATACAAAATTCAACTTTTCCACACGAATATCGCAAAAAATGATATAAGATATGATAATGCCCAGCCCTAGAGTGAATTTGTGCTTGGTTTACATTAGATCTGTGTAGCCGTTAGCAACATTAGCATGGCAGCACTAAACAGCTCATTTATACCAACAACAGAAGCGTATAAGCGACGCAGAAGCAGGTTCACGGGGGCAAGTGAACTGTAGAGGCAAACTAAAGAGAAAATAGCACAGGTGCCATCGCTAATGAAGTTGTCGGAGTCTTAACTTTCTCAAAACCACCGCCATGTTCAATTTTCTACCTCGAGCTCTTAAATTCCGTCTGAGTATTTGAGTGAGAATTGCGAATTGGAGGACTGTTCCAGTGGGAATTTACAAGTTCATTGGAACGCACCATAACTCAAATTCTGATGATGGAACACTTTTTCTAGATGCCAAAGCAAAGGGGCTAAAGAACCCATTGAAAGTAGACAGAATGCTTCTTTTAATATGCATTTTGTAGCTTTTACTGATGACTTGTTTGTTTTGTGCTTGTCTCCACGGAGATATTACTGTTTTGCCTAGACACAAGTAGATCACATCACAAAACAGTACAGGTCAGATCTGTGGAGAGGCAACCCTGCTCAGAATAAGAATGTTTTTCAAGGTATGTTTAAGAACATCAATGCAACACAATGGAACATTCCAGGTAAAACATTTTATCGGTTCCACAATGTAGCATGCAGCTTCAACCAATAGTAGCCAGTATGTAAATGTAAATGGAGTCATCAGAAAACTAAAAGAAAAGGAAAAATAGATCACTGAATGTTTACAGTAAAAAACAATTATTCAAAATGTAATTAAAACCTGATGACCAAAATGGCCTTCATTGGAGTATTTACAATTCAGTCCATGCATCTTTGAGCCCAGGTGATCGCTCAAATGTACATGACAGTGTACGCAACAAACAACAGGCCTGTGAATGCACACATCCATTCTCACCATCTCATTAGCGCAAACAGAGCGCTATATATGTAATAAATTGGATTAAATTCCACTGGCTAAGCACTGTGATCTCTTAGGGTTAATTAATTTCATTCCATTCTGTCTGTGTTTTTTATGCTTGAACACATGCTGACACTGTTATTGTGTGGCGTCCCGCTCATTGGAAAAGTATAATGGGCTGGAGAAGGGAAGGGGAAGGATGTTTGCTATTCTGGCTACAAAGTGAATTTGATTCCTTTTCTTCGGATAAGGAAGTGTGCCGGAGCAGTTAGCTGTAATACGCTGGATCTTTCTCCAGAGCCCCTCCTTGCAGCCTCACTCTTATCTTCACTTCCAAATGAGAAAACCTGGATGGCTTCTCAGGGCCCCTGTTTCTGCCTGGATGCTATCTCATTTGGTTTTAATATATTTATCCATTCATTATTGTTGGCTTTTATCGCCCAGCTAATATTGTTCATAATTTGTCCTTATCTGCGAGGCTGACAGTCAAATTTACACTGCGGCATCACCAACAGATGGAGAAATGACCCTTCCTCAGACCCCTCCTTCTCTATCTCCTCTTTTCCTTTCCTCCTATCCTGACTCCACTCACACATGACTGACAGCCGCTGTATAAGTAGTTGTCATAGCAACCTTCCTATCCTCTTGACAAGTGTTTTTCTATAGCACTGCCTTCCTTTGTGAGCATCTCTCTGTCTCTTTGCACTTACCTCTCGGCTGCTGTTTTTTGGGAAGTTTGGAGGAAAACTTGGCTCCTTTTGGGATACTTTCTTGGGCACTGACACACAGGATGTTCCCAATGCATCAAGACGTCACTCTACGGCAATTTGACAGTTTATTTAAAATACAGTGAGGGTGAGCAGCAGCTTACAGTGAGGTGGTTTTGCTAAAGTAAAACACAAAGGCCCTCCTCCAAGCCACTAAAGAGTTCATATTGGGAAGATGCAAGCTTACTCGTTAAAGATACCCTTTTTTATGTTAGTTCAACAAAAACATTGATTTACAAACACCATGGATTTTCTATAAAAAGTTACATGACCGTTCAAGTACACCAATTGGTTTAAGTCATCCTTGTCATGGCGATACCTGCGAGAATGCAACAAAAAATGAACTAATGAGACATTGTTGTCTTTAAAGTATTAATATATACAGCTTGTTATCTTGTTATATTAAAGTCTCCTTTTCATGTATCACAATTGTTAAATGGACTTCACAAACTATTAAATCTAAATTAAAGGTGTTATAGATGAATTTTTCTTAAACTTAAAATCAATTTCTCCTAGCACAGTTCTCTTGTTGATATATCTGTGTGAAAATTAGTCTACACTGTCCTGTTTGTGTCTAATAATGTCTCGTTTGTTCACCAAAATCTACAAAGTTCCTCTATTGTTGTTGTTGTTAGCATTGCCATGAGCATTCTGGCACGTTTCGCTCCTGACAGCGGTGAAAAATGCTTAATGAACATTGTGATAAACATTTTGGGGGCTCAGAATGGATTAGTAAGCAAAACACGTAGAATAAGTTACATTTAAAAATTTTTTTTGTAAACGCAAAACTTAGAGCACGTTCAATGTTATAAATATTACCACAAATTCAGCAAAAATGCCTTTTATTTGTAAATATTATATTTAGATAGGCAAGGTTGGTTCTGCCTTGTGTCTCCACATTTCATTTTAACTCAAGCTACTGGGTCAGGTATAGCAAGACTATAGATCGTTCCAAAATGCAGGAAGTGGTTGCAGTCAGCTAACAGGAGCGAAGTTGTGTGTTTGCTAGAACCAACCCGAGTTCAGAATCCTTAGACTTGTGTAAAAAATTAATTCAGAATATGATATTGTGTCTCTTAATTTGCAAGTTTACCACATTAGAAACAGTAGCAATCACCTTGACTACAAAGCGAGTAAATAGCAGTGATTGGTTACATCAAAAGTCCCCATGTACTGTGTACAAGCCTCGATGATGTGATGTTAGACAGTATGAAGTGAAATGAAACAAACTGATGTATGAGGCTAATATCTAGAGGCCTTTAGTCAAGATATTTCAACTTTTAATTGGATAAAATGTAAAATTTATCCAAGTATTTGACCACTTACTAAATAAAAATATAATTTCTGACAACAGTTGTCTAGTATAATCTTTGCATTTAATACACCATTAAAATCCATCACAAATCTATATGCACTTCTAGACAAAGACTCAATCACCAGCGGCAACAGTGTGAGGACACAAAAGCTGGAAAAGTAAGTTGCAAATATACAAAGCAGGACAAATGTTGGCGCAGTTATACATTCCACTATAGTCTATTTAGCTTTACTTTACAGCTAATCAAGGAGCCTGTCAGACTAACATTTACAAATGTCCTAAAGTTTGCCTATAGCTGCGGTATAACTTGTGATAAAGATAGATAGTCTTTCTGCAACAGTAATTTTGTCCTCCAAGAATACACTCCAAAAACTTTTAAAATATAATCCCCCTTCTGTCCCTCCGCTGTTTGCTTTACTTTCTTCTCTCACCTATTGATATTCAATGAGTCTCATTCCACTGTCAAAATCCTCTGCAGTGTACAGCCTAATCATATAGACTCCACTACCTCTGCGTCTCCACCAGCATTGAATCGAGCTGCCAATTCAGGTTTTTGTGTGAAATCTGCATGGACAGGAGATCCTTCAAAGGGCCCGGCCAATGCAAATAAACATTATGTAACAAAAGCGGCTTTAACGCGCACAGATTTGGAGCGCGCTAAAGCTAGAGGAAGAATTACGACTGCATTGTTTGAGGCAGAGACATAAAATATTACTGATTTAATTCACTTGCATGCAGCGACTCGATAGCTCATACAGTAAAAGCTCCTATTGATTAGAAGGGGCTGAAATGGACCTGGTAATATTCAGCGCGTATAAGCAGGCAGGCACGACAGCATCACCATTTCATTATCCCGGCCTTTAATTTCCAATGCATTTATTCCAAACAAGCATCTGTTTAGTATCTGGGAGTAAATGGAACGTGATGGGGGGGTGAGTTTGAGGACAGCACTGGTGTGTCTCCATGCAGTTTGTGTACATTAAAACTATTGTCATGCCAGCGGGTTGCACACTTATCACAATCCATTTACAGCTGCTAAATAGATTCCTGTACTTTTAGGTAACGACGTTTCACTGTAAATATTAGCGTTTGGGATTTATAATGAGCATAGTCTTCGCTTGTGTTAGGAAGGAACTTTCTCTCAACACAGCAGATGTATTTAGCAAGGGGAAACATTCAGGTAATCACAGAATTCAGAACTGGAGATGAACATGCTTGTGTTTATTCAGCCACTCAACTAACTGAGTAATCTATCAGTCTACAAAGCTTGTATGTAATCTATACAATTTTAGTTTTTAACGAATCTAAAACTGTGGAAACTATTCAATAATTTTGTCACTATCATAAGTTACATTTGAAATATACATTTGAAAGTTTACTAACCTAAAGGCAAAAAAGGTGCTGTGTTGGGTTAACTTGCATCAGTGTTCAGTGGGAACTTATTTTGATTTTGTTTTGAAACTCTGCATTCACTCAAACTATTTCTATTTGTGGAAGGTCTTCTTCATGCTGTGAACATTTTGAGATATCTATAGCTTCATGCATGGTCACTATGGAAACAGGAAAAACAAACAGCTCAGTTTGCACAATCCTTAACGCCTGTCCGTTTACTGTGAGTGTGCAAGCTGCACATCTTAGTTATGATTCCCAGATGCCCGTTTAATTGTTTAGGTGCTAGAGCAGAGATTACGTTAGCCGGCACCTGCCGGTCTTTGGCCGGTAAAATGTGCCGTTGACCGGAGAAAATAGACGTCCTCGGTCAGCTTGACCGGCAGAAATAATAGGCGAAAAAATAAAAAGTCGAAAAAAATGAGGAATAATACATGATTTACTGTAGACTATTTCATGATAATTCCACATTAGTTTGTTCTGTGGTCAGTGCTGGCGCTCCTCGGGTTCAGAAACTAAACGAGGCGCGCTGATAGCCTACACGTGACCCTGGCGCTGCTCGCAGATGATTGACAGGTGCTCAGAGAAACGAGCGCGTGCTCGTAGTGCTGCGTAGACCATGCTTTTTTTTATTCTCAGCTCAAAACAAAACGTTTTACTCGCGTGTGAATACAGTGGCTTAATACGCCAAGTGAAGAGAATTGGTGCGTGTAATGAAAGTGCGTCGTTTATGAAGTGGAGAAAAAAAAAGGGTAAGTATAGAGGCAGACGGGGGAAGGCACGTGTCTCTCTTGAAGATTTGCTGATCAGCGTCAGCGAAACAGACGAGTTGCCGCTGGAGACAAACGGGTACAACACTTTATACGTGAAGCCTATCATTAAAACCTCGCGCTGAACTCAGAAATCTCCGGTTTAAAAGTGGGCTGCGTGGTCCCGATGCGCTCAGGGCTTTCGTCTCAGACACACGGGGGTTGATCTTGGCCCGGGTCCAGCGCGTGCGTTGTCCCGGGCTCCTGGCTCAAACACACGGGGATCACGCGGACTAATGCTCTGGTTCAGTCCGCAGACGGGCGCGAATCAAAGCGCGTGTCATCATTATAAGTAAAAGTTAAAGACACCTCATTAACAACGACCAATTTTCGCTTTAAAATAGATACTGTTATGCAGGCGAAAGCACGTGGGTTACTGCCAAAATTCACGTGCTGTTGTTTGCATAAGACAATAATATGTGACCGGTTGTTCTCCTAATTGACCGGAATTTCCAGACCCTGCCGGTCAAAGTGACCGGCATAAAAAAAGTCTAGCGTAACCTCTGTGCTAGAGTAGTTCATTTTAAATGCAATCTAGTAAATATTGGGACTTGAAACTAGTCTGGACAGTCCAAACTGATATCTCTGTTTTTGTTTGTTTGTTTGTTTGTTTGTTTGTTTTGTACATCCACTGGTGTAAAGCTGAGTCTGGAGTTTTCCAAGCCTCTGAAACTCAACAGAGACAAAGAATCTGAAATCTGGAGACAGAGTCTGGAATGACTTGTTGCAGATTGCTATTTTGGTGCTCAAAGGGTTAAAACTTTGTAAAAAGAAAAAGAAAACATGCGCTGCCAGTCAGCCACAAGAGCAGCCAAATCTTTTGGAGTCTGGAGGATGGATAAGACTGGATCATCATAGCATCAGTTGGAGACATATTGAGACAGTTTGATCATATTATGAAAAGGACTCGTAAATATATTGATGAGTGGCAGGATTAGTTGAGGAAGGAAGTATGATGTTTTTTTAGTGTGAGAAAAGGAGGGAAACTCTGTGATAAAGCAGAAACATAAAGAAAAGGTCACATAAGAACTGCAGTTTCCCTGCACACACAAGAAAAAACTAGTTTCTGTTAATCACGTTTGGCCCTGTCAGAATTATTAAGCCTTCCACAGTAGAGTGTGACTTACATGTAAATGTGCTCACTCCAAACTGCAGGTGAGTGCTCTGAGAGGCACAGATGGGAGATCAGCATTCACATCAAGGGTGCTCTTCAACAGCGATGACACCCAAATAGTGCTGAGTCTGCATGTGCTACTGTAGCTCAACTCAGAAATCCAGGTCAAGTCAGGACCGCAAAAGAGGTGTCAATCACAATACCTTTCTCGTATAGAAAAGAACAAGCATCTGGGTGACAATGATGCACAATTTATCAGAGCTGACACCAAGTCATTGTTTTTTAAAGTCTTTGACCTCAAGTCAGTGTCAAGTTTCAGGTCAAAGGTCGCAAGTCAGCAGAACTCTCACTTTGTCATTTTATCTGTCACCAATGTATAAAGTAATGTTAAATCATGTTTTCTGTGTTGCACATTATCAAATCAACTTCTCTTTTGTGAATTTGGTGTTCACTTACCATGGCAATAAAACTTCCCAGTCCAGGTCAGTTCAAGTCCTTGCTTTCAGTTTCAAACCCATTCAAGTCGTTAAATTACTCAATGCATTGCACCCAGAGCATTTGCGAGGCATGTGTAAGGAGCTCGTAGAAAAGGAGGATCAGGCAGGTCGTAGAAAATCTTTTTTACAAGACCATCCGCCTAACTGCGAATTTAAGAATGAACTATGAGCACTTTATTTTCTTAACACAGCCACAAGAATGATGTAGGAAAGAGGTCGTAGATGGGTCATTGTGATCAAGGTTTAGGCTAAACTAAATAAAGGAAAGTAACTAAAAAATGTGTCTTGAAACTGCTCGGAATAAATGAGTGAATGCTTGTCAGTGTAGCCCACATCAACTCATATTTGCTGAGATAAAACTCCAGTGGTTTTAATCAAAAATTCTCATTTACAAATTAATTCAGAATATGTGCGTGCAGAAATGTCTCTTCATCAAAAAATAGATTGAAAAATTGATGACTGTACACAATTGAAACTTGTAATTCAGCCATGACGACTGTGCCAGCAAGCATAGTTCACAATTCAACAGCTTATGTAGCAGAAGTGTAGCAGTTAGCAAGAGGCATAATTGTAATGAGATTAGATTGGCTGGAGCAGAGGTGGAGAGTGAAACAAATTCTAATTGCAACGAGCAGTGAAAGTAATCCGACGTTCCCTTGCTTTTAAAGCTACCTTACATCTCTGTTGTTGAATCTCCTTGACTGCAATTTTCTCTTCTAGCAACCAGGAGAAACCGTTTTATCATCTGGTCACCAAACCCTTCTGAGTTTTAGGATTTAGTAGTCGTGGGTGTGCAAGCTCAGTTTGTATAAAAATGCGGATCGGAAAACAATGAAGATTTTTGTAGAATCGATCAGCAAAGTATATTTTGTAAGTTGCATTTAGATTGATTCATACATATGTGGTGATCTTATATTATCTTGCAGCTGATGATCTGGGCAGCCCAGTCTCCAGAGAAAACGTAGATATTCAACAAAATATCAAAAATGTATCGATGACCACGCCTTTTTTGTGTCAATATGTTACAAAGAACAAAATGTAAAATACCCACGACTTTTAGATGACCCTAACCCTAACCTTCACTTTCTTTGGGTTCAATGAGTAAATCTTAACCAACCCCAATTCCAGTCCTAAACTTACCCATTTTAGTAACTTGAAGCCTAAGCTTATTGTTAAATCTAAAGAATATGTCGCCATGTGGCTTCAAACTAAATTTGTGGTTATTTTAAGTTTTGGCTTTTCGTAACATTGACGTAAAAAACGTGTGAAAACAAGCTTTTGACATTTTGTTTCAAAAGCACATTTTCACGCCTTGATTTTCTTTGGAGACTGTTTTGCATTTGGGATACAGTTCTAGAGACGCAACGTCAACATGATTAATCAAACCTTATGTCTGCAGTTGTTTGTGGATTTAATATTGAATCAAATGTACGTCACAAAGATTCAACAAGCTCTCAGTCCTCCATCTCAGCACACTTCCGACATCTATAAAAATAATAGTCAAATGTGGCTCAGTATGATATTAAATTTGTGTATTAAGGGGAACATGTGTTGTTTTTTTTTTAAATGATGTGCATTGAAGAATAAATGTGTTATGTTAAGCAGCTGCAGCCCTAATAAGTGCCACACAAGTAAGGAAATGTGTTTGTGAATGTGAATTTGAGGGCATAGTGACCAGTTCAGCTCATTGTGCAACGTGTCTGTTCAGAATCCCATGCAACCACTTTTCCACCCTTCATACCAACAGAGTAATTTAGCTGGCGAAAATCCCCTCGGTGACTTTCAAGGAAGATGATGTCAAACAATAAAGTGGGGTCTTATTCTTGGCATGTCCCATGTAAATCATTGTGAATGCTTGATGCTCTTGTAATATATCTCAATGGGCGTTTTGACATTTACACACTCCCTTAAAACACTTTATTAGGACATCCCTGAGTACATACTTTGGCTAACCTAAAGAGGACAAGACCCACTCATGTCTATAAAGTTAAACAGGCTTTGTCAACTTTTTGTTAGAATTGTAAAACACTCTTGTCTTACTCTGTGAATGGTGAGATGACCATCTAAATGTGCGTTGTGTCTTTTAGTGTTACCAGGGCAGATTTATCACTAGCACAACAAAGTCTAAAGCTTTTGATACACACACATCACAAAACAATGCCACTTCATTGTATTATTAGCATTGCATTTGACAAGTTCTTATGTTTTTCTAATTGGATTTGACAGACAGCTGCGTCTATTTCACATTAGTCAAGTTGCAAAGTTGCATTTCGTTTTAGAATAAGATTGTGTCATAAGGATAGATAATGGGCAGGAGCCAGTTATTCCTATTAAGAACATTCTAATTTTGCTATTGACTATCTTTAAGGCAATTCCACTAACATTACAAGATTGCAATGTAATTTAAAGTCAAATCTGGCTCTTATCACCATCTGGCCATCATTGTGTAGAAAATAAACCTACCCACTATCCAAAAATTAGTTTTTATGTTTAGTCCATATTTATTTTTCAAATGGTTTGCAATGTTAAAATGGTCCAGAAAAGCCAAATTCCCCATTCGGTTTGAAGACTTTATTTTCAGCATAAAAAAGGAGAAAACAATAAACCCAGAAGATAGAAGTTATTGTTTGTGAGAGTTCAACTTCTTGTCAAAGCCTTGAGCAGAATGGCCCGGTCACTTTATTGAGGCCAAAGCTTAAAAGTCAAAAGTTATTCTCTCTTTCTCACACCTCCACCTGCTCCGTGCGTGACAGTGTTAACAACTTGTTTAGACTTGCTTCATGTTGCACTAAATTACATAATATTTCCACAAACAATAAATAAAAGATCAACGCTCATTCCCAAGGCAGCATTTTTGTTGAGAGCTGCCAGTCCTAGACAGTGGAACCGATCTTCTCGATGATCTGTTTTCATGCGTTGTTAGCTTGTTTTCAAAGCACACTCACGTTGCCGAACACGCTCTTCGTCTCCCTGGCTGTAAATATCACATTTATATAACGCTGCATCTCTCTCAGTGCGCCGTGTGGGCTTATAGGTGTGCAAGATTAGCCCATTTTTTCCTGATCAAATCCTGCAGAACCTATGGATGCCTGCACGTTTTCATTCTATAGCACACTGAGGCTTTTGTAACAGAAAGGCGGTGATATATAGTGGCCAATGAACAGGTTATACTCGCACTCCTATAAATATTATTCCATTCAGCTGGACATGACTGGCCCGCAGGATGGATGCTGTGTCGTATTTTAAGACATGCCACATGAGAGCTGTTCCTGGTATGAACGCCAGCGTAAAGCTCATATGAAATTGATAAAGGTCATGCATTAATTCAAAAGTTGTCAGACTCTCATCATCAGCTTGAGTAGGGGGCAGAGTTATAGCTAAAGTAAGGGCAGCGGGAGCACTAGGGTTAGTGCACTCTCCCAGTGTATATGGGAGATACGCTCTGGCACAATTCAGGAATATTTGCGTGGCGACCCCTCCCCCTCTTCTCCGACTCATCTCCCCTGCATCCGAGCTTGGAATTTATATTCTCCCTCCAGCAAAAGGAAGGACCATCTTGGCCTTTCATTTTCCAGTTCAGGGCTTTTCTTTTTTTTGCAGATAAATGCTCTCCAATCCACCCTGACACATGTCACATTGCATCACTTCCATTTTGATACATAGCCTCTGATCCTGCCACTTGCAATAAGGAGCCTGCGCCAGGGACTCCCCTCCCTAGACAACGCTCTGACACGGCTCATTATTTTAAAGGTGCATCATTGGTGGTTGCAGAGCGCAAAATCCACACTGGGCACTAGCGTCCTGTACTCGCGTGTTCTGGTTTACAGTTTTAGAGACAGAATTCAAACATACAACCTTTAGATTTGGTGCGGAGAATCTGAACACAGTGGGGGTTGCTTAAAAGACACCATGAACGAGTACAATATCATGAGCATGCTTTGATATGCCATCTTCAAATGCCACAAAACTCACAAAAATACTTTTTCCTTAGAAAGAAAAGCGCTCCACTATTGTTATTTTGTTGAACCTAATGGACACATATATGCAAAATGTACTATTAGATTTTTTTTTGTTTTGTTCAACATTGCTTTCTCATCACAAACACAGCTGTACTTTGTCTGTAAGATACTATTCTTCCTCTCTGAACCTCAGAAAACCTTTTGAATTGACCAGATTTGTCATTTTTCATAAATCAACCAGACTTGCTTGGAGCATTTCTGCAAGATTACCATCAGTTTGATTATATCCTCTGTGTCATTTCTTTTTCAACCAATAAATGTAGCTCCAACTACTTTTTGATGTGGGAAACATGACTGTGTTTTGTTATGTAAAGTCTTTCTGCTGGTCTGGTGTCTTGTGACTATAGGTGAATCGGCTTCTGGTGCAGACTGCTCCTCTAGTGGAGCTTTCTCATCTGGCTCATCTCTACCTAGCCTATTGTATTATAATGTATTCTAATGAAGCCAATTGCATTTTAGTGTGTGTTGAGGAGATTTGAGTATCTCTGTTTTGATTGATTTTAAAAGACAAGAACAATACAAACAATAGAAGTACTAGAAAAACCTTCTACAATGAGTGGTTCTGTTTGTCCTCTCATTCAACAAAGTTTTCAACTGCATCCATTTGTTAAAAAGACACCCAGAATGAAGTATTTGAAAAGCAGCAGAGCTTTGTCTTTGCTTCCTTTGTATGGATGTGGGCATTAGCTTGTGTCCGGGTCATAGTCCGACAGATCACCACGCACTCGGCCCTCGTCTTGGGACCTCCTGACAGCCCTATGCACCTCCTGGCAGCAAATGATGCCCCTCTCAACCTCCTTGTGGTCCGCGGCTCCTCTCCCAGTCTCCCCGCTGCGGCTACATGGGTCAGAGTTTGAGAAATGCTCGAACAAAAGAGAAGAGAGACGCTCTGAACTGTAGCATTAATCATACAGGGCTTGAGCACATCAGTAAACACAGTCTGTCAGGTCAAGGTAAAGATCAGATCCCTAAGCATTTAACAGGACTCAGTAGCATACAGGCCTATCTATTGAAAAGTCAGCGTTATTCATGGCATGTCTCCCAGCCTTGGTCGCTCCCACAAGAGAGACAAACTATTGTTCAGTAAAGAGCCCGCTGAAATATTTCTCCAGCTACACAAAAATACACTGGATCAGCAGCAATTAGTAGAGTAAGAAAGAGATAAAGAGAGGAGGGGAGGTCGTGAGGAAGAATGAGAGTGAAAAATGTAGAATCAGCGCAAGAAAAGAGGAATATGTGAAAAGAGGGATGAGGAGAGAGAGAGAAAGAGTCAGCGTGGTGTGTAGGAGGCAGAGAGTGTGGGCCCCTGGTGCTTTAAACAGCCAAAGACGTGCTCATTGTCTTGGGCCGGCCGCAGTGTGAGCCTGGTGTGTGTGTGCGTGTGTCAGGATTTGAAACCTCTTCATTAGTCCTCCCATTGCCCTCTCCTCGAGCTGCTGACCACTCACTTACCCCCAGTAGCCACCTGATGGGACTAATGCCGCGCTCGTGAGCTGTGGGACAGTCGCCTTTTTAATCAACTTGGGTATTTTTAAGTGCTTTTACTTCGCAGCTGTGTTGAACCATATTACGCCATTAATCATGGTTACACAATCACTCGCAGCTTCACATAAAGGTATTTGTTACATACTTAGCGCTTTAATGGAAAACTTAAGATGTCTTGGTTAGTCATGGATCAGCACTTGCCATAATGGTGTTGTGCGCTAATCTGCAGTGACTGAAAAGTAGTGGAAATCGACTTTTGGAAACTTTTATGCAAGGTATGATTGTTGTATTTACAGTGACGTAAGCTTGAGTAAACTTTATTCAAAACCCTTCGCTCAGAAATGTCCTGTCTTACTGTAATTTTGTAATGTATTCTGTATTCTTGGAGTACTTTCATGTAGAGCTGCTTTATCAATAAAATACAACAAAGCAATAAAACAACAATAATCACACGTGCACTTACTTTTTTTTCCTTTTTTTATTGCTAATTCTGCTCAAATCTTCTGTTTTCTGACCTAGACTTGCAGGTTGATATGCATTGCCAATTAATACATAAAGTAATTGAAAGTACTTAAGATGCATTGAAATTAACTTACATTTCACCAACACGAGAACATACTGTATATAGTATAGTATTAGTATAGAATCAAATTTAAAAATGCAGCTGTAATGGTATGAATGTTACAGTATATATTTTTGACTGAAGTTGTTTTAGGTCAATGCTGTAATGGAAAATGTCTCAGATATAACCTGGCTGTCAGATTGTGACTACAGCAGACAAAAGCCTATATTTCTTCTTTAAGAGATTCATTTGAGACAAAGCAGATTTAAAATGGATGGACATGTATCAGAAGAGTTAGACAGAGATTAATCTATATGTACAGTAACACTGCCTTCTAAAATGTTCAACTCTGAGCAAATATGAAGATGAATGAAGAAGCAGTTTTTTGTTTAACCACAGTGTAAGCGTTTGGTTTAGTTTATTCACATTACAGGTCCTGTAACAGATTTTTATTTCCATTAAGAATTTCATATTTCTTTTGCTTTATCTTCATCAATTCATGGACATTTTTATTTAACAAAAACCAGGAGGTACATTGTTAGCATGCTATTGTGTTTGTTAGCTTTACCATATTGGCAAAATTGATCTTGTGACGGTTGAGAAAAGTGCTTAAAGAAGCTCCATTACTGCAATTTAAGTCAGATGTCTACACACTGCTCACTGACAAACCAAGAGTGAGTCAATGGAGTCATGAACATCAACACAATCTCTGTAGATATACAACAAAATGTTTTATCATGGCTTTTTATGTCAATATGTTACGAACAGCCAAAACAAACACAAATTTAGTTTGAAGCCACATGGCAACATTTTCTTGGGTTTAGTGAGTAAATCTTAACACATACCCCAAACATACTTATTTTAGTAACTTCAACCCTAAACTTACCAGATAACCAGACCATTTTGAATAGGGCTGGGTGATCTGGGAAAAAAAATGATTTTTTTTCTCATATTGACTATATTGATTTTCGATTCGATTTTGTTTAACTTTTTACAATAGAAACAATAGAAAAATGTCTTTTCTGAAAGTGAAAACAAAAACAAACAAAACTTAATATGTCCCATTTATTAGATTTTTTTGAATATTCTGCCTCAAAGTTTGGCTTTTACTCCAAACTACACAGTTTTACTGACAAAAGATTGGTTTTCAATCTTTTGATTCAAAACCCACCAAATAATTGACGATTCGATTTGATTTCGATCTCTCGATTTTTCGAATAATGGCCCAGCCCTAATTTTGAACTTTGTTTTTTTTGAAAACTTTTTAGACACACTTAATACAAACACATTTGGTAGAAAGGAGTAGGTGACATCAGGAAACATGCATGAATAAATCCACATACAACTTTAGGTAATGAGATAATACTGCCATACATAGAAAAGTACATAATATGTAATTAAGTAATTCTATGTTTCTAGACTCTAATCACGTCTTTAATTCAAATGATAACTCACATGGCATTGAAATAAAAAGTCTTCATATTTTATGGGCCCAAAAATCCCAGTGCCACATTATGCTACTTCTGAGCTCCAATGTGCAACAGCGTACTCTGTAATGTCATGTAAGGTAAGCAAAGTAAATTGCCCCTCTGACTCAAGTACATGTTCACATTTATTTTCTCCTTCATTTGATTGCCCACAAACACAAAACAAAGCAGCTAAGAAAAGCCCGATGTCACAGCTCTTATTATGTATACAGTCACTGCATATTCATCTCTTCAAATGCCTTCTGTTTACTCCCCTTAAGCTCAAAGTTTAAGTTCACCTCTTGTTGTTTTCCTTTGTGTTTTTCAGAAGACAGGAAGTTGTTTGTGGGGATGCTAAACAAACAGCAGACAGAGGAAGACGTATACCGCCTCTTCGAACCCTACGGAGTGATCGAGGAGTGCACGGTCCTAAGAGGTCCTGACGGAAACAGCAAAGGTAGGAGCCGCGGTA
This sequence comes from Mugilogobius chulae, assembly GCA_038363315.1. NCBI lineage: Eukaryota > Metazoa > Chordata > Actinopteri > Gobiiformes > Gobiidae > Mugilogobius > Mugilogobius chulae. The sequence continues at coordinate 32,389,093 of CM076412.1, read as the reverse complement.
CACTTGTCAACTTCATTTAGGTCAAGCCTGCACAACTGACAGCTTTTTCCCCACGGTTCCAAAATACATGTGACATATGCATCAGATGTGGGTCAGCCAGCATTCTCATATAATTAGTCAAATTTTGTATGTGTCAATCTTCCAGGTATATATAAATTAGTTGGTTCTATCAGATATGTTTTTGATTGATGTGTGAGGGTTTTAATGAGAAGTGAAGTTGAGAAATCCTTGAGTTGACTTTGCTGTAGTTTTATTTTTAGTAAGTGTTAAAACCATCGATAAAAACAGGATTAAAAAGCATACTTAATTTGAAGTCAATGTATGAACAATGCACTTGAGACAATATATTTGTGATAAATCCCACTTTAGTTTTGTTTAGCTGAGGCTGGACAAAATCATATTGTATGTAAAAAAACTAAAAATTTTAAATACCATCAACAATAGTGTAGCCTTTACATCTGATTTTCGTCTCAACAATGACTGGCGGCCCACTAAGCAGTATTTTTTTGCCTACCATGAAATAATTGGCCATGGACCTTAGGGCATTGTTACCTTGCTTACTGAATGCATCATTTGACCCACATTTTGTAGAACTATATAGTCCTGGTTAGTCTCAGCTTAGATTCTGTGGTCTAGTCCTAAGATACATAATTAAAATGTAGACTAAGTTTAGTCTTACTTTGCAAACTTGGTCTTGTCCCACTGCTGCCCTGACTCAACTCTGGTTATTGATAATTACACTGGGTTTGTTTTAGCTTTGTCCTGTTTGTTTGTTTGTTTTTGTTTGTTTGTTTGTTTGTTTTTTTCAGTAAAAATAATAGATTTTAGTAAATGGTACCATTGCGAGTTGTTTGTGGATAGTGTATGTAAAACACATTTGCAGTTCACTTTTGCCCTCAGACCCCAACTCTCAGACAAATATGGCCCACTGGTAAATATAATTGAATAGCTCTGGTCTAAAGCCTTGATCAAATGTTCAGTTTTGTATTGTGGTAAAATATCAGGCTCTATTACTCTGCTTTTTGTATAAGAGCCCATGATTGTACACTACAAATAGGTTTATAGTAAAAAATAGCTTTCACACTTCATGGTAGCAGAGTGGGTAGAGCTCTGGCTTGCCAATAAGGAGATTTTGGCTTCACCTCCTGGGTTGAGCCAAAATCAACATCTTGGTGGAATTTTTTCTATTCTCTCCATGTCACACAGTGGGTTTTCTTTATCTCCAAAAACATGCGTGTTTAGGTTAGCTAGTGAATGATTGTCTGTCTGTAGCCTCTTTTTTTCTGTGTGATGTTTGTTTGTATATTGTGGGTGTTTGGTCATGCGTCAGCTTCCTCTGCTGCCTCCCGGTGGAAAATCGTCCCTGCAACTTGGAATTGTGTTGACTCAAAGAGAGCTTTTTCTGGAAAACCATGGCTTCTTTATTATTATTAGTAATATTTTTGTTTGTTTGTTTGTTGTCATTTCCATTATTTACTCAGAATCAGATGTTTTTCCCTGAGTAATTATCAGTAAATACAAACAAGTCAACGAAGTTAAAAACAGGAATTTCCTTTGCACTTGAGCATCATCTGCAGGACAACACAAGATTACTTAAATGTGCATGACTCAGTTGAAATGTACTTTTAAGTAAAGCCATTATCAGAGAACACTGTTATTACATGTATAAAAACTCAGAAAAGTAGCTTTTACATAATAGGTCTAGTTTGAAAAGACTGTAATTTTAATCTATCAAACTGTGCATGCAGAGCAAAAATACAAGGCTACAGGGTACAGAGCAGCATATGGACAGAATAAATAGCAGGTAAAATGACTTAAGTGCATTATACTATTGTGTACAATAAGTGGCTGTGAATATAATTATGTAAAGTGCAGCATATGGACAAGAATAAGTAGCAGTTAGTGAATTATATCAAATCTTGACCATTGTGCAATGTGCCCTGGCAACGGTCCACTCTCTCTCTAATTACAATTTTATTTCGTTCTACTCTGACACACCTTTATTATTGTCTTACTAAGCATGTCTTACAAAGTGCTGTTCTCGGGACTCTCAAAAATCCAATATCTTTAAAGTCTGTTCATATTTTAACAAGATAAAAGGAGATTCTTTTGTTTAAGTTTCTTGAAAGAGATCATTGATGGTGCTGAAAGGGACTTGGTTTAACATTTTTACACAGGATGAAACATCGCAGCAGGGATAAAAAGCATTATCGGAGAAATGTCAGCGATCTAAAAATGATGACTCATCAAATTCTTCCTCACAATTTATTCACCATTTGTCTCAAAATTCTTCTTTTTCTACCTCCACTGGACAGCACATTGCAAAAGACATTTTTAATAAAGAAAGGCGGATCAATACTCAGAAATAAGTCAAAACTGTGTTTAAAAAATAAGACTTTTGCTTTTGCTCATGAAACTGAGAATGGATACTCTCGCTTAGCCGCATTAGCTGAGTTGGGTCTAAAATGGCTGCAGTGACCCGTACAGTAGGTCGGACCACTGTAACTCTGATATCTCCCAGGCTTTTTAGGACAGCCAAACTTTTGGAGACAAGAATTCCCTCTGACATGCGGCAAAGAGCAGAGGGACGAGTGGTTTTTCATGTCTCTAAAGCCTATTCCCCGGTCAGCGCTTATGGAAATTGTTGTGGAATTATATCTATGGGGGTTTGAAGTTGTGAGTTGGAGGTTTTGGGGGAGGAGGAGAAAGAGAGCGATGGATGTCAAAACAATTCAAGTGTCCAACTGAGAAGACGGCAACAGTGGAGGGAGTTATACTGGTTATATCATCTGTGTCCAGAGTGTCTGCTCACTTCAAAGATCATAGACTGAGAATACTTTAAGGTACTGCTAACAACAGACAGATATTATTCTTTGCTTTTAAGCATGCTCTTGAAAATCTTTACCTTGGTATTAGAACTTACAAAAACTGTCCAATACAACACACCTGACTGGATGAGGAAGCAGGGATAACAAAAAGTTTACTCAAGTTATTGCACAAAACCTAAATGTTTTAACAGGAAAAGAAATGCAGACTTTGCAATCTGCAGTGTCCTGTTTACATTTATTAACATTACATTTATTACAGTTTGTTCACTAAAATATAAACAGTTATTCTGTTGTTGTAGTTAGCATTGGGGCTAACTGTTGTTGGCATACCAACACGAAATCAGATATCACAGTCTGTTCCTATTTGAAAGATTAAAAATATAGAATTTGACTATATGGTTGACACACTTTTGAGACATCCAGGCATGATATTCTACAAGGAATGAAACCGCAGTTCTTTTAATCGCTGACGTTATGAGAAAAAACAAAACAGGAAGCTTGGACTCCCAGTAGATAAATAAAAGTCTAATTACTCTATATTAATTCTTGATTTGGATTTTGTTATTTTAATTGCGCACCTCTCCAAAACAACAAGATTAGTAAACAAAACTTAAAAACAAGGAACTGACTTTGTGATAAGGTGCAACATTGAACATTGAATAATAGGATGAAGAAAATGGAAAATATAAATAAACTAGTATAAAGAATACGGCCATCCAAATGTAAGTTTGACAATAAAATATACAAAATATACATAGTTGCAGCACAGTAGTTTAACCTAGCTGTGAAAAAAGACCTATATACTATTTTCTCTACACTTTATACCTCGATTAAATTCATTAGGTCTTCTGTTCTTGTATGTGTTGGTTTACAGACTTCTGTTGTATTCATATCTTGACAGTTTCGGCTGGGCACTGTATCCTTCATCAGAGGTGTGACTTGGTGTTCCTGGGACGTGTCTTGTCAGCTGGTTCATGCAGGTTTTGATGCTAACACCTGAGGAACTGAAAGCAAAAAATTCCATCGCTGGATGAGGGAGGCCATCGAAATTCAAAAACACGCCCACCAGACTGTAAATTAAAATGAGGGTGCGTACCAACTTTTTCACACTTTGGAACCAGAAGAGATCTCACTTGTCCCAGTGTCCCAAGTAGGAAAATGACGCCAAAACCTGTATAAACCAGATGACCAGACACGTCCCAGGAACTACAAGTGATACTTCTGAAGAAGACTTGCGTGTGCAGCCGAAACGGGCAAAATATGAATATAACAGAGGTCTGCTCATAAGAAATCAACACATATACTTTCAACCTTTTTTTCCAAGAATTGAAAAATCAGCTGAAATATGGATTTTTTTCTATAAATGTGTATCAGTATTTATTACAACTTACTAACTGATGGGTGGCATTTGACGCACAAAATCACCAAAGTATCCAAACCAGACAGATAAGCTATAGTTCAAACAGTACGGAAGTCAATGCTGTCAAAACACACAGAGCTTTTACCATTTGCTGCCTTTGCCCTTAACACAGGTGGTCATAATATTGTGCTGGAGCGGAGGAAGTGAACAGTGACCATGTTAAGTGACTATTTGATGTCAGGTAGTGGTATAATGTATAATGAGCCTGGATAGAATGGAAATGGCGGCGTGTAGGGTGTTCTGGTTGATATCAAAGTCCTTATCGAGGTCAGGGCAGTAGTGGTTTGACAGCTGAATGGGCATCTGGATTGGCCGCTGTTCACCACGGTATAAGCCCATTAAGGATCTAAGAATGTCAGCACGGCCGGGTCAAGGAGGATAAATGATAAGGGGAACAAAGTATGAAATATTTAATAAGAACAGAGAAGAAAGTTGAAAAGAAGTGAAATAGGGTGTTATTACAAGAGGCCACAGCGGCTCAGAGCTTGGACGCAGGTGCAGCTCCAAACCTTATTTCCTCTCACATCATTGTGGGCAGATTTTCACTCTTCTTTTACATGTGTGCGCACTGTGCCGGGCTCTGGGCTTCTTCTAACACACTTTGGAGACGTGACTTTATTTCATATTACTTTCTACGACTTTCTTTTTCGCTTGTATTGTTCAAAGCCAAATAGATTTTCTACCATATTGCATAAAAGTAATAAATTATCTTTGTGGATGCAATGATTTAAGTCTCATTACAGATCCTAGGTTGTCTTCAAGTGTAAATGGAGATAGGGTATCTGATGTACATTTTTTGAGGTAACATGGAACACAATATTTGACTTCGATCGATTTTTTGGATCGACTACAGGACAAATTGGGACACGTGTTCATAAAGATTGGTTCATTTCCACCAGGTACAACATGCTGGAAAACAATAATATATTTGATTGCAATTAGTAAAAAACAATAAGTCAATAAGTGGTCGTGTTCTTTGACAAATGCAGTCAATATGTGACAGGTTTGAATCAATCCAACTAAGAAAGAGTAGATATACCACAACATACAGGACATGTCAAAAGCATGTGATTTGCACAATTTCACGTCTTTTTGCTATTTTATGTTATGAAATAGTCTGATTTTTACACTTTTTATAACGTGCAATGTATACGACTTAACACAAGGCTATTCAACTTTTTTTTACCGAGGGCAAGCTTTTCAGTATGGGCATGAAGTGTTATCCGGGCCACCTTTTTAAGCACAATTTGGGTCTCAAAAAACATTATTAGATATGTTTTAGTGCTGCACAACATTTATCAGCATTACCACTTGCTTAGTTAACCGAAACTCAGCCACATGTGGGCAAAGCGAGACACTAGCTTTCACGACATGTCGTCTAAACCATCTAAACGATCTAAAGTTGCCAATCTGAAGTTGCTCATGAACATCCACAAAGTGCAACACACACAAGTCAAGTGATCGAGTTCCACCCTTGGAAAAGTCTCTCATCTGAACTAACCGACTTGATGGGGAATGTGGCATCTCTACACTTCAAATCAGATCTCAACCAGGTCTAAAGTAAAAATAAACAATGACTATACCAGGCATGCACCAAGCCTGAAATAGAACCAACCTAAAATGAAACAAGTAAATAAGAAAAATATAGATTTCATTCTAAACATGTCCTATTTTTTGAAGATGGTACAGTCCAATCTTTGGACCGGAGGTGGGAGCGAAAAACAATAAATGCAAACAACTCATTTTTATTTTTATCTTATTGTTTAATTGCTTTATTTAGTTAATGGCAAATATTTTCTTAGTAAAACAAAAGTAAAAAAAAAAAAAAAAAATACATTAAGAATCTCTTGTAGAATGCTCGTGACCATTTTACCGGTGTTGGGACTGTCTAGAAGATTGGTCAGGGGCCGGATTTAACTAGTTGGAGGCCTGATGGACTGGCCCTTATGTTGAATAGCTCTGGTGTAACATATACACGCAAAAAAGGCATACGCTACTTTTGTGTCGTGTATATACGCTTTCTTGTGATACTGTGTTGGTCACTCACATACCTCTGAACTACAAGAATCCTGGCTCACAACTGCTCTGTGCACTGGAAAGTTCCTAAATCTGCGATATCTGACTATTTCTTCTGTAATTATAAACTGTAATATTAAGCAGACAATAGTTTGGATATTTGTATTTTATTTCTCTTTAATTTTGAAAGTAAAGTTTTTTATGGATTCCCTTTTTTTCCTGAAACATGTGACCATGTGCTGAATGATACGTTTAAGACTGATTTGAATTCCTTCTTCCTGTTAAACTGTGTGAAAATCAGGTACTCCACCTTTTAGCCATCTGAAAAGATGAAAGTCAGAATCACAGAACAGAAGATTGTCAGCAGTCTTTTTGTTCACAGCTTTTGGACTTTTTCATTTTCACTCTATTGATCGAAACGTGTCGCTGCGGGGGCAATATGGAACCGTTATCCTCTTTTAGAAAGCGCTATAAGATTATCCAGTTTAGCCAGCTTTTAATATGCACAGACAGGCATGCGGTGCTAAATAGCATGCTTTTCTGCTTCATCAGTGCAATGTTTAGCCCGCAGCTCCTGCCTGCTTGTCTGCTCGCCTAATACCCAGACCGGGACAGCCTGCTGAGCACTCACTATCTCGCTCCACACACTCATTTTTAGGGTGTCAACTATAATTTACTATCTATTATTACAGTATCGGGAATGTAACAACAAATTGAATACATCTGATGTGTGTCCTCTTTCCAGGTTGCGCCTTTGTCAAGTTCTCCACACACACCGAGGCTCAGTCTGCAATCAGTGCCCTCCACGGCAGCCAAACCATGCCCGTAAGTACAGCTCTTAACTTATTCTCACGTGAAATAACATATGTGGTCTGCAGACGTGTACTGTAGAAGCCCCACTGTACTTTCAAAGAGTTTTAGAGTCTGTATCAGGCACTAAAATTAGCCCAAATCAGACCAATTCATAAAGCGGGGATTAACCTAGAAATGGCTCGCAAAATAGACCGTCTCATGACTTAAGAAGGTCAACATTTAAATACAAATTATGTCTAACCCAGCAGCAAATCAAAGACATCAAATTATAGTTGGCACAAACATTACAGTGGTTTACTTTTCAATTAAAGTGGAATGTAGCTTAAATGTGCTCAAGGTAAGTTTTCAGGTAGAAACTGCTTATCTACATAGAGAAAGCTTTGTACAAAATTTTTCATGCTAAGGAATTTGAATTATTTTTTTGGATCTGTGCAATCGTGGATGGTGCAAATGTACAGATAGATAACAAGTAAGATGACATTACAGATGTCTGAGTAATCTTGTAATGCTACTAAGGCTCACGTTTTTCCCATCTACATCTTTGTACCAGACAATATACAAACAATTTAGACCCTCTTTCATACACCTAAGGTTCAGGAAAGTTGCATAGCCACTTTTCAACAACAGAAACATGTAGTAACTGCTGCATGTTACACTGAAATATCATTATAAAGAGGCAAAGCTAATCAGTTCTGCTGTTTTGAACCAATTTCTACAACGCCGTTTTAAATCAGTAATGCGTTCACTTTGAAGAAAAGGTGCGTTACAGTTTATGAAGCACTAAAACAAAGCATAAAATGTCTGTCTTAAAATTAATGCCATACTATGAAATATCTCACGCAAAGCAATAAAGAAGTCATGCTGTTCACCTAAAAGTAGGGCTGGCAATAATGTCCAGTGTTTCCCACAGATTTCAGAGAGACTATGGGGGGATGAGGTCTCAGCCTAGTCGGGGGTCTGGGGGTCCTCCCCCAGGGAAATTTTGACGCAAACACATGTGCTTTCCTGCATTCTGGTGAATTTTAGATACTATAATTTATATCCCACAGCTTTGCCTTTTGTTTGAAAGAAATAGTGTAGGTTTTAAAATGTGAAAACAATTACTGCACATATGAGCCCTTTTGACTAAACATATCCTATTTCTTGTGAAGAAGGACTTAAAAGTGCTTCTGTTCATTGAGCACAAACCTCCTATCAAATTAGAATATTTGATAAACGATTCCTAACCTACAATTATTAACTCATAGCTGTACATCAGTGCCCCCTTGTGATACAATGCTGCATTCACAAACATTTTATTGTTCATATTACTATTAATTTCAACTCAGTTATTACAAAGTAAGTTAGAACCATATGTTACAAAAATAGGGGGAATAACAATTGCTTTTTATTTTAATGTGCTATTATTATATATTTTATTTTTAAATTTTATTTTTTGTGTCTTAAAACATAGATAATACATAATAAATACATGTTCCTTTTATCTGTGATGTTTTAGAACAGTAAATCCATTAATTTCAAATTTTTTCCAAATTGCTTTCCAGTGGGGCCCCATCTCTCTTCGCCCCTTCAAACTGCCCTCTGCTCCGCCACTGTTCCTTCTCCTGCACTCACTGAACACAGCTCAGCGTAAGCTGCATCCTCGCGCTACAGTTTGAGGAAATACTATAGTCTGTAACTTTTGTCAGGACAAATAGACTAGATTCATGGTTTGTGTTTGTGTATGAAAGAATCTAAACATAAATGTGTCAAAATCCGCCGTATTTCGCCGCGGTAATATGCGTGTTCAAATCTGCAGCCGTCTTAATTCATCTGCTGTTTCTGCTCGTAACTGGCTCAATATGTGTCCTATTGACGCAAAATAAAGATTGGCTAAGAGCTTATGAGTTGTAGAACATGTTTCAAAGGGGTTTCCAGGGTCTTTGATTTTGCGCTGTGTGTTAAGATTCATCATGCACAAGCGTCTGGACCAGACTTTTCTGTCACTTATGAGTTCAGCAGCTGGACGGCACAGCTCGGCTTGTTGGCCCCATAGCAGGTGATGCCCTACGCGCTCTGCGTTATGTGCGTATCCGTGCGCTTTACAAGGCACGGGCTCAGCCAGGCGGGTTGTCCGTATACGACTTGGACACAGCTCACTTCGGCGCGAGCACAGCTCACTTTGGGGCTTACGCAGTTGAGGAGACGGTGGAGAGGGAGAGAGGGAGAGAGAGAGAGAGAGAGAGGGGAGAGAGAGAGACAGAGAGCGAGAGCTGCAGGCACAAGCTCGCGGTGAGCACGCGGCAGAGGGAAGAAAGTCGGAGATTTTGTGAAAAGTTGGTGCGTGTGTTCGTTTGGGTCAAGAGAGGCTGTTCTGGTGCTGGAGCGAGCGGAGAATTTACCGTATTTGCAATACGTTGCCAGGCTGCAAAACATGCTTTTAATAGACCTAACGAATAACAGGAATTGCAATAATAATTTATAAAAAAAAATGTCAAAATGAGTCTATGGCGGCTAAAAATAGACTATGGCGGCCCGCCATGAATTAGTCTATGTATGGGAAACACTGATGTCATGAAGATTGAATTGTGAATTCATCCGTCTGACAATCGACTTTTTTATTTACCGTTTCTCTATCTGATGCTGCTGTCTGTTCAAATACACACTATTTTTCCACATACAGTATTCTTCTTATTGCTTAGTGTTGGGCAGGCTCCAAGTGAGTGAAAGCTGGATTCAACCAATCACAGTTAAGTATGAATGTTCTGAGAAAGTACATGATTTTTTTCATCACAATTCAGAAAACAGACAGTGTACCTCTATTGTGATATAATACATACTGATACAAATAAGTTCTTTGTTACCCACTCCGACAGACGATATTTATTTAATGATAATAAATTGACCGATGATAATGTATCGTGCAATATTTTCAGAAAAGGTTCTTCACTTTGTCTGTGACGTGTCTGTATATTTACAATATTGCCTTTGAATATTTAATATTTCAGATAAATACGATAGTGTTTATTTGTACTAATGTGACAAGTAAGTTTATGACCGCTTTTCGGCCACAATAGGCGACTAAATATCGGACATCGATTAAAAAAAAGTTACAAAAATTGTAAACTGTATTTTTCACAAAGTTTAGATGAGATAATAGATCTTTTATTTGTCCCACAATAGTAAAATTCCAGTGTTCCAAATACAAATATATAGTATATAAGAGAGTTCAAATAGTCCAAAAACTCTTATGTACAATGAGTTGCTGTTATGTGTGAGCACAGTGCAGGGTAGGATGATTAAAGTTACATATGTGACTGATTATGAACCACTGAAGTACAGTATATGAACAGAATAAACAAGCAGTGAATAAATATGTTTATGTACAGAGCAGAATTCGCGAAACTGACTGAAGTTGCTAACTTTCTTTATCTACACCTTTACATTTTATAGGATTGCATTTCCAAAAATCAAATCATCAAAACAATGTATTTCTGTAGAGCCCAAAATGACAGCAACAGTCGCCTCTGAATTGGTCAAGAATGCACAAATTAGCCACAATCTAAAAAGTTGCACAACAGCATTTCTTCCTAACCCACATCTCCACAAGGTTCTAAACTCACCCCCAAACTTTGAATTGCCTCACAGAAAGAGAAAAAAAAAAAAACAGCTCATAAATGTCGCAGCTTTGGAAAACAAATTGACGCTCCCAGAAATAACCCTTCGTCTCTTTGATTTACATGGTACTTTTTATACAACAAAATTCCTAATCTGATTTCCCAGATAAAACTGTTTAGGATGATAATTGAATTTGGGGTGAGTCATCAATCAGTAGTTCTGCTTGCATAATCAGCGAATATAACTCCAACGTGAGATTACATTTGGCTGTTATGTAAGCGCGCCTCTGTGTCCTCTGCATTGGCTGTGGATTGGATTTACTATGGGCATAGAGAGGCTGCTCATTTGTATGTGACGACTGCCGCCTCATGCATAGTCCCTGTGTACCTGATGGTGTCACAATAAAACTGACTGTCTTTGCTCTCCAGGCCAGACACATTCTCCGTGAAAACACTCACACACACACAGCTTTTGTACCGATCCATAATTTATTAAACAAGCCTGTAACTTGTGATGAGTTTTGCTTTCAGAACAAAATGTGTTATGGAAGACAAAATGTGGAGTGAAACATTTGGGTAACGACTATTTTTACTGTGCGTTTTATAAAGATTTTGTATTTTCTTTCTTACAACTTTAGCACCTAATGTTTGTCTCAGTTTTTAGCTCAAAATTAGGTCGAGCAGATTTATTAAAGAGGGTTGAAATAATGGCTTGATTGCAATAAAATACTTTACTGGTTTTTGAAAACATACAAGCCATCAGTTAAAAATATAGTTCTTTATTCTAGGGTTGTCAAAAAAATTGAATCCCGATACTAATCGATACTAAAACTGGCATCGATACTCTAAACTCGTTTGAACAAGTACCGATATTTAAAGCCCCGCCCCTCCCCCTGTCATACGCTAAGCCCCGCCTCCTTCATTTCTCATTGAAGATGAAAATGATGAAACTATCAAATACTGTATATATACTACATAAACAGCAAATGTGTCTGATAATAGAACAAAGCCCAGTCTTAATGTAAAGGTTCATGAATCAAGTTAATAATAAACAAAGAATACATTAAAATACTTTTATTTTAATAATATCAAAAAGAAAAACATAAATAAAAAAATAATAATTAAAAAGTAAAAATTCTACCATAAGAAAAGAACACAGTGGTATCGAAATCAGTATCGACAATCGAGTATTTTTTCAAGTATCGAATCGAGTTTGAAATTTTAGTATCGTGACAGCACTACTTCATTCGTCAAGGACTGCATGGCCTTTGGTTTATTGAAACCTTTCGAATCTAACTGAAATCATAATTTACAGCTGATTGATATTTATTTTAGTGACACAAAATGTCCTGCTTGGGTTAAGATAAAGGCATGTATGTACAGTCGGGCATAATTTAAGTGTGTTAGTATACACTTTATTATTTTTTTGCATATATGTACTCTTGCTGGACCCGTTCATTTCTATGGTGGATGTAAAATGTGTTATCACTGTATTATGAACATTAACAAAATCCTATCTTAGCCAACTCCAAGCCCCAGACCTAAACTATTTTTGTAATGTCAGACCTAAACTTTAGCTGTTAAACCCAAAGAAAATGTCCCCACATGGTTTCAACCAAAACGCTAAAAAAATATGTCTCTATTTGACGCTTTTCACAACCGCTGTATAATAGACTTGCAGAAAAGGGCTAGAAACTTGCTCACGTACTATGTTTGCGCATTTCAGTGACACGGTGTTTGCATTTTAGACATTTACATGTTTTAACTCATTTTGTGCCAAAGTAATCAAACCACACTTCACAATCTGTTAATTTGAGTCGCATGAAAAATTCCAGACTGCATAAAATAATGAAAATATCAGTTTGGATGCTCTAGGCTAAAGTTTCAGTTTTCTATTTTTATTGTATTGCATTTTAAATGAACAACCCCGGCGCATTTCCCCGCTTTTTAAAGCAGTGTGTGAATTTTTTGTGTTAGTTCAGTTTATTTTTCAATCTTCACAAGTGCTATTATTGGAGCTGCACATTCTACTACTTTGCAAAAAATATCAATCCAAAAAACAGGTCGCAAATTGTTGTATCAAGGCATCTTTTGTTCGCCTCATAGGAAACGGAAAATGTTCAACAAATGTCTGTCTGTGATAAAATTTGGTTTGATCCACAAACATCACCACTAATACAGCTTCTTCGTTTCAGATTAAGTACTTCTCTGTCTCCAAATTGTCTTCTGTGAGGCAGCCAGTTGTAAGTTTTGGTAGCTGTTTTAGGGTTAGGTTGATGACGGTCCGCAGAAAACACTGAGCTAAGTCCCCTCCACCCCAAAGGCCATAACAGCACCAGGCCACAGTGCTGCTGCTGATTCATGCATAGATTCATGTGTGGCCCTGTCTGCCTGATGTTGTCTGAGTAAAACTAACTTACTTTGCTCCTCAGACCAGAACAGAGCTATCCACCCTGACATGGGGCAGGTGGACATAAAGTCACATTCTGTATTATTTTATCTTCATTTTTCTGTTTCGGCCCACACACACACAGACCCTGAACTCTCTCCAACCCTATCTCGCAGGTGTTCTGTTTCACCCGATGATTTCATTATTAATGGCTACCAGTATGTGGCTCGGGAGAGGAAATGCAAAGAGAAGCACTGGGAAGCCAGCTGTGTGCCATTTTGCTTCAACCTTTGTGTCATCTAAGTGCAAATAAGTGTAGGTCATGAGGAAAGACTGGGCGGAGTGGTTGGCTCTGCACAGATATACGTACAGCCTCCTCTGGTGTTGCTCCATCCCCGGTCTGCGCGAGCTCTATGCCCTCTCCCGTCTCTCGTTGGCAGCCTCTCGGGATATTAGGCAATAGACTTGTTTACTCCACCTTTCACCACATTGGCTGCTGAATTATTCATCTATTTATAAGCAGGGGGCCGAGGCAATGGGAAGGAGGGAGAGAGGGAGGGACAGACACAGGCAGACGGTGAACGCAGTGAATGGACAGGATTTATACCTCCTGCTTTGCTAAATTGATTATAGAAATCTGATCAGCATCTCATATCCTGTGGCTGCTGGAGGAGAGGACAGCGCGCGGCTGCCTGGCTGAGATTAGCGGACCACCAGTAGGCCATTACACCTCAGCGGGCGGCGCTATTCGGAGCGTGTCCATCAATGCGGAGATCCTGGAAACCCTCTGAACCATACATCCTGTTGATTACAGCAGACGTGCCGCCAATGTCAACACAACACACAAGAGAAAGCATTGCCTTTATGTCACATGGGTCTAGGTGCTTTGAGTTGAACTTTATCAGAGGTAGAATAGGACTTAAAGAAGACAGAGCAGACAGGAGAGCAGCCTAAGCCGCTCCGTCTGGGTCTAATATTAACCCCGCTGAGCTGTGGCAAAGATTTGGACTTGGCATTATTCAGCTCCACAGGGGTCGGTGTTTCTTTTGTCCCTGAGCGCACTTTAGTCTCACTGCTGCTTTTACTGTCTCTGGAGAAGGTCAGACCTGGGGCTTACTGCCCTGCCCTGCAGAGTCACAAAAACAATCAAGAGCTTTTGACAGCACGGATTTGGCATGAAACTATCCCCAAAATATTTATTTTACTTGGAGACTAACCACTAACATCACAATCATTTAGGCTAATAATATTTGATCCAAGTGGAAAATGAATATTGTTCAAATGCAGTTTTAAAAAGTGGTCTTGGCACCAGATAGAAAATGTGTGAAATACCTTTTAAGTATTTCATGGCAAAGTACAATGTTAATAATATGAATATGCCCACAATCTACCCTTATGACACCACATTGACTTGTTTATATTTAAAACAACTAACTTTGTACCTTTCGGGTACGTCCTTTTCAATTCATTTGATCAGACAGTGAACAGTGAGTGGTGGTGGATGTCTCCAACATATTGACGACTTACAAATCAGGAGAGTACTTTACCTCTTTAAAAGGGGCATGTTATTGTGCCTATGCTAACACTAATCATAATGCACAGATCAAATTCTCAGTTTCAGTGGCTCAAGATTCTCTTCAACATGATTAGAATAGTCAGTTACAGCTCCATAGAGAAAATGACTCAATTGAAACTCGAAGCTCGAGACAATCACCTTTATCACCTCCACAGTCTCCTGCAGAATGTTTGTAGATTTTGAATATTCCTCTCCTAATAAGAATCTACATCTAATACATATTAATATCCCTTGTGTTCACATTAATCAAACGCTGAAGCATGTAGTCGAGGTGAAGATGTTAAGCTTGGCCACTGCAATTAAACCTTTTACCATTTAAATAGACTCAAGGGCTTTGAGTAAAAGTACCACGCTACTTCTGCACTCATCCTTATGTGCACAGAGCCCGCGTGCCTGGTACGTATACTCTATATCTAAAAACAGAAACACTTTGCATATAGAATGATTGTATGAAGGCAGTGGAACATGCACGCATACTATTTCTTCCATGTGCCTCTCCTCTGTTTCACTGTCACATGCTTGTACAGCCATGGGCCAGGGTCAAAGGCTCCCTGACTGATCTCATTTTCCACATCGCACCACTTCAGCTGCATACATTGTGTTATTCATGCGCCGTGGCACTGCTGGGCATTTTGTATGGATCTTATATATATGCGACGTCCTGAAGGAGATAGAAGAAATCTGCATGATGTGTCTATGCATCTGTATGGATATGCTCAGGAGTCTATTGGTTTGTCACATATGAGGCTTGATGTATTTTACACGCATCCGTTTACCTAGACCACCTCCTCCTCCTTCTCCCTCTTCCTCTCCGCGGTTTCTCAGTCACACCGCCACAGCTCCGAATGCAAGGGGCTCAATTAAAGATTTAAACGCTAGACCTGTAAAGCAAATTGCTGGGATCCAACCGGGCCGTGTAGGAAGTAAGAAAAAAAAAAAATCATCTGTGAGCATTGGAGGTGTGCGGGTCAAGTCCCTCAGTCCAAGCGCACGCTAGATTATTCCAGGGACCAAAGTACGACAACAGGAGTGGGATGAGGAGGAGATAAGAATAGACCCGAGCAAATGAGCTAAAGTTTGCACAGAAGAGAAAGAGGGAGTGATTGATTTCCAGGGCCTGTCTCTACACACACACACACACACACACATGGCAGAGCTGTGTTTGTGTGGTAAGATTTAACCAAACGGCAATCAATATGTCATTGCCTTAAAAGATAATGAAAGGAAAGAGAGAATGGAAACAAGCCTCCAGACCCCTTCTGCGGAACCCCCGAAGAGAAGAAAACCAAATTCCGCTAATGACTACAAGATATTAAAGATATGTTGTGTTTAAATACTTAGGGGTCCGGCTAACAGACAGACAACAGTAAGATTAGGTTCCGAGGCACTCTTTAATGTTATTATTGTAGGAGATAATGAATCTTAATTTTGCTTTTCGTAGCTTATCGTTTTCATTTAGTTTCATTTAGCGCTAATTTTTGAGACGGCTTATGCAACACTTTGGCTTTAAAAGGCAGTGCCAAAAAATGCTGAATCCATTCTCTGCCAATACAAATGAGGTTTTTTGGTTTGCTATTGTGAAAGAGCTACATATTTGCATACAGCTTTTGATTGAATGTCAGCAAATCATTGTCATCTCTACAATAAAAATGGCATTTTCCCCATCAGAAGAGCAGCCGTATCACAGAGATATGCTAAAGGATGATTATATGTTTCCTTGAGTATATCTAGTTTGTTCATAAAGACGGAAAAATGCAGTAGCTTGCCTTTAAAGGTTATATCGGCATTTTCCATGGAAAAAGAAATCCAGCGACTGTTAGTGACACAGCGAAACGTGCACATGTGCTCCTCCTCACTGCTGAATTAGAAGTAGTGAGTGACTTCAACACAGTCTCACAAGAAGGCGTACATATAGCACGACACAAAAATAGCGTATTTTTAGCACGATATCAGTCCTTTTTTGCGTACTTATGTTACGCCGTACATATAGCACGATGAAAAGCGTAAATGAAAAACAGCGTAAAAATGCCACGAGTTTTGGTTTGCCACGTGGAGACGTTTTCTTCTGGTGAAATGGGTACGTTTAGGCATAAAGTTACTAAAATTGGTAAGTTTAGGTCTGGGGCTTGGGGCAGGTTAAGATTAGATGTAGGATTTGGTTAATATTCAGAAATAAGTACTATAATTACTAGGGCTGGGACGATATATCGTTTTGCGATATATTGTTATGCCATTTTAGCGTGATACGAAGTATCGATACGGTCAACAAGTATCGATACTTTTGGTGACTTAATTTAGTTGCAATGCTTGGAGAAAGCGCACTGTTAACCGCACCAAAGGGCTGAATTATGGCAGGACTGGAAGCGCAGCTAAATAGTGTTACGAGCCTAGCATTTTAAATCTCAGTATGGGAACACTGAATCTTTTACTCGTCCTGGCAAGACGAATCTGGATATGCAAAGCGGTTTGCAAGTTGTGTCGCAGCGGGTCCCTCTCCTGTTGTGGGAACTAATTTCAGCCTTCCTTCACTCAGGAATGCCAAGGTAGCCTACATTTCACTTGAATATGGTTACCTCTTGTTCGACTAAGCTTTGATAGTGTTGTGTGCGGCTGGTACCAACGAAAACTTCAGGAAATAATGGATTTAATTGAAAGAAATATTCCTGAATTATGGGAAAAATATTGCAATACATATTAAATCATATCGCAATATATTGTGTATCGCAATTAATCAAGATCGCAATATCTATTGTATCGGGCTTATAAATCGTGATGTATCGTATCGTAATAAAGGCGTATCGTCCAGCCCTAATAATTACGCAAAAGAGCCGTAAACTGTGCTAATCATACGCAATTTACATGTTGCGTTATGTCGTGATATATGTACGCTTTCTTGTGAGATCGGGCTGGTGACTTCTATATTTATGTTAGAAATTATTTAGAATTCAAGAAAGTTTGGAGTAGCCATCATTAAAAACCTTCCCAATCTCTTGAAAATGTTCATGCCCTAAAAGCCAGTTACCTGTCCGGTGGCCAATCTTTTTTTAGACACTTCAAGTACTTTATTGCACGGTAGCACTGGAAGAATCACTTTAGTTTGGCTTTTCTCCACTTCCCCTTGTCTGCTCTTTTCAGCATCTTCAAAACAAGATGTTTTGGTTGTGTGTTCTTGTCTGTCTTAAACACAGAAAAAAGCACAATCGCTCCCCTTTAATGTTATATCGAGGATTTTCCAAGGAAAGAGAAATCTAGCGACTGTTAGTGACACATCAAAACATGCACATGCGCTCCTCCTCACTGGTCACTTAGAAGTAGTTCTATTCATGCTGGAAATTATGTAGAATCCAAGCCAGTTCTGCATAGCCATCATTAAAAACCTTCCTTATCTCTTGAAAATGTCCATGCCCTAAATGCCAGTTACCTGTTTAGTTTTTAGACCCTTCGAGTACTTTATTGCATGGTAGCGCTGGAAGAGGCACTTTAGTTTGGCTTTTCTCCACTTCCCCTTGTCTGCTCTTTTCAGCATCTTCAAAACAAAGATGTTGTGGTTGTGGATTCTTGTCTGTCATTGTAGCAAACTTGCCACTAACAGAAAAACTACAGTTCAAAGAAACTGCTAACAACTGTGGAGTGCGTAGCTAGCATTATGTAACAACACACTCCGCGCACAGTTAAGTCAACTATACTAGTCTACAAAGTTATATTAAACATCAACGGACAACTAACTAGAAATATAGGTACAATTTTTTGCATCAACGTAAAGGTCTGCAATATCCTGACTACGTCTAAGAATGCTCCACAAAGTTTGTTTGTTGTTGTTGTTGTTACATTGTGGCTATTTTCCAATAGCATACTGGCACGTCTAGTTGTAACAGCTGTGAAAATGCTTAAAACACATTAGAGACTTGCACAGGACAAGTTTTTCATGACTGCTTATGTCGGATCTCGAAGCTTCCAGAACTGTCTCCGCCCGTCGGGATCCGAAGTGTTTTGGCCTGGCCACCCGTTCCCATCCGAGGCAACGTTAAAACCGCCCTATACGAGGGTTTACTCACGTCCCACCCGATGCAGGTCTCTAAAACCCATCCTAGTGAACAAATTGGAGGCCCAGCTTAGGTAGCAAAGATTGAAGTAGGAAGTCTAAGATGAATTATTTCTGTTTGTTTACATTTTTAAGGAAGCAAAAAGCAGGAGTGGGACCTTCAAGGAAAAAGAAATAATCTGCAACGCACAATACTTTCATTTTAATCCAACCTTAAGCACTATAAAACATTTTTCAAGGTCTTTGTTGATAAACTAGCAGTTATCACAGAAATGTCACAACTTTTGCTGAACAATTGTCGGCGGCTGATGCACGTAGCCCTGCGTCTACTTCACAGACGTTACAATCATGATAGTAACAGCATCTTAAATCAAATTGTTGTGGCCGCATGTGGCAAAAGCTCCTCTAGACAAATGAAATAACTTGTTTGATAAGTTGTGCCACAATTTGATAAGCTATCTTAGTGGATTATAGTTTTGAATGTGGTGAAACCCATGCAGCGTTTGTATCATTACAGACCGATGAAAAGATAAAAAGTGTAGCAAAGTTATTTCTCTGCCATTACTTGGCTCTTCATCACAGTCAGTACATTAGTGACACCAGCCACACTTCTGAGCTAATCATTTTCATCTAAAAGACAGAATATCAATGCGGCTAATCTAAATCCCTCATGGTGCGTGTGTATTTCCTCACTTTTGACACTCTATCAGTCTTGCTTGCAACTCTTTTCCCCAAACCGAACAGTGGCAGAAGGATGCTTTAAGAAATAATGTTCCCCGTCTTGCAGCGTCATGCCTCTTCTCACTTGGGACGGTGCGGCGGAGACAGCGAGAGGCAAATGGAAGGAGCTAAACTTGAGCTGCTGGTTTTTGTGGAATGTGCCTTTAATATGTAGTCGTTTCATCCCCTGTCTTTTACTGGCGTTCCTTCAGCGGTTCGGTAGGCAGCTGGGAGCCGCCCAGCAGGGGGATTGTGCTCACACTAGGCAGCTTAAAAATTTAATGAGACTTTTACTTCACACATCATCTTCCTCCCCTTTATAGCAGCCCCGGATCCTGCTCGCCAATGTCCTGACATGCCTTGGTGCACAAACCTGGAAGATAAACAAATGTGGCAAGGGATGCTTAGCCAACAAGCTCACAAACTCAGGTGTCCTGGAGAGAGCTCGTAGGAGGCAGAGGCCGATGTGCTGCGAGATTTTTTTGCAGAGCGGAATAAATGGCCCATGTCTGCTTACAGGTTCTGACAGGTTATTTCACAATAAAGTAGGATTCTGTGATTTACCAAGCAGCACTGCACCGCTGCGAAAAAACTTGCTGACGGTATTGTTTTTAGGCCTAACATTATCCATCCCACTGATGTTTTAACGATGACCCTAACAGTAAACATCGCAGCCATCTTTTAACGATGATGGCGAGTTAAAATATTCACTATTTATTAGCACCTATCATTTGTATTCCGCTCGTCCGCTGCCCTGTCCTGGACTCTCCCAAACCTCATAATAAAGTTAATGATGCACACAGTAAAAAGCTGGACAGACACAACACACAGACCACTAACTTCATCCTATTTCAGACTTAACTCCTCGATCCCTAGCTTATAGAAAAGGTCTTCTAATTAATGAACGCAGAATGAAAGTATTTGAATTAGGACAAGACTTTAGATATGCTGCTGTATTTTCAGTGGTAAGGCAGTCAAAAGAATGAAATGTTTCTCCATTTTTTTCCATTCTTGTTCTACTGTTAAAGGTAAAATATTCACAAAATATAAACTGTAAGAACCTGGGGTATTTACTGTGTTGCAGATCTAAATCAGTTAAGGTTAAAAAGCTGTAAAGTTTAAATCTATCACTTCATCCAGGATGGAAGTGTTTTGTAACTTTGCAAAAGTACACAGTCTAAAAAGTAGTGAACATTTGTGAATGAAACAACACAATTCCGGGGATGTTTTTGATGAGGAAACAGCATTTTAACAGAATAAAGTCACCAACTCAATTTGCCAAAAGGTAATTTCATAATTTATTTTTTTGTTCATAATCTTTTGCATCAGTCACTAGATCCATGAAGTTTTTGTATTACTACAAAAACTGATTGTCAGGTGAACTGAACCTATTACAAAATACCTCTTTAAAACATAGCTTTATTCAATTACTAATCCCATCCTTGGAGCTGATGTGCCATGAACTTGTAAAAATGTGAAAGTGGTTTGAGTGAGTTTGACAGGGGCCAAACTCTGATGATGACAGCGCCTCTCCTAAAACGCTGACAGGTGATCAGTGAAGGCGAAGGCTGACCCATATGGTCCAATCAGAGCGACAGCTGTAGCTCAGTGTGCAGAAGACCCTGGACCCCACTTTGAGAAACAGTTATTTAGTCTATTGCATTATGGATATTACATTGGCCAATATGCTTCTGGCCAAAAGATTCGTCACAAGCCTGTGTATATGAGAACACATGTGTAGTGTGTGACAGCTGAGAGATGCCCTGTGCAGTTTACATGGAGCATGACTGAAATATGCACACGCTACGCTAAGACAGATAGACCCGCAATTTCATATGTCTTATTGAATCTATGCTTGCAGCAACTTTAATATCATCTTTACATGTCCAACCCAAGCAGCCGCTAACCAAAGCCGAAAGGTGTAATGGGGTTATTGGGAAAGCTGGGAAAAGGAGAGAAACTGGATAAAATCTATATGTTACAGCTGAAAGGTTCAGTGATTCTTGCTAAACACCTGGCGATGTGCGAATGTCTTCATCAGCCTTAATAAACACAACAATAAGAGATGTGGTCCCTCTGATGAATAATCAAGCATTTGTATCCTTTGATTAGTAATTGTATTAACACATCAAAATGACTTTGAGATGCTTTCATTACATGCTAAACTAAAATAAACAAACAGCTTTTTTCAGTACTGGTCTTGACTTGCAAAACAGCAAAATAAAATAATTTCTGACCAAGCTAAAGAATAACCCTTTGCACCCCCAGCTCTGGTCAATCCTGGCACCAGCGTGTATTGACAATTTTGCATCAATTTCCGGGGGGCTCTTATCAAGAGTGACACAACCTTTCTGCACTGTCAGATCAGAGTAATATTTCGGCCTTTTATGTGGATCGATTGGCCAGTTTGGGGGCACTGAGGGGAGGAGAGGCGGAGCACCCGAAAGGTCAACTGTAGCGCTAAATCATTTGAAGATTCTTAATGAAGGGTGTGTGGCGGACACACCTGCTGCTTTCATCATGCTGCTCTACAAAGAGATAATAGTGTTGATAACAGAATGGATCACCAGGCCCGAGGAGGAGGAGCATGAACAGAAATGGACAGAATGACAGAAATTGCCCTAAAAAGCGATGCTTCCTTTTAAGAACACTTTCAGCAAGGTCACGAGTTGCTTACTGGTAGCTCTTCCAATCGTATCTGTTATTTCAAAGCAGTCTGCAATGTGAATGTTTTAACCTTTGCGGTAGAAGACGGAACGCCAAGGTTACATGTATGTACCGTGGGGGAAGGCGGCAAGAAAATATAAAGTATTTATGTCATGCAGAGCGAGGCAGCGCTGCCCCGAGTGACTTTGTACATATGTTAAACACTGATTGAAGAAACTGGTACTTCCTGCCTGCAAATGTGCCCACAGAACAGCTCAGGCAAAAACCCCAATATTTTGATTCCTCCATCTCTGCCAGCTTCAGCTTCGCTATGCTGCTCACAAGGAAAAGGATGATGCTCCGATACAAATTTGCAATGATGTTGTATCTGCAAAGCCAGTCATTCTGACACACAATTAGAGCAGCTCACTGAGTATTGATGTTAACGGGGATTGTTGTTGTTGCTAATGAACAGAAGCATATTAAGGAATCACAAATAATAAGCAACACTCTCCTTTATGCACACGTTTTGTTTGACTTACACTGATAATTAAAGAAGACCTATGTGTTTTTCTATAAAAAATTTTAATAAACTATACATACATAACATATTTAGATCAGAAGACACAAATGTATCTAAAACAGCTTAAAGAATTAATATGTCCACTGACTTCTATGGATGGGACATAACAGAGTTTTAACGAGACAACAAGCCACTAGATTGGGTCCACGAGATTCGGACGAGACGAGATTTTGAAAAAAAAAATGCATTATTTGTTTTAATTCAGAAATTTAACAAGTCAAACTACAAAATTAGATTTGTATTATTTATTATTATTGGTTTAAATTTATTTAGTTTAGCCTTACCTTTCGTTATATCTATCACCATGTATTCTTAACATTTGAATGATCTGAGTTATGTCCTGCTCCCCTTGTGTATCTTAGGCTCCGCCCCTTTCTCCTGCCTCTGCAGCGCTGCTGACAGGGATCAGACATAGTGAAGGAGCGAGACCTTTGTACTTTTTACCAAGTTATTGATGACATAGGCCAAAATATCTCGGTGTGGATCTCTTTTTAAACTATGTTTAATTGTGAAAAAACATCGCATTGTTCAAGCGATGTCCGTGGGTATATTCTATATTGTTCGAGCTAACTTATACAATTTTCAAGACTAATTGTCTCTGTCAAAACGAAATAAAAACTGGGGCTTGGTTTTTACTACAGCTGGTCAAAGATACAAAACAGACCATTCATAATAGCCTTTGTATAAGGAAAAATCTCGCGAGATAGTTCTGTACGTGTGCACACAGTGTCGTGATTGATCTCTTGAGATCTCGTGGCACAATTGTATTGTACAAACCAGATATAGCAACAAGCAGTAATATGGTTTAAAACTCAAAAAAGTGGGTTTTGTATATTTCCCATTTCACAATAAATTTTCCCAGAGAAAATCTATTTGCGACTACATAGTTTGATGTATTGTGAGGTAAAACAATATTTTCGTAGAAAGTTTGTTGAGTTTATGTAAAGTATCTTTAAGGCTACTTGAATGGAGGTTTGTAGAGACTTCTTAGAAAACATACATGTCATTAAACCCCCCACATATGCAAATATTCCCCCTACTCCCTCTCTTCTGATGTGTGACTGTTTGCATCAAATCTATGTACAGTGCTGCAAGGTCAATGGTCCATGTCTTGTGTGCTCTCTCCTCTCCCAGGGCGCCTCCTCCAGCCTGGTGGTGAAGTTTGCCGACACAGATAAGGAGCGCACCATCAGACGCATGCAGCAGATGGTGGGCCAGTTCGGCATCTTCAACCCCGCCATCGCCCTTCCCTTCAGCACCTACAGCTCGTACGCACATGCGGTGAGTTGGAAAAGACATATGCCGCACACAGTAGAAGTCAAACGGACACACATTAAGTAGTTAGAGCGTTTATGGACGTGACAGATGTTTGAGATTCTCACACGAGAAGAGTGTTTCAGTCGATTTATCAGGTCAGATTAAAGTCAGGCAGTACATGTTTGATAATATAGAAAGATTACGTTTATATATGTGTGTTTTATCTCTTCTGTTGTAACTGTAAGAGAGAGAGAGAACAACACACATTCATCTGTTTATCAGTTTATGGGCTTATATCAGTTGTTTGTCAAATTTCCCAGATACATTTAAGTGTTAACTCTGATCAGGCCAAGTTCATGGGCTTATATCAGTTTTTTGTCATTAATATGAATCTGTATCAGAGTATTTCTCAAAGCTTCAAGAAAAATTAAGGTAATCTGTTGAGTTTTGCATTGTATTTTAACTGTAATCTCACCATGGAGCTACATCTGTTTAAGCAGACGTGCCTAATGATATTTTATGGAATATTCCAGCCAAAGCAGCAACATCTGCAGGACAAGCCAGTGGTAGTCCTTCACCAAACAAGCTGTATATTTTTGTATAGTTGGGGATTGACATACAAATGACAGATGTATTCAGATATGGCATTCAAGTTTTTAAACTCTGCCAGAAATGCGATGCCATCTTGGTTCTGGTCCTAATGTAATCAAATATGCATAAACATCACAACAATGCTAATCTTTACTGTCAGCTGTGATACTGAAACGGAATTACATAGAACATAAAAACGACTGCATTTTGTTGCAACACAGTATCAATACATTTATAATAAATAATAAGCATCTCTGTCTCTGATACAGGTCAAACTAAATGTATTCCTACAAATCTTTTAACCACTGAAACGTGACTTTTAAGTGTGTGAAGCTTCTTGTACATATATAATGAGAGAGCTGCACTAAATCTCATTTAACTTTAATATCATTTTGAGTTGCTTCCATGTTCTGCTGATCATAAGTCAGTGTTAAGTCATTTTTGCCCTGCTCCTACTTGGAAAAAGTTGACATCTTTCACACTTTTGTCTTACTGCGTGTTTAAAAAGGAAATGTAAATACTTCTATGTACCTTGGTCCAGCTGATAGATCTGATTTTGGAATGCACAAATCACTGACTGACCTCATCCTCCCAAATAATCAACTGCCAGTTTAAAAGAAGTAGTAGAATAGGCTCTATATTAATACAAAATCTCCTCACCTGCCTATAAAAGCCCCCTGTTGATTTTAATTAACAGAAATGAAAATAGCTCATAAAAATCACCTTCGACATAACATCTATTTCAATCTGTTTAGCTTGGCTACCGTAGCGTAGTACGTGGAGATTGACTATCCCGGGCACGTAGACCCCCCACCCACGCGCTCTCCCCTTCATCCCGCTCATCAGCTCCCCTCCGCGGCCCTGCACCTCGGCCCCTGTAACCCCGCTGCGTCTGGGGCCCAAGCAGCAGACCCCCAGTCCTTTGATAAGTTCAGACCGCCTCCACAGCCCCCTTGTACCCTCTATTACGCCTCTGCCGCACTTCCCCCTCCCCGGCCGCCTCCCCCCTGGGCCCTAAGATGCTTCAGGGGCCACGCTTGACTCAGAATATTGCATGGGCATCTTTATCTCCAAACTTTATTCTCTCCCCCTGCTGTGGCTTGTGCACATGTGTAAAAAGCGCGCACACACGCAGGCGGGCGCACACCTAAGGAAATGAAAAAGCTTCAAATTCAATAAGGAGATAAAAACCTGGGCATCTGTCAACGCGAGCTACATAAACACATTAAAGCATCTGTATTTATTAAGGGGAGCGCCACGCATTTATTTTGGTACTTACTATTCCAAAGTACATTCATAAAAAGGGAATTTGCAAATCTCAAAGTCATTTCACATAAACATAGACTTGGTGTTCAAAGACAGAGCTTGCACCACTTTCTCTTGCAAACTCATACTTTTGGAATTGGATTGAGGCAATAGAAGAAAGTCATTCAGATCAACATAGCATAAAGTTAACAGGGTTTTTTTTCTTATTCACTTTTTTCAGCCATCATGGTGTCTCAAATGTACATTCAACTTACTATAGTTGTAATTTGTAGCTTCATAATCGGTGGACAAAGGGCCAATGAGCAAGTTACAGTATGACTTTAAAGTCCCTTGCCAAGTCAGATCTATGGAGAGGCGCGTCTGCCTACTGTGATAAAGTATTTTAGAAGGTAGTATTAAGCAATAAAACATCCAAGTTTTTGTTTCAAATATATTTTTCTTTTTGTTAAAATACAAGTTAAAACTAGTGTCGTACAAATTCCTTCAAAAAAGTAATAGTTAAATAATAGTTAAGTTACAGTTAGCAACTGAGTTATTAACTGCGTTATTGAGTGATTCATTCATTTTCTATCATTCACGCTCTCGTTCATTCGCTACATCCATATTTTTGGAGGTGGGAAGCAGCCAGAGTAACTGGAGAGAACCCACAATAACTGTGCAGAACATGCAAACTCAACCTAGAGAAATCTCCTAAGATCTGACTTGTAACTCAATAAGCAAAGCAATGCCACTTTATGGACAACAAATAGACCCTCCACCACAAATCTTACACATTTAAATGTTTTCAAAGTTAAACATTTCACCAACAGTTTTAAAATGGTTTTACCAGCTTTAAATATGATAACAAGTAAAACTTTATAGACTTTTAGGAGTTAAATAATAGAGGAATTATTCATACATGTTTACAATTCATACACGTAACATGTATGAATTGTTTCATATTTCCTGAAAATGTACTTTACGATTTCCCTATTTATTGCAATGCTTTTATTCACTTCACTGTGAAATTTACTTGATACTTCATGAGGACTACAGATGAAATTTAGCTTCATGCTAAATCTGGCATATTTACACAATTTTGTTGTGTTTATTAATATGTATTGTCCTCTTCAAAAAAAAAAAAGTCAACGTCACCTTAGGCTTTACTGCGCATGTCACCTGCAGAAAGATGCGCTGTCCATCTAGACTGAGGAAATTCTTTGATTACAAGAGCTAGATGTTTTTCTCTGCGTTTTTTCACCCCCCTGAATATAACGTGTGTGAGTTGTAAAGACAAAGTTCATTCACAAATGTTGGTTCAGCAGCGTAACGTTTGTTTTCGCACACTCTTGTATTTAGCTGACAAGTGTTGCTGCTACAGCTTGTGTCAATCAGCGGCGGCTCATATCCCCCCGTGTTGATAACCAAAATCCCTCTATAGTGAAGTACAGTGTTAGTTAGTAGGAGGAAATAAGGTGTTCTAAAGAGGGAGCTATTTACGTTTGTGTCAGGCTTGAGCTGAGGTCGAGTAGCAGTTGACTTTGCAGAAACTCAATAAATATGGAGGAAAAAATGTTTATTGACATCCTTTTGATAAGTTGTTGAGATGCAGTGTCTGATAAGAAGCATTTTGAAAAGGACCATTGGCATTATCAGCTCCTGGACTTACACTCCAGGCCACCCAAACTTATTTCATGTGTACATTTTAATAGAATATTCTTTTGTGTTGAAATTACCAACAAGATTCTGTTTGTGTTTCCAATTTAGCCAGCATTCAAACTTTTTGTATTGTGTGTTTTGGAAAGCCCCGTATCTTTGCTCTTTCTAAATGCCAGAATTAATTGTTGATGTTAGCCGGGGTCTTGTGGGGGGCTTATCCATTCCCCTCATTTTCATATCACAGCCACGGGAGCCGCTGTGAAATGTGCAAATTGACCATCCCAGAGTAATTGCGAGGCCATCTCTTGGCGTGCGCCTCTCTCCAGTAAAAACTCACCACCTTCATTACCATTCATGAAATGCGGGGCCTTTCCCAGGAAATGTGGAGAAATGCAAATGTTTTAAGGCCATTGGTTGAAGCAGAAGCAGCAGCAGCGGCGGTGGTCTGCTGGGAAACCATTGTACCCCGCTCAGGTTGGCCATGACTCCTATTTATGGTGCCACAGACCCGTGTCGGTTCATACACAAATGGATGTAGACCTACGAGGTGTTCAGCAAATACTCTTTCTGTCCGCAGCCTCGCACATTCGGAATGACGAGGAAATTGAGTGAAAGCAACAAAGGCACGTGGAAGCGCCAAATCAATTACCATTAAATCTACAGAGGAAATTGCATGTTCTATGTTTAGATTGCACATGATAACATTGTGAGAAAGACAATTTATGAAGTGTCGTGTAGAATAGAGTGATTCTATTATGAATTCACTTTGCGCCTAGAACGTCAGTTAGCTGGTTTAGTTTTTAAAAGATAACATTTTACAACATGTTCACTTTGTGTTCAGATTTTGTTTCTAACTTAGTCTAAAATGGGAGAAAAAAATATATGTATATACATATAAATATATATAAGATCTGGCAGTGAACAGTGATTTGTTGGTTGTTTTCTCTTTACTTTGCAAATCATGAAAACTCTTAACCCAAGTAAATAATCTGTTTGTTTATTCTATTCAGACAGTACACAATGGTCTGATTTTGTCACAAAGTTCTGCATTAACAATACACACGTTAGTAGAAAAAAGGGATGTTTAAGCTGTCCTTGCAATTTTGAGAGAATCATTTTTGAGGGACGTGCCAATTAGCCCTCAATGTTCCTTTTCAAACTTTATTACAGCTGATGTAAAACTATGAAACATATTTATCTGAAGTACTTTTCTGCTAAACAAAGCTATATTCAGTCAAAAACATGACTGTTCTGCACTTTAAACAGATTAGCCTTTATGTCCCCTTAGGGAAATGTGTCCTCTGTATTTGACCATCCTTCTGTGCCGCTGGGGCAGCCTGTCAGGAACAGTGGTTGGTGGGTCCCAGGGGAGAATCTTGGATCTTAAAACCTGCGACCTTCTCGTTGTGATGCATGCTTTGCTTTGCCACTGTGCCACCAAACATTCTACAGTATACGGTACATGTGTGTACTGTGGATGTAATCCAGCATTGCAGAGAAGAAAGCACAAAGAAAGTCTGTAGAGAAAGTGTGAGGCGCAGCAACCTTGGAGATAAACCCGAGTTGGACAAAGTAATGAGTTCACAAGAGGCAGTAATGGATTATCAGTGTGCTTCTTGTTTTCATATCTACAGCTAAAGACTTGGATAATGAATCTAAATAGCGCTGCGGACTGCTAGATGTGTAATAATGTGGAATAAAGGGACATATTAGTTATCTTTACTGTGGGTGTCCAGCTCTGCGGCTCCTACATTACTGTCCCAGCACTGGCTCTATGCACACAGTGTGAAGCCTGCGCTCCCTGCAGCCAGCCAATGGGCTCCAGCAGAACGCCCAATGTTGCTTTACGGAAAGATAAACCACACATATATTCTCCCAAGACGGAAAACCTGCAGTGACAGAAAAAGGACTTTATCTCCAAAGACACACTACATGCTCGCCTACTCAATGCGTGCACTGGCCAAGAAGAGAGGAGGAGGTGGCTCACTATGGGGTACACCGACAGGGAGCATGCTATAGCTATAACCAGCCGCTATACAGTAAATAGTACATTCAAAAAAGAGCCACCTCTCTACTACAGCTGTGGATAGGATTATAGAGTTGAGCTGACAGGCAGTAAATTGGATTTTAGTCAAACCAGGAGAAGGAGGGGGGCACACTGAACACAAATTGGAGGGGTACAACGGTGACAACATGTGCCAAAAATGAGAAATGTGCCATTTTCAGGATACACTTGTGTGCTCTGACAGGAGACATCCTATTTGTAAAAAAAAAAAAGTGATTTTATAAAACACAAGGCGAATGGGAGAGATACCTCGACTTTTTCATTCCACTGTCGTAATAGTTCATCTGTGAGAACGCATTTGGGCTGCTACAAAATAAACATGAGCTAACTGTTTAGCTAGCAAAAGTTAAGTGCAGCTAGTAAAAAGTGTTGTAAAACAAGCCTAAGAGGATTATCTTGTGATGAATAGCTCTAAACCACAACTGGGCTGGGTTGAAAATGTAAATCAGGATCAACCAAGATCATGGTGGAAAGTACAAATGTAAAAGTACTGTTCATTCATTCATTTCTACAGCTTATTACTGATTTGAAGTCAGGGGTTACAGGAGCCTATCCCAGTGTAATTGGGCCAGTGATTACCCCTGCACAGTGGCCAGTTCATTGAGGTTTAAAACACATACAATCATTCGCTCTAATTCTTCTAATCCTTGGGGAATTTTACAGTCATCCCAGTTGGCCTAAACGCAAACGCACTCAAATGTTTTTGGAGGTGAAGGAAGCTGGAGTACCCAGAGAGAACCCACAGTGACACAAGGAGAACATGCAAACTCCACCCAGAGACATCAGACCTCAGATACAAACCTATAATCTCCCTATTGGCAAGCAGAGGTTAACCACTCTGCTATACACTGATCTACTTGAGTCATATTTTAGGTATCTGCACTAAGGTACTTTTTTTTACAGTGCAGACCAGTACTTACATGTACTTTTTAGATGATGAAGAGTAAAAAGTATTTTCTGCAGGTTTGAGGGAAATCTGAAATGGCCGTATTATATTATATAAACAATTTTGGCAATAATTAAAACTGTCACTAAGCAAGTTGTTGATTTTTCCACTATTATTGACAAAAACAACAAAATTGACTCAATATGTGTTAAACACTTTTTACTCACAAAAGCTTACTTTTAAGTGACACATTAGAATTGACATTTCTGGAGGTGTAAACTTTCTTTATGAACATAAATCAGTTCTATACACAATTGCTAAAAATAAAACAAAAACAAACAAACAAAACATTTCTATAGAAACAAGACCCTCTTCTTCTAAGGCATAAACTAGTTAATTTTGAGTAGCACACATTTTATAATATTGTTAATCCAAAAGCAGAACATATTTCATTATGTTACATAGTGTTGCTTTAGGCGTTATACTTTGCTCCTGTATTGAACTTTAACTTAACAAAATTGAGTTTATAATCCAGTTCTGAAGCTGGAATTGATCAGAGTAAACCAAATCAGACCATGTCTAAAGCAGGACTGTGCAGGTCTCTTTCTCTAAAAAACTAATTGATTGGATTATAGAAAACTCATTTGAAAGCAGGGCTAAACGTCAGCCTGAAGAGATGAAATCTAACTGTATAATAAAACACATGAAATAAATGCATTTTCTCTTATACAGCTATGGCAAGAAATTCAATATCGCAATAAAATAGGTGTGATAATTAGTGCAGCTCTGGTGAAGACGCAAATAGATTAGATTTGATTGCATCGCCCCTCTTTCTGAAACAGGCGCGCTTCTCTGACACCGGGGCAGAACAAGTTTGAGATTTGGTGGCACCTCTCGCTCACCTCCTTAAAAGATGCATTAGATGAATAAAAGGAGGAGAGAAAAGGCTTCAGCTGGGTGCTAATAGTGACGGAGCGTGGGCGGATGAGAGGGAGGATGACGGCCATAAACTCACATTAGGAAACATCTCCCCCTGTTGGAAGGAGCCATTTGCAACAGCCAATAAGAAGCCCTGCTAGAAACGTGACTACAGTACATCCTCCCACTGCACAGCTACACTGACTGAACATGTCATTGTGCACACACAGAGGTTTGTGGTTCTATACACAAGAATGCAGAATGTTCTTCTTTTCATCTTCATTTTCAATAGTTTTGACCAGATGATGATGTTTTATTTTGTTTGAGACATGTTTGACTGTTTACAAAAGATTTAAGACAATTAACAATGTGGTAAGTAAACATGTCTTACCCAACAGGCTAAAATGAGAACAAGCTTATTGAAATAAGGCAGAAACACCTTGTAAGTTAATGCTTCTTACTCTAAGAAATATACTATTTGTGACTATATTATAGGCAGGATACTTGACTTTTTTAATAAACTTTGTCTTTTCTACTAAAAATATATTGCATAAGCAGCAGCAGAATGTAACAAAATCAGATTATTGTTTACTGGCTAAATGAAAATAAAAGTCATTTTGTTTCTCCTTAAGAGCCAAATGCAGCGCTCTGATTGGCTGTGCTTGAGTGGTCACCTACAGTCTCACTTAAAAAAAAACATATATATATTTTTAAGGTTTTAACCACAAACTTTAATTAAGCAATTCTCGTCTTAGCTTCTTTATCTCTCTAGGTTGATTTCACATGACAACAGAAATGCTACAAAAAGTTAATGTGTGGGACTAATAAAACCTTTATAAAAAGTACAATATATAGGAAAAACTGTCTTTTGCCCACCAGCTGACCTTATGATTCACATTCTAAACAACCTGAATGTTGTGTGGTCACATGGATGGAATTTTAAGATTTTAATTTCTTAGGACACACATTTATACACACATTCTTGTGCATGCTCTCTTGGGTCCAATTAAAAACAAGTTTAAAAGTGCATTTGAAAAATATGTATACAATCCATACCCTCAATCATTCATGTAACACTGGAATTTTGAATCAGCAGTGAGGCGTAAGCTGGCACAATTTTCTCACCATTTAAAGATTTATTTCAATGTGTTGTTGTGGATTGTTTTCATTCATCAAATAATAACTATTGTGTAAATGAGATGAACTTGGTCCATGTTTACTACTTGACAAATCCACTCTTCGTATTTGCTGCCCATGTCCAGACAGAAAGTAAAATTATAAACAAAATTGTCAAACTAGGGAAAACTTGGTGACATCTCTTGGAACTGAAAACTTGAAATTTGTAGTATAACCTGTCATGTGCATGCTGCTGTGAAAAAAAAAAAAAGTTTCCATTCAGCCCCTTTCCTACAGTGATAGATACATCTTTGCAGTTCTTAAATCAGATGGGCTTTTAGTTTTAAGCATAAATGTATTATTGTGCAGTATAACTCGTATTTTAGATGAGATTTGCTTTTCTCAAGTGTTTCTACATTGACAATAATTGACACACTTTGTCTTTGTGCTTACAATCTTAAAATCTCTGTGCGGAGAGCTGTATTTGTAGTTTTGTAGCGTATACTTTAAATAAACACTTGTCACAATGAATAGCCATGTAGGTTGTGTAAAGTCTTGGCTCTCCACAAAGCTAAAACCATGTTACGAGTTTACTCCAACTGTCTCTTTGACTCATACGCTGTATTTCTGACATTATTGTGACTTCCCCCGGGGATTCTATGCTGCGGGCTCTCCGGTCCATCCTAGTGAGCAGGTTGTTGATGTTAACTTTGTGTGACTGGCACGTAAGCACACTACAGAAGGGCCCTGCTCATCGCTGTGAATCACTAGATTCTATTGCACCATCATTGTGCTCGCAGGCAACTCCAAATGTAATAGGTTTTTGCACTGGCATTATTTTTAAAAATAGCTCCTCAAAATGATGTCTGAGTAGCAAAATTATAAGAAAAACTTTTTTAATTTTTGTCTGTGTAACTTTTGTTTTAAAGAAATTATTTTATGTCAAACTTGGGCAAACTGCGGGCCAAGAGCTACATGAGGACTGTTTTAATCTGTCCAGAAAAAGTGTTCCTCTTTATATTGCTTTTATTTGATTGACTTTGCTATAGATCACTGTCTTTGCTTGTTTTTCTAATATTTATCAGAATAAATGGTCAAAATAATAGATTAAAAAGCCTTTGTTTTATAAAAATGTGCTTGTAAATGATCGTGGTCTGCCCACCCCTGTTTCATGTGTCAGAATGTAAAGGGCTTTTTTGTTGTCAAGGCAACTGTGAAAAGCTTGTTTGGCAAAGATGCACTATGCAAGATTTTTGGTGGGTCTTTTATCTTTTCTCCAATGTTACACTGTATGGCTTTATTATCTCCATGGAGACGAGCATTAGGCCAGGCTAAAAGGCTGATCTGTGGAGAGGCACACCACTCACTGTTATAAAGAATGGTTTTCAAGGTATTTTTGAGCCATGAAACACACATTGGTTAGAAATTCCAGATTCATGTTTTCTGCTGTATGGCGTATGGAAGATTCAAGGCCAAATGTGGCCCCCAAGATGATTCCTGTGGCCCCTGGATGTGTTCTGATTATTATTGGAGGTGGCCCTGATAAAAGCAAGCAACAGTTTGAACTACAGGTCCACAATAGCAGCCTAGTGCTGACAAGAGGAACCACATAAGCCAGGATAGGATCCTTTGCACTGTTGTGTATACAGTATTGTATATATTTCATGTAACTTTTATTATTACATTTCAGAGTGACTACTTCACCATCTGTCCTGTAGGGCTGTTCTCAATGTATCGGTATCGAGAGATATCATGACAAACTCTTTGTAATACGTGTATTGTTACAGGTAGGCGTATCGGGATATTTAAACTCAAATAATATATACTTATGAACCTGGACGGCAGCTTTAAGGCTGAATGTATTGAGCTAAAAAAATACTTATTTGTAAGCCCTTGTATCTAACATAAAAACAGTATGAAAATACAATTCTTCTGCATTTTCTTATTCTTCATAATCAAAGTTAAAATTTTAACAATGATTTTAGAGAGGGTTACAGCTAAGATACAATACTTTTATTTTTTCCCCTACATTGTGAATAAAAAATAAACATCAATGTACAGTATTATATATAGAGTAAAAATATTCAATTGGTAATTTTTTTACAATATTTTTTTTCCAAAACTATATCTTGATTTATGACATGTGAGGAAATTCTATTGGGATAAACATGTTTCCAGGTACGTATCGTGACCTCTGTATCAGGATATGTATTGTATTGGACGGCTCTTGTCCAGGGACTACAGATGCAAAACAGCCTTTCTGGCTAATTCTGGTACATTTACAGACATGTTGTAACCTGGCTCACGCCAGATCGATATATGTATCACTCTGCATTGAGTTCTACACATATTCGATCTGGAAGGGCTCTCGTCAAAAGCAGTTGGGAAAGGGAGGGAGTTCTCGCGAAATACGTCGATCTGATTGGACAAAGCGCCCACCCACCTTAGCGGTGTTTTAGCCAATCACAAGACATAATCAAAATGACGTATCCCACAAACTGCTTTGTTTCTTACCTGCGTATGCAGAGGAGACGCCCAAACTTCCGTCGCCAGATGCTGAAGACTAATCCACTGATATCATTGTGTTCATATAAACACAGTTTGAAGCACTTCACAACAATAGGCTATTCCACCGCCAGAGAGCAACAGTACGTCCGCGTCTGTTACAGCTGTCCTCCCCGTGGTTGTGTCCATCTCGAGGCGATTTGCGCTTTCCCTGCGCGCTCCGGGTCCGGCGGTCTATCTGCGTCTCTCTCGTGAGCTCCGGGTCCGGTCTATCTGCGTCTCTCTCGTGAGCTCGGGTCCGGTCTATCTGCGTCTCTCTCGTGAGCTCCGGGTCCGGTCCTCTCCGTGTTTAGCTATCTACGTTTCCCTCGCGTGCTTCAGTCAATAGCCTTTGCAGCAGTACCTGCGTCTGCCCGCGTCGCCATGTTTGTTGTTTTGCTGATCCATGGTGACGCCTGGCACCATGCCTGGCACGCGCTGATTTCACATCTGTAAATCCTCCGCCTCCTCCTGTAGAGAAGCCTTCTGATTGGTTCGAGGATTCGATACTCGGCTCAAACCATAGGGCGGGAGTCTTTCAAGATGGTTTCTCGTGGATTTGTAAACCCACAAATACCGCGAGAATTCATCTTGCTGCGCAAGGTTAGACATGTTGATTAATGTGCACTGTTCTTGCCAAATAAACCGAATAAATAAAATATATAATAAGCCTACAGATGAGACTATAAAACTATAAATGCACTGGAATGCAGCAAATTTGCACATGTACAATATCTAATAATGCAACGTAATGTTGTGTGGGACAATATAAATCTGGACCTACAGTAAATGTGATAGAAGCTTTATTAAGCCCAACTGCCACACACAGAACACAGAAGGACCTATAACTGTGGCCCTTGACCTACACTGACGTCGATCGATTTGGCCCCAGCCCCATTTGAGTTTGACACAAAGTGATGACATCACCAGACAGGCCGAAGTGGGCCAGAAAAATGACATAACGCACCCTTATGATTTGGGACGTTTCGACTTTAGCAGAACAAAAAAGTTCTTTCAGGCAGTAAACAGTGGCCAGTCAGATTTTTGTAGAATCCTCTTTATTCATTTTAGACTGACAGAGAAAATAAACAGGAAGTATCCAGAAGATTTTAAACAGGCAGTCAACAAAACCAGGACATCACTAATCACAATATCACATTATTTTGACATTTACTTATTCCTTTTTTTTTTTCCCCTCCTAGATATCGTCAAAGTAAATAATCTGTCTCCTTGATATGCATATTCATTGCAATTAGCACATTTTAATGGAAGATACATTGATTTGGCACAGGTCTTCACAAACCTCATTTAATTGTCTTGAGAAATAACTGTTCATTTTGAATATTATAGCAGCAAAACACACACAGCTAATCAAACACCTTGAAAAATAACGGTAAAAAACCAGAGGCATTTTGACACTGATAACGTTAATTGTAACCGCGGTCTAATTTATTGACGCCCGGACTGAGCCTAATGCATAAAGAGCAAGCCATCTTGGCCAATCTCTCTTCCTGAGTCCTATAATTCAGCTTATTGGCCCTCTGCCTTCCCTCTCCACCCGTTTTTAGCCGCTTCCTCTATTCACTACCGGCTGCTGGGGCTGTAAGGGGTCACATGTGACAGGGCGAGAGTCACCGAGCGCCACTACAAAGATAATTGCCATGTGATAAAGCGGTGATTGCGCACTGGCACCAGGGGAGAGTAATGCCATCAGGTTGCCATAAAAAAGCAGATGTCTGACACTAAATGAATGCCGCG
The DNA here is from genome assembly GCA_038363315.1 of Mugilogobius chulae. Taxonomy (NCBI): domain Eukaryota; kingdom Metazoa; phylum Chordata; class Actinopteri; order Gobiiformes; family Gobiidae; genus Mugilogobius; species Mugilogobius chulae. Next base: position 32,352,425 of record CM076412.1, on the reverse strand, counting down.
GAAAAAAAGCCCAACCTAACTTACTCTCGCCGCCTTTCATCTCCTCTCTTTTGTCCATCCTCTCTTCTTTTCTTTGCACAAGGAACTCGGGGAAAGGACACTCCATTCTGCACCACAGCCACTTTCAATCCCCTCTGCATAAATAAAGAAAATGGCTTTTGAATGCAACGCCTTTGAAATGAGTCCAAAAGGGACGGAAGCAACAAGTAAAACGGAGTGACTTTGATAACTCTGTCAACACTGTTTGGATTATTTATTTATATTTTTATCAAAGGACGTTTGTATTAGCCACGCCGCGCTGACATAATTACATGCTTGGGTTTCCAGTTTGCGACATTTTAATTTTGAAACGAAGCGACAGCAAGCGGCACACGAGTTATTCTTTGACAATCTGATGGCATTTTGCTTCATCTAAAGGCTTGCATTGGGGAAGTGCATGCTCTGTAATTTCAGTTAACCTATAGTTACTTTAGAAAAATGACTTGCAAAGAGCTTTGTGGAGCCACTCTGCGAGATTATTTATTTTCTTTCTTTGAATTTTCATTTAAGAGAAAACTGTTTTAAGTGAAAATTGTTTTCAAGAGAAACCGCCAATTAAGAGAACATTTTTAAAAGTCATGCTGCAGACTTGTAATTGTAATATTTATGCACTTTTGTGATTCATTTTACAAACATTTCACATTTTCTGAGAATATTCTACAGTTCGATAATAAGATAAAATTCATTCTTTTAATGCATTTTTCTGTCATACTAAAAAGGAAAATATGATCGTTTGAAAAAGTATAAATTGTTTTTCATTTTCCATAGCAAAAAACAAAGTTTTTATGGAAAAAACAACTTTTGCTCATCATCACATTAAGAATATGAACTCAACCTACTATAGAGGTTCTGCAGAAGACATCACAGCATTCTAAATGTCAGCAGTGAGTGGCAAGAATGAAAGTAAGTACTCCAAACACAACTAAAATGGGAAAGAGTCTAATAATAAATATAAACAACCATGAATACTGCAAAACAATGAAATTCTAAGTGACATGTTAACAGAGAAACCTTAGGATCACACACAGTTCAATGCCTTAAAATTACTTTTTTTAAAAAATTATATAAATTATATAAATTTCCAACTATTGTTAGAAAAAAGCTGTTCCGCCACCTTCTGCCGCGCAGCCTAGATCCATGCGCGCCGTTGTTAGCAAAACCACGTGACTGAAATAAACAATTTTCATTGCACGGTACGATCTGGATTTCGAGGGAAATGCCCTTTGAGGGTGTGGTGACCAGACTGATATTTCTCTGTGTAAAAATACAGAGACATATCATTTTGGACTTTCCAGGCAAGAAAAATGTAGCCCCAAAAAAGCTAAGAAACACATTTGATCATGTGTTTTTATCACTTTTGCCACTCAGTCCTTACACTGACGAGCATTACCTCTATACATAAGACATGATTTAACACATGTCTGGTCTGACTTAATATCGTCTGAATATCCTCCTAGATATATGCCAATATTGAGATAACACTGAATTGAGATATTACAAGGAACAAAAACTAAACACTCAACAAGACATTGTAGTCTGGCATTATGCTTGAACTTAGAGATTTGGGGCACTTTTTGGTTTACGGGACCTTGTGCATATTCTTCTTGTACCAAACCAAAGAGGTCTGACAAGGATTAACACATGGGGGATTAACCTTGTCCAAACACTAAATTAGGATTAAATTGACATGCTTTGATACACTTTTAAAGAATATATGCATTAGAAAAATGTGTTTGTAATGTTGGTTGTTCTATAGTAGTACAACTATGACTGGCAAACTCTGTGAAGCTTATATAAAAGGCAAAGAGTGTTTTTTGGATTTGTGGAGGCTCTAAAATGTCTTTTCTACCAAGGTTCTATGTCTGAGCTGTGCCAGTGCTGGTTCTGTGCTGCGCTAGCTTGGTTTTCTACAAAATAACAGCTAGTGATTGTCAATACATTGATTACTAGCCAGTTAGCCTTGTGGGTAGGGTTGGCAAAAATTCTATATGAGTAAAAAATTGTAAAAAAAAAAAAAAAAAAAAAAAAATGAAAGTCAAAGTAGCTGAAATAGAATTTTTTTTTCAGAGAAAAAAAATAAATACCCGTGACTTAACTTAAGTAAGAATAAAAATGTATTTGGAGACACTAGAGTCATGTATTTGAATAATCTGTCAATGGTTTCTCAGTCGACCAACTTATTTAGTTGATTAATAATTTTTATTTGGATTACAAGGATTTATGCAGAAACAACAAAAAGGACAGTTAGCTGAGAATAAGTCAGGACCAGCTTGGTAAAAAGAGGGTATAAACTACAAATGTTTAACAAAAGTCTGTTTCTACCACTTTATAATCTGACAAGGATAAGCCTCATACCCATGTATTAATGGAATAACTCATATGAATTTGCCCCATATGTTGTCAAAGCTTCTGCTGAGGTGAAAATGAGTTCAGAGTGTTCGATCTACATCTAATTAAACATACTGTTTGTTGAAATCTAGAAAGTTCACTGTTCTTCCTGTTTGTTGTTGCTAATATACGTATACGTTAGTTTAATGGTGAAACATGTTCAGGGCTCTCACAAAGACCAGATTTTGTGTCTTGGAATAAGAAAATTGTGAAATGAGTATATTATTGTGCATTTAATCAAATTCATGGCTCATTCACAGCTCACTTAACATCTGCCTGTTCAAATTAGAGTGTTTTTTCCTTGTGTTATGGTAATTTTCAAGCATTGCTTTATCTATTTTGACAAAAGAAATAGCAATCTATTTTTTCTTTACTTTTAGGACATAGGGGTCAAAAATCAGGACAGCTGGGACATGTGTAAAACTGGGACATATCAGAGGTTTCTGATACTTTTGCTGGGACTTTATTCTAAATCCATCATGTTGGCGGTTCACAATGCATATGCACTAAAATGTAAAACTAAATACTGTTTATTTAAGTTTCTATGATTAAAAACAGCTACAGTGCCTTTAACCCTGTGTTAACACTAATTTAGTATCAAATGACATATTAGCTTAGTTATAATTGCCAATGCTTCTCCTGAATTTCCGAACCCAAGATCACCCCTTTCTTCCGGGTTATCTGTAGAGTTAATTGGAAGTTTGTTAATTACACCAAAAGAAGAAGAAAAAACAAGACTTGAATGACCCTTTCACATCCTAATTGGAGGCAGTCGTTACCACGGCGCCCAAATCACCGCAACTGCATCCTTTAGACCTCTCTATTTGTTTGTGTGTCTCGCTTTTGTTTAGCTTCTTGTTCCCTTGCTGTCTTGTGCGGCTATAACCCCCTTAAAGGCTCAATTCATCTTATTTGGAAAGGAATGGATGATCCCCATTTGTCAAGTTGATAAAATTATGCAAATGACAAAAGGCGTTAATAGATAGCAGTGGAGAGGCACGCGGTTAATGGATGAGGTGCCAGCGTTGGGCATTCTGCGGCGGGACAGCTACTTTCAGGTTAGCTGACAGGGGCACTGAGGGAAAATAATTAGCTTTTCCCGTTTGCACTGTCCCCACATGCAAATCCAAGCAGAATGCCACAGTCTTCCACTTGCACTGTTGTCATTAGCATCAGCGCCCGTGGCAGGAGAATTTGATTCCTGCTGCTCGGAGTGGCCATCACCAACTCCACTACATGACACACATTTTATTTTAAGATTTTTTCCCCACTGTAAGACCTATAATCTCTCAATAATAAAAAAAAATGTGGGAAAAAAAAAATCACCTTTTTTATTACAATTGTTTAAGATAGGACATTATCAACATTTTAGCTTATTTTCATAAAGCTGTTTTGTTGCTTCCTTCAGCTAAATACAATCTATATAATCAGTGAATTAGTTAGAACATTGTGTCACAAAGCCAAAGCTAACTTTTAATCAACGCAAAACATACAATTATAAACCAATGAATATTTAAAGTGGAGGTTGTCTGACTGTTTTATGTGAAGGCATGTCAGTTCTTTATTTGTAATTTTTTGTTTTTTATCTCAACAGCAGAATTAGTGTATTGAGACCCATAGTATTCAGTCCTGATCTAATAGGATTTATACATTTTAGAGTACTGACTTATATGGAATAAGTTCTGTTTCTATTTCTGAATGTGTAACAACAGTTGCATGGCAACCCTATTAATAACTATAATAAATTCCCATGAAATATTGAAAAGGTCATTTTACAGATGTATTAGACCCATTAACGTTTTGTATTACAACAAAAAGTGAATTCTGAATATTAAATATACCTGCCCTCCATTTGTAATAAATATTATTGCTATAGAATGTTGTGTTGCCACATGAATGCAACCTACATATTAGAAATTAAGCATTGATGCTAACACTCAGCTACACTGAGCTAGCCAGATGCCCATTGAAAAAACGCAGTAGTTTAATGCAATACTGAGGCTGATCAGAAACGTTACATACTATACCTTTAACTGTAATGGTCTTAACATATAGGACATCTCTGCTGGATAAATATACGTATCCCTGCACCCTTTAGGAGGTCCAGCTATAAGGAGAATGTAGAATATAAACTGTTGTATTTATTCTCCTTGGTCCAAAGCCGAAAAGTTGCCCAGAATGTCAGTTAGTTTGAAGCGCCCCTCTTTCACCTGTAGTGCCTGGGCTCTAAACAGATGCACAGACAGGGCCAAGAGGTGGATCCAGCGGCTGCGTTTGTATTCCTGCACCACACAGGTCTGCATGCCTGATGGGCAGCTACAGCGCCTACAAAAGATTATTGATTGCCAAGATAAACCCAGTGGTTCACAAGCTGCAAAAGCCATTGTACATTGATGGATTTTCTTTAGAATTAGGCATTCAGCATGTGGTTTGCCTGCACAGGGAGACTTAAAGCCGAATGCAGAAACCTAAATAGTGGTCTCCTCATGCATATGTGTGAACTGATGGGGCCAGCGCGCCGGGGAACAGCACTAATACATATGAATACAGGAATATTGATTTTATCTCTTTGTCAGCCTGTCCAGCAGCTGAATATCAACTCACAACACCGACTCGGGCTTGTAACTTTGTCTACCCTGTGGTTGTGGGGGCTTTAGGAAACCGCAGTGACACACATTTTTCATTTCAGCTTTACATTTCTTCTCAACTGATGCAACACAGTAGTTCAAACTAATGCTTTTGTTTTGCACATTTCAAATTCACACGACCCTTGTCTGAACTCTGGCTTTGTGCACTTGTTGAATGTATTCTGCAGCATTTAGGTGTTTTTAGAGAAAGAGTATGATAGTGTTTTTTAAATGACAAACATGCTTAGGTACTTTTTGTGTTTCTCACGTCAGGAATATAGTTAAAGCAATACATTACATAGGAGAAACAATCAAGCTAATCTTGTCTGATATGCTAATGCTGGAGAAATGTTTTAAAAGACTTTGTGTGATTTTTAGACAGTGCAAAAGATTTTCATACCATCACAAAATTCAGAATGTATTTTTTGATGCTCCGAAGGGAAAGAATAGTATTTCAGACAGAACTTGATAAGTATACAATGTTAGAACATGGTTAAAAACTTTTAACTATGTCTGGGAGAATTGATAAAAAGAATAAACTAAGCCTATAATAAACTAAGAAAACATGTTGTTTGTACAGATACATATAGATTAGATATAATAAGACTGGGTATGTTGTTGTTTGTGAAAAAAAACTGCAACCTTTACAATTTCTATTTGATTGATATTAATCTTGCAACATTTTTTAAAATGTGTTTTTGGAACATGTGCATCTTAAATCATGACTTTAAGTTTCTGAAGGTTCACAAAGACATACTTCATTCAGCCACTTATGCCTTTGCCGATGCTGTATCACCAGTTCTTGTTCCAGACTTCCTCAAGTGTTTGTCGTACGAAAACTCACTTAAAAGCAAATAGCTCAAAGTAAGATGACTATTATAAGTTTGCCTTTCTAAAAACAATTTATTTATTCTGAAATATCCAGAGACAGACCAATAGATTGAAAGCTTGACAAAAAAGCTACAAGAAAATGTTTTAGCGCGAGCCCTTCAACAGTTGTAATTGCACACAGCGTCAGAAGAATGAGAGAGCGGTTCAGGCCAAAAGTCTTCTGTGGCATTTCAATGCAGCCAAATGGGCCATTGTGATGTTTGACAATCGTACGGAAAAGGGAAAAAGATAATGTGCACATGTCAATGGCTTGATTTGTATGAACCCAACAGACAGCTATTAAACGGTTTGTGCTGCGTTTGACAGGCGTCCTGCTGGGAGGACAGACACGTTCTCTAAACAGAGGCTGACAGGCTTCTCTTTTCTCTCCCCTTCTTTCATTCCGCTCTACTTTCTCTGTACTTCCCCTGCACTTCATCCTCCCTCTGTCCTACCCTCTTGTCTCTGCTCCGGCTTCTTTCTCATGCCTTTGTCCGACTCTTTCCCTAAACTTGCTGTACTTTTCATTACCATCTGTCCTCCCCTCACCTCTGGACCACTCTCTTCTCTCACACTTGGACTCATCTGTCCATCCAAACTTCATTTCTCCTCCTCCTCCATCAATCCCCCCTGTCCCTCTTCTTTAGCTCATGCAGCAGCAGGCAGCCATCATGGCAGCCAGCCACGGAGGTTACCTCACACCCAGCGTGGCGTTCCCGGCCACACAGATCCACCAGATGGGGGCGCTTAACATCAACAGCCTGCCACCCACCCCCATGACCCCGGTGTCGGGTGAGTTTCATCAAACCCTGGGTGAGCACTCACTTTCATTTTCTTTTCTTTTGCTGCATGTGTGCTTCTTTACTAACACTGCTCATACCAAGGTGTAACAGGTGTGCGCTGTCCAAACTCCAAAAGCAATATCATTCTAAAAGGTGATACATTAGACAAGGCTGCATAATTTTAGAGGATCTGTAAATATTTCAGTTGAGTATAGTCATTTGAAAGACACTCCACTACATTTCTAATAAAGCTCTAAGAAGAAAATAGTCTGGTGAACAGACGCTTCACCTCCAGATGCCAGAGACGATTTGTGCAGATGTGTTGTTACCGACAAGGTTTCCCCCCTGCACATGTTTCTTGTAATATTTGTGGTTCATGCTTTGAATGGACTTACTCTTGTGTTAATTGTAAATGACAAAATCTTAGCTAATTGAATTCCTTCTAAATACCCATTTTAACTGTTTGCAATGTCTTTATATTATAACCAAAACTGTTCAAAAGATGTATTAGACAAATAGTTTTTGCACATGAAAGTACCAAGAACTAGTTCCAACGTTCCTTCAGCCCCTATTTAGTCAGAGGAACTACCATCCACATGTCTTTATTAACACAGTAACAGTTCCTGAAAGTTAGTCTAACTAGCTTTAGCATTAGCATCTATTTAGTCTGGAACATTAAAATAAGTCATTAAGTGGTGTTAAGAAAACAAAAGTTGTCTTTTTCAATTCCACATTAAACTATGATCTATGAACACCACTGAAATTAACCAACATTATCATTAGTTACTGTAATCCCTAGTTATATAGGTAGGCTACTATATACAAATGAATTAACTATATTTTGGAGTTACTGCTTTTAAATCATTTTTCTTAAAGATCAGGATGGTTATTCTAATGTGAGAATGTATAAAACATGTTTCTAAACAAAGTCAGTGTTGTAAATGTGCTTGTGTCACCAAAAGGTCCTGGTCTGACTGAAAGTACCTGCCCCAGAGCAGGAGCTAAAAAAGTCCCCCAGTCCATAGTTCTTGCTCTGTGTGAACACACCTAAAATGGGGGCTGGAACTAATAAAAAGTACTAGTACTCTACTGTTACTTGTAATGGAGTAATATGGCGTATCTGTATTTTTACACAAGTAACCACTTCTGACTACACTATGTGGTTCAAAAATGTAGTTGACTGTATTATTTTCAACAGCAAACATTATTTCTAGCATCTAAAAAATAAAGTTTCTTTTAATTTGTTCACATTTCAGTCTTTAGTCTCCTATTGCATTTTTCAAGACAAGTCAGGTCATAGCCAGTGTCACTGTACCTTACATTCCACTTAAGAGGAGGTGATTAAGTTGAAGCAGGTGCATTCGTGTTTCAATTTAGTGGAAAAAAGTGGTCCGCCATCAAAAATTTAACATTCACTTCCCTCTACGACATCAAAATTTGGCTAAGGATGGAGAGATTACATGCTTAAATATTCACTAGTCAGCTGTTTATTGCAATTTGGCAGGATGTGTAGTCACGTCATAACAGCTAGTTTGAAAACACTCATGTAGAAGAAATAAGAATTATGCAGAAAGTACAATGCTGCGCTAATACACAATCAGCTGATACTTTGACTTGTGTAGTTTCAAATCCAGAGCAAATTGCCTGTAGGTCAACGAGTTACACCTTGGGGATGAGACAGTGTAATGCATTTGAATCCAGATTTCCAGCTCTCAGCATGTGTGTAAATGTGTGCCGTGTTTGTGCAGTGCTATTGTTGAAGATCAGTTTGTGTTTTTGATCACGCCTGTATAAATAACTGTGTGTAAAGAAGCCGCGGGAAGGCCAAAAGGCAGTGCCCACATGGTGCTATAATCCTAAATTATTCCAGTGGAGAAGAAGAGGCAGAGATGAAAAACACATTGAGTGGATTTGCATGTTTAAGTTGTTTGTGAGAGCAGGAAATTTGGGGAATAGTGGCGGCGGAATAAGGAATATCAATAAGTGAGTTTACAGATAAGGCGCTAATTTCCCCATAGTATTTTGACCTTGTGCTTTGAAGCGCTTGCGCATGATCTGCATGCAGTTGGCTTTGTTTTCCATAACAAACAGCCCCTATGCAGAAACGTTACACAGGCAGAAGGACTTTGAAACACCTACCCACTGCATAACATTTGCTTATTCAGCACCACTTGATTTTCCTTGAGACAGTGGAAACTTCAAGATTTCCAGTGAACAAAAGCTCGGGCTGAAATAAATAATACAGTATTCAGTCTTTGTTGTGCTGCGCACACATACTTTGTCAACACTGCAGTATTGAGTTTTTAAGGTGATGACTTTGGTAACTTTAAACCAATCGTTGTAAGAGAGAACTGCCATCAGTGCAACAAGGCCCATTTGAGTTTTTCTTCATATCCATCATCAGCTTCAGCTGTAGCCTTGCTGCACTATATCACATTTTCTCTGCTCTGTGCTTTATGTGAGCAAGAAGAATTTTCTCTCAGCTTTCATCCACACACACAAATGTACACAGCGACAGGCTGCTTTTATTTGCCACTTTGGACCTACGTCTCTTTATTCTTTACAGACAGCCATTCATCCAGTCCAGACAAAGAAATCAAAGCTTTTATTAAACATATGTGCACCTCCAGCTGACGAGCATGTGCATATAGCCTGATGACAGTGCACACCACATCTACAATCACTTCAGGCAATATATCCTGAGAAGACATCCATTTGTCAAATATTCACCGTGATGTTTTCAGTGCAAAGTGTGCACTTTTGGGCGGGGATAATCAATCAGAAACAGTGATTAAAAGTGGAGCTCCGTCTTGCTGAGAAGCATCTTATTTTGATGGCTGAAGCACTGACAGCATGGCAATACTCATTGTCAGCTTTGGCGCCCATACCTGTTTTTTACCACACAATAGTGCTGATGAAAGACGGTGCAACTCCTCCGTGTACAATACAAGTGTGTGTGTGTACAGTGAAGGTGTTTGTGACTTCTTAAGGACATACCGCTGTTTTCAAGGTCAGTCACAGTGGTTTTCTGAGACAAACCTGGAAGAAAAGATGACCTTGAGTGTTGCATTATACTTGAACAATAAACAGCCCTAGACAAATGTTCTGAAAATCTGTCGTGTTCTACGAGTGCAGACATGTTAACAATAGGAACCATTCTACCAGGCCTTGACCATTGACCAAGCCTTATCTTTCCAAAATACGTCATTATTTTTCCTGAAAGCACCTGTATATGCTAGAGCTCTCACATATATTCCCTACTCTTGGCTGTGCGGTCAACTGTAGAAGAAACATGAATGAACCCACATTCAAACAACCTGCTCATTAATCCTTACACTTGAGCTCTTGCTCTTTTCTAGCCTGACTTTTCTGACTTCATTGAAGGAATACATAACATTACTGGCACTGCTGTGTGTATAAGTAGGGCAGTAGACTGACACTACTGAGAGACTGAAGGATGTTTGCTGTCAATGGTATCAGAATCTGTTTTAGGGTCGTTGAGCTGAGCGAATGTGTGCTTCTCCAGAGCCTTCATTTATGCATTAAGACGTCTCATTAAGCAAATAATAGCTGCAAATAAATCCATAAATCCTTTTATTTGGCACCAATGTCAAGGTAGAAAGTTTAATGTCCCCTTTCCTTTCAAAGTGGGAGCAATAAGCCATTCTTTCTGAATTGCATATAGCACTTTTGATTAGCATAAAGCTGCAGCTCTTGGTTGGCCTGCCACACCTTCAGGTGAATATATGGCATTCATTTTGATCCAAGTGATGAGTAGGCCTATAACCTTAGCAAAGGGTCTAAGGAAATATTGAAAGCTAAACCATATTCAAGATTATTTATTCATTTAAATGCCTGTGTTCTTACTGTAAAGGATTTAGCAATGTCACGTGACCATTTTGACAAGAAATTTAAAAAGATGCTCCTGACCAAGAGCTCCAGTATATTTTAGAATTGAGTTTGTGACCCTATATACAAGTTTTCTATTACCTTTATCACTACAATGTGCTGATTGAAACAGAAGCGTCAGAAGAGATAGTGCTTATTTGTCCAACAGTGACACAGATCATTACTGCGACACTTACAGTATGTGACCCTCAGTCTGTCCAGTTCATACAAAACCCTCTGCCACTGTGTTTTGCTGGTTTATGATGCAGAGGCCCAGAGGTTAAGGGTGTTCACTCCAAAAACAACGAGACATCCATTTGATCAACAGATGCGACACATTTGAGTTTGATGGTGCATGCGCCGTTTGCCAGATGGTGCGGCTGATTAGACTATGTATCCTTACAATGACGCATGATGATGCTTTTGGAAAATAATGTTCAGCAGGTGTCGCACCCTGAGCACTGACGAAGAAATAAAAGTTAAACAAAGCGTAGGAAAACAGCTGAAAACTAGGAGAGGGGAAAGAGTGAAAATTGAGGCGTACATTCTGCCACACTGCGCGTCAAGGGTGCTTTGTTCCGAGTGTGTAATCAAAGTCGGGGCTGTACATGCACAAGTACATATTAGAGGAATCTAGTGCAGATGCCTCTCGTGTCCCTGGACGCCTGCATGGTTACATCACTGATGCAGAACACTTCCATGGAGACGAACAGCAGCGGGGTTTAATGAGCTGCGTGACACCCTGATCTTTCAGCGTGTTCGCACCTGTCCAAGTGTCAAGGCTTGCACAGGAGACACGTGTTCTAAAGATAATCAACATTTCTTAAGTAAAAACAACACCACAATAGGCAAAAAGAACAAGGTTTGCCTTTAGAGGAGTGAACGAACAATGTAAGTGGTAGGAACAAGATGAGTGTGAGCAGTTTATTTTTTACCTGCAATTAGAAGCCACTTTAATCATGTTGTGCTTCGAGGTTTGATGTGTTAAGGACAGTAGTGATGTAAATTAGGACTGCAAACAACAAATATTTGGTTAATTGGTTAGTCTAAGATGACACTTTTGATTAATCGATTTGTTTTTAGGAAGCTCTTTCAGGCAGAACATGAGATTGTAAAAAGTTCTAATAATTGGTTGGCTTAGACTAGAGTCTATTTATCAACTTTTTGACTTCCTTTTGGGTCATTTCTTGGTTAGTAATTATACACTCGAATTTTAGGTCTGCTTTAGTCCTAACTTGGACTTGAAATAGTGGTGTTTATTCTGGTGGTACTCAGAAAAGCTCTTTTTCTATCATATTATATGATTCTTTTTCTATGGTGGTAGGTCTTGTGAAAAATTGGTTTACGACACCAAAAATATAAGATAAAGGGAAGATTTTTTGTCAATTAAACCTGAGTAAAGTTAATGTGAAGCCATTTGAGAATCATTCTGGAATTAAATTTATAGACCCATCCAACCATACTTTTTCCTCCGCTTTATCTGGAGTCGGTCGCGGAGGCAGCAGTCTGAGCAGGGAGGCCAAACTTTCCTGTCCACACCTCCTCCAGCTCTTCTGGGGGGTTCCTAGGCCAGTCGAAAGACAGTCCCTCCATCGTGTCCTGGGTCTTGCTCGAGGTCTCCTCTTGGTGGGACATGCTTCGAACACCTCCCCTGAGGTCCAGGGTTCCATGTCCCACAGCCAGTGGCTGTGATGGTGGTTTAGGTTGTCGAGGCACCTGCCCTCGACTGCCACCTTGTCCTCTTTGCACCCACCCCCATGAAACACTCTGCGGGTGATAACCCACAAGAGAGTGGGCCCATGTCGTCCGTTCGGGCTAGCGGCACCACCCCAGGCCTGGCTCCAGGTGGGGCCCAGTAACACCAATTTGGGCGACGTAATGTCCTTGATATTACACTGTCCTAGGGGTTTTTGAACTGCTCTTTGTCCTGTCACCTAGGACCTGTTTGACATGGGAGACCCTACCAGGGGCATAAAGCCCCAGGCAACATAGCTCCTAGGATCATTCGGGGGTCGCAACCTCCCCCACCACAGTAAGGTGGCAGTTTATTGGGGGAGACATTTAGATAATTTCTATATTATCTCATTTTAAAGATACTATAGAAATGTACAGATTTTTTTTCTTGAACAAAGCACAAGTACATGCCCTGCTTCATTTTTGTGCAGCTCTAATGGAATCATAAAATTCATGGCAAATTTTAAAACTTCTATGTAGTCAAGTCAAGGATTAATTGGTTGGTAAATTTGTTGACAATTGTAAAAATAGTTCTGCGGGCTTCCACAAAATAAATAACATTTATGCTTTTGCCCTGAACTGATTACGTTTTGTGTCTTGCCTTTTTCCACCTGAATGCCACCATGATTATTTTCTATGTTGGGTACATCTTGAACAATGAACAGTTAAGTGCATACAGACTAATACCATTTTACCTTCAGTCATTCAATAACAGCAATTTGAAGTGACTATCTGTATCTATATGCAAGCATGAGGTGAACAGCACTATATAATCACAATCTTCTTGTACAAAAGAAAGCTCCACATTCCACAAAAAGGAGCAAAGATTTTTCCTGCAGACTGACTCAGGCTCCTGGTTGATGGAACAAGATTGCGGTGTATTGAGCTGAACACCTGAAAGACTCTTAAATGCATTGGATGACCTTCACTTCTAAAAATACCTCTATTTGGAGTGTCAAGATAAGTTTTGGAGCGTAGCCAGGCTGGATGTGAGTGGGCTGAGTAGCTGCATGGTCTGCTGCGGGAGCGAGTCAGGCCCATGGTCAGTGTATTGTATGTACATGAGCCTCCAGGGCCCCACACGCTGCACTATAAGGGCGCAGCAGACTGGAAACTTTCCCCATTTAGCGCTGTAGGTTGACACTTCACATTCAGCTAAGTACCTTAAGCTGTAATTAAAGTCTGTCTAGAAACATCCTGTTGAATTTAATACATGTTACATCTACTTTGAATTTGAGCAACAATGTACACACTGGCACTAACACAAATTCGATCTCACAAGAAAGCGTATATATACTACACATACTACAATAACAACATTAAGCGTATGTATAGCACAATTTCACGACTGTTTTAAATCTGCACATGCTGCATCAGTTCATTTCTATGATAGTTCTTACGATGTGGTATTATTTATGTATATTTTGCAAAAATCCTTATCCTAATCTTAACTGCCCCTGCCCTAAACTTACTAACTTGAAGCCCTTAAACCTAAAGAAAATGTCTCCATGTGGCTTCCCCAAAACTTGTATTTATTTAGCCTATGAAATATTGTGTTTATTTTAACACACAATATAAGGTGCAATATAACAAAATGGCTTAGTAATAGCTTGGATAGTCAGGCGATTGGAACCGCTCAAACACAATATTCATGTATGTAAATGACCATAGCAGAGCTTTTGCCGGTCAACTTTGTGTTTTAAGTCTAGTGTCCATTCCACTGTTGTCCTCGTCTCATAAGATTTGTGGACGTCACACTACAAAACGTGAGATAGCACTCTCTGTCTCTGAGTGCTATATGTGGTGCTCTGGGACCACCACAGCCAGGCAGAGCTGAGTGATGCTTGCTTGACATGCAGTGAGCTGAAATTCACAAACTGAATAATGCTTGTGTAACCGATTGGCCCGTAGTAACAGGAGAGAAGCATGCTGAAGTACATGCATCTGATCATTTACAGAACAGAGCTCAAAGTCAAAGACACTACTGGAAACTGATTGAGGCTACTAGTCAGTCTTTAATGTGTTTATTTAGTTTTTATGACTTTCTTGAAATGACAACAATGATATAGGCTTGTAGTCAACCAAAGAAATTTTGGTCGACTAAAGATATGTTCCATCGACCGATTAATCGACTAAAAAGGGAGCGTGGCTAAATCTCTGAAACTAAAAAGTATCTTATTGATCTGACCCAATCTGCGCTTGGAGTTCATGCAAAAACAACAACTTAAACGGAAAATATGTCAATAGAAAACTGTATTTATTTCTAGGAAGACATATTAAACCAATGATTTGGTCTCAAATCTTCAGTTGATTCATCTCTTTTTGTTGCTGTCATCATAATTTTCTGCATGAGGTGGAAACAGTGCTACAGCCAAAGTTGTTTGTAATTTTTTGTACATTATCAGACTCTACGTTGTTGGAATGTGGTAAAGTTACTGGTTAATGAAGGCTGTAGTGTGGCATGCTATGTTTTTGTGAGAAAATAAAAACTAAAAAAAGTTAAGAGTGCCTGTGTTTACATGTAGACAAAAGAAATGATAGTATGTATTTATTTATTTGTTTGTTGGTTTGTTTGTTTCTTGCTTATTTATTATATTGATAAAACTATTTCATTTGTTTGATATTTTTATATAATTTGTAGTGTTCGTCATTCAACAAACTTCTCATGATACCAAAGACCAGGCGACGGAGATATTTTGAAACATTACATTTACGAGCTGCGTCTTCATTGACTATTCACTTTTAAGGCTCAGATGACATCTTTGTGAGTCTAAACGCCGCACATTTAAATCATGCGATGAAAGCATCTGTTTGGAGTGCTTATTACTTGCTGTAGTGGAAGACGGTCCTTGCGCCGGTAATGACTGCACTCCTCACTATGGGCACAGTGTTTCTGCTTGATTTGAATGTATAATTAGCATAATAAATACTTGTGAAGACTTCTTACGCTAGGCAATCATGGCAGCAAGCAAATCAACAGTTTCCCTCTTAAAAAGCAGCTGTGGGGGATATAAATGTCCATAGCATAAAATACGTAATGCACATAAATATACATACACACTTGTTTAGAGGTAATTCTTGTTTATTACAGCAATGAGGACGCAGAATGGTGCGATAAGAGCATGTGCTGAGATGGGATTAACTGTGGAAACAATGGAATATTGTCACTTTACGTAAAACATGCTTCTAATGTTAAAGGTGGGGTAGCTGATTTTGACGCTGCAAACACAATTTAGGTTTTAAATTCCTCTCATAAATCCTTCCACACATGATTAATATCAACATGTATTAATCTTTGGTGGCAATTGTGGCTTAAATACCACTTTTTACAAACAGCAAGTGAAACTGGGGAGGACCACCCAAGCACAGCCAATCAGAGCGCTGCATTCGGCTCCTGATGAGAACTACAATTCTTTATTATTCAGTTCAGACAGACTCAGTTGTCTCATTTTTTTACAATGTGCTGCATTTATAATGACTTTTTAGTGAAAAACACAAAGTTCACTAATTTACAACAACAAAAAATCAGCTACCCCACCTTTAATGTTCACCACACAAAATATTAATTTTATGTTTTTGTTACTGAAAACATTTTGATCTCTAACCTAATACTTTGACAGCCTGAGAATATTTCACCACAAAATGTTTTGAAATAATTTTTACCACTTCAAGAAGTCAACAGAGTTCTGCTGTGTTGGTATGCTAACTGTAGTTAGCCAAATGCTAAAGGCAAACTTCCTGGATTTTAGTGGACAAACGGTCTATTATGGGTTATGTAGATGGGACATTGCAAACAGATTTTCATCCAAGTAGATATTGTTACATTATGTTTGCTGTGTTAGAACATTTTTTTAAGTATTTTAAGTAGTTTTCTTTAGTTATTATAACAAAGATTTAGAATTGCTCTTTCAAGCCAAGACAATTGTTCTTTTAAAACTATAGTTGTGAAAGTTTCTTTGTCTCATTGTGTGTTTTTATATAAAAGTTTTTGTGTATAAAACTTCCCAAAATTGCACACATTTAATGCAACTATCTAAAAATAGTTCAATTTAAATGTATTGGTTCATTGTTAGATTTAAAGATAGATTTAGTTTTTGAGCTGACTGAAAATGTCCTAAAAAAAAACAAAAAAAAAACGATACATCCTTCTCTAAAAAACGTGTTCAGTCCAATGTAATGTGTGATGTGTAGGAGCAGCTTTAGGCAGTGATCTTAATGCTCCCATACAAGAAAACACTTGATCTTCTGTTTAACTATGGATAAAGTGATTCAATTCAATAATAAATCATCTTTAGGAGCAGATTGAAAAATTTGTAATTGTCATGTCATGGAGAGAGTGTTATACTTTAGCTAAAAAGAAATAGTAAAAAAAAAAAAAATGTGTAACTATGAACAGTGTTCTTACATTGGTTTTATGGCAAACTAGTTTTAGCCAATCATATTGGTTTTACTCTACAATGGACTGATTGGTATTGAAATGGCTCTCAAAATAACACACTACTCAGTAGAGTAGGTAATGTAAAATCAGTCAGCATTCAGCCAGAAATGTGCACAACACGTTTTTATTAGAATATATGACAAGCACATGTACGCTGCCTCTCTCTGCCTCTTCTATACTCTGCATTGTAAACACTATGAATACAATTTTGTACAATACCTCGGCTGCATGTCCACCAAGGTATAAAATGAAATTGTCTCGTTATCTTGTCATTGAGAATAGCATAGTAGTAGGAAGCATTTCTCCAATTGCATGCTCGGCTTCTGTTTGATACGAGAACACAGCGCTCCATTGTGACAGATGATGGTCAGTGAAATTGCCTGCTCATGTAATCACTGCTTTATTGAGCATAGTGCTGTTTATTGTCTTTGCTTTATACAATATGATTCCCGGTAAATGTAGGACACCGCAATTGTGTTTTTTTGTGTGCTTTGTTACGATTCAGCGCTCAAATCTACTATGTAGTCTGTCTTTTGAGCAGGACCAAAATCACAACTGTGGCGCGTATACAACGTTTTCATTTTGCTTGGTAATCTCAGAGAGGCAGGGGGCAATAGGTCAAAGTTTGCAAAGTGGTTTATGTTAGATTCTGAGCTTCACCTTGATTGTTTTGTATATAAACCAAATGTATTCTTAAGAAGTGTTTGTAAGGAAAGAGAGGATAGGTGAACCGTTGCTGACTGCAAATAAGCAATACTTATTCTCATGTTGCTTTATTCTCAATCTCTATTGTCGATTATATTTTTAAAACAAGTAAAAAATACTTAGATTTTTTTTTTTTTTTTTTTTTGAGCATAGACAACACAGACTTGGATCATTATCTTTCAGCACAAAAACATGATTTCATTAGTGCATGGGCTATGGATCTTTTGTTTTTAATGTCCCAATTTCACAATCAAATGGATTAATTGCATTCCCGTATTTAATAGTGCCCATAATGGAGCTCAACAAGATTGCAGTGTTTCCGGGAATACAGATTCCCATTATTAACTCTCATAGGGATTAAAAAAAAAAAAATCTAATAATAAGGCATGTTGCGAGTAAGCCAGCTATGTCATATCACATGAGGCAAGTCAAAAAAAATCTTCAAATTTGACAAAATGTTTGATTCATTTAGTGGTTTATAAAGCTGCAGAAACACTTAAAATGAAATTATTCTTATGCTCAGTACTGACCATACAACTGATCATCCAACGTTTTTCTGTTTCCTTATGGGACTTTATAATGGGATTCAGTACTTTGGGAGTGGGTAGTCACTGTTGAGCTCTTGAATAGTGATGACTGTTTTGTCACATTTGCACTGACAAAACCATATTTGTTTGCACATTCACGTTAACTCTCCTTGAGTTGGCCGCTGTTTAGTGGACCAATCACAGCGCAGCACTGTGGTTTGACCTAATTGAGCAGAACTACACAAACTGAACAACTGTATATGCTTTTCTTTCAACTCGATTGAGCAAAAATGTGTTTCTTTGTTTCCTTTGATTCAGCTTCAAGTTTACCGTGACGTTCCACCTTTTCTTTGTGGTTTTCACTGGAAGTTTAGATTGATATGTGTAGAACTCAATTCAAAAAGTTACACATCGGTCTTCAGCATTCTTGTTTTAAACTTGTTATCTTGTTGTAAATCAGATTCAATCTCAAATACAAGCACAGCAAGGCAAAGCAAACTTTCACTAACTTTTCTTAGTGACTTGTAACTACTTTCTCATCACTACAAGCTTCCTCTCTCCGGTCTCGCTTTCTGCCTTTACTGTCCATGTCATGTTCCGAGTGCTGACCCTGGACTTATGTAATTGCACGTATGAGCTCCTCCTCTGCAGCACCTTCTTCTGCTCACTCACACTATCACTATACCAGCCCTGTGCACACATACGGTATAGCCACGCACCTCTCCGCTCCCCCACCACCGTAAAACCCCGGGAAATGAATTTGCTTGATGATGGAGAGGGTGCATTATCTGGCGGTACAGTGGAGTGCGTGTGGCCCGGCCCGGCTGGCTGTCTCTGGGAGCAGCAAGTCTCCAGGGTCCTGGTAGGAGAATGGGCTGAAGCTGCGGTCTAATTCATCACCGCTCCATAGGAAACAAGCAATCGTGGGGAGGCTCGGAGAGAAGAGAAAAAAAATCAGTGCAAAAGACACAACAGCTCTCACCGGACCTGGCCAATTCCCCTGGTCACCACTTGACTGTCAGACTACTCATGACTTAAATACTGAGGCTGAGGAGGCAGAAGTAAGGAAGAATGGGACGGGGATCAAAAGAAGCATTTCCATATGGATTCGAAGGTGCTATTAGTTCACCCACACATTGGACGGTGGGCGGAAGAGAAAGTAATAGTCTTTGATAAAGATCTGTCCTCGTTTTGCTGATTTAGCGTTTCTCTGTGTCACATACTTTACAAACTGCATGGAGGCACGGACAAGTTAGGCAAATTTATGATGACAATGGGACACATATTTATGCAGCTTTTATTGTGCGGCCTAGTGGTCCAAGCAGAAGCACATATGCCAAGCTCTGTGTTGATATCAGCGTTGCATACAAAAATAACCATCTCAATGTGCACGAGAGCTAGTTCCTAGCATTATTTTGTTTTACTTAGCACCCCAGTTTCCAAAGAAAACCTAAAAATATAACGTAATGTCAAATAAGTTTTTGCATAACTATGTTACGAAAAGCCAAAATGTAAAATAATCACAAATTTTGGTCAACATTGTCCTTAGGTTTAACAGGTACATCTTAAACTGCCCCAAGCTCTTTAGTAACCGAAACTTATCCATTAAACCCAAAGACAATGTCGACTCGCCACATGGCTTCAACCAAAATGTGTGTTTATTTTATGCTTTGGCCTTTCATGACATTTACGTAAAAAAGGCATAAAAATGTGTTTAATTCATTTTTGATGTTTCGTTGGACAGAATATCTATGTTTTTGTTGGAGGTTGTGTTGCAAAAAGGACAAGCCTTTTCTAACTTAAAATTGACACTTTAAAAAATTTAAATAAAAATACAAGCATGTGTTCCATTTACAAATCTTTTAGCAATACAATCCAAATATTGTTAAAAAAAAAAAAAAAAAAAAAAAAAGACATATTTCAGCACTTTTATCTTCAGTATATTACTTGAATAAAAGCATGTTTGTGCTATTTAGATATTGTTGATGCACCGAAACTAAAAATTTGTCTAAAAATGTGCTAAAATGTTTGAAATCAGATGATTTATCTTAATTTTTGGCTGGGTCAAATGTACATAGAGAGTGATGGGTCTAGATTCTTATGTCAAGAGTAAAATATCTGCCACTGGAGTGAAGGCTTTTCACTTTGTGAATTGAAAACTAGTGACAATATATTGAATCATAATTCATTCTAATCATGTCAAAAACTACTCAAAATTAAGATTCTGAGTTCTAGTCCTTTCAGTTAAAACTAGTTATGTTATGTTATGTTATGTTATGTTATGTTATGTTATGTTATGTTATGTTATGTTATGTTATGTTATGTTATGTTACACATAACAGCATCTGGTCATTTTGTCAAAAGAAAACAGTCAAGTCATAGTTAGAGGTTTAGATGATTTGTGATTCAAAGCTAAAAACAAGACTTGAATCCTGAAGCAGAGAAGAAAGAAGGAAGTGGTAAACAACAGGGATTAAATAAAGCATTTACATAATGTGTAGGCGACTGCACTATCACATCCATCTACACATGCAACCTTTGGACAGTGAACGAACTAACGACTAACTATGTGATATGTAGACCTTGCAATGCTTCTTTGAGGATGTTGTGTTGTTAGCTGGATTAAAACGACACATACACACAACAGCTTTCATTACACGACTCGGTCACCACAGAAGCGTGCCTTAACTGTCAGTCTTCTCATGACTTAACACTGGAGCGGAGGAGGCAGGAGCTAGGAAGTAGGAAGTAGGAGACAGGGATTGAAGAAAGCCTTCCATATGGATGTGTAGGTGTTATTGCTCAGAGGTGGGCGTTTGGAGCGTGTGATGCATGTAGCATATTTACTCTGGCATTAGCATAAGCCTAAGTGTTATTTTATGTATATGCTACGTGTGACTGTTTACCAATGTGGATTGTTTCTCAGAGGGGGGGTCTTCACTAAGATGCCAGATTGCAGAGATATGGCACGCCAGAGGGTTTCCGTGACAACCCTTGCTTTTCCCTTCCAATCAGAGCGCAGGGTTTCCAGATTGAGAGGTGGTCCTCAGGGGAGCTGTACTTCAAGCAGCTCCGGATGCTTTGCCACGGAGCAGCCCCCTTTACAGAGACCATCACACGCCGAGGCTTGGGCTCAGAATGGGTACTTTGACGTTCGCTGGCATAATTGGAAACACTTTCTAAAAGAAGGGCCTTTTAAAATGCATTGAATGAGAGAGGACAGGGAGCACCCAATTTCGATGCCACTCATGTAGCGTCCTCGCAGCTGCCTTTCAAACGCGCGCTATATATGTTATGACCCAGCCATTTGTCAAGCTGCCAGCAGTTATTTTGTCTTTTTAAATGATGTATAAAAGTAAGAGCCATCTTTGTGTTTTTGCCACCTGCTCATCCAAGCACATCTCCCTCTGTAATCTCCCTCTATCCACTGCACATCTTTTCTTTTCCCCCCTTTTTTTGCCCTCAGAAGTTGCATAGCGGTTTCATCATCTTGAGCAGTTGGAGCCAGCAGGGCATCGCACAAACACTACAGACAGGCTCATTTTTCACACGTTGACTTCCCAGCTCTCCTGCAGGATGTGTCACGACAAACGGCGGATATGTGACAGACTGGCGTCGCAGCCGTGTCCTTGCATTAGTGAGGAGATGCAGTGTGGCTCGCGGTCACCGGCTCTCGCGTGCTCCCCCGCTCCCAGTGTGTGTGCGCTCTGGTCTGTTTATGCAGGCAGCGGTGCCACTATTTACTCTGTATACACAATAAGAAAGCCTGCCAGTCCATACACCTGCTTATATGGAAGTGTTACTTGGGTGCATTTCACACATGCAATGCTACTTTTTCTACAATTTCTTGGTTGAAGACCTTGTAAAATTGGATGCATTTGGAATTACTATGATGTAAATGAAAGTGTGGAGATCATTGAAAAACAGTGACAAGACAAAACATCATGGTCGCTGACAGGTTAGGCAGCAAGAGAACCTACAGTATGTCTTGAAATATGCGAGACAAAAACTGAAAAAAGAAAAGTGCAAAGATTTGAAGAATGCACTGTGATTGAATATTTGGTATAGGACTTCAAGAAAAATCTGAAAACCAACGCTCTTCATAGTCTTTCTGTTTAAGATTTGAACTCATATCATATGATAACTATCGTTTTTATGGGTCTAAAACTGTAGTTACTGTCAAATGTGAGATACAGTGGAAGCTCAGCAATGCACTACTGAAGTGGGTGACTGGTCCAAATATTGTATGTGAATGTTTATATGTCATTTGTTGGATTGTCTCTGGATGACCTACCTACCTGGGCATGTTCTGTTGCATGAGGAATAAGTGTTTCGTTGGGAGCTGTTTTGGTACATGTATCTTAGGGCTGCATGATTTGAGATTTTAGAATTCTGTTTGAAGTTTTCAAATTCTAGGAGAAGTAACAAAAAATCTGAAAGAGGCTTATGAATTGACGAAGTGAGTGAACCTCTTGATTAATGTCACTCAAAATATTTCAGAATATTTAGTTGTTTGTAAAGAAATTTACAGTTCTTCAAAAAGTGCAACCTATGCAATTTCCTAGTTGCATCAAAAACTACAATTTTGACTTGATTGTGATGAGTCTTGCAGCTCTAACGTTACGTGTGATGTCCTTTCTTTACATGTAACGTGTTAAACATGCACTGACACTCTTGTTTTTTCTCACAGGCCTCAGCTCTCCACCCGCCAACATCACCACC
This sequence comes from Mugilogobius chulae, assembly GCA_038363315.1. Taxonomy (NCBI): domain Eukaryota; kingdom Metazoa; phylum Chordata; class Actinopteri; order Gobiiformes; family Gobiidae; genus Mugilogobius; species Mugilogobius chulae. Next base: position 32,329,705 of record CM076412.1, on the reverse strand, counting down.
TCGGCTGTGCCCAGCATCGTCACGCCCATCGTCAACGGTTTCACGGGGATCCCACACCAGCCCAACGGACACCCGGCTGTGGAGACGGTCTACACCAACGGACTGCCCCCATACTCCACCCAGAGCCCCACAGCTGCAGACACTCTGCAGCAGGCCTTCACTGGTGTACAGCAATACACAGGTAACCACATACAGTTGTTTTTTGTGAACGACCCCCAGTGTTTTATGGGAACCACTGAGGGTACACCAACACATAACATAGGAGTACTTTAAATGAGTTAAGATTTCAATAGAAAGCCACACTGTTTGTTGTTTGATTAGAAACAAGTTCTTTAAGCATGTAAGAGTATCCAGGACATCATACTAATTAAAGCAAGAAAATATAAAAGCAATTATTGTCAGTATTGGTGCAGTAAACAGTCATTTCTCTAGTATCTGGGGCAATCTGAGTGTAAGAAAAAACTTGAGACAAAATGGCATTTTTTTCCCCAATAAAGAACATTAAACTGCTCACAGTTTTTTTGCTATTTCTACTCCAAAATGGTATTAACTACTGTATATATATAGTGCATTTTTTATATTTTAGAAGTGATGTTTATAGTTTGTTGATTGAAAACATAGTATGCTACTAAAAGAAAAAGATCCATGTTTTCCCTCAGGTCGATGACAGCCATGTTAAAAGGCTGGTTACTCGCCTGGAAAACGCAGAGAAAGCTTATGCATGCTTCAGAAGCCCCAAAATACATAACCATGACAGAGACTTGTATGAAGGTAAAAATGTGCTCTAGTTCTAGCGTGCCATACAGGTGACTTTCAATCTCCAGAGAGTTACGTTAACCTTCTTTATTTACTGAACGCTAGTGATAGAGTAGTTATAAATCTATTATTTACAGATAAAACCCAAAAAATATTTCCTCACCCTTTCTCTCCGAGCCAACAGATGCTCACACACACTGTCATAAAAACATAGAAAAGCACTCTCCTGTCACCTCGGAAACACTGATCCCAGAGGAACTGTGTCATGGACAGTAGTAAACAACAAGTGCCTTTAGCTTTCAAGTTTTCAGAGCAGTTTATTCTTCTGCATTTACTTTTGAGGACAATGTGACGATGAAAAACTGAAATGCATAATTGGAGCTATATGTATTAACATAATTTGTTAACTTGGTAGAATGTTTGCCCACTGCTTATAAATTTATGGCACTTGGTGGACTACTTGAGACTTTGTATTCGTTTATATGTTGTTGATGTTGCCTCTCCACAGACCTGAACTGTTTTGGAGACACAAAAAAAAATACACGTGACATACCTGTAACAGTCCCACCATGTCCTCACACACAGCAGGCCCACTGGCTCCACACAAAACAGGAACAGCAGTGCACATGTCGCTTGGTCTGGTGAATAGATGGAGATATGTACAGTGTTTGAAAGAATACTTTGAAATGTATTTGATTACAGAATACTGATTACCCACAGTAAAATGTGTTTTGTTATTGCTTTACTGAGTCAATTCAGAGTACTGTATTCTGAATGCTTTGATTTCTTTGACATTGAATTGCATTCAAACTTAGGACACCTGACATTTCTTGTCAGGTATCCTAAGTTTGTCTAGTGAGTTCCTTTTATCTTTTCCACCAAAAAGTATATTGTAAATAGAGCACTGCTGTACCTGTATCTTGCTAATAAAGTATTTAATTGCTCATAGATACCAGAAAGTCATGTTCCGATTGAATGTGCTTGAGTGGTCCACTTCAGTTTCACTTTGCTGTTGTAAGAAGATGTTCTTAACGCTGGATGTACACTAACTGCGAGGCCAGTTCGGGTCAGAACACATGCTGTTTTTTTGTAAAGTGCATGTTACACCAGCTGCAGTCAACTGTGGGCCGGATATATCCAAAGCCTTGTGGATTCAAGTTGATTTCCTACTTGTTTAATCACTTAAGAGCTGCATCAGATCACTGCAGTCTCCGGGAAAAATAGACTTCTTTTCGTAGGCCCGCGCGACATTCGTACTTCTTGGAAGTCATCGTACACGGGCACATTGGTTTTAAACACTTTCTAAGTTACGGGACCCGCACAGGTTCCAACGCGAACCTAACTTCCACTCAGTGTACACCCGGGGTTAGTCATTATTGTAGCCAACAATGAATGTATGTGGATATTAATTATCTGCTGAAGCATTTGTGAGAGCTACGAAAAAGTTAGATACCTACTTTCTGTTTTTGACTGTGAAAATCAGGTACCACATCTTTAAACGTAAAAATCTGAGCTATGTTTAAAACTACTTTTTGGTGACACCATCTTTCTCTGTGTATCCCCCTTTCCCTCCCTCCCTTCCTCCCTCCCTTTCCATCCCTCTCTCTCTGTGTCTCTCTCTCTGTCTTTTTTTGTGCGCACAGCCATCTACCCGGCCACTACACTGACTCCCATTGGCCAAACACTGCCCCAGCCACCCCAGGTCATCCAGCAGCAGCAGCAAAGAGAAGGTGAGGGTGAGACAACCTTATTACTTCTACACTTCATACTATACATCTCATCGGGCCATAATAGGTATATAAAGAAGATGAGCGCACCGGGCACATATTGCACTGCCACGGTACACATTTCATTCTGGGTAATGCAGCGGTATAGGAGAGCGAGAGAACAATAATATTTTTTTCATTGTGCACATCATTACAGGTAATAGGTCAATTAAATAGAATGGTAGGAAAAAATATCATTGGTTTGTCGGGTCGTCCGTGCTTCCTGCTTAGTGTTTGTTGACTAAAATTGCATTCTTGAATAAAACAACTTTGATGGAAAAAAGGGGGTCAGCTTTATGTTCCCACAGCCCAGTGTTCCCACAGTGTTTTGCTTAAATTAGATTTTTTTTAATATATATATAAAAGCGCTATGTTGGCTTTTATGATTAGCTATGGTTAGAACCCTTGTGAAGGTCTTCTAGTGTTTTATTATTATGGACAACGTCAGTGCCTTGTTGAATCAGTGCTATGGTTAGGATTAGGGCCAGTTAGATCCAAGTTTTTATTGGCTTCAAAATTATTTCATTTGTAAAAGCATTTAAAAGAATGGTGATAATATGTAGCTTTTTATCTACTAAATGTAGAAACACAAACATGAAAATGCTCTTAAAGAAATTCACAAAATTATTGTTTTATTTTATATTATTTGTACATAAGAAGTAACAAGGAACACTTCAAGGACCCAGACCAGGACTGGCGATATGGTTATAAACATCAAATAAGTAGAAATACAGTATATAAATATAAATATCTCATTCAGTCTGAGCATATATTGAACTGTCATGTACCTGTTTATTTGCGGTATTTGTGCGGATATGAAAACATTGTGTCAAATAAGATCTAGCTGTAAAAACTTCAGCAGATCAATAAAACAAATATATAACACCACAAGCTAAAATTCCCTGACTACGCTCTAATATGCATGCCCACACACTAAACTGATAATCAGATGCTAAACTTATCATCTAAAATAAATTTAGACAATTGTTTTGTCTAATTTTGATATAAGAAATGCATCACAACCTGCACTTAGTCTCACTATTCATTCAATTAGGGCCAAGTTGCTTACGAACACTAAAAGGGTCTATAGAGTTACATTCAGAAATATATAGCTTGATAAAAGACATAATAAAATTGTGTTAGTGCGAGTGCTCTGTTTTACAACAGCAGAGTGCATGACTTCCAGACCAGTGCTGTTTTATATGTAAAGGTTAGTGCTTATATAATCAAATCCACGCTGTGACATCGCAGGCGGTGCAGCTCAGATAGAAAAATAATGAAAAGTTCGATGGAAGATTGCTGCAGCTTATTTGAAGATATCCAAAGTGACTCAGGTCTAGCATTGTAATAGGTTTTGACTCTCATACGCACCTTCGAGATGTCAAAGCAGTTTATGAAATCAAATGTGTGTAGTTCTGCCAAATCATTTCACTTTTGTTCTTGTTATATAATGCTTAGTGAATTATTGAACAGCGCAAATACAGTGCAGATGTCACAAATAGATGTTTTGATGTACATCTCTATTGCAGCTTTTCCAAGGCCACACATGAAGCACAGTAACAGAGTGTGTGTAAGAAACATATGTAAGCAGTCCTATGCTTTCAGTGGGATTTAAATTTAGCCACTGACATTTTCCATATTCACAGTCAATCTTTTTCTGTGAATTTGAATAATAGTTCCAAGTGCATTATCGGAGAGCAAAGAGAACCAGCAAACCAGGGCAAAACTTTTTATTTGATTTGTGTTTGTGGCTGATGAAAGACTTAGATAATGTCACAGACTTTGTGCAAATCTCTGTCTTCTTAATTAAGTCAACATGAAAGAGTGAGGAGATAAAATCAGGAGAGCAGCAGCCCGGGTCTACATTTGTAATAACATATTTCTGTGTGTGTGCTGGTGTCACTGCAGGTCCCGAGGGCTGTAACCTCTTCATCTACCACCTGCCACAGGAGTTTGGAGACAACGAGCTCATGCAGATGTTCCTGCCCTTTGGCACAGTCATCTCCTCCAAGGTGTTCATGGACCGCGCCACCAACCAGAGCAAGTGCTTTGGTAAGTTACACACACAACACTAGAGTCGAGCATATCTAAAAGAAAAATCAACTGAAAGCATATGATTCCATTTAACTTGTAAAATGGTATAGTTAAAGTGCATGTAAGTGCAACCAGATTTGCATAATAGGAAGTGATAAGGGCTGTGATCAGAGCTTATTAAAATGAATAAAAGTTTGGAGCTGTTGCTTTGTAAAATGAGTTTGTTTTTTCCACACTCTTTGTAACTTTCCCAAAATACTCAGATTTGTGGGTGTTGTGAAAGAATGTTGCAGCAAAGGTGTGAAGCCTCCCGGCAAAGTTTCAGCATCACAATAATAGAAGTTATTTTTTATTTTTACACTTCTTCTGAATAGGGGCCTTTGTTTGAAAGCGAGTGCTACACAAGAGGCTGTAATGACGTCTGAGTGCGCAGACACACTTTGTGTCCAATGATCTTACCCTGACTGACTGACCTGAATTTGCATCTTGATGACTGTTGTGTTTTGGCATGAGTGCAAAGGAAAAAATGCTATGAATACATTGTGGCCAATGGAGCCATGATGCATTGGATGAGAGTCCATGTCCTTGTTTGTGTTTGGCAGCCATGTGACCTGGAAACCTGGAGGTGCTGTCTCAGCAGCTGCATCACCGCTCTGTAACCCCAATATCTGTCAATAGGCTCGCTGCCCCGGCTGATTCACACAGCCCTATCCCGCTGTCCCATTTAACTCTGTCAGCCCACGCATTGCAGCGCCCCGGGCCCTATACAAACTTTGAGGAGGCAGGCGCTGATGGGGCGGGGGGAGCCAAAGGCCAATTATGGATCAGCATTTGTTTTCACTTGAGGGAAACGTGGAACCCTGGGCAAAATTGATCACTAGTCGTGTCTCCCCGGGGGACTTAATAACATATAAATTCATGAAAGAAGACCTATTTGCAGTATTGACTTATACACTATGCATTTACAACATAATGTTAGGCCTGGAAGGAGGCAGCACACTGGTGTAATTAATCTAGAGAGGAGAAAGAGGGGATAAAGCCAGATTGATGGTGTGCATAAGACAGGGAAACGGCTGGGATGAGACTACGCACACTTGTAATGTGTGACAGGACTGAGAGGGGGGCTTAGAGGCCTAAGCCCACATCTCTGCTTATCTACAGCTGCAGTGCCAGAATGTGCTGTTGGGTTATTGGATCACATTCCTTCTCCCTCCTGACCACAACCTAAACCTGAGCCCAGACCAAGCCTAAAGGCTGGCTTCACACATGACATTAGTCCTTATCGCACATGAAAGTTCCAAGAACTAAGTGCCTATATGCTTGACCCTGGTTACTCAGACAAACCACTCTGTCCCTAGTGCTTGTGTTCAGTGAGCCTAACGGGCTTTTACATTATCTGTATAGTGTGGTACTTTATATACGTATATCATTAAGTGGTTTTAGAGAAACATGCATGTTTTTCCTTTTTGAAAAAAAAACATGAGGCTGTAAAAGGAGAAGCAACAAATGAGTTTAATAATAAAACACACCTTTATTCATAGCTACTAGTCATTTTAGTTTCTATTTGATATTGTATAGTACTGTGTTTTTGGAGCTATTTTATCAAAGTGAGTTCTCTTGTGGATCATTCTACCGAAAATGAAAGAAACATATTTTAGGCGCTAATAAAGTCCCCATAGTGTGACCCCAATTCCTAGTTCAAACTCTTGTAAAACTCTTGTAATGGGAACTGAAAGTAAAGAAAGCACCTACAAATGAAAAGATTATTCTATACATGTCAGAACTATTAATAAGTCCTGTATTTGTCTCATTTCAATCCTGATGTGGACTTGGCGTAGTCATGTTTTAGACCTTGTTCAGTTCAGTTTTGGATGAAGTTCTGTCTAAGACACAGAGCAGTCCTCAGACCCAGACTTGTCCTGAGTCTACAGGCCAGTGCAGAGCACCACACTCTGTTGTCCCAGGTGGCAGAAGACGCCTCCTGCTGCTGTTCATGGGTCATCGACTGCTCCTAATGACAGCACACACCGGGGAGTGCACTCCACACACACACTCCACTGCAGTTTCTGGTCACTGAGCCCAGCCCTTATTTTTACACATGACAGAAGCAGGAGGTTTGAGTGCAAGTCTGAGCAGAGGAGCATCCTGGGAAATGTTCTGAGACTGACATGACACTTGGGTACTTGTACTCACTGTTGATGTATTTTCTAGTCTTTACATCCGAGCACCACACTAGCTTGATCGCTACAGTTGTTAGTGTACCTTACTGATTGTTAGATGTTTGTAAACTTTATGTTTGACAGATTATGTTGTAATTCAGTGGTTGATATTAAACAATAGCTGATGTACAGCTTACTGTAAACCGCAGTATTGATCTCTGGCTTAGTGGAAATAAGTCCATTGACTTCCTGTTCGAAACTGCAGAAATAATAAGCCACTGCCTGTTGTGTGTTTCTATTTATCAATCATGTGCTTTTGTGTTTCACTCTCAATTTTAGCTTTTTTATTTGGATGTGTGGATAGGGAGTAAGTGCAAAAAGGAATTTTACGAGCACTTAATTAAACCTCAATACATGATTACCCAAACCTGCAATAATCTATTCAGTTACGCTAACAAGGTTTAAAACTCATTAAAGTAACACTATATCATAAACTTAGCTCCTGCCTGTTTCCATGGTGATGTTATTGCTTTGCCCTAGAATGTTCCCTTGTACGGCATTCAACAGTAGTATATCTAGAATTAATGTTTTTATATTGCTTAAAATGCCTTGAAAACACAGAACTGACTTTTATCTTGGCCTGGTAATGCCACATGCTTGTCTCCATGGAGAGTTTCAAGTGTGTAACTTCTATTGACAAGCATCCACATAGAGATGACTACAGACCTTCCAACAAAATCTTACCTTCAAAGTAAACTTTCTGTAATATGTCCTTTTAAAATTCAAAGTTCTAGTTTTTCCACATCATGACTGCTCTGTAGCTACAACCAACACTATCCCAGCTAGTACTACTAATTTTCAAGCACACACATTTTCACTTGTGTAAATAATGTTGACAAATGATATATTTAATGGCTCAACAACAGTGTATGAAATGAAGATTGTTTGAAATGTTTAAAGCAGAGAGACTAAAGAATGTGTTTTGAATTGCAGGTTTTGTGAGCTTCGATAACCCTGCTAGTGCACAGGCAGCTATTCAAGCCATGAACGGCTTTCAGATTGGGATGAAGCGATTGAAAGTCCAGCTAAAGAGACCGAAGGATGCCAGCCGCCCTTACTGACACAGCCTACCTTCAGTATTCACCGCAGCAGCACAGGTGAGCACCCTGTCAAGATTTACAACATGCTTTCTTTTTAGCCCACAGCCTCTTCTTCTACGCTAAATAAATAATGAATTGTAAGAGAAGAAATCCTTTACTGCCCGCTCTAGCTCCAGTCTCAGTACCAACTATAAAGGCTGCTTTATGTGGCACACAGCAGGACTTTTAATTACTGGACGATGTGTCACTGCAGTGATTGACAAAGATTGATTGCAGTAGCAGTGTGGGTTCAGTCTATTCAGACCATTAGATGGATATAATAGAGCCATAGTGAACTATAACAGTTAAAGAAGTGGATCTTTTTGAATGATATCCAATGAAAAGTGACCTCAATAATGGTTGTCATTATATTTGATCTGTTTCAGGTTTTAGAGGACACATGAAGATACGAAGAGGAGTTCAACTTTTTTTCTTTGAAAGCAAAATACATTATAAAAAATCAACACATATGGATTTTTTGAAGACATATCAGCATTTACTTACTACGAAGATCTAGGTTTGGGCAAAGAAATGAAGATGTGAACAAGAAGACATGCACTTCACGCAGCAGTGACAGATGGCACAGTGCAAGAAAGCCAAGGGAAAGTTTAAAAAAAAAAAAAAAACTTTGGGGCAGGACCGTTCAACAGAACTTTTCTTGTTGAGACTTGAATTGTTAATTAAGCAACAAACTAACAAACAAAAAAGCAGCAACAACAAATAGATTTCTATATACATATTATATTCACATATATTATTGGAAAGAGGCGCTTGTGGCTTTTCTGAACTGGACAAATGAGGGTTCAAACTTGAAGATCAAGAGAACAGTGGAGGCAGTTGACAACGTCCACTGACAGACTTTTCTTTCCCTCTCTTCTCCTCTCTTACTCTCAGCAAGCGCAGGACTACGACTCGCCCAGGTCACCGCGGTCACCGAGGTTTCCAATAGCAACCGTAGGACTGCAAATCTCTCACCCCTAAGGGACCAAAGGACCAAACATTTTTATTGTTCTCGGCAGTAACATATAGTATTAATGCTACTAATACTACAACTACTACTAATAATATTACAAGTTAAACTTAAGAAAATACTAGCTTCAGGTTGAATAAAAGAGGAAAGGGATTTTCTTTGACATTTATAGCTACTGGGTTTGAGAATATTAAAACATACAGAAAATGTATAAAAAATAAAGTTATACTATTTTAGTGGCGTAGATTATGTGGGTTAGACATTGTATGGGGCATGTTCAGAAGTGTTCTCTCAGCTCATGTCCATCTCATGTCCCTGTGTCCGCAGAATCATAGTGCCAAATGTGACACAGAAACAGGCCTGGAGTGACCACACTGTATGCAGCTCAACATGTTACTTTTAAAGCAGAAGGCTCATCACATATTGTCATTAACTATTCACACATTCAGATAATCTGACCATAAAGCACTGTGCTCAAAGTGCCGCGCGGCCCGGCTGGAAGCAGCGCAGTAAAACGCAGCAGCAGCAGCAAGTGTGCGTGCTAATAAAGGACACACTAGTGTCCTGGCTGTGTGACAGTAGAGTCCAGCAGGTCGCCCCCTCCACTGCTCCCCTGCTCCATCCTCACCCCAGCGCCAGCATTTCCTCTTCTGAACAGGGACCATCTACAGGGACTGAGGAGGAACTCGCTGCATAATTAGAATAATGATGATATTGATCAGATGGGGAACAGCTCCGTGGGGCAAGAGATGCACAATCAATTCTACATTGGCATTTTGAATGAATTGACTGAGTGACAGAGTTCATCTTTCTCTGAGTTATCTGTCTTTTCCTTTCCCCACCTGCCTCTCTGGAGAGAGACATCTCTGACCACCCCAAGGCGCCTCACTGTACGTCATCAACACCAACCCCAGAGTGTAAACGCCAGTGACAGGACCTGTATATAGTTTAGATTATGAGTTCTTCAGTGAAGAGCAGCTGTATTTTTTCCAAAGGGTATAATAGCACAGTAAGAACTTGTACAGAGCAAGGAACAGCCTTAGGAGGTCAAATTAAGAGCAAAATGATCCATCAATTAGACAGCAGCAGGCCTAAAGTAGAGCTGCTACAGCTGCTGCCTCACCGTTAGCACGTAGCTGTGTACAGTGTGGTCACCACACATGGCCCTATCAGGTGGGATTCATTAACACATACACACCTCTCTCTTATCATTCCATATCTATAGCTCTATTTACTGCATACGTTTATTACCTCTGTTAGCTGTGTGAAGGCGCTCCCCTCAGGACTGTGCTCCTTCAGACACATAGCGCTTCACTCAGCGTCGCACGGTTCAATCGAAAGACTAACACCACTAACTTCACCGAGTGTTACTGCAGTGACTGTCAAACGCTCATGATAAGTCCGATCTATTCACATGATACACTCCAGGCAGTGCCTGAGCTGAGCTATTGCCTTTAGATTTGATTATGAATTGCCAAATTCTTTGCATGTTCACATTGCTTAAAATGCGTGCCGCGTTCCATGAGCTCCAGAGAATTACACATTCCTGATTGGGACATATTTCTGCTTTAGTCTCATAGTAAAATATTTAGAGATATAAGATGTACTATGGGCCGGTGCAGTGCCAGCAGACAGGCTGTTCCCCTCACTTTCCTGATATACAGCCTCTTTTCCTCAGGCCATACGGGCCTTCAAACCCACTCACTACCTGCCGCACGGGACGCCTACTGGAGACTCCACTAAATTATTCAGCTCAAATGAAATGTGGCCTTCACAACAGTTCGGGTAATGCAAATTAAAGACGCCAGCTGTGGCTAGAATTTAATGAGTTTGTGGAACTCGGCACAGAAAAGAACTTTGATTGAATGCAATAGTGAACACTGGAGAAAGTTGTGAGGTGTGGTGGTACACTGGCCTTTGTATACTGTACATACTCACTGCCCAAATCCAATTATGGACATATATGGTGAGAATGAATTTTGAAAAAAGGAAATGGCAGTAAATACTAGTCATTAGCTGCATGTTCTCAATCTAAAACTTTTGACATTTTATCCACTCTTGCATCATTTTCTTCTTTTAGACTAATGTCAACTTTTACCATGGTGCCCTTTTCAATCTCTGAGCATGCTCAACCGGGGCTAGGAGGGTTAAAGGTACTACTCTTATTAATGATGATTCTTTAACTATGGTTTGAATGCTAAGGATAGTAGCTTATTATAAATATGAAATCTGTATATTATGGAGAATCAGCACAGGAGCTTTGTTGGGGACAGATAGGTTAGAGTTTGACTTGGGGGTGGGGAGGGGGCCTTTGCTTTATATGAGGATGTTAACTTTCTGGTTTCTCAGCACAAAGCAAACAAAACATATAAGCGTTGGGAGCGCTCCCGGCGTGCAGGGCGCAAGAGAAATCTCAGTACTATTTTATCTTTTAACCCGAAGAGAAAATGCTGTTTACAAGATGTTTTCCTTTCTTGGTTAGTTACTTTTAAAAGAGAGTGCCACCTACTTATGTGGCAGTGTCAGTACAGCATGGATTCACTGACAAGGAAGAAGAAGCTTTTTATAGAAAAGAAATCTTTGGGAGACTCTTGTGTTCTGTTTAGCCTGAGAAACCAAACTTTATTTCTCCTCTTAAGATAATATTTAAACTTGCTGCTTAAACAACATTGTTTAAATGTTTCTATTGTTTACCAGATCAAGTCTTTACTTGATGTTTACTATTTATTTCATACTTAAATTAATGATTTGTTATTTATTTATTTATCTATTCAGTTATTTATTTATTTATTTGCTTATGTATTATTTTGGTTTCTCTAATGGTTCTAGTAAGATAAAGATATGTATTGATAAGAAATGCTTATTGGGGCTTTTCTCTCTTTCTCTCCTTTTTTCCAATTTTACAATAAAAAAATGAAACTGTTTCTGCTGAATGTTGTGCTTATGCTGTGTAAAGTCACTATGCATGTCTTTCCTAAGCTCAAGCACTGAATGTGTGGCGCTTTATGCAAACTCCAACCTGATTTAGAAGTTCCATCACAGTCCTCCAAGTGGCACGATGCTCCTGCGGCTCTGCTGAAATATGTGCCAGCGCGCACAGTGAGCTGCTACAGAATACCAAACAAATTTGGAGCACGGGAACATCTCATTCTCAGTTGGGAGCGATCATGAATCATGGAGCGGTGGTAGGAGAAAGACGGGGGAACAAATAACATTATCATGTTGACAAGCACGGCGCTGTAAATTGAAATAAGGAAGGTAATGCCTTATCAGTCAACTTCCCAGCAGCAGAAGCGGCAGTCGGCTGCGCTTTGATGTTTGAAGCCAAAATCTGATGCAATATGTCACTGCGCTCGACTTGGCCCTCACTAAAGCTTACAATTCACGCCTAGTTTGGAGAAGCAGATCTAAAATAAGAACGGGTGGGACAAAAAGTAGAGGCAATGGTTCATGAAATAAATCGTCCCAATTACAATAAAGTGTGGCTCGTGGTCAGTGTGCGCGGCAGGCAGTTCATCTTTATTACAATCAGTTAATGAAAATCAATCCCCCTCCTGATAAACTCTTATCTCCACGGCCTTTGCGTGCCCCTCGTGCGCGGAGATAATAAATTAGGCTAATATTGCCTCTGATGAGGGAGTGAATTGCAAATTATTGTAACTTTGTAAGATTTATGATGCAGATGCTTAATTTCCGAGCCGGGTTTTTCGGGCGTCATGATGCCGGGGGCCATTTGTTAAAAAGTTTGGTGACACTATCTCGTTAATAAAAATACACAGTGACACAAGCAGGTGTGCTCAGCTGTGGCCTTACTGTAACAGTAAACCGCACACATGCTGCCGAGTACCACAGGACACCGGATTTAGATTAAAACACTAACTTTTGGGAGAAATTGTACTTTTCTGAGTCATTTTCATTTTACTGACTACTGTAGTAATTTGTATTCAAAGTACCAATACTCCTAAGGTCAGTGCATACTAGAGGATGACTGAAAAGTAAAGGCCACATTATTTTGTCTAACAGTAAGAATTTCATTGTTTTGGGTATCACTATAGGGAGTGGAAGGTTAGGGTTAATTAAAAAGTCACCAGACACATTTTAAACTAAACTTACTGCTGGAAAAGCATGAGGAAACTGTGAAAGGAGGGTTAAGGATGGAGAGCAGCAGTGTGATTGGTTTGGCAGCAGGTGTTTGTGATGAGCACACAGTTTTCAGTGGACAAAAATCAATGAGCTGACACTGGCCTTTGCAGTGAGATCTGAAACATCCCAATTTGCTAAGATTGCTCTAAAAATGCGATTAGTAGTAAAAATACCTTTAAGACCTATGTCGTACAAGTTTTTAACCATGTTATAGCATTGTTCTTTCATCATTAGTTTACCCAAAGTTGTGGTTTGATAGATTCTTGCATGTTTGAGTAATCTTGTATTGTCCTGCAGCTGATGCTCGAGTGCTCAGAAAATCCCTGTCTTCACCTACCACTTATACCCGCCCACCTATCTTGCGATTACTTAAAAAGTTGAATGGCGAGTAAAACATGTAAGGTTCAAAATTGTCATGTAGATGCTTTAAAACAACAAAAAAGTTATTTTAAATCTGTAGCTTTTTAAAGTTACATTTTACATTACTGTTTCTATTTCTAAGTCGTTATAACTCATTTTTGTGTTTTGCAATGAACATGGGGATCTATTGCATTTTTTTAATGTATTTAGGAATAAATACATTGGACTGATGGAAGCAAAAAATAGCTGTAGCACCATTTGGTAAAGTACAGACCTAAAACAGCAACAAACACTTTAGTACAGCACTTGAGTTCACTCTTGGTAATCTTTACCTGAGTACACATTTTGACCCTGCTCTGCCTAATACTTCTACCAGTGACTCCTCTGGGGCTGCACGAACCCAGGGGGGATTCTGGGGACATGTTTGTGCAAGTAGGCCTGCCAATCACGCCATGTTATTTTTTCCCCCAATCTCTATCACAGGAGCCAGGAGCGTATGATTTGATATGTAGGTCAATACCCATTCTGGGCGAGGCACTGGGTGAGATATGTCTAGTTGCTTGCTGTCACTCTGATTATTGAACAGACGCAGAAAGATTGGGTTGGTCAGGTATGAAAGAGCCTGCAGTGCGAGATAGCTCCGTAATCGTGCAGCAGCTTGGTGTCGGGAAAAGCACACACGGACGCACACACCTGTTTTCTTCTCACACAGGTACAGAGTGAGAAATGAGCAACTTGTGCCTCTTTGTTCTCCTGCGCTGACCCGTGTAACAGGGTGTAATGTCTGGGTATGCTGTGTGTCCTCCAGTCAAGTGCATCATTAGGCAAAACGCAGGTCCCGAGTCACAGAGGCAGAGCTGCAGAGGTGTGACCAGCAGCCGGCCAGTAGTGGTCATCAGCATCATAGTAATAATCATCATCATTAAAGGTGCAGTGTGTAACTTTTCTGTTTGAGAGTCCACCCCCTGCCTGACTCCATGGTGATGGATTTGCTGTGGTTTAATTTTTTGTAAAGCCCAAAATCACAACAAAATTTCAAAAGGCCAGATTTATCAAGCATTTGCTCATGTGCAATATAAGTTAGAGGGAGCTAAATTTGATATAGCCGAGATATTTCTTTCACACAGACACAAAGGAGGTTTTTTGGGGAGTTCACGACTAAGTTTAAGTCTAAAGTTACAAAAATGGGTGAGTTTACATCTGCGCCTCAAAATTGGTAAAGGTTTGGATTAGAATTGTGTTAGCATTCATGAATAATAACAAGTCTTTAAATCCACCATAGAAATGAACTGGGGCAGCAAGCGTGTGAAACACATGCGCAATAACCAGAATTGCGTTCATATGACACACTGTTTCAAATTGTGTGGAAGACATGCATATCTGTGAGAACAGGCTGCTAAAAATGCTCAATATGAATTGGTGCATGTTCCAATATTAAATTGAGTGCAAATAAATAACTTTAATTTATATCTTCTTTAATTTGCAGCAAAGCCAAAGAGGTTCATCTGACAGGACAAGAACAGGCTCCACCTACAAATACTTTTATACGTGGAGGTTTTTATGCTTGTTTTAATGTTGAAAACTATGTTTAATATGTATTAATTAATTTAATTTTAATTGACCTTTATTTAACTGGGAAGTCCCACTGAGATTCAGAATCTCTTTAGCCCTGGGGAAGGGTCAGGGGAGCATTAATGGACATGTTTTTAGGTGTAGAAGGAAACCGGAGTACCCAGAGGAAACCTACGCAGACACGGGGAGAACATGCAAACTC
This sequence comes from Mugilogobius chulae, assembly GCA_038363315.1. Lineage (NCBI taxonomy): Eukaryota > Metazoa > Chordata > Actinopteri > Gobiiformes > Gobiidae > Mugilogobius > Mugilogobius chulae. Next base: position 32,314,604 of record CM076412.1, on the reverse strand, counting down.
CACATATATAGGCCCCGGACGGCCCAGGAGTCGAACCCAGGACCTTCTTGTGAGCGGGCATGCTTCTCCACAAGGCTGATTTATTCACCTTGCCTGGTTGCATTTCCATGTAGAAAAGAGGACTGCAGACCCTCTCTTTCACAGTGCACCTTTTGAGTCATTGTATGAGTCTTTGGGATGATTAGAACCCCTGCTTCTCTTTTGTCTCTAAAGCTGTGCTAATAAACTAAAACCTCAAAAATAAAAGAGTGGTTTGAGAGGGTTTGAGAGCCAGACACGTTTGGTCCTTCAGCTTTAAGATATTCAGAAAATGTGTGAATTGTATTTCCATTTGCCCAGGGATAATTTAAAAAATGTCCTTTATGATAAATGAAGGAACCAAGGAACAAAGAAAACTGAGCCATACACTAAATAAGCCGAAATAGTCCAGTTCCAAATGTGCTTCCTCTTTAGGCTCAAAGCTGCAACGACAGGCTCCAGTATCTGGACAAAGACTTAGCATTTCTGAGTAAGTTGAATGACATCAGATACATCAGATGTATCCAGGAACATCCTTTTGAAATAAGATACAGTTCTATAGAAACTACATAAATGTAACCTCTTATCTTGAAGTTGGATGGCATGAACTCCTTTGTTCAGTTCTGTAAATCAGGCAATATTAAAATATGAAAAAAGCATAAACAAAGAAGAATGGATTGAAAAAAAACAGTTCTGCTCACTTTCGAAAATCATAATTACAGATGGAGGGCAAGAGGGTTTTGCCAGGAATTATCTAAAAAAAAAAAAAAGCCAACAAACAAATGAACCAGGCCAAGCTACAGGCTCCTTTCAGCAAACATGCATAATTTCCAATAAAAGTGACGGTTCATTCCAGGGAATAAACAGATGTGTATCCTCACACACCATACACTGTTTTTGTTTTTTTCCAAATGGGTTATTAGTTCTGTAGTTGTTGTTTTTTTGTATTGTGTATTTTTTTATATCCAATCACAAAAACAACGTAAAGTGAACTATTTTTGGGACATCAACATATAAATGCTTTTACATTTATGACAAACTAGCTCCATAATGCATCATGTGATTGTAGATTTTGCATTTGTATTGATCTGAAGAACAGAACATATTAAAGCTGTAAATAAAGGGAGAAATTAATCATAAGTTATAATTTCACCATAAAGACATGTTGAAAATGCCCCAGATTATGACACAAGTTATACACTAACAGTACAGTCTTGTGTCCAGGACCATGCACAAACACAATTCATAAAAGAGAAAATGCTTTGAACTCCTTTCAGCGCACAAATAGTACAGTCATTCTATAAAACATTGTCTATTTTACAACCAAATAGTCCGAATGTATTACTTTCGGGAGAACATTTGTACTTTTCTCTTATTTGTTGTGAAAAGCCAAGTCATTTTACCTCTTATGACAGCATGACACCATCACATCTAAAATCACCACCAACAACACACCTGAGCGCTGTCAGAAACACAAACACTCCCGGTACGCACACCACACTTTCAGAAACACTGAAAATGACCCAATCTTTGAAGAAGAACAGCTGAATGGCTTTACAACTGCAGCTCGCCCAACACCTCATGCATCATTTAGTGTCAATAAATTTGGTGTGAATTCTGAAATCTGACATTACTCTACCAGCCATTACCAGCGAGCCTCCGAACGCTGAATAAATAATAAGTTGTTGCAAATCATTTGATCAGAAGCGCCCTGGCTTAATCCTACGAGGAACACGTTACATTAAGACAGCCATCCATCTCCCCATTATCAATCAAGGAGAGGACTCACACACCACTATCTATTTATCTTGCCAAGTGCTCTATTAATATCAAATTAATGCCTCCATTGAGAGTATCAATCACTCACGCAGTTTTTCCTCAACTCATTAGCCTCGTAATTGTCCTTGTTTACCACCGAAAGTCAAGACAAGATGACTTCAAAACACAAGCAGTCTACCTCTGGCATCCCGGACGGCCCATCTGGTGACAGGAGGACACATTTGCAAATCTTAATCTGTGCGAGTCAGACTTTCCCATTTTAAAGTTGTCATAAGTGTGGCCCCATTTTGAGAGCGCGCTGACTTGGGGGTATTACATAAGGATGGAGCTGTCATGTGGATGGAGCTCGACAAGATGAAGTCTGGAGATTTGTTTGCTGGAAATGTTTGGGGCAAGGACAGCCATCAAATAGTCTTTTCAATTAGAAAGCAGCTACGAGGAAGAATTACTGCAAAGAAAAGACTCTTATTCTGATAAATGTATGAGAGTTTTTGGCTTGTTAGTAATGTGGATGAGTTGGGTCATGCAGTATCATGATAAAAATCTAATTGTGACAGTCAAGACTATTTTTTTTTTTGCACTCGCAGTATAGCACCTGGATTGATGAATCAGGGTAAAGAGGTTCATTCGGCAGGACAGGGACATGCTACGCCAACAAATTTCTTTTATTGCACTTATTTTTAGTATGTCAGCAGACACGCATATCCAATAATCTGACTTATTGACTTTTCCTGGTTGCCATGTAGAAAAGGTGACTAAAACGAATTGCACCGTACCTTTAAAGCTGGGACACACAACTTTTTTTTTTCTAAGAATTTAAGTTACTGTATGACTATTTGGGATGATTGTCTGTTAATACTGCAGAATTAACCGTTTTAAACTGTGCCAATGAACAAAAACCAGAAGGAAACTGGAGATGTGAGCGGGTTTGGGAGAGTCAGACACTTTTGAAGATCAGGCCCTCCAGCTTTAAAGAGGACCTATTATGTCAAATTCACTACAATTTTAACCTTGTTATAATGGCCTTACTTCATCATTAGTTTACACAAAGTTATATTTGAATTGAGTCATGCATGTTTGAGTAATCTTGTTTTGTTTTTCAGCTGCAGCTCAAGTGCTCAAAATCCCCGTTCTCACCTACCACCTATCCCCTCCCACTTGTCTGTATTTACTTGGTATATTTCAAAAGATTAATACTCAAAGTGAAGCATGTGTGGTTCAATACTGTCCCATATTCACTTCATATATATATATATATATATATATATATATATATATTTTTTTTTTTTTAAATCTGTTGCTCTTTACAGTTACATTTTAAAATGAAGAGGCGGGCTTATCAGATCTGCAGTTTTGAACAGGAAGTGAGTAGAGCTGTTTCTATTTTTAAGTTGTTTTAGATCAACTTTGTGTTTTCCAATGAACAAAAGGTAAATTATTACTGATCTGTATATGTTCTAGATTCTTTAAAAAAAAAAACACACACACACAATAGGACCCCTTTAAAGGTACATCCTGTAACTTTTTAACCAAAAATTAAACTTGAACAAAAGCATTCTTTGTTTACTTGAATGTTTTTTAAAGATGTGTTTCTTCACTTTGCGCTGGCTTGCATCTCCATAAATCAAGTGTTTTGTTTCCCAGAAGAGGGCCTCCTCCTGCTTATTTCCATAAAATCTTGTTCCTTTAGCTAAAATGATCCACAGTATATGGCATAAAACTGATTTCTATCAATGAGTGCGTTTACATGCATGAATAACCCAGGTATGATCAAGATTTTTAAATCTCCTGGTTTTGTGTGTGTCCATGGAAACACCATATTCTGATTTCAATAACCTGGTTATTGAAGAATCCAGGTTATGAGAAACCAGGTTATTCTCACTGGAATATTCTGGTAATATCCAGAAGATTGTAAACAATCATCGCTGGAACCAAACTGAGCATGTGCAAACTCAAGGAACTGATATGGTAGAAGCTGTAAATTTCCCCAAATGACTCAAAATGATTATTTTCTAATCATTTTATAGCATGTGTTCCCGTTAGGGTTGAAGCCTATACCAATGACACTTATTTTTTATTTTTAATTTGTAGTATTCATCATTTTAAAACTGTAAAGTAACACAACACAGCAATACTCTGAACCAACTCTTCAGAATCTGGACATTTTTCTTTCCACTGTTCAAACATTTCCCCAAAGCTCTGACTGTGATCTCACTCTGATGTTCTGATTTAGTTGTATTTTGTCAGTTTGTTGGTGGAATCATGTTAAAAACTTGTTAAAAAGTTCCTAGCTATATCTATGTTATAGTTGCCATAGTTACCAGTCTGCATATCCAGGATATTCTGAGTGCATATGTAAACAGAAACATGAATAAATGAATATTATACTTCTTTGTGCACATGTAAACGCACTCAGAGTTCATCTAAAAGTGCATCTTCAAATGCAGACTATTTTTTCTAACCAACTTTTTTTTATTGGTCATCCCATCAACTTTTCGGGTTTGCTCCTATTCTGCATTTTTGCATCATAAAAGATTATTTTCAGGCTTGATCTATGAAAATATATCCATTGACTTTTTTTTAGCACATTTTCATGCCTACAAGTAGTTTTTGATGTTAAAAATAACTAGTAAAAAATACAAAAACACTTTTTTGTAATGAAATGTCTAAGTAGGCTTTGTTTCTCTCTAAAAATCAAAGACTGATCAGCCTTTGTCTGCTCTGAGTGAGTGACAGCTGGATTTAGCCAATCACTGTGAAGTAGGAACTTTCTGAAAAAGTGGATGATTGTATTTACCCTAAAGACATTAGGAAGTAGTCAGTCTACGAGAACTGTGATCAAGTCAAAATTGTGATCTGGCTTTCAGAAATGTGTGATATTATTTTTTGCCCAGCCCTAGTATGTGAGGTTTTCATCAGAAAAATACCCCCAGTCACAAAAGGTTGAGTATTCTTGCTTTTTTTTCTATTAGGCTACTTGAATTCACAACTTTAAGATATCGTCTTGTATTTTATGTTGTACTTTTCCTGCCTCCACATTGTTCTGCTAAGTAATATTCTTAGAAAGCACAAATCAAGATGTTATGATGAGAAAGCTACATTAAAGCGATGAGATTAAAAATAAACGACAGAAGACAATATCATACAGATAGTTTGACTAAATATATGGGTGCCATGGAATTGTAACTTCACCAACACCTGTACCAATACACGGTGCCTGCACCATTTTTTATAAACCCAATATTTCAGATTGATTATTGGCAGTATAAGTTAGTATTTTGCATTACTTATTGCAGAAGCATGTCACTCAAAGTGCAAAGTGAATGGGGAGTCGTAAAACTGTTAAAAACCTGTTAAAAATTAGTTCAAAACTAACTTAACATTTAGGGAATTCTGCTCTATTTATTGCAGTGTAAGACCTTAAATTTACTAAATTATACTCATGACATTTTAAAGATTTTTTAATCACCCATGGAGCCCTGACCAGTGTGGTCTGAGAAAAGAGACGCCTGTTTGTTCTGATACAATAGTGTCATTTATATGATTCAGTCACATTCATTTCAGTAAAGCTTCATATTAGATAGGCTTAATCATTAGGATTATGACAATCAATAAGTTCATGTTATATCTTATTTCAATTTGCACTACATCTGCAAACAAACCTTCAGTAGTAGATTTCCTGAGCTGAATACTGCTGACATCAGTGATGCCAGTCATAGTTCACATGCCATGCAAATATGGGCAGCGTGCAGTAGTTGTTGACTCGGACCGGTGTTAACCACAGACTAAATCCCATTTGGAGGCGTGCAGTGTTCTGGCAGACACAAGCAGAACCAGCAGCCAGCTCAGCTCTCAGAGGTAAGGCGCACACATGGGACCAGGAGCACACTGTGGATCTCTGCAAGTCCACAGTGAACCTGTCAGGACTGCATCTGCTGCAGGCCAGCACATCTTATAGACTGAGGACACCAGTAGGACTCAGGGGGTATTGCACCATGAAAAATGAACGATACAAAGAAGCAGAGTACGGAGTGTCCAACATTTTAATACAGAAAATGACATCAAGTCCGCAGCACATTAGTTTACTTTTTAAGATAACTCAAATAACCTATAATTCACAACAAATGCAAAACATGTTACAGTTAAAAGTCTATACACAGGCAAATGTACACATATAAAACACTTATATACACTCTTTCAATATATTATTATATAAAGATTTGTTCATGTTTGGAACAGGAAGCCAAGCAGCTTGAAGAGGGAGTGTGTCACAGAAACGCTGAGGGCCTCTGGCTCATGGCAGACTGTGGATAGGTAGTTTTTACAAACAGTTGTTGGATCCTGTGCACTCAACATGGTTTCATTCTACTGAGAAATGTGTGACAGATGCAAAGATAACATTCAGAATATCTGAAGCAGATATTTACAAGTATGAATACTGTAAATGTAAAACTATTATCTAACAGACTATAGTGGACTGTTGGTTCCAACGTACAGTTCAGAGAGCAAAGTTTGAATCCACAAAGACAGCTCTCACCAGTGTGAAATCCTTCAAATGGAGAAATGATACATTCACAGATTCCAAGAGAATATATTTATACAAAGTCTGTTCACTCCAGTCACTCTTTCCTCAAGCTGGTAATGCTTCCATGTTGTGTTTCCAAGTTTCTTTGTTTAAATCATTTTTCTTTATACATTTTTACAAAAGCAGCAGAATGAGAATGAGCAGAGGCAGAAGAGCCTGGCTGTGTGCTTGTGACACTGACACAGCATGGTTGTATAAACGGGGAGTCCTAGGAGAGTTTTGCTTTAATTTGCTGGGTGGCAGTGCCTTTAGGTCCTCTAGTGCTCCAAATGCTGCCATGGAGAACTCGGGGTCTCCTGTGGTCAACAGGTCGAACACACACGACTGGAAATAGACGTCCTCCACCTGTAGAGTCTCTCTACACTTGGCTGTGGCTCGCTCCACAGTGTAGACCTGGTGAGGGGGTCTCAGAGGGCCCAGCTCAGTGTTAGTGCCCTGTGCACTGCCCGGGACACGCCCCCGGCCCAGCATGTGCTCTTTGATGAGCTCATTACGCGGACAGCCGTGCAGGCACAGCTGCAGCCCGCTGTTGTCCTCAGAAAAGTCCAGGAGGTCCTCAGGCATACGAATGGCAAAGGTCAGGTAGCTGCCCACTCGTCGGATGATGATGGAAGTGCCCATGTATCTGGCCTGGATTTTCACCTGGCGCCCCACACCAGAGCCGCCCTTCTCCACAATAGTGAGGCTCTCTCCTCCACTGCGAGAGCCGTCCATGAAGGCCACAGGCAGGTCTTCAGTGGTGGCTTGGTAAACCTTCTGATCTGTACAGCCCTGGTATGATTTAAAGATGACTGTGATCTGAAAGTACAAAGAAAAACACAACATTAACATTCTATAGCCGTGTTTTTAAAAGAAAGGAGAGAGTTTTAGTGCTAGTTTTTATACATGCTGCAGTCCCAAAGCTCCCACCAGGTGGCAGCAGGACATTAGTGCTGACACCTCTGGCTTCTCCACAGAGTGACACTCTTATCTGACTGTAATCTTATGCTGGTTAATTGATAACTATCTCAAGTCAGAGGATTTCTGTCACTGTTTAACTGCACTGTTTTCACCCAGATTTAGATAAGAAAGCCCAGATAAAGAGTGTTGCCTCCACATTGCGCTGCGCTCCTCAGACGTCATCACCTCACTCCTGCACATTGCTCAGACTTGCACTGTGGCTGTGATTCATTTTCCAGCCCAGCTTTGAAAACTCTAAGCCTTGTTTCTTCAGAGCGTCCTGACAAAGCGGCTGTGGTGGAGTTTACACTTATGGGGGATACTGTACATGATGGATGATTTCCAGTCTCAAGTCTGGCAGCTCAAAACAAGTCTGAAAGCATGATGTGGGCATGCGGGCACTGGCACTGACAGAGGCGGCAGGTTTACGTTCAAGGTGCACACCCAGAACAAACTGTTACTGTTTTTCAAAGGCAGTGTTGAAATCTCCGCCGCCATCTCACTGCTCTACATTTGCTTTAGTTCAATACAAACCCACCCGCTCTGTTTGTTTTCACACAGACCAGACGTAAAATTGGTGTGTGAAAGTGATAAGATTTTATTACGAACTGCCAGATATAGGAGGCAACTTTATACGCAGGACGCCTTCTCCACTCCAGCTTTTTATCTGCGAACACTAGTCGCTCCAATTAATCGAATTAGGCCCTTGCGCTGATGTCCAATTATTACTTTATTTTTCCACATTATTCCATATTTACACAGAAAGGGCCGGTTAATTATTTGACCAGAGGGGTGAAAAAACATTCCTGATCGTGGCGGCGGAGGAGAATGTTGGAGCGAGGTTTAATCACTTCCATATGACCACCCATGTGTTAAGGTAGAGCGCTCATGCATGTCTGTGATTCAACACCAGCACAGCCCTCCTCCTTCTCCTCTTTCCCCTTACAGATCTGAAGGAGCTGCAAGACAAGAGGAATGCTGAAGGCTGGAGAGGCACCGTGGAATGACAATTAACTTCACATGTTTGATACTTTATGGCAATACTGCAACAATACCACTACGCTCACAAACTCATACAGAGCGTGGAGCTACCGAGTTAGGGAGTGTTTGTTTAGGGCTCAGGCGGACAATTATTTTCATTACGGGCAAGTCCGAGCAATTATTTTCTCATTTAATCAATTATTCATGGCTCGCCCTAACTCTAACCCCAGGCATTTCGGCGTCTCATCACTTTAAAGTAGAGGGCTTTCATTTGCTTTACGTTTTGCCCAGATTATGTATGCGACTGATGTACAGACTTGAAATAATAAAGTCAGGCATGCAAACTTAAGCTACATTTTATTATTAAGTGTCGATTCATTTCCAGTTCAACTACAGCAAACGTTTTTCATAGATATAGATACATAAGATGAAGAAATATGGCCAAATAAACAGCTTTTCCAAATAAGAGTTTGTTTTATCGACATGCCAGCCAGCTCAGAATAAGGTTCTTGACATATATTTAGCAGTAAAGTGGGCCTTTAAAGTGCTTGTAGTGGCTGCAATGTGATTGGATGATGGGCAATTTGAGTCAGCACTGAAAAGCTATGGGAGGTCAAGGTGGAGTGTTTGCATTGTACGTGGGCAGCTTAATAACATGAATAATGTTGTGAATATTTACAACATTATAATATGGTTTCAGTGTTATGTAATGTTACAAAAATAGCTGATTAAATGGTAAATAGTTAGTAATTAAACAATCATTTCATGTTTTTATAAGTGCCTCACATTGGTTGGTTGTGGCACAAATAATCTTATTTGAATATGTACACCTCTTTAGGGTACTGTATTGATAGCAATATAAGCCTATTTTTCATCAATATACCAGAAGTTACTTTTGACGTATAATGAAACTGGTTTAATACACTTCTGGTGGATATATTGTTATAATTAAATACATGTTTTTATTGAATGATCCTCATTTAACTGGAAAAGTCTCACTGGGGTCTTTTTCGGGCGAATACTTTAGAGAGGAGAGGGGAGGAGCCTATTGTACATGTTATTATTCTGTGCAAATAGCTATCGGAAAACTATACAAAAAAAATAAAAATCAAGCTATTATTTGTGTTTTGTCGATTTGACCAATATCTAGTTTGCATGTAGCATTGTATTGTTTAATTAATGTGAATAAAAAATAAAGCAAAATAAAAAGGAGTAACACTGCAGTGGAGGATTGGAGGATTCTAAACATACCTTGCTTGTTGCCGTGGCGCTGGAGCCGAGGACCACAGGCACGTTGGTCACCTGCACCGACAGGTATCTGTTATCGATGAGAGGCCACGCCCCCTCCACTTTGCAGGTCTGAAACTCATCTCTGAACGTCCGCAGGTGCGGGTCTCCGAATAATCCACAGTGGGCGTACTTTTTCTGCTGCGCGGCCGGTCCGGACAGCAACACGCGGTTCTCGTAGTTGCACTGCTCGGACACGACAGGCTTGGAGGTGCTGGGGGCTTTGGCGGAAGAGGTGGGCCCGTCGCTGGAGCAGTTGTATTGAGAAAAGAGCTCTTTGATGCGAAAGACGGCCGAGTGGTAGACCAGGTCGCCCCGGCAACTGCGTGCTTGCCTGCGGGTGCACAGAGCGTAGGCCCGCAGAGCGATGCAGTAGTCCACGTCATGAGCCACTTCCTCCTGCAGCCCACCTGACGTCGAGGTAGAAGCTACGTACTCGGTGTTACATCGCTGGATCCGACACTGTTGAGCTGGAAAAGACAAAACAAACAGATTAGTACACTTGTTTAAATGTTATTTAGCATTTACCTGATCTGGTGCAGGTTCACATGAAAAAAGAATTGGAAATCAGATGTGAACTGACAATGATAACTGATTATCAGTGTCAGCATCTAGTTGTAAAACTAGTATCACAACTAGCTGCTTTTGTCATCATTACTTCATCAAAATCTTTTCTGTTGGAATGATCCTGAGCTTTAACAAGTATATATATAAAACCACATGGTAATTTTACAGAAAGTATTCATTCTATATTGAAAATTAGTATAAAGAATTGAGTATTTTCTTTGTATCAAAATTGAGTTTAAAAAGGCTGTAGTTGTTATTAGTCGATGAATCAGTTGATGGTTTTTAGTCAAAATCAAATTGTGTCAAAATAAACCCAATATATTATATTCAGATAATTAAGAATATATTTAAGAAAACAGCAGGAAGTTGATATTGAGTTGAGTTAGCTTAAGATTTGGTAGTTAATGAATTTGGTCTTTGTTTTTGCTACAAATAGTTTCATATTAATTTTGCATAAAGACTGCTGTGCAGTTGTTGTCTTCTAGAATAAACTGTAAACAACCCAGTTACACGTTACTTTCCTTTTAGTTGAGATGTGATTTATTAGTTCTAGTGTAAAGAACTTAACTTTTACACTACAGAACATACTTGATTTTCGATACTGTTATGATATGATAAATACAAAATGCTCTTTTTTTACTCTAGTGTATGTTTTTGTTTTAGACAATAGACTGATTATTTTTTGTACTTTCTTTGCTAAATCTTGTGGTGTATAGATCATTCAAAAACTGTTCAGGAAAGATCCCGTTGTGTCATAGTGACACAACTTTTGACAACCCTACATTACGTAAACTAACAGATTAGACAAACTATTATCACTGTAACATTGTAATAGTGATAAATGTGTGGAGCGTCACCATCTGTTTCTCTTACAAAAATATTAAATTAGGGCCAGGTAATTAATCGAAATATTGAGATCGAGTCATGTCAAATTGTAATTTATTTATTTAGTCAAACTTTGATTGTTTTTGTTGATTGTCACAGATTAGAGTCTGAGGTTAGGTTATAGTGGTTATGTTCATAAAGTAATTTCTCAATGCCATTTTTTTTCCCAGATGTCCAGTCTGAACTCTGAATGCTAACTGACACATAAGCCCTACAGATGGAGCAGTCAAAACTTTTCCACTATCAACTTTAGTTCAATCAGGGGAGCCAATAAAACCCAAACGGTCCAGCTCATGAGGGCCGAGCTCCCACACTGAGTCAGTCAGAACTTATTTCCCCCGACCAGGGCGAACCCGCTGGAGGAAGAAACCAACCCGTGTAGAGTGCCGCGGGGTGTTGAATGTGGTTTGGCTGTAGCTCAGAGCAACCCAACAAGTCCATTACTCCAGACTAGAGGGCACGAGGGGCTGCATCACAGACACTGCTCCGTGTTAGTCAAGTGGCACATGTGAGAATTGAAGATGTATTTTGGTAACAGTGAGTCACAAGGTTTAGGGCTTGCTAATTTGTGATTTGGCAAGAGAGCAGACGCGGATTTAGGTGTGCGTTACTGTTGAGATGGCACTTCTGGGATCTTCTGTAATCTGTCTAATACGAGCAGACATCAAATCAGCAAAATCAACAAATGTGCCCCAGAGATCAAAACATGTGTATCTGTGGGTGGACAGATCATCAATTTTAGATAGGATTGTGAAGGTTGTTTGTAAGACTGGCAAAAGTTGAATATCAAGTATAGACTTTATTTTTGTCTCATCTCAGGTGCAGTGCAGTTTGTCACGCCTCTTTTTTAGTCGACTATCAATCGACAAGACAAGCCATTAGTCGACCAAATAATGACTTTTGTGGGAGTTTTTAAATACACTTTTGTTTGCTAATTAAGCTTCAACTAATATGTTTAAAGACATGTAACAACGTTTTTCTGTTAAACTGACAGAATATTGTTATTGGCATACAAAAAAAAGATTAGGGTGATTATGTGTAACAGTATAATCACAAAAAACTAAATATAATAATCTTGACCATTTCATAAGTATTATTAAGTTAACTCAATGTGACTTATGCTCCACAAAAGTGCACCCAAATGTAACAATCTGGCTGCTTCACATCAACTTTATTTAATAATTTAAAACAGTATATCTGATAAAGCTGTTTACATGCTAAAGTGAACATGAATGTCACTGTTGCTTGGTCACATGTCAGTAATTGCTGATAATCGTAAAACTGTACTTCTTTTCAAAATAATAACAGTGAGTTTTCAGTAGTTTCAACAAGTACAACCATGCTATTAGAACTGACTTTACAACTACTGTAGAATAATACCAAAAACAGCCTTGTATTGCAATAACCTAATCTCCTGTGTACTCCAAAACTCCTGCTAATCTCTGAACATCCCAATGACAAAATGGCAAACACAGGCTTTCAAGAGTGTGCGTGTGAATTTTTGCAGGGCTTTCACACAGCTCTACAGCACTGAGCAGGCCTGACACATGATTAATGCATCTCCCATTGACGGCACTTTAACACCGGCGCTGATAAAATGGAGCAGGGTGTGAGAGGTCAACACAGAGGCATTTTGCATCCCTGAGCTCTGACTGGATTCACTGAGGAAGAATGTTGCTGTGACAGTCCCACAGTGTCTGACAATCGCTGCCTCCAAACGTATGGACTTCAATGAATCGCAAATAGGCGTAGACGATATTTCTGGGCGATAACAATGCACAGATGATTTTTTTTTTTTTTAACAATACATCAGGATTGTGGTAAAGTAAAATGTGCCTATAAATCTTGGTAGGAGTTCAAATCATGCAGAAAACAGGAACAGACCAGAAAAATAACCACAAAAGGGCAGAAATATCACTTTATACCCTTGTTTGGTAGATCACACTTTTCTGGTCTGTCTGGTAGTTTAAAAAATAGATATTATTATGCAGATTCTGATTTTGAACATTGAAAAACAACATTTATGCATTTAGGCAATACTTTATTTAAGATTTTGCTAGAATTAATTACTTTTTATTATTATTATTACCAAAGAATAATAACCAATGGTAAACAGTATGATAATGGAACGTTTCATTTCTATAATATATATAAAGTGCACAATCATATTGCTACAAGTCATAACATTGGTATTACTATGTAGAAAAATGCGAAAAAAGCCCAAAGCAATGTTCAAGATGCTTCTTTAGCAAAATCCTATCAAAACAATTAAAATACACACACACACGCAAAAAAAAAAACACTATTAATTTGACTGTTTTCAAAGGATTTTAACTCTTATTTGTTTCTGTGCTGAGCTGAGGACGTTCACCGTCACGTAACTTTTAAACTCTAGTGGATTCTTTGTAGTGGCGTTTGGGGGACAAAAAGTATGAGACCACTCTGCGGGAAAGTTCACAAAGTTAAAGATGAAGTGAGTAAACTATGAAAATAAAAGTTCATTTTCGCATGTACATGTGCGGTTAATAAAAAGGTAAGTTAGTGTCCCCGCGTTAAAAATGGACTTTGTTGCCCGGTTGGTGTGAATTCTTGGTTAAAAACAACAAGCTCGAACATTTGGTGCTAGCTAGATGCTAACACAGAGCTAGCACGCAACTCCACTCCTCCGTCAAATCTCACACAAAAGTTTATGTGCTGTGGCTTCAGAAAGGTGGTTAATGTTTGGTAAGTATTGAGAAAGTCTCTTGTGTTGTTGTTTTTGATGTAAAGTTGTAGCTGAGTCCAAAAAGCGAACATTGCAAAGAGTAAACTCGTGCTCCTGCAGACACAGAGGAGCAGAGGCTGGACACGGAGCAGCAACAGGCTTCACTTTGTCACCGAGGCGGACGGAGCACTCGATAACAAAGACGAACAAACCCGCTTTCTACATCACAAAACGAGGTCTAAATAAAGTAGATGAATGTACTGTGCGTTAAAAGTGACCAGGTTAAGTTAGTTTCCACAACAGGCAGTGAAAGTGAACTTTAGTTTAGAGCGTCGACTCTACGTCGCTTTGCGTGCATTAGTGAGAGGCACGGATTGAAAATCTCTTACCTGGTCGAAACAGCAGCGAAAGTAAAACCATGATGATCGTTACACAGTCCCAAAGCTGCCGCTTAGCCGTGATCTGAAGTCCGCTTCTCCCCATGCCAATCCATTCACCTAGAATGGAGATCCGCGACTGCTTCTCATCGACGCTGCGGCTGCGGGAAATCACACAGAAATTGGTCTTCTTCCACAGCGCTGTCATTCAAAAGGGGCCCCTGTCTTCAGGGCGGCTCTACAGGGGAGGGGTCTAAACTGAGCCGAGGCCCAGAGGTGATTACTGGCCAATGAAAGACTAATTATTCACTAACCACTTGATATTTACATGTAGTGGCAATTACTGGGATGAGGACAGTGGAAAAAGCTCTCCAACAACAGCGGGATGGCGTGAAATAACAGACCACGTTTTAATGAAGACATCACAAGTAGGTGGTAAGTTCATTATCTTCACAACAACACATCTATAGCCCAACAAAACAATTGAAAACACTAAAGACCCTGTCCACAATAAACTATTTTCAATTATCCCATAAGTCCATGGCCTTAAAAGTTGGCAGAAGTTGTATTTTCTCTGCACCAGTAAGTAAAACTTAGCACTACAAAGCTCTGCAGGTCAGCTGTTTTGTTTGACCACCCAGGACAGCTCCCACCCCCACCCAAAGAGAGGACAAATGTTTGTGTGTTTCCAGCATCAGGCAGGAATCTCTCACCTGTTGTTTTCAAACTCTACTTTTAGTTTAAATAATGAGGTTTGCTGACACCTGTGTGCAAACTAAATAAACCCAAACAAAGAAGGACAGAAAAGAGACTAATGGAATTTAGCCTATTAAACAGCAAGAGTCACAAGTTCTGACTTTATTTTTGGAGAATAGGTGCTTTCCAAGTCAATAAACTTCAGTTTTGTAATTCAAATAAAAATGCTGATTATATTTTTAACAAATCTCAATTATTATCTTTTCCATGACTTAGTCTATGCAGCAGCCTGTGTGTTACTCTTTTCCTTTTGTGGCAAACTTTCCAGACCTTCTCTCTCTTTCTCTTTCTCTCTCTCTCTTCTCCAACGACACTCCGTCTTTCATTTGCACAGCTGCTGTGAGCCGAGCCCTGTGTAAGCAGCACATACAGTACACTCACTCCACTAACACATATTCTGTAGCTGTGTGTCGCACAAATACATGGAAAACAACCGATTATGAAGCTACTAACAGTGTTACAAACATGTTACTAGTTCTTACTATTAGATTGAGTTAGAACTGTGTTTTTCACAACCTTTTATGAGTCACAACACACTTTTTATTTGAAAAGTTTCCATGACGCACTAACCACTGAAACATTACTAAAATCATGCTTTCTAGCAGAAAAATATGGTACAAAAAGTGGAGAAGAATCTATGTCACTATAAAATATGACAATATTTGTTTTACTTTCTTACAAGCACACTTTTAGACGCAACAATGGTGACTTTTAAAATTTAAGTCACACCTGAATGCAAATGGAACATTTATTTAACTACAGTAGCTAATACTGTAGTACTATTCTCTGGCACACTGGTGGAAGATTAAGTTTTTTTTTTAAACATAGCTCCCAGTAAAAAACTTTTCACACTTATTTCAGGCTAAAATTCTTTGTCTGTGAGAAAATAGATCTCTTTCCCGACTATGATAAGCTAAAACCAACTCGAACATCGTCAAACAGTCTCAGTCATCTCATGTTTTCGTCTTCTTCGTTAAAGCTTCATTACCTGTTCTTTTGTTGTGAGATTAGTCAGCTTTTCTTTTCCACCAAAAACTATGTCGTAAATGCAGCCTTTTGTGACTAAATCAGACCACCGTTCTCTGTCTGAATCTAACAAAAAAGTATTCTGTTGCTCATGGACTGCCAAAAGGAGCGCTCTTATTGGCTGCGCTAGGGTGGTCCACTCCAGTTTCACTTTGGTGTCTGTAATAAGATATTTCTAAGCATGTGAATATTAACTTTGATGCTGAAGGACTTGTGAGAACTAGGAAGTAGTTAGACAGATTCACATATGTACTTTCTGTTTTTCAGTGCAGGTACTCCAGCTTTAAATGTGTCATCTTATGCTATTACATGTGAGCAGAATCCAGTTATCCAAACACAATTGCAAAAAAAAAAAAAAAAGCAATTGGATATTTTTTCCAAACTGTTCATCTCTAGACAACTCTTGCTGGTTAAATTGGTAAATGACATCCACCCACCCTTGTCCCGTATGTTGGCCGTTTTAAGAGAGATTAAAAGTTATGATGATGTTTTGGTGCAGCTGGAACACTGGGGCCTCCCTCTCGACTTTATGAGGGAGAAGTGAACCCAGACAGTTATTGGATCACTGGGTTTTCTATACACCTACAGGCTGCTCCAACTGCACAATTGTGTGATTCAGGTGGCCTGTCAGTCCAGTGAAAAAGGTCTTCTTGGGCTCATGTTGATGCTGGCTGATATATATATAGTGTCGGGTAAAGGAAGACAGCTCAAACCAAGTGGAACGTGTGGATTGTTACGGCGCTGCCAGGGAGGGGCCTCTGTCGCCTTGTGCCAAGTCTGTCCCCCAGAGAGCTCTACCTTTCCCTGTTTGTTCAGCTAATTTTAGAGGGTTTGCTTGGTTGATCTGCTTTATGGCTCGGCTTTAGAGTCACATTCTAAAAATCCCCTTAAATGGGTTACACAGCACAGCCGTGCTGAAACACAAGCGTTTGGATAGGGCAGCTCTCACC
The DNA here is from genome assembly GCA_038363315.1 of Mugilogobius chulae. Classification (NCBI taxonomy): domain Eukaryota; kingdom Metazoa; phylum Chordata; class Actinopteri; order Gobiiformes; family Gobiidae; genus Mugilogobius; species Mugilogobius chulae. The sequence continues at coordinate 32,297,750 of CM076412.1, read as the reverse complement.
TTTGGTTTGGAGAATCCACAGATGGCATTTCCTGAAGAAAAAAAAAGATTAAGTTGATTATGGTGAAAATTGAAAGGACACAAGGAACTGTACACATTTTTTCCCTTTTTTGAAGAAGAAGAAAATAACTTTTTAACAATAACAATTTAGTCCAAGAACAGATATACAATATTGTCAAAGTCCATTAGTTAGTGTCCCATTTTTGTTTAATAATAGGGCTTTTGTCTTCTAAGCATTAGCATATCGACACCGGCAATTAGCACTAGAATTTCTCAAATAGTGAAACTCTTCTAAACCATAGACTGTATAACTGTTGAATAATTATAAAACTCAAAATGTACAAGGTGAATGAGCAAAACCTGTGGACTAAAAAATGAAACAGATAGATCTTCCTGTTTACATTTTTCAGGATAGGGTAGTAGCTTAGCCAAAAATACACTTGAATAAAAAAATGTTTTTGTTATTATCGGGCTATGGACATCAAACAAATACGTATTTATTCAGTGTGTGCTTACTTCTGCTTGTTTCCATAGAACTCTATCCCCATAAAGAATGTTCCAAGCTTTTTATTTGAATAAGATTCTGCAGGTGATTTTCCACCTCCAGAAAGTTACACTGTGTAACTTTAAGTTAAATAAATATGGTTTTCCTTGACTGAATCTGACATGACACTTCATTTGCCTGAAAACTCTTTTGACTTTACTTCATTGTGTTGCTTTTTTAGGCAGAACATTGAACAGATACGCTGGAGAGAAAAGAGAGAGTAAGTAAACTCAGAATTCTTGTAAATGCCTTTTTTGTGCATTATCTGTCCAAACAATCTTCAACAAAGTCTACTTTATGAATGAATGAATCATTTATTTAAGTGTTATGCACCCAGGTGTCCAAACCTTAACGTTCTCTTTTTGATTCACTGTTTTACTTTTGACGGTATTTGAAGAGTTAATCACATTTGGTTACAGTGCAGAGTAAATACACAAGGCAAACAGTGTATTTACTCTGGTTTGGATTCACTTTGGTGTGAACATTGCCAGAGGATCTCAGGACACACCAAGGGCTCTTGTCCTAAATGAGCTTGGGTTCCCATTGCGAGGCTGATGAGCAGTGAAGCACACAGTTAATTGATGCAGGTGGATGGTAAGGATGAATTCAGCACATGAAAGAGCCTCCTGAAAGGCCTGTCAGTCTGATGGACACAGAAAGAACCCTTTATGTCCACATGCTTCTTTAGGACAGGGGATTGTATACGCTACAAACCACTAAATACTTCATCTGGATACAACAAATCTATTCACTCATTCACTTTAGAAAGTAGTATTGCTCATTGTGTTCAGAAATCATTTGTTTAGACAATAAATTGAATGTGAAAACCTTACAAGTAAGTACTAGGACAACATATTTGAAAAGATATTATGCATAGCTAGTGCTAAATTTAAGGCCTTAAAGGTATTTCATTTGACAGCAAAGTAATACATTTCATTAGTTTTTTCATCAGAATGTGTTATCATATTGTAGTGTAGTAGTACAGTACAGTTTACAACCATAACGAGATGCATCAGCATATAATTAGTAGTTCAAGCGTGACACCTTTATTTTAATAGAGCCATATTGTTTTTTCCACATTTTTAGCACTTAACTATGACATTTGGTGGGTCAGTCGTTTACATTTTGTTAACTATAAAACACAAATTGATCTACAGACAGGTCCATTGACTTCTACAAAACTCCAAGACTGATGAGCTCTGCCCCTTCATTGAACATTTTAAATTTAACAAGCAACAGATTTAGTTTTTTAATAGAATAAGGCTACATGACGATTTTGAATGGTACATATTTTACTCAGAAGTAGTTACAGACAAGTGGGCGGGGATAGGTGGTAGGTGAAAACAGGGATTTTCTAAGCACATGAGCATCAGTGTGCAGGACTATTGGATTATACAAACATACCTGAATCTATAAAAGTAAGTGAACTAAGGATGAGAGACCACAGTAATTATTAAGTGGGTAAAAACTCAAAAAAGTGGCTTTTACATAATACACAATTGTAGATTAAACATAGACGCTACTCAAGTACTTGTAGTCAGTCGAGATACCATAAACAAGTGCAACGTTTGAGCAGTAGGTTTGCTGCTGGCACAAGAAGCATTTTGATGGACACCGAGGTAAGAATGGCTAATAGTGAGAGCCAAAGTAGTGACAGACTTTTGCCGAGCGAGTGAGAGAGGAGTGGGGGAGGGCGCAGGAACAGGGGCGAGGATTGGGTTTCCTTTGACTGTGTGTCTGGGCAGCTCCACATGTTCCTCATTAAAGCGCTCACACTGTGGGAGCAGCTCCACACCAGGATGCTTGTTTTTGTTATTAGGCCCATCGCGCTGTGGTCGAGTGGAAGCCCCAAAACAAGCCCGAGCCCAGTCTGTAGGACCATCTCCTCCTCACCACGCTGTCCGCAACCACACCACACCACAACCGCCATCTGCACCGACTTGTACTGAATGTGTACAGGAGAAGTGAGCCATGTTTTATAGAACAGGGCTCGGGCTGTACTTAAAGAGCCATCAACGCACATCGAGGTTCAGTCTGCGGTGTGGCTGCTGCTTTGGATCAACTACATGCAATCAGAATGAAAAAGAACAACCTCCATGTTGTTTTCTACTGATTACCGCTTCACAATGAACCCAATCGAAATCGCACTGTCTGTGGATGCAATTAGCAAATCACATAAGGCTGCAATTTTGAAGTCCAATAATTTCAGTCACAAACAACAAAATATACGACTTTCTACATAAAAATCTGTCTTAAAGTAGCTAACGTGATTATTTTATTCATTTATCAGTTCATTGTCATCTTTAATTTACCAGTACTCTGTTTTCCCTAAAAGTCTGTAACCAAATTCTTTGATTAAAACATAATTTGCAAATCGAATCATAATCACAGTACTGGTCAGATATACAGTACAACAATTAGATATTTTAGCACAATCGTTCAGCCCTTTTGTATAATACTTATATTAAGATAGTTCTTCATTCGCCCAGACGGGTAATTGGTCTTTTTTTCTTTTTTAAATCCAGTTGGTGCGGCCTTTTTTCAGGTGTGCTCAATAGTGCTAAAACTGTGGTATTTTTCGTTTATTTTTTGTATACGTATTTGGATTTTTGTATAAACTCGCTTTCTTTTTTAGTCGAATACTTGCTAGGCAAGACATCCTTGGTCGAGCAAGAACTTCTTTGGTCAAACAGAGCTCTAATTCTACATTTGGACCTAACTGAAGTTGTGAAATGTTATTATTTACTCAGCTGTACTTGCTTAAGTGACATTTTGGAAAAAATGTACTTAGTAAAATGTAGTTACAGTTAGTTCAAGTAACAGTACTCTTACTTGAATAAAGGTTCTGGTGACAGTGACATACTGCGAGTACATCTAAATGAATTGATGCATTTTTATGTCAGTTCTTTGAAAAGACAATTTTTGCATATTAATTGTTTTGTTAATCCAAATGGATAACTTTAAATTTAATGTTAAAATTCAATGTTAACGCAAATTACAACAGAGAATTTTTAATATCTTATTTAGCTTTTGAGTAAAAATTAATTTAAATATATTCATAAATCAGACTCTCAATTAGATATTAACAAAATAGTCAGTGAAAACTTTCAAAGGGGAGTGTTGTTAACCTCTTGGACAGAAATGCATTTGGAGAAAACAGCTTTACAATAACTTAAGTGCAAAATTTGACTACTCTACTCGTCTCTGCATTTAAGTAATTATAACATTTAAATGAAAATGGAACCAATTTCAAGTGTATTTATATTTAAGTTGACTCTACTACTTCATATGTTCCAGCTCAACTACTGAGCACTCTAATGCCATTACCAGTAATTTTGTTAAAGCCACTTCCAAGTAACCTCTCTATCTCTACAAATTATATTATAAATTACCTTGCTTTTAAGTAGGTCAAAATTACAGATTGACTGATATGTTGCTGGTTTTCACTACTACAATATCTAACTATGTATATATTATAACAATTTTCAATAATTGAAATAGTAGTAAATCAACATCTAGGACTGTAGTTGGCTCAATATTTTTTTGGGCTACTTTTCAACCAAAAAGAGACATGCAAAAGCTCCTAAAAGTCTTTGTTATCTGTGCAATAACTAGTGAACCTAAAACCCACCTAAAAGACATTTTATCATAAAGTACTAGGAAATTACTATTCAAATCTTCATCTAAAGTACTACATACTTTTTTAATTTTTGCTGCATTTCCACATAAATCTATATAAACCAATTGTTCAATCAACACAATGTTGGTCAAAGACATCCTCAACTGATCAATTAAATAAACAACTAAAAGCGTACAGCCTTATCAATGTCCATTTGTCAAAAGATGTAAGAAGGTTAAATCCGTGAGATCATATTTCCCTTTTCTGACCTATAAGTGAAAATCTCTTCCTGTTCTGCTGCATTAACAACAACACTTATACTCTTTACAAGTTTTCTCCTCCCGGAAATTCTAAATAAAAGTAGCAGCAAATTGTCGTTGTTTCATGCTTCTGTACGCTGTCGAATTTCATGCTCATCTAAGATCTGTCAGTGGAGACGTGGATCGTGTTTCTCTGAGGTTGATAACATCAGCGATTGGGATCAGGAGCAGCACGGGCCCTCCGCTGCCCCTTTGTGCACCACGCGGCTCAAAACAACACACTCACTTATTGAATTTTAAACAGGAACCAGAGCAAATTGGTGGCTTGAATCTTTTTTTTTTTTTCATAAAGCCAGTCTGAAATGAAGTTTAAGGCCTCAGCATGGAGATGGAGACTCAGACAGCGACTGCGGGGGCCCCTCTCTTTGTTATCTTGGCCCAGATAAGAAGAGCTGTGGTGTTAGAGTATACGCAGTGGCCTTGATACAGATCTGAACTCAAGCATCCCACTTACGGCGCTGTGATTGATAGCTGTCGGCACACTCTGGAGCTTTGAGGGGCTTCAATGCTGTTTGTGTAGACCCCCTCTGAAGGCAGCTCTGTTTACTAGGCCCCTCCGGATCTTTGTCTCTGAGTAAACATGGATTATCACACACACACGGATTGTGCTAGGAGAGGCTGCTGGGCCAAAATTAAAATAACATTATGTTTGCACTGCAATAAGTTAATCAATTCATTACAACTAATTGATTATTGAAATACTGTCAACTATTTATTAATTGAATAATCAACTGGTCTATAGGTTCCTAAACATGCCATAACCTGAAAAAGAAGTTTTGAAGAAGACACATTTTTAGCACATTGCACAAAAATGAAGCAATAATTGTGTTTTTGATTCTCAAATTAAATAACCTAATCTTATCTGGGTCTTATTCAGTAAAAAAATGTTATGTTCTACACAAGTAATTGATTTATTTAAGGCACAAGATTAGGTCCACAAGAACAAGACAAAACGAGATTTTGACAGAATCTATTGTAAATTAGAAAAAGCCTGAAAAGACTACGTGGAACCAGGCCCACCACCCACAGGAAGAGGTCGGTGCAGGGTGTTTTGGACAGTGGTCAGGGAAAGGTTGCTAGACGACTGAAGCTACACGTTCTCTGGTGCTGGGGACATGGAATGTCACCTTGCTTGTGCAGGCGGCTTAGCGTTACCAGCTAGATATAGTTGGCCTCACCTCCACCCACAGCTTGAGCTCTGGAATCATTATCCTTAACAGTGGCTGGACACTCCATTTCTCTGGTGTTGCCGATGGTCGAGAGGAGGCAGGCTGGTGTAGGCCTGCTCATTGCTCCTTAGCTCAGTTGTCATGTGTTGGAGTTCACCCCAGTGGACGAGAGGGTCGCATCCCTTTGCCTTCGGGTTAGGGACAGGTCTCTCACTGTTGTGTCGGCCTACAGACCAAACATCAGTGCAGAGTACCTGGCCTTCTTGGAGTCCTGGAGAAAAGGTACAGGACAGTGCACCGACTTGCAACTCCATTGTTCTGCTGGGGGACTTCAACACCCACTGGCCGACACTAGTGACACCTGGTGAGGGGTGATTGGGACAAATGCCCCCCAGATCTTAAACTGAGCCGTGTTTTGTTATTGGACTTCTGTGCTAGTTACAGTTTGTCCACAATAAACAACACATTTCAGCACAGGGGTGTCCATTAGTGCACCTGGCACCGGGACACCCTAGGTCGGATGATGATCGACTTTATTGTTGTGTCATCTGACCTTCGGCTGCGTGTTTTGGACATCAGGTTAAGAGAGGGGCAGAGCTGTCCAACGTTTGCAGCCAAGTGTGTTGCGGCTGGGATGAAAATCAGCTCCTCAAATCCGAGGCCATGGTTCTCAACTGGAAAAAGGTGGCTTGTCCCTCCAGGTGGGAGGAGAGTCCCTGCCCCAAGTAGAGGAGTGAGTGAGAATGAGGAAGGATGGAGGAGATGACAGGGACGGTGAGATGAGGACAGTGTGAGATTTGTGGAGAGGAGTGTGAACCTATGGGTGTTACGTCCACTGTGGGGGTATGGGGGGGGGGGGGGGGGGGGACCATGTTAAAATGTTTTCTCACAGTTACTTACTCAATGCATTATTTCAACATTGATGGATGTTTGAGGCTTGAGTGCTCAGAAGATTCCAGTTTTTACCTACCCTCTATTTCTGCCCTCTGCTCTGTGATTATTGAAAACATTCAGAACCTACATTTTAGCAATTTAACATGCGAAAAAAAGACAAGAATCCAGTGCCCATCGAAGTGAAGTTTGACTGTTCAGAACCTGTTTCTGTTATTGCGTTGTATTAACTCAGTCCTGACCTGCATGTGTTAAAATTTCCTATAGAATCACATGAAACTTTTACTGAACTGTGTTAAAGCTGAGAAGTACTCAATCATGACAGTGTCTGCAGATGAAGAAGAGGGGAAAGCCAAAGGAGACAAAAACACAGTTTAATTTAGCTGTGGGGTCACAAGTCAGTGTCCCCTAAACCTGCTGCTGGTCCAAAGATAAATGGAGTGAGTTGGATTCTGGGAGCCTCACTATACCAGAGAGAGGCCAAACAAACAGAATTACATAAGAATATAAAATCAAAACAGAATGCATTAGGATTGCTCCAAGTATATCTAACACTACATTTTGTGGATGTGTATTTTAAAACTCTAGGCCTATCACAATATAATGCATTTATGGTCTCGTTTACATTCATTGTTTGGTAGCTGTAACCACTAAAAGCATAACAAACTATATTTCAGAGATTTGCATATAGTTACACCCCTTGTTCAAATCCAAGATAAATGCCAGGAGTTCAATCAACCTACAAGTAATGTTTTCTTTTTTTGTTCCATTGTGTGTGTCATGCCCATGCTCATGAATAGAGCGGCAGGTACAGGTAACCCTAGCCCTTGGGTCAAGGGTTCATCCTGGGCTGATGAGGGACGATGGGTAAAATAAATGAAGCCCCACGCAGCTCTGGGACCTCTGATGTCCTCGGTCTGAAGAGAGAGAGAGTTCAGGGCTATCTGACCTTTGCACTCTGACTCCTCCTTGTCTATGTTGGGACAAGCGTGTGAGGTTTTAGAGTTAAGTCTGCCCCTGCTTTTTTGGCTCCTTCCGTACTTCATGTCCTAACTTAATCAACTATCAAAAAGTGTTTCATATCTTGCAGATTGAGTGGTGTATTCCAGGCAGGAACGCTGTCTGGACATGCTTTCTCTCCATCCTGAACAGCTCTGCCTCATTCCCTGCTGCAGAAGCTCTGTGCATCACACAAACAGGCAACAAATTGCTTTGCAGTGACCTCTGACATCTGGTTTCTCTGCTCGAATTGAAATCTTAATAACACGGCCCGGAGTTAATACTGTGCACTGCTGAATCCACATCTCCATTTCCTCAGTCTGCGCTAGGTGGCCGTGTTAAGAAGCTGGATTTTACAGCAAATCTGGACATATGTTGTTTTAGTTAAGCTTTAACTTTTTTATGCTTATACTCGCTTTAACATGTTATTTTTCTTTTCAGTGCCTTTGTTGACTCCAATCAACTAACTGTGGGTAAGCCATAGTTTGTTTCTTAAATGGTTGTTTTCTTCTGGTTTGTGACAACTAACTGTTTATAATGACGCCATGCAGTGTATTATTGCAGTTTTATTCATCCAATATGAGCTGTATTATACACATTTTTCTACCTCGGTGTACTGTTAAATGATCATGATTTAGTCTGTTTCTCTCAGGCTAAAATGCTCACAGTTTCTCCTTGGGATGTCAATAAGTGATAATACAGAGTCATTATATATAGAGAGAGAGAGAAAGAGAGAGATACATTAATAAAACTACCACTCCATGACATCACAAGGTGGAACAGACCATTTCCATTCAGACATACTTAGACTCTTAACAATCCAGGATTATTTAAATGTGAGAACAAAACTAAACACAATTTTGGTCAGTTTTTGGTTAGGTGTTGGTCAACAACATTGGAAAATGGCTAAACGCTCACAGAATTCAATTTGAGGTCATTTAGGACTCTAAAAACCACTTGTCTCGAGGCGGTTGTCTAAAAAACATCTCAGCAAAAGATAGATGCCGTTTGTAAAGTTGCGCAGGGTACCTTTTATTAAAATACAAAATGGAGTACTCCTGTAAAAACAATTTGCATGAGTTGTTTCTTGTTAGTTTACTAAAAATCTCTAATCCTGTATTGTCGTGCAACTGAGGTTCAGTGCTACATATCTGTACATTATATTAGTAGATATTTCCCAAATGAATTCTTCTAGTGATACACAAGGTTGTAACATATTGCTTCTTTTCTAAAATAAACATATAACACAGATTTTACACATCAGACAGACAGACAGATGGCTAGATAGATCATATTCTAACAGTTCTGACCAAGAAATACTAGAAATACTATTCTTTTCTCTCTGAGCCTCAGAAAACAATGTTCCTAATTTCCGAGTTTTGTGATGTCATAAATAAGTACATCTATAAGATGTTCAGCACTGTTTTAAGTCCATAAATCACTGGTTTTGAGCATATCTAAAGCAGTAGCATATCAGGCAAGATTGGTTTGATTATTTCCTTTACACCAAATAGATTGCACACGTTTTTGGAATGTGAAACACAAGTCTTTTATGCTGTGTAAGCTGTGTAAGATGCCAAATGAAAGGTTCTACATAGCATGTCCAAAAGACAAGAACAATGCAAAACAGAAATACAGAACTGTATATGTGATAGAATCATTTTAGAAAGTTTTTTTTTTTTTTTTTTTTTTTTAAGTTGATCTCTAACCTGACAACCTGACTAGGGATCCAGACTGCCAGCTTAACTCACCCAGTTAAATTTAGCCATTGATGAACCAAACTTGAGCTATGGGGGAGGCATCTAGGGAATGTTGGAGCCAGTCTGAGTTGGTTTAAGGCAGCGCGTCCTAGAAACACATACTTGTCTTGACTTCTAACCGAGTTCCACTGTACACTCTACAGCTGAAATCTATGAGGTGTTGAAAAAGTATAGAGAGGTGTCGGGTAATGCTGATGACTGCGCTCCTATATGACTTTTAGCAGATGTTTTCTCCATTAAATCATGCTATCACAAGTGCAACTGTACAGTTGATCTCTGTAAGTTTGGTTAGTGTTTTGAATGGTTTTGGCTAGCAACCTAGCAATAGTTAGCATTGACTTCAGTCTGATGATGTTATGATGATGTCAGAGATTAAAAAAGCTTACCTTGGACTATTATTTATGCAGGAGTTAAAATGTCTGTTCCCTCTTAAGTTCAGCTGGACAACTAGCTGAGCAGCTATGGTGGGACAGATAGCCATTTGGAATCACAACAGCTGTGTGTTTCAAGAATCGGCACTTTGATTAGGGTAGGATCCTAGTGAGCGATGAGGCCTAATTCCTACATATCTGGGCAGGGCACTTCGGAGAATGCTCCAAATGGAAAAAACACTGTTGTACTGTCACGTGTGTGCATATATAGACACACACCCAGACATAATGCAGTCATATTCAGAGATATTCATAGACGTGTCTGTGTTTCCCTCTGTGTAAAGGACAATGGTGTCCAACTTTATTTTGCTCTGGCTCCACCCTGCAACATGTCTGTTCCACCATCTCTGTCAGCTTAATGTTTAACCCTTTTATTGTGATGGAAAAGCTGCTAGTGTCTTTTGAGCATACACTTTTACAAAAACTTTTTTTTTTGTAAATGGGTCATATTTGAGCTAAACACTCGAGAAGCCTTGTCTTGACCACACCTTCATCCAGCTCTTTCTTGTGGCTTCACTGTTTTTGGTTCGACACCCACAGAACAAGAGCCATCATGCCTTGCACTGTGTGTTTGGTTTCTCATTGGGCCGCTGCGAACAGGTCGAGGAGATGTGAATGTGATTAACCTTGCCAGACTTGACTCAGCGCTCTCGCTCCAGGGATATAAGCATGCGTTCTCAGTGATTTATAGATGCGGAGCAGTCAGCCACAAGGCCTGGGGCTCCAAGTGAAGGAGAGGGAGCCAAACAACAGTACTTAATTCAGGACTGACAAATATTCTGCAGGAAGCCTGTGCAGACCCCCTCTGGTTCCTCTGGAGCAGTAAACTTGTAAACTTAGGCATTAACAAAGTCTAAACTAAAAGAAACATTGTCTGTATAAGTCCTTGCCCGGACAGCATACCAAATGTATCTTTGCGAGCTCCCTGGGAAATCCTGCTTTGAACAGATGTGAGATTGCAGTAAAAGCAATTCTTAATCCTGCACACATTTTTCAAAGTTGTGAAATTACAGAATTCCCTCATAGGCTGCATGTGATTCATGGGCATTGTTTGTCTCCATCCCAGAGTCTGCTCGGGCCAATCATTTTGGGCGAGCAGCTGTTCGCTCAGACAGCTGCAGCGGTCATTCATTTCAGCCGGCAGGCAATTAAAAAATCAAGCCAACTTTGTGTTTGAGGTGATCCATGGTTATTCCTACATTTAATCCCTCTCCCATGCTTGACTTCACTCACGCATACTCACAGCTCCACACATGATGTACATCCATTAGAAGCACCAGGCTGAAATGACAGCCTGCACGTATGAAGATTCTCTGTCCCAAGAGGCCAAAGCTCCAAATTGGAGCTACATGGCACCATTGGATTTTGGGAATTATTGAAGTCCAAGCGGAGAGGAGCCATGTAATCTCAAGACTTACTGCTCCACAGATTTTTCCATATCTGTGTTAGCGGAGGTATGCGGCCACACAAAGTCTGTCTGGCGTCGCGGTGGCACTCAGTGGAGGGTTAAATCGAGCCGAGGCCGTGCCTTTTGCCACTAATACATTCTTTTGAGTTCACACACACACCGGGCAGAGGCAGTCGTGCTGGACAGTGTGGTCAGTATCCAGTTGTTCAGTGGACTCAGGCCCACAGCAGGTGTGAGGCTCTCATCTGCTGCATAACAGCTTCACTATTGTTTCAGATACATGTGCTCTTTTGGAACTCATTTGGACATTTTTATGGGATTATGCCACCGGTCATGCACTTTGGCTCCAAACAGGTTGTAAGAACATACTCATCGGTGAAAAATGGCCTAATTGGATTTGCCATATGTGAGAGTTTTGTATTTTGAAAAATGTGGCCTCCACTTTCACTGGGCATTGTTTGACACAAGTAAACAGAGCAATTCCTCTTCTCCAATAGAACCAACGCGGTGCCAAGCTGGCCCCAGCTTCAAAGATACATTTGGAGTGTGCACACAAACCATTTGGCAGAAAAAATAATTTCACTCTCTCCAACCTTTTTTCAAAACGGCAATATGTAATAAACAATAGAAACATTCTCTCTTAGACTTTTGATTTACTGGCATTGTTTTTCTGTACCTTGCAATGACTGCACATAATATAACATTTCACATCTGTTTGGGAGCAGTCCAAAAAGTGATCGAAGAAACTTTGAAAAATAGACTGAAAAATTCTGGCAACAAGAAAAACACAGGGCTGAGGACCTGTCTGTGACTGAATGATTTTGTTTTCAATCTCTATTCAGTGTCCATTTCTAACAAATTTGCTGACATGATTGTCACTGACTATGCCAGTGCCAAACATTCTGATAGGTAAGCTAATTGTTCTGCTAGATGCGGAGGGGCTATTTGTAAAAGTTCTACTTGGCAGCACTGTGATGGAAGAACGTTTCTTTGTCTTTTGTAAACCATACAGTCAATACCTTTTCTTTCATCTGTTTGTTTTCTGTGTGTGCATGTGTTATTCTTGGCAGATTCCATCACTTTGTCAGTGCCTCACCAAAGACATTGTCGCCATGATTTATTTGTAATGGCTGGTGCACAGACGCGTCTTTATGTCCATTGAATGGCAGCCTTTGACCAGCTGTGCCTTCACTTTTTCCACACATGTCCACAATACTGTCCTATTTTTTCCTCTAAAGACGGGAAGCATGGATCATATGGGACGGTGATTTCTGACTTCCTCTGGGCTCTTGTCTAATGATTGCTGGGATAAAGGGACCATCATCTCTTCTGCTCCCCCACTCAACCCACAAGCAACGTCTTCCTGTCTGCCATATGTGCACTCTAGCATCAAGACAAGTAAAGGATGCTTACTTTTTAGGCCAAACTTTTGAACAAACCTACTTAGTTTTGGTCTTCCACAACATCTATTTCATCTTTACATTGCAAAAGTGAACTACAGAGGTATAGCACTGGGCTAGAAGGGACTTTTTATAATTGCCCCAGCTCATGTGCTATGGAAAGCGAGGGCAGGGGCCAACGGCATCAAAGCCTGAGTGATCATTCTTCAGCCTGTCTGCGCTGAAAGAGGGACAGAGGCAGGGGAAGGGGAAGAAACACAAATACAGATGACCAAACAAACTGGGGCAGATGTGGCCTCGGATCTCGACGGACAGGAGCTTTACCTTTCGATCGGTTCCTTCTTCTCCACTTTCACACCTGTTAGCATTTAACAAACAAAGTGCAGGCTGAGAAATAACATTACAAAAACAACAGAGCTGATGTTGAAGTGACATCATGGATTATTAAGGTGGGGGAGGGGGTCTAATAAGGCTCTGCTTCGGCCCGCTCAGCAAAGAGGGCAGGAAACTCAAGGCAGAAGCAATTTGAGACGCTTAGCCTCTGAGTGCAGCTGTTTTCTCAGTCTCTCTCTCACAGCTCCACACAGCTGCAGCATGGACACCAGCGTTGACCTCTCCTCCACCGGCCATTCCTCTGTGTTTATTTGACATGGACTTGACAACGCGCATACGAACGGATCCCATCAGACTTTCCAACATGAGAAAACCATAACAGTGATGATTGCGCAAAGAACAATGTATCAGAGACAACACTGAACTTTAAATGCTCTTGGTTTGCATTTGCAATTTACATTGAGCTGTTATCAACACTTTTCAGGTCATGATATAGCCTATATATAAAAAATATAAAGTGTAATGCAAATACAAGCAAATATATAGTATATGTTTTCTAGTTAGGGTAAATGCAAAATGTAACTGCTCATGCTGAATATGACCATAATGGTAATTTTCTTTTGTGGCTTGGATGGTTTCAATACCAAAAAAAAAGAAAAAATGGCCGCCTGCAAGCTGTGGATGGAGGCGTTGCATTGCTGGGCTCACTGCTTTTGAGAGATGCTCCAGGGACATTGAAGGATAAGTCAAATTCAGATCAGCGTAATCAATGTAACCACCAGCAGGAGAGGACTAGGTGAAGAAAAGATCTATTTCGTTGGACCAACTGATGTGACCAGGACTGATGCACATTCGTTTGTGCAGTGCGCAGTATGTGCACAGCACTGTACTGGATAACCTCTATTTGATAGCACCAAATTAGATTTTATGGCCCTGTTTTTGTCCCATCCTTCAATGGGACTTGCTCTTTACCTGGTGCCTGGTCATGAGGAAAAACATTCCTGCTGATTGTGCCCAGCCACTTATCCATCAGGACAAAAGACTGAAACATACTGTATATATTTTTTCCCTTTTACAGATTCACAGATTTGTATTTATTTATTTATTTTTGTGTTACCCTTTTACCCCAGATGCCCTTACTCATGTATTCCTGATCACTTGCATGTGGCACAAAAGAGTAGTAGGTTGGATAGCATGTGGCTACAGAAACTTGTTATAAGAATGAAGAATGCCTCACATGAAAACATAAAACAAACAGCTGCATATTTTTCTGCATTGTTAAGCCCAATAAGTTATTGCAGTTGCTGTTTTATTGATGGCATGTGTTTTCTGTGGAGAATCCCACTGCAGCAGTACATTGCACAGACACACAGATTACCAATAACTAGAGAGAAACAAAACAAGCAGGATTTATAGGACAGTGTTTATGATGATGCCGTATACCACACACTGTGTTCAAGAGCCACACAGCAACAAGAAAAGGTGCACATTGTCTTTTGAACTGCTAATCTTGTGCGTGCAGGCAGAATTCTTATCTGACATCTTTATTTTATAGCTGGTGTTTTAAGTTCACACGTTGCATGCAGCTTTTCCGACCGTTGAAAGACTTCTCTGCATTTTCACTGTCACTGCTGTCCTATTTATCTCTATGGACGCCTCAATTACAACCCAGCGATAGCCCTAAAGTCAATGAAAGGAGCTGGGAATGGGACGACTGCCAAACATCATGGTCAAAACACAGCTAGCATCCACAAGAGAAGAGATATGTGTTTGCAAAGAAGAAGAAAAGGGAGTGGGGTGAAAAGTGGCAGGCCTCTGACAACTGAGCCCCTCCGCCATGCTGCCTTTGTTGGCCGATCACAACCAGATGTGCCAAGTGTGTCCAAACAGGAATGAGAGTGTGAAGGCAATTTTCAGCAATTTGTCAGATTTTGAGTTTGCCTCCTCCCGCCCCTCCCACCTCATACCTCCACCCCCCAAAAGGCAAATATCGGAGGGCTATGACAGTCGTTGCAGGATCCCAGGAGTGCTCGGCAGTGCATGGCCTCCAGCACAGTGACGTGGTGAGAGATATACAGGAGCACATCAGAACAGCGGGGCAAGATGAGGCTTGTAATATTGACAAATAAGTATGCATAGTACGTTCAGGCAGCTATGTTACCATGTGTTATTGCTTTCTGGGGCCACAAACAGTTATTCACTTTATTTACTCTATACCAGGCCTATTCAACTCAAGGCCTGGGAGTAAAATTGGCCCGCCAGAGATTTGATTCGGCCCTCGACCCATTCTTCCAAAAATTTAATTATACATATTTTTCTTGTTTCAGGATTTTTTCTGGGGTTGCCTTATCTGATTTAGTTTTGGTGTAACTCTGCTTTGGATATGACCTTTTTTGGCTTAATACTAGTTAGACTTGGTTCAGCCTTGGCTAATCCTGGTCTACTCCTTGTTTATTGTTGGCTCAGTGCTGGTTTTGTAGAGCAATACAAATGTAACAGGGACTGTAACAGTAGATAACATTACTGAAACAGATTTTGCAGAATGGATATTTTGCACAAACCTACATTTTGGCAAACTTTTCACGTTATGCAATTATCCGGCCCTGATGCCATGGCTCTCCGAAAAATCTGACCCTCAGAAATATTAAGTTGAATAGCCCTGCTCTATACTTACAAAATGGCTAGAAAACATCAACATTATGAATCACTGAATTCAGTTTCACTTGTCGTGAGACAGTTAAAATCTATTCACTTAAATGTGCACTGTGTAACTTTTTCTGGTAGAGACTCCCTCTATGGTAATGTTACTGTTTTGCCCCTAGAATGTTCCAGATAGATTCATCCCTGGGTATAGGCGAACTAGGCGGTTGCCTATATATGGCGCCATCGATGCCCTATTGTGTCAATAGAGCACATATTCATTGAGTTATGACCACAAATAAATGATGAACTTGTAGGACTGCAGATTTAATCGTACATACTACCGCACACAAATCCTGTGCAAGGATGCAGTTTATCGACTGTGTTCTGCACTGGAGAGGGAACAGTGGCAAGTTAATCTACATACTGTGACAGAGTAGATGCATATTAGTCCAAAATGTTAGATTGCTCTTAAAACATGCTTTATTAAAGTGAGCGAGTGCACCTCTTCACAGATAGCTTGGTCTGGTATGTGACTCTCCATGGAAATGTACATTTAAAGGAATATGATGGAACAGTCTAAAAACAAAGCACAGCTATATATCTGGTGTGCTGATAACATAAACTGAAAATGTGTCATGTCACAATAGCTCTATAGGCTGTCATGAGGCCTATAGCTGAGGTCATCAATTAGTTTTACTGGAGGGCCAGACATTGCGAGGGCCAGATTTTTTAAAAATCTAACTTTGACTAAATGACTACATATAATAGGTCTACACACCTTAAATAATAATAAATATGGTTGTTTTAATCACTCAAATTATTTGTCTAATACAGTTATTTGAATTTACTTATGGAAGCATTACCTGTTTAGTAGGGGGCGATAAGCACATAATGACAAGGTTGTCACTCACTCTCGTCAACTTTCGAACTTTTTAAACAAGTTGAGGGCATAAAAATGGCACTGTCCACAACACCTGTTAAAAGGGAATAAAAAAAAATGTGATTGCTTCATTTGACTGTTGTTCCTTAAGTGTTGTGCAAATGTGCACTTTATTATGCTGTGTCTCTAAGAGTTTTTTATTTCTTCTTATTTTATTTATTTGGTTAGGGACAACACTTATTAATGCACCTTTGCATGTAAATATGTTAAGATCCATCTTCAGTCCCTTGGCAGATTGATGTCAAAGTAAAGGACATAGTTACGACTGTTAAGGACATTTGCATGTGAAAGAAGGCTATTAAAGTTTACAGTTTAACAGTATTACAGTTTTTTTTTGGCAGAAACTTTAGGCAGGCCAGAAAAAAAAATTGTTGGCCGGATTTGGCCCGAGGCCCGCCATTTGATGTTCACTGCCCATAGGCTGTAAAAAAAATAATAAAAAATCTGTTTGTTTGAGGTCACAGCTAGACCAAAATATTATAATTTTGCTAAAAAAGGGGGCAAAGCTAGCTAGTAAACAGATCTGAATCTAGATTTGAACATTACTTAAGGAAAACTGTAATATTAATTTAAAAAAATCTGTAATAAATGTGCATAGACTTTGTATGGGTCAAGCCTGATGCATTTTTGAATACTTTCTGACTTTGACTTTGTACACTGTGATTGGATTGTTGCAGAAAACTTATCAACGTGTTTTTGTGTTATGACCCACCATCAAATATTACTATAGCTTTTCTGTAATGTATATGAACCATGGCCAAGTCTGGGGATGCATCTACTGTCTACTTTCCACAAACAAATTCAAATCAATTATGTTTTTGCCTCTGTTGCACTCAGCACCAAGCTTTTGCATGCAAGCAGGCAATGTCCTAACACAGTTAAAGATGTATAGCAATAACAACAACACTGGGCCTGATGGGAGTCACGACAGCATTTTTGGCTCGAGATGGAGAGTCACAAAGCTCAATGGTAAAAACAGCAAACCAGAAACATCAGGCGGGCCATGAATCTGTTTAGCAACATGTGATGCGCGAGATGCTAACAAACTAAACATGTGAAGGTGATTGAAAGCTCCTAGACACCATCAGTGCAGCATAACAGAAGAGTGATTGTGAGTGCCAAGTCTTGCAGGATCCCACCCACTTTGCCTCCTTTTCTCTCCAAGTTGGTTCGATGTTTGAGTCACACTTTTCGCGAGTCTCAAGTCTGCCGGGACCAATGAAAAGGACAATTGTGGGAGTGTTTGCATAACGGTTCTGTCAGTCATGTGTCTGGGGGAGAGAGCTCAAATTCAACACAAACGCCTGTTTGAATCTGTTGCCTTATTGCTCTGGAATTCAGCTGAAATTGTCCTCACTCCTCACGAAATGGCTCCTCTTTCTCTGGGAAATGCTGTAGTGCCTATAGAAGTAGCTATATTTGTTACATCAGTAAAAGTACAGATACAAGAGCAAAAAGAAAAAGCAACACATACAAAACTAAGTCAAATCATAGAAGTTCATGTTCAAAAGTAAAATTAGTGTGTGTGGATTTTTAAAGAAATTTGGTGATTTTGATGAATACTTGCCCAGATTTGTTGCCACTTAAAGTATTAGTAATTTTTTTGCAACTAATCTGTGTATATGGTGTTTACATAGCATTGTCTACTGTTCCGAGACATTTGTGCGATCTTATTGACTAAAAGTACAAGTCAAAAGAGACTGTTTGACTGTAGAGGCCAATGTCATTTCAACCTTGTTACATCAGCATGGATTGGCCAGATCATTTCTAATCACAAACACCTGCTGTCAAACCAATCACACGGCTTCTCTCCACTCTCACCTGCTCCCCACCCCCACCACTTACTATTCCAGAATTGCACGGTTCACAAATGTAATGGTGGGTTTGGGGGTTTTCACTTTTATTTGGAAAAAGATTTTTGAGTCAGTCTGTCTCATAGTGTTTCCAGTCTTTTATTTTGTTTTCAAAGTCCTTTCCAGAAATGCATATCTATGTACTTTGTATTTATTTATTTATTTTCTTAAATAGAAGCATGTCTTGTCTTTGTTTAACAAATTACATAATCAATCAATCCATCACAAAAATTTACATTTGACCTATAGAGGGCCTCCTTCTGTATTTTTAGTTGGAAAATCTGTTTCTTTAGCTATATTTTTTCAAAGAACGTAAAGTGTATTTATTTCTATCAAGGATGTTCCAGTGTATAGTGTTATCTTATAGTTTAAAAGTTTTCTTTTCTATCAGACAAAGGCTGAAGTAGTGTAAATACTAATACATTTACACTACTGAGCCTTTGTCTATTGTAATATATATATATATATATATATATATATATATATATATATATTATATATTATATATATATATATATTTTTTATATATATATTTTATATATTATATTTTTTTTTTTTTTTTTTTTTTTTTTTTTGAACTATTCTATTAAAAAAGACGAAAAACACCATTAGCATGTTAACTTTGTGTTTCCATTGAAATATGTAGGTGGCTTTACCCACCACTTAAAGCAAAGTACATGTTACTCAAGTACAGCTCTTTTACTTCTATACTTCATTGCTTTCCACCACTGATGTTTAGTCATTTGTCTATTGTATATGATGATAAGTTATTTATTTCATATTAGCAGTGATAATAGGCCTAAATGCTAGTACATTTAGTAAAGTGATTTCCAATTCTTGTTCTTACACTTAAACATTTGCAGTTACAGTATTTTCCTCTCACCCTTTCTTTCAGAGAAAATGGCCAAGAAATAGAGACATTTCCAGGCAGTAAAAGTGCAAAGTTGTGGGATTTCCCTCCTTGGGGTGTGTATGTCTAGCATTACCTCCAAATGTTGCTGCTCTTGAATTCTCTTACTGTGTGTGCTTGTCCCAAGCTGTGCACTTAATATTGTTCATTTGGAAAGATAGTACATTTGTTTATACCAGAACTTCTGATGGGTGATCTTGAGTGTTCTGCATATGTGCGTGTTTATGCTCTTGTGTCATGGAGAAACTGTTTTTTTTCTTCTGCTTTTGAGTGACAGGCAGATTGAGCTGACATGTGTGGTTGCCAGATGTGGAGAAATCTATACAAAAGCTGGCTGTACTCTCTATCCATACTTACACCTCCGTAGCATTTCACATTTTGAATTATGTTTGTGATTCGAATAAATTACAAGTAGAGGTTGGGGCTTAAAAAGGTTTTATTTCTAATCAATAATTCCTTTCTCGATTAGTCAACCAATCAAATAATTATTATTAGATTGAACACACAGATTTTATAAATACATTTTAACTAAATAAACATTGAAATGTGGTGTCAGAAGGATTATAGTTCTAGAAAAATACGTTTTTGAACATGTTTTTAGAGTCTATTGGTCTATTGTGTGTGTGTGTGTGTGTTTTTTTATCATCATCCGGTGATGATTAGTAAATTAATTGTTGCAGGTGTGCATAGCCTACCTTTCAGATGCAAAAGTTAGTCTGTGAGTTTGTTCTTCCAAAATTCTATGACACTCATGGTGATGGATTTCAGACAATTTGAATCACTATAAGGTTAATTAAAACATAAGTTGGCACGGTGACCCAATGGTTAACGCTTTCGCCTTATAGCAAGAAAATTCTGGTTTCCACTTTCCAAGTTTGCTTGTTCTCCTTGTGTCTGCGTAGGCTTCCTCCAGATTTTGTGGTTTTCCCAACCACTAAAAACATGTGCAATAAACTCCTCTCTCATCAATCTCAGCAAGACTTTCTGATGAAACAAAAGTCAATAAATAGGTCAACCTAGCCTAGCATCGTGCAGTTTTTAAATTGTTATTTTTAGAAGATTTTTATTTGGCAGACATAAAATTACAGGAATAAACGTGTATCACTGGATCTGTGGAATGGGGACTGACGGAAATGGTGTCTTCTCAACCGGAATAAAGATTACTCAATGATGTCCGTTCAAATCCAACTTTGACGTCAAATGAGAAGGGAAAGCAACTATAACAAGGCTAAAAACTGGATAGGAAAAAAAATAGATCTCTTAATTTTTGAAGCAATGTGACGATGCGATTTTTCTTTTGCTTAACTTTGACACTTCTTTCCCACCATACTACATTTTGAAAGCAGGATTTTTAGATTTAATGATACTTTTGAATCCCTGTAGCATTGGTATGTGCTGGGCCATTGTCTGCTGTGTATACCGGAGAATGTGCACTTGTGCTGGCTGTACATGTTTGTATATATAGCCTGTGGCAGCTGCTGGCCGCACCTGTGTTTGGCCCTGCCTTAGGCCTGTTGTCACACATAGTTTCAGTCCGATGTGTAGAAGTCAGGTCAGAAGCACGCCCAGATTTACCCACACTCATCCCTTTTGAACAACGCATTCTTAACACCATTTCTAATTTCAACGCAATTGTCATCTGTGTTTTTACGATCATTTGTCTGAACATAGCCATCCATCCAAATTCTTTCTTCCACATGATTGCGATGAAGCCACTCTATATTTTACGTTTCATTAGGTTACATGTTATGAAGTCCGTGCATGCGTGAAACAGCGACCCGGTGCACTGTTCTGTCACTTCCCATTCATTATCGGACTAATTCAATTTCCGTTGTACTGCAGATAGTTACAGTCCATAACTTTAAGATATGATCACTGCAGTAATAACCTGTAATTAGCTTCATGTTGGAAAAGGAGAAAAATGAACTCAAAGGCTAATGTTAGCCTCAGTCCTACTTTATCTCACAGTGTGACACTGCCACAAAAGGGAGAAATAGTCCACACATTTTTGTAATTACTTAAAATAGTGTCTTATATTAAAACAGCTGCTAAAAATATCATTTAATCTGATTTTGATATTAAGAATAATACTTTCACTATTTTCAATACCATTTAGACACATTTTTTATTAAGACTATTTCAGTTTAGAGCTATTGTATATAGTATGTTTTAATCGAATAAATATTTAATTACTTTGATACGTGTAAATGACAACACAACTGTCCTAAAAATGTATTAGATTAAGCTAAGGTACACTTTAAGTGTAAGCTTTATTTGTGTAGCGCTTTTCACAGAGTCACAAAGCCCTTCACTGTGAGACTGCAACCTCCTCCCCAGTCAGTGATAAACTGCCCTAGGGCAGTTCAGCAGAGGCGATTCACCTAAACACCTGGCGCCTCAACCTCCGACCACGCCTGTTCCCTAACCTGCATGTTATTGGTTGGTGGGGAAACTGGAGTGCCCAGAAGAAACTACCCAGACACGGGGAGGAACATGCAAACTCCACACAGAAAGGCCCAGGCTGACTCCCGGGAGCCTGCAACCTTCTTGCTGTGAGACAAGAGTGCTTCTACTTTTGACCCATCCTACACTGCCACTGGGACATCTTCTCAGAAACAGAGTGCCACGGTGCAGTGATCAGAGTCCCACCTCCAGATCTTGTTATCTTGATCAACATTTCTGTTGCTAAAGAATTTTCCTTTTTTAGTAGATATGGGGAAACTGGAGTGCCTGTAGGAAACCCATCCATGTTTAGAAATATGCCTGACTTGGGCTCCATGGACGTCGAACTTGCAAGCTTCTTGTGTGAGGCAGAGTGCTAGCCGACTAATCTCAAAAATGAAGCCTGCTCGTGCGTAACATTTTTATTTTTCTTACATATATTTGCTTTTGTTTTTTCTTTCTAAAGCAAAAGCAAAATGTGTTTGTTGCAGGTGGTGTTTGTTTTGGGGCTCACCTGTTTGGACACAATGGAGGGGCTGACTTCACACAAGTTTTCAGAAGAGGTCTTTTCTGAATAATTGCTCAAAAAAGTTTGAATTTTTTGGAGTATTTTTAACAGTTTTTAGTGTTGATTATCTGTTTTGACAACACTCACTTCTCTCTCACTACTAACAGGAGACAGTTTTGCTTGGGTGAATAGAAATAGAACATTGCTTGTGAATCAGAATCGAGTTAGTTGTCATTAGATTAGCACAAATGTCCACAATGCCTCAGAAGTGACGGTTGTCTGTGCATGTGATGTTCCTGCGATAACATTTTCCACAGCTCATTCCTGCTCTTCTCTCTGCGTCATCACGTTCCCATTTCTCCATCGGAATTATTCATTTTTCCATTGCTCCGAGTCAGAGCGCTCCGGAGAGAATGTATGTGTTAGTAATTTTAAAAGTTAGCTCTCGAGGGGGGTTAGCGGTGTCATATCCCACAATGCAACAGTGAATTCCTTTAACATGTGGTGCGTCAGGAAAGGGCTGGTTGACCTCTGCCTCTCCACGAGCCCCTTGGGAACGGCTTTGCTCTGTTGCTCCAGAAATCGTGGATCGCTGCTCAAACCGTTTCTCTGCCTGTGACTGGAATTGTAATCACCTCATTGTGCTTCTCCTCTCCCAGCTCAACTCTGCTCTTTGGACCTCGCTAACATTTGCTCTTTTTTTTTTCACCATTTCTTTTATTCGAGCTGCTTTCTTGCTTTCTTTGGGCCTTATTTGCTGTTCTGGACCGATGCAGCACACGTAACCCATTATGTGAGGTAGAAAAGAGAGGAAGAAAGGCTGAAGGTGAAATGTGTTGCTATGGCATTATCCAGGAAAATAAAAGTCCTGGTAACTTAGCCAATATTTGCGAAAAGAAAAATAGAACTTAGATTTTGTTTATTGCAACCAATTTTAAAAGAAACAACATAAAATGGACACAGATTTAGCCCACATACTGTATTTGGAGCCAGAATAAAAATAAATATATTTCTATTAATTTTATTGTCAATAAAATCATCTGTTTCCTCAGAAAGTTCACACTTCACTGTGATCTAAGGTAATGTTTATTAAGAACAATTTACAATTACATTAAGCACAATGGCAGAGATGCTTGTACCAGATTCTAGCTTACAGCTAATTTCCATCTGTAGTCCTGGGGAGGGGAGGGGGGGGGGGGGGGCACATTTGACATGTTTGTAGTTGTAGGAGGAAACCTACGCAGACACGGGAGAACATGCAAACTCCACATAGAAAGGCCCGGGCAGCGAACCCAGGACCTTCTTGCTATGAGGCCAGAGCGCTAACCGCTGCGCAACCGTGTCTCCCAATGTTAAAGTTGGAGTAACAAACTTTTTTTTGTTGTAATTTGGCAAATTTTGTGTTTTCTTGTAAACGTGTATAAAAAAGCAGAACTTTGTGAAAAAGGATAAAACACTGAGTCCAATCTGAATTGAATAATAAAGAATTTTGGTTCTCATCAGGAGCTGAATGCTGCACTCTGATTGGCTGTGCTTAGGTGGTCCTCTCCAGTGTCACTTTGTTGTTTGTAAAAAGACGTTTATTGACCATAATTGCAACCAAAAATGAATACACGTCAAGGATTTAGGAGAGGCAGTTGTCAGATTCAAAACCTAAATTGTGTTTGCAGTGTGAGAATCAGCTACTCCTACTTTGGCAATGGCTGACCAACAGGAGCATATTATGTGGAAAATAATCTTTAACCTTCTGAGCTCATAATTTTGGTCTATTTTGTCATATTGCTCAATCCAAATGTAAAATACATTTTGCATCAGTACAGATATACTGTATTCTACAGTATCAATTCATGTGAGAATTTGTGTAAGCGTGCTTGTTATTGTTATTAGCATATGCTAGCTGCCCTGGGAATCGACTCAACTTGTACTTGCTTCTGAAAGATGTTGATCGCTCTTCTAAACTGAACGTGATAATTGTGAAGAACAAAATGCATTAGTTACAAGTGAGCAGAACACATAATTGATGTGAAAAGTTGTAAATGTTTTTTGTTAAAACAATACAGATTAAGAATGCAGCTGGTTTGTGATTTGCAGTCTTCTCTGCATCAGATTTGCCTTTTTGAACATACACAAAGTAAAAAAAAAAAAAGTATAAACTTATTGGACACTAAAAGTAAATTTGTGAGATTAATTACACAGAACAAGTTTTGGAACTTGAATTTCATGGTACCCTGTATACAGCTAAAAAAAAGTCCATATCAGACCATTTCAGCATGGCTTAACAAACACACAAACAGCACAGAATAACTTCAAACAATAAAAGAGATTTGTGACATGACTGTAACCTCGATGTGGTCATCTTTGGCAGCAGTCCGTTTTCCACAGGTGCAGCCGTCGGGGAGCGGGGTTGCCTAATTAGCAGGCGGGGCTTGATCAGAGGAGCTCCAGTGAGAGCTTTAAAGGTCCCCTGGATGTCAGCGAGGCCTGGGGGGCGTGTGAGGGCCACAGAAGGGCCTGTGGGTCACCAGTATCCCGCCTGCTTCTTTGTGCCACTCAAAGAGGCTGTGTTTTGGGCTGTGAGCAGTGGTGGGGCATTGGCCGGGGTAAAGCGTTCACGGGGTGGATGTGATGGGACAGTGGGAAGTAGACAGCTGCACAGGGGTGAATAGGGGGGCCCTTTGTGTCCGACCGACAAAAATCTGTGACCAATTATCTGTGTCTGTCTCACAAGAGAAATTCTTCTACACTTGGGTTTGAGGGAGAGAAAGCAACAAGCAGAGCTGCTATCTGCATTTGTAAAGACAGAAAAGTAGTGCTGCCAGGCCTATGCATTTGTAAAACGGGATGAAAAAGTAATGCAGTTATAGGCCTATTGTAAAGTGTAATGAAAGAGTAGTGCAGGTTTAGGCCTATGCACTTAACAGCTGAAAAAGTAGTGCCGTTATAGGTCTATGAAAACTATAAAAAAATTGTTGTGCATTATTATTGAATTGTTAATGTACAGACAAGGTAATGTTTTTTCTCGGTTTGATAGTTGTTTGCGAGTTTAGACTATAGCCCAGGTCACCGAAAGGCGGACTCCGGTCCGGATCCGGACCCAAGCGCCGCCCGTCCGGACCGAGCCGCGTAGCCCTCTGCCCAACACTCGCAGAAAGGCTGGAGAATGTAGACGTGATTCTGTAAAGAAGCGCTGTGCAGACTGAGCGCATCTATGGAGGCGCGCGCACATCGCCGCTGTGACTCGTCTTTCTCACTCTTGGCACAGCGCCAGAGCCAGAAATACGCGGTTCACATCGGTGCGGTGCAGTCTGGTCTGCAAAGTGTATTTAAAGAACGCGGTTGTGTGTCGCGTAATGTACGAGGTACAACATCGCCGCTGTGACTCGTTCTTCTCCCATTTGGCTCAGCGCCAAAGACAGAAACGCGGTTGTGACGATGCAGTGCCGGCTCTGGGTCTGCAGGTTCATTGTATTTAGAGAACGCGTTTGTGTGTGCGTGTAATGGACACGTTCAGAGCGCTGTTTGTCTGATTCTCCATTCGTAAAGTTGGAGAGGGTTATCGCGTGTGTCCTGTCGCCAATCAGCCAATCACATGGCTTCATTCAGTGACTGCTTTGACCAGTGAAATACAGAGAGAGAAAGACGTGGGACAGAACAGGGTCGAGTCAGAACAGACAGACTCAGTGATCAGCTCTGATCAATGTAAAAACACTGTTCTCCATCAAGATTTATCCATCAAATACATTTTTAAAAGGGAAGTAGCCTAGAATAACTCATTATAAATAAAGCTTTTATTGTAAAATAGAATTATGTGGGATAATGTGAAAATATAAATATGTTTGTAATTGTTTTTAATTATAAAGTCAAATTTAAAAATGTCTTAAAAGAAACTTCGCCGTGAAGTTCCGGACCTTGGCTTGGAAATTTTTCCCCCAACTGGACCTCGATGAAATCTTATTGGTGACCCCTGGACTATAGTATATATACATTTATATATATTTTTCTTAAAGATTTTTTAATGGATGAATTGATATGAAGAGTTTGCTTTAACCTCCTGTTATGTTCATTTTTCAGGAACATCAATGGTGTTCCGGGTCAATTTGACCCGATGCATTTTTAATTATTCAAATGATATCCAAAACCAAAAAATGCTTACAAGCATTGTTAATATTTTAATACTAAGTCAATTATAAACTTACAATCAATATTTAGAGCAATGCTGTTCCCTACCTGTGACATGTAATGATTATGTGTTACATTTACACATTTACAGTATGTGTTATTTTTTTTTACACATGTTGTGCTACCAAAACGGCTAAAGCTAACAAGCTAAAACAAAGGAACATGAGACAGCAGTTTTCACATTTTTTACATTTAATTTAGTTTTAAAATGACAAAGAAACAGTGAATGAGCTGAATCTGATAAACATCCTACTGTTATTAGTCCTTAAACAGTGAGTCTGAAGCTGCAGCTCAGTCTCATGTCGTCTGTGTCAAACTCCTAGTAAATAGGCCATTTCCACCATGAGCTGTGCTGGACCTGAACAGGAGAGAAAACATTTTATTAGTAAATCTGTATAACACAGAACTTTAATAATAATACAAAAGAATGAAGCTGTACCTCCTGTTCTTTGGTCTGAGCTCAGTAAAAGTTCTACAGCTGCTGTCGAAAGAAAAACACAAATATTACTTAACATCAGAAACAAAACATCAGTAAACATTATCATCATGCAGATCTGAATGTGAGAGATTTAAAACTCTGTACCTGAATTTGAGAGACTTGATGAGTTTTCTCTTTTCACAACAAACCTGCAATTTTGATCAAACCACAAACTTCAGAACAATCACATGGCAGAACAATTGCTAAAACAGACACAAACAGTTACTTGCATTTTTTAAATAAATCTTTAAATATTCTTTGGACTGTCTGTGTTTTCCTGTGAAAGATATAAAAACAGAACATAGTCATTTACATGAAGAGCTCATCAGCAAGGCAAAATCAGAGCTACATTACAAACAGTCACTTTAGGTTCACATACATGTAGGCTAACTGTTAGCCTAGGTTAGCATGAAGGTAGCACAAGGTTAGCACTCACAAAACTAGTTTCTCCACAAAATCAATCATAAACATGTATAATTTACACTTATAAAACATAATACACTAGTTACTAGTAGTAAAGAAGAGTATTAAAAGTATAAATCAAACTGACCGTGTTGGTAGAGCTCTGAATCCTGCTGCTTCTTCAGTCTCATGGGTTTAACACAAACATGTGTCACTGACAGTTATTCTGTTCAAACTGACAAAAGCTGCTCTCTGATTGGTCAGAAATATTACACATTTTCTGTGCAAAACAAAGTCATAGAAAGTGACACATGTTTCTAGATTAGTCATTTCCAATATGATTTTATGTATTGAATCTGGCATGACTAGCTCAAAAGCTGACTTGATGTCAGTCACACGTCACTGCCATCCTAGTGGGCCCTGGCACTCTCTTTATAATGTTTCTGCAGAAAGTTTTGCCTGACGCATATTTGGGGATGAAGACCACTGTATTTCACCATTTTTTGACATAAATGTCTTGCTTCGAGGAATAGGTACAGCAATCCCCTCATCTGGTTCAAAATCAGAATCATCAGAATCAGAATTTATCTCAAGATAATCTTCATCTTCAGACACACCCTCCTCTATTTCACTGTCATGGTCAATGATGACTTCCAGAGCCTCCTGGACTGTCATCCTTTTGTTTTTGCTGCTCATTTTGTAAAGTCTGCCTGACAGAGCGTAATGTTGGTAGGACTCCATGCAGAGAATCTTTTATATGTTTTGCCTCTCCCCTGCTGAGTGTCCATTGAATGTAGGTGGAGTTTTCTTGCAAGAATATAAATGTTTCTCATCAATAGACATAACACCTGCATGTGTGTATGTGTGTGCGTGTGACTGATGTTGTAGTAGGTGTATGTATGTGTGAGTTTGTGACTGATACTGTGTGTGTGATTGAGGTGAAATATCTCACAGTTACAAAAAAAGAAATAGTCTGGCGTTATGACACCATTTTATCTCCAGTTTGACTTCCGGGTCAAATTGACCCGAACAGTATCTATGCAATATAAATGTGCAGGGGTGGTTGCAAATATGTAAGATTAAAGATTTTTTCATAAGATGTTTATTACACAAAATAAGGCAAGCAGAAGAAGTTTCATACTGAAAAAATACTTAAAAGTATTTTTTCTATCTCTTCAAACTTTGAAACGGGTCAATTTGACCCGTAACATAACAGGAGGGTTAAAACAAATGCTGTACCCAGATACAAATGATATACTTTTTTTTTAGTCATAACTTATTCTGGTGAAGATCTACTTTCTTTAATCGCAGAGAATATTACTGTAAGCTATGACTAAGGTACACTTTACTGTTCCATCTATCACTATCTTATCAGTTTAACACCTTTTCACTTACATGTGAAAAGAGCTGAACTGCAACTTGGTCTGGTTACGTCAACTACTTTTCTCTATTGACACAATTCTGTCATATAAATCATAAACTTGAATTTATGCCTATCAATAGTAAAGCAATAGGATATGAAGGTTAATTTGTCTTTTTATTTCTGAAACTTTTTTTGAACACTGAATTTTTGTTACTGATTTTTTTTAGCATTTGAAAATTTTTTAAACATCGAATCAGGTGAAAAAATTCAGTGTAAAAAATTACAATGCTTAAAAATTCAGTGTATAAAAATACAATGCTTTTAAATTCAGTTTATAAAAATACAATGCCTAAAAATTCATTGTTACAAAATACAGTGTCCTAAAATTGACTGCATTAATATACAATTCTTTAAAATTCAACAAGTTCAAATACAGTTGCTGTGTTTTGAAATTCAGTGTAAAAAAATTCAGTGCAAAAAAATTCAGTGTCTGAAAATTCGCTGCTACGTTTGTGTGTAAATCCAGACCAGAGCAATCGAGCCCCGAGCTCTCCAGAGCAGTTTAGTGGCTATTTTAAACCCTTTGAGACAGAATACAGTACTTTTAAAAGTATATTTACACAGTTCAGGTTATATTATTCATATATTGATCCTTATGAATGTGTAAAATAAAAACTAAAGTCGTTTCTGTTTTGAGTTAATGTGTTTAGTCCACTGAGAGCTAATGTAGTCTTCAGACATGTCTACAGTTCTTCGCTTGGCAGAGTGTTTATGCCCTGTAAACTGTTCTTTGGCCCCATGCAGATATCTGTCTGTAAGTATTGTACTGCTGGAAGGTGCTATCTTTGTCTGTATAGTCATTGTAGTAACTTTAAGATGTTCTGTATGTGGAAATCGCCATGAAATATAAGACGCTAATAGCGCTAGCATGTCTATGAGATTTGACATGTAGATTAGCATAAAGCTAACCCAAACGTTTTTTTAGGAGGTCTAGTTCATTTTCAATCATTCCTGTGCATTTGTTACATATTTCAGGCTACTATTCATTGTTTTATCCTGCTATTCACACTGTAAGTTCAAATGAATATGTAAACATAATTGTAATATGCATCTATATTTTTTAAATGTTATAGTTTTGCAAAAATGTAAACTTCCAAAAGAGCAAGAGGCTTCGCTGGGTGTTTAATGGAGGATCTTTTCGCATCTGTAAAGCTAGTTCCTAAACACTAATGGAGGCAGAATCATGTTGTTTCATCTCATATGCAAAGTAACACAAGGAATTACATGTCTGTGTGAGTGTGGTGGTCAACTCTCACTGTTCTATTAAGCTAAACTGTAAATATCAATTGGATGTCAGTGAGAGGAGGAGAAGAAGGAGAGGAGGAGAAGGCTTCTGGAGTCTGAGAACAGCCAGGCAGCCTCAGCTCAAACAGACTCACGGTGAAAGGACAGATCTGTCTTTGTACAAAGTCTCGTTTATTAAACTTATCAGTCCATTCACTGTATTTTATGTTTCAGCACAGATATTGAGATGATGACTGGACGTGTGTCTTCTGCTGCTCCACTGACCCTCACATTCTGTGGAGCTGTAACAGCACAACAGGTGAGATTAATGTGTGAATTTGATCACTTCATACTTCCACTGTGTCGACCTGTGGAGACTGTAGGAGCTGGGCCAGCAAATCAGTTTACTTAGTTGTGTCAAGTTTGTGCAAAACCAATAAATTCAGTTAGAACAATTTACAGTATATAAAGCAAACTACTGAAAGGGTCTGAGACGTAAAACATGTCGACACACATAAGCATGGCAGCATCTTGGTTAAACAAAACATTTGGTACAAAAGGGCAAGCCATTGTTTTAGTACCGATAGAGCTGTGTAGAAGCTTTAGTCCACAAAACTTCTGAACTTTTGAGTTGTTCTTCCAGGTCTAAGTATGTTTTATTATTTAGTACATAAATTGGCATTTGACCCAAATTCTTATAATACTGTACTTTTTAATACAAAGACTATGCTTTTCCACAAATATTGAGACCTTTTAAATCTATTTACATCTTAGACATAAATTGACTGACTGTCTGATGATGATGCCAGTGCCTTATGCTCTACGCACCAGCCAATGTGCATTTACATTTTATTTACTATAAGAACAGGCCTAGACTGAAAACTGGTAACATAATTCTTGACTCTGTTACGTCCAATAAAAAGATAAGTTGGATCATATGTTTTACGTCTCAGACCCTTTCAGTAGTTTGCTTTATATACTGTAAATTGTTCTAACTGAATTTATTGGTTTTGCACAAACTTGACACAACTAAAGTAAACTGATTTGCTGGCCCAGCTCCTACAGTCTCCACAGGTCGACACAGTGGAAGTATGAAGTGATCAAATTCACACATTAATCTCACCTGTTGTGCTGTTACAGCTCCACAGAATGTCAGTGGAGCAGCAGAAGACACACGTCCAGTCATCATCTCAATATCTGTGCTGAAACATAAAATACAGTGAATGGGCTGATAAGTTTAATAAACGAGACTTTGTACAAAGACAGATCTGTCCTTTCACCGTGAGTCTGTTTGAGCTGAGGCTGCCTGGCTGTTCTCAGACTCCAGAAGCCTTCTCCTCCTCTCCTTCTTCTCCTCCTCTCACTGACATCCAGTTGATATTTACAGTTTAGCTTAATAGAACAATGAGAGTTGACCACCACACTCACACAGACATGTAATTCCTTGTGTTACTTTGCATATGAGATGAAACAACAGTTTTCTGCCTTCATTAGTGTTTAGGAACTAGCTTTACAAATTAGGCTCGGGAACGTGACATCATGCAGCTGTAGAATGTTCAGTTGGTCCCATGTTAAACCAATGGAGATTTTAAATTGTTAAATACAGAAAATCGCGTTAATTAAATTATATTTTGACACTATATATTGATAGATAAACTTACCAGTACTGACCCAGTAGTTTATTGGGCTGCTCCACGGCTGTTTTGTTTACTTTTTTTAATCGTTTTGTCTAATGTATTCCTATGGAAGTTCTGCTCAACTATCAACAAACATGGCGGATTTGCCATGATTTCCATGGTAACCACAGACGTTTCCCCGAGCCTAATACAAACTGATCCTCCATTAAACACCCAGCGAAGCCTCTTGCTCTTTTGGAAGTTTACATTTTGCAAAACTATAACATTTAAAAAATATAGATGCATATTACAATTATATTTACATATTCATTTGAACTTACAGTGTGAATAGAAGGATAAAACAATGAATAGTAGCCTGAAATATGTAACAAATGCACAGGAATGATTGAAAATGAACTAGACCTCCTAAAAAAACGTTTGCGTTAGCTTTATGCTAATCTACATGGCAAATCTCATAGACATGCTAGCGCTATTAGCGTCTTATATTTCATGGCGATTTCCACATACAGAACATCTTAAAGTTACTACAATGACTATACAGACAAAGATAGCACCTTCCAGCAGTACAATACTTACAGACAGATATCTGCATGGGCAGATATCTGTTTACAGGGCATAAACACTCTGCCAAGTGAAGAACTGTAGACATGTCTGAAGACTACATTAGCTCTCAGTGGACTAATCACATTAACTCAAAACAGAAACGACTTTAGTTTTTATTTACACATTCATAAGGATCAATATATGAATAATATAACCTGAACTGTGTAAATATACTTTTAAAAGTACTGTATTCTGTCTCAAAGGGTTTAAAATAGCCACTAAACTGCTCTGGAGAGCTCGGGCTCGATTGCTCTGGTCTGGATTTACACACAAACGTAGCAGCGAATTTTCAGACACTGAATTTTTTTGCACTGAATTTTTTTACACTGAATTTCAAAACACAGCAACTGTATTTGAACTTGTTGAATTTTAAAGAATTGTATATCAATGCAGTCAATTTTAGGACACTGTATTTTGTAACAATGAATTTTTAGGCATTGTATTTTTATAAACTGAATTTAAAAGCATTGTATTTTTATACACTGAATTTTTAAGCATTGTAATTTTTTACACTGAATTTTTTCACCTGATTCGATGTTTAAAAAATTTTCAAATGCTAAAAAAAACAGTTACAAAAATTCAGTGTTCAAAAAAAGTTTCAGAAATAAAAAGACAAATTAACCTTCATAGATTTCTTTATAGATACGCAGGTGGAAAACCATCAATCAGAAAAACTGCTTAGGGCCTTTAAAAATGCTTCATAGGCACAGTACATTTCCAAGCATGTCTTAGTCTGAATACTTAGTTTGTTAAAGCGAATTAACTTATTTGTGTCTAATTTTAGAACAGGAAAATAACAATTTGCTCCCCGATTGCAGAATGAGACTGTCCCGAGACTCACCCCACTTTCCTCCTGGTGCGGTTTGTTTCCCGCTATGTGAAAAGTGAGTCCCGTTGAGAGAAAGTGCTTGTGAGGAGGAGAGTCAGGTCTGAGGACGGCCTATGGGACATGTGTTAAACATTATAGGGCTAATTACAGTTTTAAAAGAGCTGTGTTTACCACTGAGGTAAAAAAAAAAACGAGTATTTTATTGTCTCCACACAAATTATTCATCCTTGACAAGCTCAATTGACATTATCATAATTACCAATGTAATCGCTCCGCTTGCTATTTTACCATTGGGTCAGTTCAAGGAGGAAGTGGCCAGGGCTTAAGTGCTCCTCTCTGTCCATTTATCACCCACAGGATGCAGGATACAGCACGCTCGTCTTCATAATGGGACAGTTAGAAAGATCAACAGGTACTCGGTGCGATGCTATTCATCACATGGTGTTGGCACGCTCTCTAAATGTGTAAAATAAGTATTAGTAATTAGTTTCTCATTGGTGGTAAAAATAGTAAAAGTAGAATCTACCACAAACACTTTATACACACTTATTGCTATTTTCAGAAGCTTGAACGAATACTAACAGCACACCTTATCAAACATTCTAAATAGATGTTGAATGCACACAGCGATCTCATTAGCTCAGCTGCTTGTGCTGGACTGAAACAAATTGTTCTTAACAATACGGAAAGAACACTTTAAAAGCTACCAAGTCTTAAACAATGGATTATGTTTTAAATCTTTGTAACTCATCTGTTACTCTCACTCACAAAGAACTAGTTTTTACGTTTTTTGTTCTCTTTGGTGTGTTCTAGGCAACTGGGAACTGGGATATTTCCCACTTCCAACTTGTAAAAAGGCGCTGGAACGCCACTCGAACTGGTAAATACCACTTGTGAACTGGGACCTGGTCGAGGAAGTCCCACTTCACATACGAGCTCAACAATCACCACAATAAAGTTATTTGGAGGGTTTAACTGAGACAAAAACTATGTAAACATTAGTTACAAGTCATGTACTGTTTCTTTTGTTTAGCCTAAGGTTAGCATTAGCCATAATGTTTCTATCTATGTAAAACTTTGACTTTGGCAAGAAGAAGAATCATGTTTCTTAGCCTGGAATTGAGTTTGAAAATTAGGCATAAAAAAATCCTTACAGATCTGTAGCATCCATCTCTACGTGTTGAGACAGCAAAAGAATTAACCCAATTCGTTACTTTAGCTGTTTAGCACTTGGGCTTTTTGAACTGGAAAAGAGCATGTAGTATTTGCAGGAGGAGTGAACTCTGGCCCGGGCGGCTGTGTTATTGCATAGGTATAGAATAACTCCCATCGAGGCTGACCCCAATGCCACCTCTCTGGGACAATCCCACACGGTTGCCAATAGCGATGACTCCAGTTGATCTTCACCTGTCAAAGCAAAGGCTCCTCACTAAAGACTTGCAGCTTGAGCAGAGGAAAGCAAAACATAAGAGACAGAACAAACATGCAGAGACAATGTGACCTGTTGTTATCAAAAGATTTCTTGGATAAGCAGGACATTTAACATTGGCACAAAATAACAAAACTTTGTCTCTTTTGTTTGTAATTAACTAACCATCTGAGTTTGGAATCATCAGTATTTTTAAACTGAACAAATAGTAGATCAGGTGTGGAATAACCACACTTGATAACATTTTATGCTGAAAATGACGTCAGTAATTTTTTTTTCTTACCTTAATTTAATAAAAAAGTCATGCTAAGATTTGAACCTTTTTCAAGACCACTGGCAGGAGGAGCAAGTTTACATGTTTTAGTGGTAGGGAAACTGAAAACCCGGAGGAAACCTACCAGACACAGGGAGAACATACAAACTACACTTCGAGAGGCCTGTATAGGACCTTCCTGCCAGGTCAGAGCAACAACCTCTCCTTACTATTTCTTAAAGACACCAAATCGTGCCAATGAAATATGAAATGAGAACACGACAATATTGAGGATTTTATGTAGGAGCAGGGATGGCAGTACACATTTTCAAAACTACACACACTTACACTTTTTTTTTTTTTTTTCCAGAATTATAAAAATCATGAAAAAAAAAACTGTTGAATGTCAGTTATCAGTTCAGACATGCATGTTTAAAACTTATTAATGTGCAGAATCTTAATTCTTTGCCTGGAAAATCCTGGCAACCGTGTTCTTCTTTAGAATTTCAGTGGGCGTGATTAATTAATTAGCTAATCAGGAAGTGCATTGTCTCCCTTATGAAAACCAACAAGGCTGCATAAATAGCACAGAAAACTGAAAAACAGCGGATTTCTGAAGAATCAATTAGCAAATGTGTCTAAATGACAGAAGGCCAGTCACCTCCCTTCTTTCATGAGCGTCACAAAAAATAAACTAACCTGATTACACAGTACGTTGTGGAGTTGATCTGAGACGCAGGCGGGGGGAGTGGTGACCAGACCCAGTCTTCGCAATGTGCTGAACGTGGGCTCTGGATCCCAGGCAACTTAATTCTAAGGGTATTAAATGTATTTATGTACATTTTTCTCAAAACAATTCAATTATGGAAACACACCCCGCATTAACAGTGCCTCAGTAAAACTTTCCTCAAGGCCCTGTGAAACTTTTTCCTACAAAGAAAAACCAAAGTCAATACAAAAATGTGCCCCTATGTGACTCCGGCTGAGGTTCTTTGGGTGAAAGATACACGTCAAGTCGTAATCAATCAATCGACAAGCAACAGGAGGCTACCATTGTTTTGCATTTCTGCCGGTTGTTTCTTCCTGGATTTTTCTTCCCTGACAGGAGGTGCCGCGAGCAGACACACAGTTGAAAAGACGTTTGCATTCTTTCAGCGAGCCTGCTCTGTCCCCTTTTGCTTTTCTTAACACTAGAAGAAGTTGACTCAGCCGCCAACACAAAGCGCAAGAAATCATTTCAACTGGAGGGTGATTTGTTGTAGTTAGTCACTGTTACCTGCATGAAAAAGTACTCAAAGTTACAGTAAGACTTTATCTGTGCACTTTCTTTATTTAAAGTTCATTACCTCTACACAAGAACCAACAAGAACTATTTTTTTTTATTTTTTAATTCACAAAAACCTTTGAAAATACAGTCACAGTTGCAAAAAAGTTTAGTGGGAGTTTTGGTTGTATTTTGTGTAGAAGTAGCTGTAGCTGTAGCTAACTTTCTGCCCCCCCCCCTCTCTCTTTCCTCCCTCTCTCTCTCTTTCACTCTCTTTCTCTACCCTCCTCTCTCTTTCTCTCTCTCTATCACCCTCTCTTTCTTCCTCTCTCTCTCTCTCTACCCCTTTCTCTTTCTCTCCTTCTGTCTCTATCTTTCTATTCTCGTTCTATCTCTCTCTTTCTCTCTCTCTCCCTCTCTCTCTCTTTCGCTCTCTTTCTCTCCCTCTGTCTCTATCTCTTTCTATCTCTCTCTCCCTCACTCTCTTTCTCTCCCTTTCTCTATCTCTCTTTTTCTCCCTCTCTCTATACCTCCCTTTCTCTTTCTTTCTCTCCTCTCCCTCTCTCTTTTTCGCTCTCTCTCTCTACCCCCCTCTCGCTTTCTCTCCTTCTCTCTCTCTCCCTCTCTCTACCCTACTCTCTTTCTCTCTCCCTCTGTCTCTATCTCTATCCCTTCTTCTTCCTCTCTCTTTCTCTCTCCTATCCCCCTTCTTTTCTCCTCTCTTTCTCTCTACCCCCTCTCTTTCTATCTCTATCTCTCTCCCTCTCTTTCTCTCTCTGTATCCCCCCTCTCTTTCTCTCTTCTCTCTCTCTACATCCTTCTCTCTCTCTCTCTCTGTAGCTAATCTAGCGAGAAAGAGAGCTATTCTAATTTTCCCCATTTTAAAACTTTGACAATGCAGTATGTGTACTCATGCTAATGGAAAAGTCCAATTTACAACTGTTGTGGTATTTGGTCTCTTCATGTCTTAACTTTTGAATATGTCCAGTGCACAATATTTACCTTGTTTACCTCTGTTTGAATATGAAGAGTACATCTGTCCTGTGAGGATCCGAAGGGTGCCCAAAGTCACTTGTTGGTATTAGATTAGTGTCTGTGGTCACATTTTGTTATCATAAGGTCGGAGCAGCATTAGCATGTGGCTTTTTATTGGGCTCTCACAATCGGCCGTGTCATGTGGTTTGTGTCAGAGTCAAGAACAATGAAAACTCTCTGTGTTTATAGAGGAGCGCTTCTCAGGAAACGGGATTGAAGTCGTCAAACTCAAAGAGAAAAGGTCCTTGTAAAAAGTGCCAAGTGCGGAGCAGAGGTGGAGACTACCTTCTTTTACTGATGTGTTTTTAATGAAAATCTACAGTATTGAGCTGTGAGTGTTTTATACGCCACTTAATGGGTTGTAGAAGTAGCAATAGTAACGTAAAGAAGTTGTAAGGTTGGACTGCTTTATTTAGGAAAAAATAATAATCGCAATCATTTAAATCCTGAATGAAATCTTACAGAACAGATAATAAAGAAAGAAAAGAAGAGAAGAGGATGTATCGCAGAAAGACTCTGAGCTTCTTTTCCATCAAGGAATTCTTCTTCTTCTTCTTCTTCTTCTTCTTCTTCTTCTACTTCTTCTTCTTTCTTCTTCTTCTTCTTCTTCTTCCTTCTTCTTCTTCTTCTTCTTCTTCTTCTTCTTCTTTTCTTCTTCTTCTTCCTTCTTCCTTCCTTCTCTTCTTCCTCTTCTTCTTCTTCTTCTTCTTCTCTTCTACTTCTTCTTCTTCTTCTTCTTCTTCTTCTTCTTCTTCTTCTTCTTCTTCTTCTTCTTCTTCTTCTTCTTCTTCTTCTTCTTCTTCTTCTTCTTCTTCTTCTTCTTCTTCTTCTTCTTCCTCCTTCCTTCTCCTCTCCTTCTCTCCTCTTCCTCCTCCTCCTCCTCCTCCTACTTCTACTTCTACTTCTACTTCTACTTCTTCTCTTGCATATCCTGCTTCTTCCTCCTCCTCCCCCTCCTCCTCCTCTTCTTCTTCTACTTCTTCTCCTGCATCTCCTGCTTCTTCCTCCTCCTCCCCTCCTCCTCTTCTTCTTTTTTGTCTTTTTCTCCTGCTTTTTCTTCTCCTGCTTCTGCTTCTTCACCTCCTCCCCCTCCTCCTCCTCCTCCTCCTTCTTCTTTTATTCTTCTTCTGCTGCTGCTTCTTCTTCCCCTGCTTCTTCTCCTCCTCCTGTTCATCCTTCTTCTTCTTTTGCTCCTCCTCTTCCTCTCTCTCCTTCACCTTCTTTTTGTGCTCATATTACTTTCTGTCTATGTCCTCCAGGACTGTCTTTCACTAATTCCTTTGGCCCTCTTACAATTAAAAGACAAATGTGAGCACATCTCCTTCCCTGCGAGTTCTGTTTGTCTTGTATCGGGTTAAGCAAATAACCTCTTTACCCCATGTTGGTTAAGGGCCGGGGGGGGCAGAGGTGTACTTTAGCGACCCTATGGAGCCCATGCATTCATCTACTGTGGCATTGTTACAGTAGAAAGTTACGACAATAGACCCACAGGCTTAAGAGACTGTTGTAACAATGAGCTGTGCGAATCTTGTCTTTCTTGTGCAGGCCGTGGGGGCGTGATGCTGTGGAAATGGATGGCTACCTGTTGTATGCAGTCATTATGCATGCAGCCAGCCCAGCAGAGCCTTGAGGGGGAGGACGGAGAGGAGAGGAGCGGGAGGAGGGGGAGACTTGGCGCTGGAGCCCAAACCCACATCTGGTACATGTTGTGTAGACTTTTACTTTTTTCCTTAAAAGTGCAGATGGTTGAGAATCGCAGTAAAAAAGTGGCTCTACAAAAATAATAAAACCAGGGTCCTATGGGGAATTGTGACTTTCTCTTATGGGGCAACTGCTGCTGGAGATTGTGTTCATGTTTTTGTAAAGGCAGCACAA
This sequence comes from Mugilogobius chulae, assembly GCA_038363315.1. Classification (NCBI taxonomy): domain Eukaryota; kingdom Metazoa; phylum Chordata; class Actinopteri; order Gobiiformes; family Gobiidae; genus Mugilogobius; species Mugilogobius chulae. The sequence continues at coordinate 32,258,950 of CM076412.1, read as the reverse complement.
CATTAGGGCTGCTTCTAATGGTTTGTCGACTAGTCAGTGATTATTAAAACTTTTACGGTATGCGTATGTTGAGGCTTTATATTACATGACTCTTATTGCAGCCCTTCACAAAAAGAATTCTCAGTAAGTGAACAGTATGATTATTGGTCCAAATCTTGCTTTAAGTGATCCTATTTTTGGCAAGTAAACTTATCATTAGGGATGTCACGATATCAAATTGTATTAGTACGATTATTGTGTGACAAATATTCACGATTACGCTTGTAACGACCAAGTAGCAAAAACTATTTTACTTTGCTTCTAATATTTTCACGATTATTATTCATTTGTTCTTACGATTGTATTAGGGATTGAATAATCATGATTTTCGATTAACCTAATAATCTTGACATCCCTACTTATCACTTGACACAAGGAAACTCTACATTGCAATCACTTTCTAGAATGTGATGATGTCTAAGTTCTAATGGGGGCAAAGCCACATTTTCCAAATAAGAATACTGGTCTTTGCATGAAATATTAGTTTTTCTATTAGAGACTGAACTTTTTGTATTACAACAAAAATCGTGTTAAATTATTTGTTTTAGTCGCCCTCCGTTTGTATTAAATATTATTGACCTCTATAACAGAAAGTGTTGTTGTGACATAAACCTTTATTGCTGCTTAACTCCGATGCAATGACCATAAAATATAACTCAATATAATATTATTCAAATAAGGCCTAAATAAATGTATTTGACAACCTGCATTTAAGACACAGGAAAGAATCCTGGACATTCTAGAACAATTTGATCTTTTGACCTATTGTCTTGGGCTCACAGATCCTTGAAGCACTCACACATTACTTTTTATCAATTGAAATTGAGGTCTTTCTTTAACGTTCAGTGTTATAAAGAGAACATAAGTGGCAAAAGTTATGTGGGCAAAATTTGATGCAAGAGCCACTGCATTCATCTATTAAAGTGAACTACATTTGTTAAGAATTGTGGTTTCTAATGAGCTGCTTCTGTATTATCTTCCATGGATTCATCTGTATGGATCTGTTCTGCCTGCAGATTAGCTGGTGTAAGCTGCACTCGCTCAGGCAAACTTGCATGACTCCACACCTACAGTGTTTGTGTCAGTATATCAGATCCACTTTAAACAACCGCCCCATTGGAACATAACATTTGCTGTGTTGTAAGCAGCACCTAAATCTTCAAAACAAATGTATACAATTACAACAACAGGCTGGACCAGCAGGTGATGTCTGTGGCCCAACACTGCTGACATTGGCCCTGCTCGAGTGCCTGTTTTCCAGAGTAAACTTGTTCATAACTCTCTCACGTCCCAGGTCAGCCATGTTGCGTCTCCCATGTGTTAGGCTACATCACATGGTTCGGTTCTAGCTGTGCCCACTCTGTGTTGACTCACCAAACTGCACTTCGCCAGCTATTCATACCTTCCTCCAACTCTCATTTTATTTTCCCCCCAAATCACTTACCGAGCCAGCAGCCCAGATGGGGAATTCACGGCTCGACCAAAACTAAATATAGCCTTCTACTGACTCCCACTGGTGAGAATTACATAGTCTAATATTTACCTAATGTCTGCTTTATTTACAATGAACAAGGTAATTCTGAATATTGCATTTTGTAGCAAACTCTGCATCCTTTTGGCTTTGACTGTACAGTTACGGCATAGGAACTAGTACATTAAATGGTTGTGTTGCATAGAATAGAGCAATGTTTTTCAAATTGTAGTACGTGTACCACTGGTGGTATACTGGGCCTTCTGTAGTTGGAATATTTATGCAATTTAGAGGTAAATCTATGAAAACATATCCATTTGGTTTAGTTCTTTTTAGATTATGCTGAAGCTTAAAAGTGATCAAATCTGGGCTTAGATCTGGAGGTACTGGGTAGGACATGGACTTACGTAAAAGGTTTGAAAACATTTGATGATTTGTATGAACCACAGGTGTTCACAATTGTTATATGAGTTTGTATGTTCTCACAAGCCATGACTTGTGGGGACATGAGCCTGTTAACTCACAGACATGAGGGACCTAAACCTTGTGGGGGCAGGCGGAATACTTCTAATGAGCTGGAAACAGCCAGAAGATGGTCACATGACTTTTAAGTGTGAGTGCATGCAAACCTAGTGGACACACTGAGGTACTGCAGTCCTCATAAGACACCCTGTTCTTGAAGTGTGTATCACCAGGCCCCCACATGGCATCGCTTGGTAATGCAGTATGATTATGTTTTAAATACTCATAATGATAATTTTGATCACATGCATTGAGTTAGAGTTAACCCAAGCACTAAGTAGATAAATACTAAATAAGAATTCATTTTCTGTGGTTTGGAAAAAAGGTTTGCCATCATCTGGTGAGTGTGTGTGGTACTTCATGATTTGTATGTCCCCATAAATCTCCAAAAGCATGAAAAACTCAAAAGAAGAAGAAAAAAAAAAAAAAGTTTTGGTTCAGTTTTTTTTTCTGGGCTTCTATGTTAAGAAAAAAAATTGAGACTGGTTTTGGTGACATCATTTCTTTCAGAAAAGTAAGGTCCCCATATGGGACCGTTGTGCTTAAGGTCCCCATTTAACCTGTCTTACAAGTAGGTCTGTGTGTGCTCTTAAAGGAAAACTAATCTCCAAATCTCCAACCTCAAACACATTTCAAACAGAGCTGGCTCCTGGAAAAGCATTAGGATCAGGTGAAAGAAGGGGCTTGGAGTGGAGAGGAGCAGTATGGTTGGTTTGACAGCAGGTGTTTGTGATCAGCACAGAGTTTTATGTGGGCAATCCACACTGATGTTACAATGTTTCTACTGTAGAAATGACTTTGGTTTTTGCAGTGAGGCCTAAAGCTCTTGGATTGTTTTCGGAAAGGAAAAAGAATAGAAAGAAAATTACATTTTGCCCACCCATCTCCAGTGTAAGCTCTTCTATGGGCCTCATTTTCATCATCGTGTGCTAAATTGTGCATAATAACTGAAAAAAACAAAACAAAAAAGCTATCTGCACCAACTCAAATTTAGCATTTATGTGAGTCACAAATGTTGGTTGTGTCAGGTGTTTGCTCCCCTTAACCTGATGCACATGAGGAAAACCTTGACAAATGAGGACCTTTGTTGCTTACTACTGCGATTTACAGCTGTACTCAGTAGTTACATTCACAGTTAGGACATTTCTAAATCCTTACTGTATTTTGAGCTGTTTAAGTCATATATATTTCAAAGATACTCCAGTCTGTTTTTACCTGAGCGGCTCTCCTCTCTCATCTCCAGACCAACAGACCCTCCACTGGGATCACTGCAGCTGAAGGCCGACATGATGCGACTGATGCAGACAGCAGGTTTGTACGGAGGCCCCACGGGAACAATCGGAGGAGCTGTGAGTGGGCAGTAGAGGCTAAATCTGGGCTCGGGCCCCAAACTGAGGTCCCTGTCTGGAACACAATCTGCCGGCCATCTGCAGACGCTCCAGTTCTGTTTGATATTCAAACAAACACCTGTCAGAAGTCCATGTCTCATCTGCGCTTTGGAAATTGGCGAAATCTTGAACTTGTGTCGCACTAGAAACTAGAGGGAAGAGGGGCAAATGTGGCTTTTTATTCCAACCATCTGTGCAGGAGTTAAATATAGATTTTAATGGAAGGCTCTGAGGACTAGCTCTATTTTCCACCAAAGTGTCAAAGAATAATAGATCATTGATGGCGCTCTGTCCACAAAGGTGTTTGCACAGTAAATGATTTCAGGTTTAATTTGTTTTTGTCCTAACACGTGTTGGCACAGCTGACTGGACTGGGGCTGCCGCTGACAAGACGCCAAGAGCTGCCACTTTCCATAGAGCCTAAGAGGAAATAAGGATGCTCCAACTCATTTTTATGCTGTGGCGAAAACGTAAAAACTGAACAGCATTTTCTCAAAGTATGTGGGACTGGATCAAAGCACTTGCATAGACTGCAGTGTCCAGAATCCTGTATACTGTACTCTATGGCATATTACTCCTATTGTCTCCTCTTTGTGTTGGCTTTCAGTTTTCTGTCTGACACAGTTGCTGCAGCCTTACTCTCGAGTGCTTGTTCACTGTTCAGGCCTGTATTTTCATTGATGGCCTCTAAACTATGGAACAGACCTCCAGCACTTTGGTCACATGATTGTTTTAAAGTTGCTCCATGAACACATTTAATATTGCCATTTTTGTTTTAAAATAAGTTTTGCACAACTGGTTAAAAAAACTCCCACTTTTCACTCCAAACGTGTCATTGTTGTTACAAAGTTAAATGCACTGAACTTAATTTGTAATGTGTTAAAACGTGAAAAGCAAAACTATTTGTTTAATCTAATACTTTCTAAGATTATTCACCACTCATCAGGTTTTAGAGGCCAGAGCTTTGTTTGCTGTCAGAGTAAAACTAACAACAACTAGCAAGCTAAAAGCATACTTTCAGTAAAGAAAAAAAAAAGTAATTAGATGCAGATGGTGCTGCAGTGCTTATTTTGTTCCAGATAAATGACTTTACCTTGTCTGAAACAAAAGTAAACAATCTAAATGCAGATTAATTTAGCAATGACTGAAACAGAGCTGTACCTACACCACATTTTGAAAACCACTCAACTGAAGTCTCTTTGTCCCTCCCTCTTGGCTCCCTGCTGTTTTAACCAGAGCCTTTCTTCTCAGTCACTCTGCATTGTATTGCATACAGTATACTGGAAACACTGGGACCCCGTTTGGCAGCGCTCCAGCCTCCACATCTGCCTTACTGCTGTTCCTCTCTCTCTCTTTGCTCATTCTTTCTCCGCCGCCCTCTCTACGTCCTGGTCCAGTCGTCAGGGCCATCTCCGGGCCAGCACATGTGAGCTGCGGTGATAGACTGGTGCAGAGATCTCCAGTGTGAGTGACTAATGACGCAGACTCATCTCTGAGGGCATGGACCAATACATTTATCCAGTGCCATTCATCACACTGCTGTCGGCCACTGCAGACGCCTGACGGAGAGCACACGCTGAACTTTAAGTGAGGCTGACACCAAGAAAAATCACTTTCAATGGAAATGTGAAGTTGAAAGTAATATATGCATCTGTGCTTGAATTTTTGGATAAGAGCTGAAAGGATCAAAAGTTTGTGTTCTTAATTACAACACAATAGCTACATGAAGACTGGTTCTGGCCACACAAATCTGTCATCTTTGAATTAGCTTTGCCTTTGGCAGAAAGCGTCTCCATGCTAAGATCCTGGCTTGCATGGTCTGTTACGTGATGTCACCCAAACATACCAGATGTTTTCCTAATAAATAAAATCTACTGTTTCTTCAGAAGGCTGATCTCAGCAATTCAGTAAAATACATTTAGTAATGTAGTGTTGTGAGACGTGGATAAAGACTAAACAAGAAACTAGATGGTTATGCTACTTCCCTGTGGATCTGCACCACATTAATATATATTTGTGTGTGTTTGGATCGAGTCAAATGCAATAAAAAACATTTATATTTGATATACTATATTTATTTGGAAATCACTGTTACCACATGCTCTTGTTTTTGTTGGTTCAGCAAATCAAATGATCAAGCCAGCATTTGGTGTTAAATTATACATTTTTGTTTTCTATCTGACAATCGATCATTTTCAAAGTTACAAATTGGATACATTTGGATTGTTGTGGGAGCTGATAATATGATATTGAAAAAAGTGGCTAATTTAAATTACTGTGTGCTCTAGTACACATCTCACTCATATAATCCCATGCAAATAGAGATGCCTAGTCACTGATATAGCTGTCTCATTTTTTCTTGCTGCAGTGAGTTATGCACAGTATCTTTGTGGAAGCTTGTACTTCTGAGGGTTCACTTTGGATGGGTAGTTCACTTAAAACTTTTCTGTCCAGTTTGCTTAAGGCTTTTGCTTTTGTTAATGATGTTGTGTTGATGTACATGCTGCAGGTCAAATCTATTACAATAGTTCAGCATTATATACAAACATGTATACATTTTCAAGGCCATTTACGCTCCCCTAGACAGAACTGGTTTCCATTTGAAGGCTGTCTAACCTCTTGTGTTGAATAGTCTTAATGGTATTTTCTCACCTCGACACTCTTCTGTGTGTCATCTCAGTGCTCCTCCTTTGTCTGTGGGGATAACCTTGAGAAAGTTGCTTACACGTTTAAATACATCATAAAAGCCAATCGCACATAAAGCCACATCTTTTATTCATAGAAAAAGTCTATTCAAGTTTGTCAGTGAGCTGAAAAATGTGATGGGCAGGTACAGTGCGTTCCATCGCTCTCTCGACAGTGTACATTTCAGAGCCTTGGTAAGTTGGAGGAATAATGAAGCAGAAAGTAGAAGAGTTTAGGCCAGTGCACACACAGCAGAAGCAAAAGACAGTTTAGCCTAGCTAAGATTTGCCTTGGTTTGTCATATTTAAGACCTGTTTTTGTCCAGGTTTTACGCTGGTTATTGTGCTAGCCGTAGTTCTTTGACTCCCTGGGCAAGATTTTATACCAAGCCTATATGAACACCAGTTGTGTATCCTTTTGGCCAAAAATGGATTTGAAAAAGCAGGTTTTTAATTAGATTTCTTTGTTGCACTAAATAGATAATAAAATGGAAAAACGTGGTTAGTGTAGCTCTATTTTTTTCCCCATTACGGCATAAAATTTATTTAGAGCTGTTCTGAATGTCATAAAGTATGGCTTTAACTTTCAGCTTTAAAGGTTTTATAAAGAACAAAAATGTTTGTTGTCCATCTTGGTCAAAAGTTGTATAGATTTGTAACAGTCTTGTACTTATGATAAACAGAAATAGAATCATAGTTTAGGTCTGCAGTTTATGAGACCAGTAAAACGTTTGCCAATAGAGAACAAGGTACCTCATTATCTATTGGCCTGTTAACCTGTCAATCAAATCCATTGGACCAGTTAGCAGCGAAGGACATGGCACTAGGTAGGGGAACACGTGCATGCTGAATTCGTCTTTTCTTAGAAAATCTTCCATATAACCTTTAATGATATTTTAAATTAGTAAATTAGTTAGCGGTACTTTCAATAACTGATATTTATGATTATCAGTTCACTTGTTGCGCCCTAGTTTGGTTTCCCCCTGGTTTCTACTCTGTCTTGTTTACTGTATAGTGTTTAGTTACTGTACTTGTACTTTCCACGTATATCTGCAAACCTAGGCAAAAAGAAACACAATCAAGCGGAGAGTGTCCGATATGGGGCACAGACCAGACAGCTCTGAGTTTTGTGTATAGATGTCCTGACTAGTGGGGGGTAGAGAGACGGGCAGCGAAAGGTAAAAAGAAACAAGGAACTGACAATTAGAGAACAACTAATCAGCCAGTGTGTAGCCAAGCGCATCCCTCCACACTGGTGCCAGCGCTTGCACTGTGCTTGAACCTGCGCTGAATGCCAACGGCAGATAATTATAAACCCGCGGGGCAGGCCTCTTGTGTGCAGAGGGAGGGATGGAGCCCCCGCCAGCTCTGAACTCCTGACCTCCTTCACACACCGAGCGTCTGTTGTGGGCTTCAGGAGGTGCAAGATGGGTCACAGAGAGGAGCGAGAGCTGGGCGTACGAGGGTGGGGGCACATAGCAGGGGGGAGAAAGAGAGAGAGAGAGATGGGGGAGGGGCTTAAAACAGTGTCACGGTGTTGGCATTTTATCATCGGCCAATCGGGAGGCAGGAGGAGCCACTTGACAAATCTCAGTGAAAGCCACCACCAGAGCCTTTGTTATGACGTGGTTATCTCTGCTTTATCAGCTCCCACAGGTGGGGAAATGAAGGTGCTGAGACCTATTGTGTACGAAGAAATGCTTTTGTCTCAGGCTGATCTTCTCTTAAAGTTTCCTAAACTCAGCATTGCACTGCATATGCTTTGCTATCCCAATGTAGTTGGTACATAGTTTTGAAGTATTTATGCTGCAAAAAATGAAGAAACAATCAAATGTTCTTACACGTCTGTCTTAAAGCCTCCTTGAATCTGGAAGTAATGTCAATTTTGCGCTGCTTGGTTGCCATTTCCACTTATACAACTTTCAAAATTCAATGCAGATAGACATTTACTGTAAATTTACCTTTTATTTTTTTAAGAGGGAAGGTCCTATAAACATTGTCTTCTATTCTTTCATGACATAGTTCATTTATCTATTGTTTTTAGGATGTGTGGGTCAGATATTTTGATCCTAATGGGGTTTTGCTTGGTTTTATGACAGTTGATTATAGACAAAAGTAAATATAATACCAGTTTCATATCAGATGCCCATCCTCATCGAACATTTCAGAACTTGTATGCTGTTTTTTGTGTGTGGTGGCATTCCTTTTGCACCTGTCCATGAAATCTTCGCTTTGCTCTTTCATATTTCCATTACTATGTAGAGCTCTTTGAGGAAAATGATATAACACTCACGTCTGGGCCACTCTGACCTACTAAAACACACAGGTAAAGAAATTACTGGCACCGGCAAGGAGGAAAAATCCCAGAGTGATCTTGTCTCTGAAGTCAGAAGTGTCTGCAGACCACCTCAGCTCATCTGGCACCACACTCTCATCATGAAGATCTCTCTCGCTTTGCACTTCGCCAATTTCCCATGATTGAACGTAATGGGGACCAGATAGCCTCCTCCTCTGCTCTCTCGCTGGGCTCTTTGATCACTCCTGACCTGGCTGCGGCTCAACTCTGACACACTGGCAACCGTTCCTTGAGTGGTTTGTGATTGCTGGCAGACAGACGGCAGAGATATATAGAGCATCGGCGTGCAAGTCTCTCAATCCCCCCGTCCAACATTACAAGTTCATTTCACGGGATAGAGTTGAGAAACACTGTGCCTACGTTTGTTATTTATGTTTACGTGCGTTACATGAGTGATTGTCTGGAGAGAATAGAACAAGATGTGAGCAAAGATTCCCAAATTCGATTCAGGAGATTTGTAAATCCAGTGCAAATTACTCCTGCCCGTTCCTTCTCAGGCCGCCATACTTCTCTTTGAAAGTGGTCTTCTGAGCCAATCATTCCCAGATGCTGAATATTACATGTAATGACTTCCATTTGCCGGCTCCTTTACTCTTGCTGCTGAGGTGACACGCTGTCTCCCTCTGACATGTCCTCACAATGGACAATTACCCAGTGCTCATCAATCACTGCTGCAAAGATCTCTGACAAGGCAAATCTGGCACAAATCATCCTCTTTGATAACCCGGGAAGGTCCGCCGGCCGAGCGCGTTTTGTTCAGGAGAGTTGGGGATTCTCTCGCCTTACACTGGCTGTATCTTCACAGACTTTTTTTTTTAGTGCTGACATTTGTGTAAACACATCTGGTCAGTCAGTTCTCTGTGTTTTTGACATTCAAAACATGGGTACCAAAAGAGTGGCAGTTGTTCATGACTAGAACAAACACAAAAATAAACGGCATTGACAGTGTGTAGAGCTTGCAACATATCCAACCTGTATTGCAGTAAACTACCTACTATGGGGCAAAATAGCAATCTGAGTTGAGATTTTAAGACTCAGCAGTTTTTGCCTCAAGTGCCTTTTAAACTACTTCTTACACTTGAAGTAGGACTGTGCAATTAATCAAATTTACATTCCAATCATGATAATTGCTGTAGTTGATTACAAAATTGTTATTAACCATAGTTTCTAATTTTGTTCATAGCACTCATATATTTTCTTGAGTTGGAAAAGTATGTCTCAGAGTACATGTACAGCAGTCTATTTCTATGTCACCTAATTCATTTTGTGAGGTTCAAATGGTCTGCGCTTTCTCAAAGAAGCAAAACCAAGACCTACTAACAGAGATGGTAAGTAACCAAGTATTTTACTCAAGTGCTGTACTTAAGTGGTTTATAATCTGGTGACTTTTTACATTTACGAAATGTCAGTTACATTTATAAATCCACAGACAGTTTTTTTCTTCTTAAAGGCGATGCAGATCTGCTTTGATGATTTATATTGACACTTTTCCAGTTAAGTAATTTAAAAATCCACAAAACTCTAATTTTTAACAATTCTCCATTTGACACATGATTTAAAAATGTTTATTGCATGTGTCTCCCTGTAAAGAACATTTTATACGACGACAACACCAATTTAGTGATTTTACTTTTTAGTAAGTAAATGAGTTCTGGACTAGAGTCATTTTTCAGACTAGTAGTTTCAATGACCAATGGTACTTTCTGGATCCTGAACTCTTCCTTGCAAAATGTACTAATAGTATCCCATTTACATCTAATAATAGAGCATTTTAGCTTGTTTTTAGCCTGTGCTAGCTCCTATTAGCATACCTGGCACGGCTCAACTCGTGCTGGCTTCTAAAACTTGTGAAAAGCACTTTGAAATTCATCTTGAGGAATAATTATGAAGTTCAAAATCCATTTGGTAAGTGAGCAAAAATATGCAAACTGATGTTTGTTTATATCTTAACTCTAAAAGATTAAGCGCAATGCATTTAAAGTGACACTGTGTAACTTTCTGGAAGTGGAAAGTTGCCAAATTGTGAAAAAATAATATATTTAAAGGACACATATTATGCATTTTTTGTGTTGTTTTTTTTCCTTCAAACTTGCTCCTAGGCACCTCCACTTTGGAATCTCATGCACCAGAACTAATAAAAAAGTCTAGTAAAGTCACACAAGGGTTGTGTGTGTTTTCTACATCAGACATTGAGTTAGAGCTCTATTTACTCACTCCAAAGACAATTACAGAGGTTATGTAATCAATAGGAGTGTCAAATGAGTGCATTAAATGAGATGAAATAATTACAGACATATTAATCGAGTTAATTTTTTAATCGCATTAATCTATTTTGAAATCTTTAACTTCATTGTTTCCATAAGCGAGTTGCAAAGTGGACGTAAGGGTTGTTCAACTTGACTTGAAGAAAGTCTGGACATGACCTTTGACCTTTTATGTTCAAAAACTCCATGACGAGAAGATAGCAACAAAGTCTTCATTTTTTGCAAAATACTAAAATTTCCCATCTGCAACAATAATGTAAATAATTCATTTGGATAAAAACAAAACAAAAACTCTTGAGTGTTTTTCTCAACAATGTTTAGGTGAGAATTAAAATAGATTAATTAATTACAGATCATAATTAATTAATTTCTCAATTTTTTTCATCTCTTGACAGCACTTGAAATCAAACCAATCTTGCCTGATATGCTAATCCTGCAGAAATGCTCAAAACAAATCTGGATAATTTATGGATTAAACATTCAGAACAATGTTTTTGGGAGAACATAAGATATCAGCAGCATTTTTGGTGAGGAAGCAACTTTACAATAAGATTAAAAACTCAAAAAAGTTGATTTTGCATAATATGTGTCCTTTAAAAGAACAGTTTTTTTTTTAAATTAGCAAGCGGATGCCTTCCTTTTAGTCATTAAGGAGTCTTATTTAAAGCTGTGTAAGCCTGCTCAAAGTAAGTTACATTACATTACAACGACAAATACAAAAACATGTTCTTATTTAAATATTTATTTTTGAAAAAATAAAAAATAAATAAACAATGTGGAAGATGTACAGAAAACAATGATACATTAGTTGTCAAAGCTAGGTTAGATTTAGACATTACGTAAGTCAGAGAATCTATTCGTGAATTTTCAATACACCTGTAAGCTAATAAGTAGGTAGTTTACATTGTTCTTTTCACTTAATCCTACTATTTTTTCTCTCTGAAAGTTTTCTTGGTCAGTGATTTAAAAGTAACACTTGCAAATGTTTTATTGATTTTAGGAGAACAGCAGAGGTACCATTTGTCAATAACAGTATTCCTCCCTGCGCTTGTAGACTGGGGCAAGGTCAGGAGTCCAATTAAAGAGCTGAAGCTGTAATTGCGGCTTCACTAAGTTGTACACAATGTTCGGACTCATTATTGGAGAACAGTCAGGGGCTGCAGGCATTTAGAAAACACTGGTTGTTTGTATAGGGGAGCATGTGTACATTTATTCAATTGTTCAGCTGTAGCTATGAATTAGACCAGACAAGATACACTAACCTCAGATATGCTCGGTCACCTCTCTCTCTGCAGCGCTGGAATGTCACTTTGATCATTCATCCTATTTAAAATGGACTGTTTGAAAACCTATATTTCTTTCCTTCCTTTCTTCATATTTGTTTGACTCAAGTAGCCATCTTTTGCCGATATAACAGCTGAACAAAAGTCAAATAACTTTCAAAAAGTATTTTCCAGTTTTGTTGCTGAAGTTCCCGTTGCTTTACTTTCACTCTTTTGTCCAGTCCATCCCAAACTAGCTCAAGGTCTGGAGGCTGTGCTGGCCATTTCATGTTTTCAATCTTACCGCCTTTTTCTTTTTTTTTTCCTGACTTAGTTCCGACGTAACTTTTTAACCTCTTGCTGTTCAGTACTTATATGTATCATTTCAAGCTATGCAACTTAAAATTTAAGGTGTTCTAACACTTTTGACATTCAATCATCAGATTAATCTGCGCTACATTGGTAAATATTTTGCCCAAAGTCTGACCTGGCCTCCTCCCTTGTGTTCTCCCGTTTCTCTGTCTATTCTTCACTTTGGAGGCGCTCTTCCATGGTTGACCTGAGCTTCACCCCTACCTCTGCACCATCCCAACTACAAACACAGACTCATGTCCCGGGACCACACTTTGATCCTGTCGGATTCTGGCCCTGATGACCTGCCTATGCCAGGCTGATCTGGAGTCACATGGACTCTCCAGTTGTGCAGAATAAATGATGATTACACGTATGAAAAAAATAATTTAGTTAGTCCTCTCACCAGCAAGAAGTTTTGACTCCTGGGTGATTCAATTTAATTTATTTTGTATAGCCCAAAATCACAACAACAGTTATCCCAGAGGACTTCACATGATTGTTAATTTCGCAAACAAATTGTCAGACAATCAAGCAATGAAACATTTGGTCAATAACAGATATTGGGATTTTCTGTAGAGTTTGCTTTGTTTGTTTTTTCCGTGTCCTCCTGATGTTCCAGTTTCACAACCATTGAAAAACACATAGTGATGGCTGGCTACCCCAAAATGAATGAAATATTTAAAATTTAAATAAACAGAACAATTTAAATTTTTATTTATGTTTTGATTGCTCTATTAAAAAAAAGAGTACACTTCCTGGGTTATCGAAGGCAAAATATTCTATATTAAACATAAATGAAACACTGCAAATACTGTAGATAGTTTATACATATTTGATGCAAGACAAATTTTTATTGGGTCATTACTTAGCAAGCAAAATATCCTAATAATATCCTTCTCTATTCTCAACCAAACTACCTACAATTCAAGCTGTATTATCAGTACATATTTTCTAATTACACTTTACTTAGAATCTGGTCAGAACTATTTATGTTTCTAGTTCTTCTTCTTTGTTGATGAAACTTGATGTACTTTTCCATGAGAGTCAGAGTACTCCTTTAAGAATGCTGGAACCACTCCAACACGCTCTGATTGCAGCCACGTGCTCCTTCCTCTTTTCTCACGACCCTCACTTGACACAGCCACATCACTGACCCTCAGATCTGTCTCTTTGTCAGGGGAGAAATTATCGTTCATGTGAATCCGATGTTACAGACAGGCCGGTGTGAGCCGCCTCCACACTCAAGCAGAAGCACCTGTCTCCAAATAAATCTCCCATAAAGTGATATATACTGCAGGCCCATCATACACGTCTGGAAATTCTGAAATCCGATTCTGACTCACTCCCACGGCATTCTCCAGCAGGGCACTCATTTCGTTGCTGTTATTCGGGTTAAGTCCTGACGGAGGATTGGAGTCACATGCTTGTGCACCTTCATCCCTGTGAGGTTGTGGAGGATTTTGACCCTTGGATGTGGGGTCAGCGCTGAGGCCCGGACAGCCGTTCACTGGGGCACGTCCTGTCAGCTCAGTGCCCTGCTCAGTGCCTTACTGCAGTATATATTTGGGTATATATCTAGATAGATAGATAGATAGATTTCTCACTGATAGATCTCAATGCATTAAATCAGATGATCTTTTCTGATACACTCTCAGTGACCAAAGAAGCGCCTCAAGGCTCTGTTTTTGGGCCACTCCTTTTTTCAATTTATGCTAATGATATTGGTCAAGACCTTTTTGATACCAATTATCACTTCTATGCTGATGAAATGATTATTTATTGTTTTCCCAAACTCTTGATGATTAACAGTATCGTTACATTGCAGAATGCTTTTATTATTACTCAGCAGACTTTATTAAAATTAGACTTTTATCCAAATAAAATACACCAAACTCGTGCTTTTTACAACGACAAAGAGCAATTCCCAGACTATCCTGCAGTTTGTCACTTTTCATAGTACAAAAATAGTGGTAGTTTAATAATCATTTAAATATTTTGGAATTTAATTGATGATGATCTTTTTTTAAAAAAAAAAAACACATGCAGAACAATTAAGGAAAAAGTTAAAAAGTTATGTTTCTCTTTTAATGCAAGAAAGAGAATTGTTGTAGCAACACTTTTACCCTTTTTGGATTATGGGAATTTATTTGTATCAATACTCCAACCCAAGTTCTGAAATTACTGGACTCTGTTTACCACGCTTCTCTGCGATTCATCACAAACTGTAAAGCTTGGGCACATCACTGTGAACTGTACATGCGTGTTGGCTGGTCAGCACTGGACACTTGCAGGCTAAGTCACTGGTACATGTTTATCTACAAAGGCATTATGCGTCTGCTCCCTCCATATCTTCAGCCTAAAACAGATGGACATTATTCTCTGCGATCTCAAGACTGTTGTTTACTGTTGCTTTCTGTCCCAAGTGTCCTCACAGAGACTGCTAAAGCGGCTTTTCAATACTCTGCGTGCTTAGCATGGAATAACTTACAAAAAGTCCTGAAACTAAAAGAACTGATTTAGAAACTGAATCTATGGTATTGCAGCAAAACTTTTTGTGATATGTTGGAATGTGTGTATCGTAACTGTAACTGTAATGCTGCCAATTTGGCATAGAAAAAAAAGATTATTAATCTCAATGGGACTTTCCTGGTTAAATAGGCTGAAGGTTAAATAAATACATTTTAAAAATACAGGTGAGCAATGTGGTGGTTACAAGTATGAAATTTGAGTACTAATTCCTTAAAGCAGGGGCAGCTACAGTATTGTCACTCTGCAAAACAGCAAGTATTTAAATCTATCCAACTACTTCTTTCCTGCAATGACAGCTTAAGAACATCTTTATACAGACATCAAAGTGAAAGCACAGCCAATCAGAGTGTTGTATCTAGCTCTAGATGATAACTAAAACATTGTAGTATTCCATTTGGACACTGCACAGTGATTTGATTTTGTCACAAAGGGCTGTGTTTCCAATAGTTTTTGGTGTGAAAGATTATTTACTCAACTTTTACTCAAAAATGTCACACCAAATACCTTCTTGGAAATATGACTAGCCAGATTATTTTACAGAATATTGGAATATACGAATCAGTTAAAAAGTAAACTTATTAAAGCTAATTTGCATACATCATTTGTCCCTTGAGACAGCTTCAAAAAGCTGCCTCAGATTTTCATTTGCTTTGCTCAGATGCCCTTCCTCAAACAACACTCCAGTCTGTCAAGTCCAAAAGGTTAAAAGACCAACACAGTAAATTTGGCATTTGAGCTATACGGTTGTTCTGCATACACTTACTTCCTGGATTTTGAGCTTCATCTTTTGACAATTTTTTTATCTGATGTGTGCCACTAATGACTTTCCCTGACTTTATCCCATTGTGCTGGAGCTCAATAGCCACAATGACAAAGTAAAGCGAGAGGAGGATACAGTCTCTGGAGGTCGTAAATTGCAGAGGCAGAGCGAGTTTGTCTGGGGACTTTAGTGGCTGCAGAAGCTCTCTTAAAGACTGGAGTGCTCTCTGCGACTTTAACCCTCTCACCTCTCCTCATTGGCTGCTCTTTTATTCAGAGCTCTGATTTATTGGAGTTCACCACGGAGAAAAACAAGCAAGGGCCCAGCGATCAGACACAGAGGTGATAAACGACTCGGCCTGCTATCTTCATCTGGAGAGAAAGAGAGAGAGAGACCTCCTCTTTCACCGACGAGGGCTCTTTGTGAGGAAGCCAGGGTCAAGTGTGCCCCCACTCCTGCACACCACCAAAGACAGGCCAGGAGACAGACATTGGTCATCAGCCACGTCTCAAATGTGGTGAGAGAAACTAAAGTGCAAAAAAATACAGGTGTTTTGGTGGTCGTCTTAGGATTCACTTTAGTTTGGTTTCTTTTTTCAATAACTTCAAATGAGACTTTCTTTTTCGTATTTTAGAAAGAGTTGAACATACCATGCAATCAACGTGAAACAAATCAGCTCGTTGGTTGTCTGTCTTGAAACTTGACTTTTCTCACCTCAAGTTAAAATACTTTTCTTCTTCGCTTATTAATTCTCCAGATATAATTTATTTTTTTCTCGTGAACTGCCATGTTTGTTTGTATTTGTCTTATTCCACCTCGCCCACTTCTCTTAGCAGCATACTTCTTGTTTAGCTTTGTTAATGTAGCTCCGTTAATGCAGTGTCATTGCACACTTTGTACCTTTACTTGTTTACTTGTGTTACTTGTTTTGAATAAACACAAACAAACTGTTAAATACAAAACTCCCTTACAGATTTCAACAAAGCAAATGATTATAAAAAAAGATTATTAGTATTTCAAAGCTGTAAATGCACGATTAAGCTAGTTCCAGCTACTAACTGTTAGCTTAAAAAACAACAGATAAATAAATGTGTCGTTTTAGGCTTTCTATTGGCAAACCTTTGTGAGATATATTCATACATATCAGTATCGGGATGTTCGCCGAGCCGACATGTGACGTCAAAATGGTGGCAGAATGCTAAATGGTTAGCAGAGCCAAAGCTAGCTCCTATTGTTTTTCCTATTGGGATAACCCTAACCCTATTTGCCCAAATTAAAAGGTAGTGTAGGTTTTTTCTAAACACGGTAGAAGCTCTATGGATTGCTTTATCAAACTTGTTAGCACTCCGAGTCACACAGCAAGTCTGTGTGACTCAGTTCAGTCTTCTTTATTTTGAAAGTCGCTTGTGAATTTTGACGGTTGCGAGTTGCATTTTTTGGGCTTGCTCCTGAGCAGTAATTTTACGTCATATAAGTGTGTGTATATGTGATTTTATTGCATTTTTTTTAAGTTTGATTCACAAAAACATAGACACTAATGAAACCAATATGGACTATTTTTATGTTTAAAGTCTTTATTAATGATCATACTATTTAAAATATGCCAAAATACTTAACCATTGTTTTGCTGTAACGCATAATGTTAATAAATGTATTATTTTAATAACCTTTTATTGAGGGTCTGAAGCATGTTTTGGGCTTTTTTTCAAAGGCTAGGTCGCTTGTTGCTCTCTGAAAGTCTGGCAACCCTGTATTACACCTCCTGCCGCCCGGTAGTCTCTGAAAAAGGGAGTCCCGGGTAGGAGAAAGGAGGACTGCTCCTTCACCCTTTGACATTGTTGTTTTCAGTTCCTGTGACAGTCCATGACCTGTCTGATATAGCTCATTTTATATTTTCTTGTTCTGCTTTGCCCTCGTGAGTCTTCCTGTGGTTTCAGTCTAACATTCCCATATCCGGGGACCGGTAATGCTTCTGAAGATGGTTGGCAGCTAGAGCCAACTCAAAAAAGTTGTCTGAACAAAAGAAATTAGCTATTGCTAGTGAAGACAAGATGAACATCAGTAAAGAGATGTCTTGCTGAAATTTAAACTTGACAAAGTGTCTGGTGGTACTGGGAAATCCAAATACTATCTGAGGTGGTACTTGGTGTCAAAAGTTTGCAAACCACTGACCTAAACCTTACTTCTATTTGTTCAAATACTCAATTATATGGAAATATAACTGCATAACAAAGTTATTGTTGTTAGCTCTTCCAAACAACCCATCTTATAGGTTTGCAAAAGATCAAATATCAGGCACTCATTTAATTAGAAAAAGTAATAAAAGCTTTTATTTCCTAGGGCACATTAAAAACACATCGATGTGTGGCGGCTTCCTCAAACCTTCTTCAGGGTGTGACTGATCTTAGGTTTTGCCCCAGTCCAAACACAGTCCCAATGCAGCAGACCAATCTCTTGCCTTCTCCCTGTACAAAATTCGTTGGAAAGTCATTTTATATCACCTTTTGACTGTGCATTGAACTGTAAAACCACCCCATTGGAGACAAAATAAAGGGAAAGGAGGGGAGAGTGGGGGAGGGGGTAAGGAGAATTATAATTCTTTGCAGGCCTTTGGTATTAACCCAAACACCAGAGCTGTCAGCAGTTCAGAAAGGGAGGTGCGAGGGCCAAACATTCAGTGTTAATTGGCACTTTGTAAGCTCTGAGCCTTCCCTTTGTGACGGGCAAGTGGAAGAGGGAGAGGAGAGGGAGAACGGGCGGGGAATGGTCAGTGGTGTGAGGGAGGGGTGAGAGGGCGAGAGAAGAGAAACACAGAGAAACTGCGCTTGTTCCTGTAGGTTTGTTGGGCCTTGTTGAGGGTGTTTACGGTTCACTTCTTATCCTTTGTTAATTGGGCTTTTTCTCTCCCCCAATGACTAAAGAGGAGAATTCATGTAACCCCCAGCCTGCCACCCAGGACCCTGTGACTCGCCCCACCACCTCACTCTTCTACTAATATGGACAAAATATTAGTTGAGAAAAAAAATACTTAGTAAATGTATATACAGTAGTTACAGAATACAGAATACCCTTATAAAATGTACTTCAGATCAGTGTACTGTATTCTGAAGAATACGTATTATGTTCTTGGCACATATTTTGCAATGTTCCAAGTCAAAATTGTATGTGCAAAACCCAAAATTAACAATTAACAGAATATTTGTGACTAACATTTACACAAAATATAATTTTGATCAGCTTGCCAAAGCCTAATCCTGTCAGATCGCAGAAGCTAATCAGGATTGGGCCTGGGCAGTACTCGGATGGCAGACCGCCGAAGAACCTCAGGTTCTTTTTTACCCCTAAATGCAAAAAATTAACTTTGTCTTTGCAAGTTTATCTACATTGAACAAAAATATAAACATTTTGCTCTTGCTTTTTTATGAGCTGAACTGGAAAATACTTTCAATAAACCTAAACAAAACCTAAAAAATCTGTGTTAGTGGGCAGGGTTAATACAGAGCACAATGACACAGGTATCCCAGGTTTTGATAAGAGTTTATTTGTTTAAGATGCCTTTATATTTAGTTCAGTGTTCAGTTTCTTGCAGTTCATGTAATTAAATGTATACAAGTTTAATTTACCTTTTTGACTTCTGCCAATATGGTTAAGTCTTCTCTCATTTTCCCCACTAACTTAAATTGATGCGTGTGTGTTTTGTCAGCACACAGGATCATTAGAGGCTGGATGTAAGACGTAGACCTCTGTGAATCATCTTCTGTCCACCATGTGTTGGGATGTCCATGATTTTTGAAGAAGACATGTCCCTGTTTTGGGCCAAAGGTAGAAGGTAATACCTCTCTGTCCCCTCTTGTCCTCTACTCGTCCTGGCTGTAAATAATAACAGTGGAGCTAGTGAAAGAACACAGGTGTTGTGCATTGTGCACTGCTCAATGGGCCTGGGTCAAAGGTCGTCAGGCTGTGTCATCCTCCTCACACCCACGCTTTAGATTCACACTGATGCGCCCTTTCAGAGGTTTTCATTGGCTGCGCTCTCTCGCCTCACCCTCTTCCTTTGTTATCATAGCTCCAATGTTTTGTGAAAACTTTGGAAAGGTCAAGCTCAAACTTAGAGGAAGATTAACATTCTTTGACGGTAATCGGCCAGCCTTAATCAATAGTTTTTCTGGACAAAAGCCACAACATACTTAGAGACTCACAGGGAATGTGGTAACTAGTGTATGAGACAAGTAAGTAAAAAAAACAATAACAAATATTATTCCAACTGTCTATACAAATAAATATCAGAGGTAATTATATTATGACAGCCGCCATCTTTCTGTAAAAGTCAAACCTTTTCCTATTTTCAGTTGGACATAGTAATTTGGCAGATTTTTTTTTTTTTTATCTTCATTATACAGTTTAAGAGAATATTTTCGATAACTATATAACTGATGATATATATCCAAGGTTGCCTAAACATGGCATTCCTGGCATTGTTTTTATATATTTGTATTTAATTGTTTTCACTTAACCATTCGTACCGTTTTAGCTTTTGCAGTCAGTGTTAAAGTCATTCAATTGTACACTTTAGAAGTATTTGGCAGTGTAAGTGTATGCACAATTATATGACATACTTCTGAAAATTATATAATCAATTATTTACATTTTTATTGCCATAGCAACAGCAATGATCATTCTGAGAAGAATGGAGCTCAGATTCATTTTTAGTTAAATTCCTTTGAACTTTTGCAGAGGATTGTCCAGTACATCCAGAATATGTCCTTCAGGCCCTAACTGCAACATCAGAAACCTCTGGTGAAATAAAAACTCTGGCATTTCCTCTGAGCAGAGCTTGTTTTCATTTATGCCCAATCAGTGAGCAATCAGAGACTTCACAAAGATCCAAAATGAATCTTGTACTAGAAGAATCTTATATTAGATTGATGTTTGTTTGTGTGAAAGGTCATGAGTCTTGAAGCCTGTCGCTTTACTCCAGTACTCTCTGATTGTTATGTTGTTGTTTTATTTGATTTGCATGCATGGTGCATTCTCACATTAACTACTATTTACACTTGCATTGTGTAACTTCCCATTTGGCTCCATGGAGATGTTATTATTTCTCCTAGAACGTTCTCATTAAACATAAACTTTCAGTATGGGTTTTTATTGTTCAAAAATACTGATAAACATTCTAATACTTCATACAGTGAATTTACTGTAACTTGGTAGTTTCATGGTTGTTTAGAGCCACACTGTGAAACATTCTCTAGAGAAAAACAATATCATTTCGGGAGAAAAAGTGCAAACCCTCCGCTTCGACAGTGCATCTTTAAAGCTCTTTTGACCATGATTTTACATGTAATTGGTGTGGTTTCTTATACTCTTGTTTTTCATTCAATTTAGACTGTAATTAATTCTCATTGTTCTACAGTATGTCCTTTTTTTGGAAAGTATATTAATATTCTGGTTTTGAATCCCTATTCTTTGAATTACAATGCATATTCTACTGCTGCCCTTATATGTAGTGGTTGCAACCTAATATTAACTTTTTCCAATAATTATTCTGTCATGCTATGTGTAACTGGAAACAATGGTTATTGTGGTAAACACAGAGACCATGCAAGAAGCTATTACCACCTATGCTGGCTTTGGAGCTCTGAAATGCTACTCCACTTTTACAACTGCCGCAGGAGAGAATGGCCTTATCAACATCTAAAACAACAGTAGTACATCCGTCGTACATGGACTTGACTGTGATGATGCTCCGCCTGGACCTGAGTGTGATGATGCTCCGCCTGGACCTGAGTGTGATGATGCTCCGCCTGGACCTGAGTGTGATGATGCTCCGCCTGGACCTGAGTGTGATGATGCTCCGCCTGGACCTGAGTGTGATGATGCTCCGCCTGGACTTGAGTGTGATGGTTCACCAGAGTTCATCTGCACCGCCTGGACCTGACTGTGATAGTTCACCAAAGTTCACCTGCTCCGTCTGGACCCGACAGAATGGTTCACAAGAGATCACTGGCGCTTCATGGATCTGAGTGTGAAGATTCACCCGAGTTCACCTGCTCCACCTGCACCTCCGACAGCATCAAATCCTCCTGATAATTCCCTGACCAGGTCTAGCACAAGATCATAGAAATGGTCCCTGAGCTGTTCTGTGGCAGCACACGGCTCCTAAACGAGAATGAAGTTCCCTCCTGTCTTTATCTAACTATTTATGAGCAGACTTCATACTATTGTGTGTTAAATACTGCTGCTTTTCATCAGTCTTTGAGATTCTACTTCCACTGGTTTGGTTTCACATAATAAAAACTACTATTTTACTTGTCATATCCCATCAGTCTGGTAGCATGTAAAGTAGTAGTAGTGGTTGTGTCTGTGGACAAAGATCCTGTTCTCTGCGTTTCTGTTCATGCTGCAGCTGCAGTCTCCATTACCTCCATCTGAGGGACAGGAGAGGACAGAAGCAGTGTCCTTTGTGCTTAAACAGCGGGACGAAGCCAAACCATAAATCGGTGCTTGATGGCTGAACATGTATGGCATGTATGGTTTTTGTAGATAGATGACTTTTTATGGTGTGAAACCTGACATTTGTGCTTTATCAGCTCTCCTCTCTGTGCTGATATAAAACAGAGGCCATGTGCTGTGTTCAAAGAGGTTGCAGACTTATTTTACATGTCATTGCTTTTATGACTGTAGCTCATAGACTAGTAGTCTCAGTCTTTTATCTGTTGATATGGAGATGAGCCAAGACCCTGTGCATCACAAATGTTTAAATGTCTGATTTCTTAGCACATAAATAAATGTCAAGTTCATGACTGAGTTAATATTTGGTCTTGAATAATGTTGGTAATATTGTATTTTGAGTCTTCTACAAGTAATTCAACTTAAAAAAGCAGCACAGCAGCCAGTGTTGTACCTGTTTTGGAGTGGGTGTGTGCTGCTCTGGTGGAGATGGAGATAGTGAGTAGAGTGAGAGGATTTATGAGGCAGCATTAGTAGCACTAATCTGTTGCAGGTGTTTCTGGCTGCTCTCCGGAGCCTCTGCCGCTCTCCTCCCCAGGAGGCCCCTCCATATTTGTGTATACTAGATGGGAAAGACACAGAAGGAACAAGATTTGTTCCTTCAGCATGAGCAGTGCTTCTGCTATCTTCAACTCTCTCAAACCATCAAGTGTGTCAAGATAAGAACAGGAGAACATGTGTTCAAATGACTTGGCCTATCAGTCTCTTTAAGCAGAACTCTGTGCAGGACAACAGCAGGGCCTCAGTCCTCCTCATCAGTGATGCTTCAGTCTGAGAGTATCAAAGTACTTCATCAGCAGGAGAGGACCACACCAGCGTTGCAGCATGAACAAAGCTCAAAGACACAGGAGCAAGATAAACAAAGATACAGAGGGATCCACAAGAAAGCTGTGCTCTGCAGGAAGCCTCCACACAGTCTGCTGTGAGAGCTGGAGAAGGAGCATGATAGATCCAGGGTCTGGAGTGACTCAGGACAAAGAGGGAGTCATCTGTAAAACTGACGACATTTCATTATTTAAACATACAAAAATCACAAGATGGTGTGTGTAAGTGCTAAAGAGTGTAGGTGCCAGCCAGTTCCAGCAAAAGCAGGAGTTTTTGATGAGGTAATGTTCATTCGCTTCTGTTACTCTACTGCTCTACTGCCCCCTTGTGAACACAAACCTCATGCACTTTATGTTGCCATTTAGAAAAATGTAGTGCCAAAGTAACAATTCTGCTCTAAGTCACTCCAGTTTCTCAGACTTCAGACTGCAAGTTCTCTGTTTTAATAAGCTTCAGTCACTTTGAAAATTACAGATCCAAAATTCAAAATCTGTACCAACAGTTGTAAAAATGTTACAGAGAGATATCAGTCTATAATCTTCAGACCAATGATTTGAATTTCACATTAAGCACCCAGCGCCAAGCTAAAAGATTAATAAAATGAGTTCTGTATAGGTAATTTACTTTGTATTTTTTTCTTATGGTTTGTAGTTAAAAAGACTCCGAGTATAATAGTTTGTCAATGAAGGTATCCAGTCTTTGAAAAAGACCATGTAAAATACATCCCAGGGGTAGTAGAGCTCGGCCTGTCTGGTGGCCCCTGTCTGGATGATCCTCAAAGCTGCCTCAGAAGCAGGTGAAGCTGCTATGTTGGTTAGAATGCCCCTAAAAAAGAAATAAAAGGAAACAATTGCAAATAAAACATGCCTAATCCAGTACATATTTCACTGGTAGAGAGCACTAACTTGATTTTGTTCATTGCAGACTCAGTATCAATGAGACCCAGTGAACAAACAGACAGAGACACGTTGCTGTTTGTCATAGCTAGTTCATGCTGAAGGGAGCCGAAGAAGCCATTCAAGGCACTTTTTGTAGCAACATAAGGAGCACTCAAGGGTGTAGAAATTTTTCCTGTGAAAATATGTTGAGATGATAAAGGTTAAAGAAGCACATCAGTATTAGTGCAGAAATACCACCACCAGAATGTGGAGAATTGTTTAATCATTCAATTGGGATCCTGAATGTCACACAAAAATATCTAATAAGTGCAATCCAAGTAGAATCAGAATCATGAATACCTGCCAGAGATGAAACTATCACCAGTGAGCCTTTGTTTTGCTCGAGTGATGGCAGGGCTCTCCAGGCCATCTGAACATAGCTGTAGAAATTGACCTTTGGAAAACACACGTCAGGGTTAGTGTCACTCACACTATATTATCACAACCATATTTCTGCAGTACCTTCATCAGCCACCTGATGTGCTCTATGTCACCCTTCCACATGCTGAAAGGAGTAGACCCAATGTGGTTGAGGACCAAGTAATCCAGTCCTCCCAACTGTTCCAGAGAAAAGTCTACTACTTTATCAGGTTCTGATTCAGTGGCCATATCTGCTGCGATGTAGAGAGCTTTCTGAGCTCCCAAACTTAGACACTTATCAACCACCTAAAAGAGCAATGAAATAGGCTTTGACCTTTATTCACTACATCCGTAACACATTAACCCATGTTAGAGTTACTTTACGTTACTAACCTGCTGTAACATTTTTTCTTTCCTTCCTGTTATTACTATTTGAGCTCCAAATCGAGCATAATGATAAGCCATTTGTTCTCCAATGCCTTTACTTGCCCCGGTGATCAGCACCCTGGCACCTCGAAGGATCTCTAAAAGCAAAACGTACACAGGCAATGAGCTTTAAGGACACATTTGTATTCTGCATAACTAACCTAAATTTGTATTCATGTTCATTGCTTCCTCATCAAAACCACAGTTGTCTTGGAAATACTAGAATTTCCTCTCTGAGCCTCAGAAAACAGTCTTGTGACGTCATAAGTAGATCTATGAGGTCTTCTGCAGCATTTTTAAGTCCATAAATCATCCAGACCAGCATTTTTGCAGCACTATATCGGTCCTCAAGCAGTTTCAAGCATTTTAAATACAAATTTTGACGCAACACTGAACAGTATATATATATCACCTACCTGGGTCAAAGGTTACTGTGCTCCATTTGATGGCTATGAAAGCAACAGATAAACTTACTAAAATTAACTTTGTTAAAGATCTCATTTTCCCTTGTGTAATTCCCAGAGTCACACAACAACAAAAATGTCTTATCACAAATGCCACTGAGGTTAAGGTCAACAATAGCCTTCTCCTCCTTTTTATGCTCACTGGAGGTGGGGTGATTTTACTCTTCAGTCACACTTTGCTTCCTCAGTCAGTCACACATTTCAACATTCAAACAGGTTTTTAAACTAGACGAAGTATCTTGCCCCAGGACAAAACATCTGTCTGCATGTACTGCCTATACAAGCATGCATCAAACTCCTTAACTTGAAAAGAAGTACTTATATTTTCAGTGGTTTATGAAGTGCTAGAGGCCTGAGTGAATACTTGTCAGTTTACTTCCTCAACACTACTGCCCTCTTGTGAAGAAAGACTGCACACTACAGAGTTGTACAACAAAGTATATTCATAAAAATAGATAATACATATTTCTGTGAGCTTGTTTCAATAGACTATGTTTAAATATGAAAACAAAGGACTGTGTTTTATTAAATAGTTGTTTATTATAAGAAGGTATTTTATATTACATTTCACATCCTAGTGTGATGCTTGAAGGCAAAAGGAAAACCAGTTTTTGCATTGATTGCTCTTCACATAAATATTTTTTCAACCGAAAAAGAGCACTATTTCTAGTGTTTCCATAATTTGTCAATACTTTTCTCAATATCTAGGCAATATTCATGTTACTTGCAATTCAGTTACACCCTATAAGCCAAACAAAAATGCTAGAAATAACCACGAGAAACATCCATTTGAAAACGTTTACAGCTGGGGTACCTGTATCAAACAATTATATATTTTATTTCTCATAGATAGCAGAACACAAAAGTCAAGTACTACAGCTTTAATGGGATATTACAGTATAATAACCATACACAGATATACTAAAATACATCATGTCCAGTGTGTAGACTGAGAATCTCACGTAAATGTACCAATTAATCACACCTTATTTTCATGGTATGTAGTTATAAGAGTGTCGGATAATGTAGTTGGTTGCGGCAGGAATCCAGTCTTTAGTAAGAGTGATAATGTATGTACTCCAGGGGTAGTAGAGCTCTGCCTGTCGGTGGCTCCAGTTTGGATGATGTTCAAAGCAGCCTCAGAAGCAGGAGCAGCTGGGACATCAATGACTCCCCTAAGAAGGTTAGAATAATATTTAATATCTTAAGGTGTGTATTTGGAATTGGTTTGATTGTATCCCCTATGTGATTTCCTTTGGAGTCAGTAGATGGAGCTGTAACTCAATTCCTGATGTGGAAAATAAACAATTGTCTTGTGTGATTTTTTTTTTTTTTTTTATCATTTTAAGTTCTGCATGTGTGCTCCAGCTCAATATTAAATAAACTACGGGCAGTTTTAGTGTTGTGATGCAACATGAATAACACTATTTGACAAATAGAAAATGCCAATAGGAGATTTACCTGACTTTCTCCATCGCAGAATCTGTGTCAATGAGACCCAGTGTGCAAATAGACACAGATACGTTGCTGTTATTCATTGCCAGTTCATGCTGAAGAGAGCCAAAGAAACCATTTAAGGCAAACTTTGTGGAGGTGTAAGGGGCAGTAAAGGGACCAGCCATCTTTCCTGTATGGAGGTAATCATATGAAGTATTAGCTATTCTCCCACAAGAATAAACAGTGTTTATCATAAACTAGGTTCAAGTGGTCCATTTACTTTGTTGTTTTTGTTTAAATAAATTAGGAAGTTGAATCTATATTATCATGTTTCTTAGAAATGCACTGCAATTCGTACATATTTTGTTTAAATTAGCAAAACGCTTATTGTAGGCCTACATTACAATGTAATTTCTAGTGCAAGTAATTCAAACCTACCTAAAAGTGAGGAAACTATCACCAGTGAGCCTTTGTTTTGCTCGAGTGATGGCAGGGCTCTCCAGGCCATATGAACATAGCTGTAAAATTGACCTTTGGAAAACACACGTCAGGGTTAGTGTCACTCACACTATATTATCACAACCATATTTCTGCAGTACCTTCATCAGCCACCTGATGTGCTCTATGTCACCCTTCCACATGCTGAAAGGGGAAGGCCCAATGTGGTTGAGGACCAAGTAATCCAGTCCTCCCAACTGTTCCAGAGAAAAGTCTACTACTTTATCAGGTTCTGATTCAGTGGCCATATCTGCTGCGATGTAGAGAGCTTTCTGAGCTCCCAAACTTAGACACTTATCAACCACCTAAAAGCAAATTAAAGCAAGAGCAATGATATAAGCATTACAAAGTACATCTGTAGCAGATTGACCATGTTACAGTTACTTTGTTTGTTTTACTAACCTGCTGTAACACTTTTGCTCTTCTTGCTGTTATTACAATTTGAGCTCCAAACCGAGCATAATGGTAAGCCATTTGTTCTCCAATGCCCGTACTGGCTCCAGTGACCAGCACCCGCGCACCTCGAAGGCTCTCTGAAAAGACATTCGTTTGGTATTAATGTTCATTGTCATAAAAGTCTGTTGACCCTATTTTGTCCCACACACTTTTCTAGGAATTGCACTTCCTGTTTAGCTCTGATAGCTAACATGTTTGTTTGTCTTTTTGTGGGATAATTTCAGTTAAAATAAACCGACTGAATAAATCGACTGAATTCTACAGGCTAGTTGCAGCTAAACAGGATGTGCACTTCCTTGAAAAGTGGGTGGGACAAAATAAGGTCAACTTTGACAGTTACAGAAGTCAGTTGGCTTTCTTCTTTTCAAAAATGCAAATGCTAACATCTTGCCGGCATGTTCATTTCTTGTTTAGTTCATTTCTATGTGGTTTTCACATTTTTGAAAAATTACTATAAAATCAAGCAATGAACAGTGAATTTTTGGTGGTTTTCTCTGTTGGTAAAACTTTAATCAGGAGAATATTTCACCACAGAACCAAAGTGTGTTTATAAAAGCAATGCTAACGCTAAAGTCTGACAATTAAAATAAACAGCTTCTATGCACAGGATGAATTTATGGTGTCTTCCTAAATATAAATAAATCCTGTGTTCCTGTCAAACTTTTTAGCAAAACAATAAACCTAAACATAAGTTTATTTTCTTTCTTCTTATATATATATATATATATATATATTTTTTTTTTTAAACAAATATGTGACTTTACTCTAAGCAGACTTTATCTCCTTAAAACTAAATGTTTAGTTGGAAACTGTTTTTTTTTTTACTCCCATTTATCTTATTTCATAGTGTGGCGACAAATGTTAAAATAATCCAAAGTAGGCCTATGGTATTTCTGTATTGGGATTATTTTCTACCTTCAGAATCTGTTGGTGAAACCATAGTGGACCACGCATGCAGAGCCAATCAGAGTGCTACTTTCAGCTGTCTGTAAGCTTGTTCATGATTGTGGCTTAGCTGTATAATTGACAGGGTGGAGTTGAAAATCAAATAAAGGATTCTGTTTGGATCTTACGAGCCAACTCATGAAATCAGAGATACTTATCTAATTAAGGTAGATCACTTTATATAGATGTTTCCGCTGCAGCTGATCCTGAACAACTTTATTGCTTGTTTAGGACAGTACACACCAGCAGTGTTTTGTTTTGTTGTTTTGCACCAAAGTGCTGCATTTAACTACTGTCATAATTTTGGTAGAAAAGCCAACTTTTTGCCACAAAAAAGTTGGAAACCACATTTTCAAGTCTTGCCCACAGTATTCATTGTTTGTATTAAGAATTGCAGAGGGTCACGTGTGCACCACTATCCACTTATGCAGTTAATCCAGGCCAGTAATAATAATAATAATAATAATAATAATAATAATAATAATAATAATAATAATAATAAATAAAAAAAAATAAGTCTACAAAGGACTACAGAACTGAGGTACACAGTAAAAGGAACTTAGCCTACTGTACTAAGTAGCAGACCTACAGTTATAGCCTATACATTGTTAAGTAGATAAGCACCAAAGTTAAGACTTGACAACTACAAATCTATTCATTACTGTTCACCTACCTGGCTCAAAACTTGGCGTACTCCATTTGACAGCTATAAAAGCAACAGCTATACTCACAATGATGATCTTTGTTAAAGTTCTCATGATACCGTTTTGAGTCCAAGAACCACGAAAGACCAAAACTTGCGTGAATAACTACTGCGATTTATGCCCAGAGAAAGCCCCTCCTTTCACACAGTTTGGGGCGTGGCGGTAGTAACCATAGATCTGTAAAATGTACAATGTGATAATAATAATAAATTATATTTACAATTGCAAATCAAATCTCTAGCCTCAAACAACACTTGAATGGCTAAACAACAAAATTAAAATACAAAAAAAAAATAATAATAATAAAAAAATAATCTGTTGAGGTTTTGAATGTGCAACTTTATTGACCAAACACGATGACAGTTCAGGAGTTAGCTTAATTAAACTAGAAGAATTCATTAGAGAAAATCTAAAACTATAGATGTAGTTCCAGCAACCATGTTCTGAATGTAAATCGACGCGAGACTTAAAAGCTATGGTGGTGAGCATTTTTACTTT
Source organism: Mugilogobius chulae (assembly GCA_038363315.1). Taxonomy (NCBI): domain Eukaryota; kingdom Metazoa; phylum Chordata; class Actinopteri; order Gobiiformes; family Gobiidae; genus Mugilogobius; species Mugilogobius chulae. The sequence goes on along the minus strand of CM076412.1, from coordinate 32,229,260 downwards.
TTTGTATAAAATAGTAACCCTATGCTTTGAAATCCACAAAACGCAAACTGCAATCCTGTATGAGACAGTGACATAGCGATTATAAGAGCGCATCCAGTGGTGGGCATGCTGTATGTCATGTTTGCTGGACAAAAGACAACTATAAAACAATATCAAAATTTGCAAACTGGGTGAAAACACCCCAAATGTTTAGTGAACTCTTAATATAATCATGTTCATTATGTTTTACTGAAATGTATGTATGACACCTGTCATAGGCAGGCACTCTACTCCACGATTATTCACCGATTTACAGTATTTTACAGTCACAAAATGGCCGCTGCAATTGCCACGACAGCCATTTCCAGTGTTGCTCTTGCTTCATATCTACTCACTTTACTGGAAGCTTGTCCTTCAACGCCACCCCACCGCTTCAGTGTTACCCGTCTTCTCTGTGAATTTGGACAAATTATATCTATCAGGAGGGCGATACGTTAAAACGAGACATGGCAGCAAGGATTTTGCCAATAATAAAGTCAGTTTATTTGATTTTATGAATGAAATCCTTTACCTTCAGTCTTGTCACTTGCTAGCTAGCTTGGCTAAGCTAGTTAGCATTATGTTGTAATTTGTTTGCCAGCTAACAGCCATAATATGTGTTCGGAATGCAATTTAGTCAGATTAATAAAAAAAAAGTCAGATTTCAGAAAATTAACAATTTTCAGATTAATGAAAAAATAATCTGAAAATTATATTTTTTTCTTACTAGGCTTGCAACAAAGGCAACCATTGCTGGAGGAGCCGTGTATGTGGTGTATGACTCTGGGCTGCTGGGCAGCAGTGAGCAGGGAGCTGTAGCTCTGGAGAAAGCCAAGGCTGCAATTCCCCCTGCAGTAGACGAGTGGATGAAGTATTTCGGTGTGGAGGTACAGGTTACTAGATACATTTACCCATGCAAATGATAATGGATAACATTAAACGAATATTTGTGTCCACAGGCTCAACTACCCACTGTACCAAAAATAGAGTTTGCTCCCTTGGAGGCATGGAACTCTGGTGTGTAGTAATATATTATCTGTACTACTGTGGTCTCTCACAAGTTTGCAATTTGAGATGCTTGCTTTATAAAGTTCCTGGGGCTGTGTACGGGGAAATTGTGTATTACTAAGATATTTGTCTTTTTTTTTTATATTTTTACAGGCGTAAGATGGACAATTTCAACACTATCAGAAGCTCCAACAAAAGCATCAGATTACACTCATCATGGTGTACAGTACATAAAGGACCTCACTAAGTAAAAAACTTGCGATATACTGTATGTATAACTTTGTACTTGACTCATGCTAAAATTTAACAACTATTGACAGGACAAGGAAAGAAGTTTCAAATGTTGTATATGTATATAATGTATCAATAAATATTATGCAAACTTTAGTTTTTAACTTTTTGTAAAGAAAGAGTTCACATCAAAATATGGAAAAACAAATGTTTTTTTATTACACAAATGATGATCTTACAACATCAGGGTGTTGTGGCATCATGGCTGTAATGTTAACATTAACCTATACATGAGAGTGGCTGAAGGATTACATTGACTCGCTCTAGAAGAACCCATCATTTTCACATTGATGGTGCATGCAGGTTTTTTGCAACAATAACAAATACAAATCCATGGTGTGACGCAAACATCACAAACATTTAAGCAATCAGTCTGTACCTTGTGGTTAATAGCAGTATTGTGACAATTTAAGTAGTTAAACATGTATGCCATTTAATACTAGGTATACAACCACACTTTATAAAATCTTTTGCCTTTTTTATACGTTAGATTGCAACAAGCCAAAACCAGAACTGCCTATTATACAAACTATACAACTTCATCTGCTGCTCTGCTGTTTTAAACATCTAATTTCAAGCAGAGTAATCATTCAATTCACAAATACCTATTGTATAAGAATTGTTTTTAAAACAATGTTAAGAAGCGCATATAGAATTATTTTACAATCTCGAGTTTGATGTGAAATTGCGCTGAACACACAGAATTTGTAGTAGCAACAAATTATAGACAATAACAACACTTGGGTGCAAAACTACAAGCTTCAAGGCACTGACATTAGTTGTTTTCTTGCAATGGTTTAAAGCTACTTTCTTGTATGTGTCCATTTAAATTTGACTTAAGTTGTTTGAATATTAAATAAAGTGCCAGTATACTGAAGTATTACAATCAGATCTTTGAGGGCATTTTATAGCTCTTGAGAATTGTTGGAAAGTGTAACAACAAACTGCCCAAACATAAAAAAGATTTAAAATTAAAGCAGCAATGGTCACAGAAAGTCACTTTCTCAAAGTTTAGAGTAGTGAAAAAAATACTACCAGGCAATAAAAAAAAAAATATTGCACTTTCCTCCTAACGACAAAGCGTGTTAAATTCAACCCTGTAATGGTTTAAAAAAGAGAACATGTGTAATAAAGCATTCTGTTGTATCTAGGTGGTCTTAACCAAGTCATAAACGTGAATATGGTAGTCATCATCATATTTTATGTAGTATACAGAAGGTTTGGCCGGGACCTGGTAGATTACCAGCCCAGTTCTCTTTAAGCCCTTATCGGTGACATATTCAACTTGTTTTCCCACCAGGCTCTCAGTCTCCTCTCCTGGCTTTCTATCCGGGGGCAATAAGTGCTTGTTTTCTAAAAAAAATAAAAAACAAAAACAAAAAAAAGATTAATAAGTTACTAATGTGTTTTAATATTGCATAGCATAAATCACATTTTATAAGCAGAAATCACAGGGTAGATGATATATGTTTCATGCCTTGTAAGTCACTCAAAAAACAAAAAAGATTCTAGAATCCAATTAATTAATAGAATGTCTTTGTAAGATCATGATTCGTACCTGCTTCAGGCAGTATCCTAAGGTCTCCATCAGCATAGTCATCCCACAACTGGTACATATAAAGAACAGGGTCCTTTTCATATGTTATATAATACCAGTGTGTCATTATTGGTGCTCTGGAGAGAACCATGCCTCTCCATTCATTTTTCTCTCCATCTTCCTTCTCAAACAGATGCTCCACAGCCTTTCCCACCAGCTCCTCTGCTCCAGAAGGAATCTTGAGCTTATTATTAACTGTATGGATGTAATAAACGTGTAAAATATTTGTAGTAAATTACAAATATTATGCAAGCATAAAGAAACAGCCATACCAACTTTTTCAGCTAAGACTTGTAGGTTGGACACTCGTTCATCTCTGAACAGCTCGATACCATAAACACAGTCAAATCCGTCATACTTAACCATGTAAAGAGATGGGTTTACACTTAGTCTGTCGAGTACTGTTCCCTTCCATTTGCTTTGGTTTCCCTTCTCACGCCAATTATGTTGAATGCGTAGTCCCAGGATGTTGTTTGGATCTATTGTGTCATTTAGTTCGCCACTACTACGCTTTCTGAAAACAAATCCATGACACTTTAAAAACTTTTTTATTAAGTCCAAGTCTTCTGTTGAATACTCAAGATGCTCATACCTGGCCCTTCTCTTGGACATGCCTCCAGACATTCAAAAACTATCAGAGAAAAAAAAAAAGACACAAAAAAATGATTAATTGCTGCCTTCATTTGATGTGTAAATTATGGTAAAATAAAATAAATAATTAATTATATATGTGTATGTACGTGTGTATGCAAAGTTTTAGTGAAATCATTTAACTGTGCAACTATAATATAATAATTGACTAAAGATTTATTTGCCAGTAGAATGTCTTGCTCATGAGGTGTAGAGGCTTATATGGGACTGACACAAGACAGGCTGGAAAGCACTGTTGTATGTATTCAGTATTTGGAACATGGTAGTGGTTCAATATGAAGTATCCTTATGTTATTAGCCTGTGCATATGTAGCATTAGCAAATGCTTGCACAGAAGTTCAGTTACATTTTTGACTCTCCACAGTCCGGACTGCTTTTACATGGAGTTTGAGTCATGACAAAGCCCACCTGTCACTGAGCGGAGAGCTACACCTGGAGTGAATGGTGTGAAGGCGGTGATCAGCCACAGTCATTTGACCTCAGAGCCTCTTCTTCACTGCAGACAGCCTCTTCTTCACTGCAGACACACGTCAGGAGGCTAGTCTCGCTTTTCTGCGAACGGCTAACATCAGCTATCAAATCTACGCTTTACAATAACATCTAATTATCATTAATTACCTTTAGGCAGACACAGACAAAGCCGTACAGTTAGTCGGAGTGATCATTGTAGTCACAAAAACATGTTATAAAAGCAACCGCATGTCAGAGTCAAATCTCGCAAAATCTCTGTGATTTTGCTATCCGTGAAAAAAAATAAAACACTAGTTCCCAGAATGCAAGTCGTTGCGGTTGCGTAAGGAAATGACACAAAATCTCTCGCAAAGAACAGTGGGAAATGCAGTCCCAATGTTTCGGCATTTTGATTGCGGCAGTACGTCAGGTTGGCGCCACCTTGTGCTTTTCAACCGTCTGCAACCAACCGGCTGATACTTACAAACGTAACTTAAGTCCTTTTTTAGCAAGATTATCGCACTATTTTTAACAATAACAATGACAACTAAGACTAAATGAACATGGGAGTAGTGTGTATGGATCTTTAATGTGTCAGAAAAATCTGTTTTCAACCACTTTATTCGTAGCACAATTTACAAAAATTGTTCCGAGTTCGAGAAGCTAGGTCATTCATTATGCCTTTGGGTGAGTTATTGTAAAATTGAAATACATAATATATATTGCAAGTTACAATAAGAAAAATGTAATACATTTGTATTACAATATTACTGTTTCAAAAATGTAACTCAGTTACACTTCTATGTTACTTTGAGTTAATCACACATTTGTTAAAACATTGAACAATGCTAATCCTGTTACATTTACATCTGATTACAGATTCATTTATGAAAATGTGTTGTGACATGATGTCACTGATGGTAATTAGATGTAAAACCCAACAGACAGTATAACCCAACAACAGACTGTATTTTAGTGGTTTTTTCTAACCTGAAGTGTCACTTTCAATAGAATATAAAAGCTTGTAACTTGAGTTACACAGATTATAACTAGTAATGTATTGTCTACATTTTTCTAAGTAATGAGTTACACTATGTAGTCACTGAAAAGCGGAATATATTACAGTAACTAGTTACTTTTGTATGGAGGTACTCCAACACTGTTGTCTTCATTCTCATTCATTGCTGTTGTTACAGACTCTCTAAATTGTTTATAACACTTAAAATCCAGTCTCTGAATGATGATATGCGTGTGTACACATCAGGTGTCCTGGGGTTTCCACATCTGCGTCCAGAGAAGGAGACGACCCCTGCAGCAGCACCATCACACACCAGAGGTCCACCAGAGTCACCCTGAGAAACACACAACACAAGGTTGTCACTGACGCAGATTAGAAATGACTGTAAAATAGTCTTCATCTACATTTAACCCTCCCGTTAATTATCAAATGGAAATGAAAACTGTGCTATAAGCCTTACACCTCTAAAATAAATAAATAAATTCATAAATAAAATATATTTGTAACATAAAAAACAAAGTGTCTAAACTGTTTAAAGTGCACCCTCTGCTGGAAACGGTTGGAGTGAAGTGAACCATGTGGAAAAAAACATGCTTGAACACATAGATATACTATCTGTTTATCTGTTTTGTTCATGCTGTACAAGAGATCATTCCAGGTAAAGCAATAACATCACCATGGAGTACAGTTACATAAGGCATCTTTAAATAATAAATAAACAAGCTTTCTTTCATAATAAATAAACAGATTCTATCACATTCTTAAGTAAACCCTCAAGATTATAGTCGTAACTTTATAGTGAATAATCTGATAAATGGGTTGATAAATGTGTTGATTGTAAAGCTTTGCCTAATTTGGTATAATTATGAATGTCCTACTGAGCAGAATCCCTGGAAGTTGCCTCCTCCGGTGCCGCAGACCATGCTCCTGGCGATAGGCACTGCTCCCCATCGGCCTCTACAACTTCTCTGGGACAAGGTGGTGACGTTGACCTCCTGCAGCCTGTTAGCTAAGGTTTTGTTATCACCGATGTCTCCCCATCCGGCCGTGATGCAGTTCCTCCTAGCCCCAAGCCGGCTGTTTTGCAGAGGGATAAGCTGAACTGCTGCAGTGAGGTTAGCCGTGGCGTTCAGCTTTGAGGAATCACAAAAATGTAAGATTCATTATTAGTGAGTTATTCAAGTTGACGTGACATTTTGCTTTTTAGTTTTTACCATAAGAAGCATGATGTCATTGGCGTGCCCGTCGTAGTCTGGATGTGGAATAGATCTCACTGTGGTGAACGTCTGTTTTGTAGGTTCATCAGCCGTCAACAAATCTCCTCCAAGTACCACTGTAAAAGGCCTAAAGAAAATGTGCAATAGTGTCACTGTTGCAAAGACAATGCAGGCAAAACGTCTTTTTCTTAAAACGCCTGTAGTTTTGCCGTCTGATGACTGATAAAGTCTAATTGTAAATGAAAAGATGCTTTGCCAAAAATAACATTGGATTTTTAAAGTCAGACTACACATTTTCTTTGGTAAACACAGTTTAGTACTGATTCATCTCAGAATGGCTAATTTGCCAGTAAATATGAGGGTTCCAAATTTCTTTTTACTCTTAACATTTTCAGAGTTTTTTTTTTTTTTTTTTTAGGATAGTTAATTTTTTTCAGAAGGAAATTCATTGATAAAAAGTGTGAGGCTGCATAGATATGCTCTCCCTCAATTTGTTTATGAGTAGGTTATTTTGTCCAGGTTTTTATCTCAATATAACAAATCAGTCCTGTCTACAACTTAAGATTTTTTCAAAATTCACTTAATAAAGGACATTGTAACTTTGACGTTTTTTTTTTTAAATGCATAATTCTCACAACAGGACAGCATTACAATCTTATAGAAAAGGATTTAGATAAGAATTTAAATATTTACGATTTAGATAAGAATTTAAATATTTACAAAAGAGTTTGCTTTAACTAAATAAGCATTTTTGTATCTTCTAGATAGATCAACAAAATGAAACCATACAGTTTTAATCAGCCTCTGACTTTTTTGTAGATATTTTGTTTGGTTGAAACAATGATTACAATCACTACTAATTTCAACTCCATGATGGAGATTAAGTAATTTTTCATAATTGTACTTAAAGAAATGTACTTTTGAGTTTAAAAACAAGAGCAATTTACTTAATGTTATCTTATGCTATTTTTAATACACAGAAGAACATTCTTAAAGTATCCACAGATGGTCCAACTTTATAATGTCATTTTTTGTATGCATGTATTCTCATTAAAGTTTCATGAATAATCATCAGCAACTGTCCAACTATCAAACTGAAGTGATCTTATCTTACACAGGAATCTGACAGTGAGCCGCTGTCAGCACGAAATTCTCTTTGACCAGGAGGCCTCCACAGCCATGACGTCCGCGCAGCTGCAGTGAAGCCATGTACGGTCGAGAGTGTGGCACCGCGTCTCTGCCTCCAACAATGTGCGTTGCCTCTGCTCCTACACAAGGTATCATTCACATTTAAGCACCTCAATTTAGTGTCTATCAAAGTACTACGACACTGCTTACCATAGTAGAGCACACATAACAGCAACACAATCGATCCTGATGCCATGGCGACTCAAACTGAGAAGGACGTTTCAGGACTGGTTTGATCTTTTTAAGAATCATGTTGCTTTTTTCTGGTATTGCTTCAGTGTTTGTGTCAACAGCCATTTCTTGTTTAGTAAGAGTGTCAACAGAATATGCTGCAAGATTTTTAAACTACAGTATATCAACTTCTCCTTTTTTTGCGAATAGTTTTAACTAAGAAGTCCGCATTGTTGTAGCCAAGAGCTGCTTTTCATTGTAAAATATAATCATGATAATTATGATTTTGTTTAGCCTCTTCAAAAAACAAATCAGATGGGCAGTTATCAAATCCACAATTATAAATGTCACAAATTCTTATTATTGCAATCACATTCTGTAAATTATAGGATTTATTTGATCTATTATTTTGTTCATTTATTGTGATATTTTTTCAGAATGCAAGTGCAGACACGTGTTTTATAGCTTAGTGAGTCAATGTGAAGCGTAACATTTATTCTCAAAAACGTGCTGAGAACTTAATAAAAATACTGTAGTTTGCAGACACAGTAACGTAAGGAAAAGGGCTTAATTAAGGGTAAGATAAAAAATATAACACAACATTTTGACCAGTTTAGCAACAGAAGTAAACTCATTACCCGAGCAACCAGATCACTTCATTTCCTTCAGAGCTCATTTAATTAGCATTAACCTAGTACAAAAGTTAGCTATTTTATATATAAATAAGGCCAAAGTTTGTTCTAGGCTATCCACAGCCATTTAATTTTTTGCTGCTGCTTCCCTCGTCACCGCAACTGCCACAGCAACAGAACCCACACTCTTATCATGTCGCGGGAGGAAAAAACTTTGCCTAGAACAGGAAGTGAAAACCCAAGAATACTACACAGCTCTTAAAAATAAAATTGCTGCATGAAAAAAAAAAAGTTTTCTATCAAGCTGACATATTAATGATTAGATTGTCACAAAGAAGATAACAAATGAAACACATATTTTGATTGTGTTCCAAAAGCATTTTAACGTGTCATATTTAAGGAGGATTTTTCGAAATGTTTACAAGCATTTTTTTCTCTGAGATGTCCGACTGCAGTGTTTTTGCAAACCAGAGGGTCACCCCAATCCCCGTAACATACATCCTTTAATTCAGTCTTGTATTTCTGATTTGGTTGTTTGCTTTGGGTTTGTCTCAGTGGACACAGCAGTGAACAGAAACTTTCATGTAGTTTGCCCTTCTCGTTCACACAAGGAATTTGTTTTAAAATAAGATCTAAAAATGATTATTTTTTGCTATACTGTACTCCTCAAGACAAGACTTTTTAAAAGCTCTTTTAAATGGCTGAAAGTTTGACATTTTCTGAATGTTCTCCGGCAAACTGTTCCATAATTTTACCCTCTGATTGAGACATTAAAACTTTTCATTGTGGTTCTTACAATTTGCATTTTAAAATTCTCTTCTCTTCCGAGGTTGTATTTTCCCTCTCTGTCTGTAAACAAATTTTGAAAAGTGTAAGGAAGTAAATTATTTCTAGCTTTTTTGTTCATAACTGCAGGACATTTCACCAAATAAAAAATTATTGGCCTATTGTATCTAATTATATTTGTAATGTAAGATTATTTTAAAGGACCCCAGGAAGAATAGAATAAACAATAAACAATACACAGAGATTGAGCAATGAATATTTTTATTTGCTTTCTGTGCTCAAAGCAAGCACATTTCTATGTGATTTTAATTGTTGTTGATGGTTGTGAAAATCCAATCAATATATTTTGGGACGTCAACATACACATTGGGAAATTCATGCTGGTAGTAACAGTTTTCTTTTGAATCCCTATTGAAAGATACAATTCCCATTGCAGTGTTTTTGCACACAAGGGGGCCCCCAGAATCCCCTAGGACACAAAACTGTTTAGTACCACATTATTTTACATTTAGTTTGGAATCATTTTTCTTTAGCTTACCTGGCAGAAACCTCTGCCTGTGTTGTATCCTCCAGCACAGATGACATTGTGAGGAAGACCTCTCCATGCTTTTCTGCAGGTGTTGTTGTCTATGATGGACACATCAGTGGCCATGAGCTCATTGACACTTGGGCCACCTGAACGTGTGGCTCCCCATCCTGCCACCTGGCACACATCATTTGGTCTGACTTCCATGTTCTTATCTGGGAGTTGTATTATATCCACGTGTTTTCCGTACACAGCATTTTTCTTCAGCTAAAGAGTTAAATTAATGAAAAGTAAAAATCATATATCAATAATTTCTGACTTATTATACACTACTTAAATTTACAATGTCATCCTTTTTTTAACTGCAAATGTCCCAAAAGTAGCACAATCTTTATTATTATCAGTATCATTCCTTTGCACTGATTGTCAACAATATTTCCACTATACAGTTTTTGTACATACTTTTAGAAGCATTATGTCATCCCCTTTGCCCACTTCTTTGTAGGATTTATGCTTCAACACCTTTTGAATTTCAATTTTCTGTCCGGAATTTTCCAGATTATGGTTGCCAAGAACGACATGGACGGGGTTACTAAACAAGATTTGAAAAGTTAAACAACTGCATCAAATAACCTACTTGCACTTTTAGAGATTTTTACCTAGCGTCGCAGTGAGCAGCAGTGAGTACAAAGTTGTCAGTCACTAAGAAGCCCCCACACACATGATGACCAAGCTTGTTTTGCAATGAGGCCATGTAGGGCAGGGCACCATCTTTAACTCTTTTCCCATTTATTATGACGCTCCCAGTCACTGCAAAAAAAGATTAAATATAAAGCAGACTTTTGTAAAACAAAAACAAACATGAAACACAACTTTTATATAACATAAATGTGAAAAAAACAGAAGCTAACTTGACATGCTCAACCACCACTGATAATTATGTAACTAAAAATATGTTTACAAAAATATTACTCAGGGTTGTTGAAACCAGTGACTCACCAATCTGTTGTAAACAAGAGAGAAAGAGAAACAGGGTAAAGATTTGTCGGCGATCCATCTTCACTGCCAACCAGAGGAAGTTATTGCACTTTTATAGTCTCCGAGATTCTTATCTACCTGAAAAAGCCCCGGACCACAATGTGCCCCATACCTAACTAGGTTTAATATTTTTATTTCTATTATAAAAGCAAATTGAATGTAGCCTTCACCCGATATTAGCTTTAGCATCTTTATTTGCACTTAGATGCAATACAAGAAAATAAAGAAAACTGTAAAATACAATATTACTGATGTGGAAATCCAACAGAATCTCATATAAAATGCTGTTAAACATGTTGAATTTATTATATTTTTCATATGGAAACACACAACACAAGGTTGTCACTGTCTCAGATTAGAAATGACTATAAAATAGTCTTCATCTACATTTAACCCTCCCGTTAATTATCAAGTGGAAATGAAAACTGTGCTATAAGCCTTACAGCTCTAAAATAAATAAATAAATAAATAAATAAATAAATAAATAAATATAAATAAAATATATTTGTAACATAAAAAAACTAAACTAAAAAGGGAACACAGAAAATTGCTTAATGTTAAGTTATACGACAGTGGTCGTCCAACAAAGTTTTAAAAGTTTTAGTCAAAATGATCTGAGAGAACCATAACCAAGTTGAAGATTAAAAAAGGGGGTTTATGTCATGTGTTAAAAGAGGCATAATCAGCGAGTCCTAGTGTTGTAAAGATAGGCAGGAGACTATGGATGTCTGAGGCAGGAGATGTTTAAGTGTCATCAGCCCGAAACCACTTGTACGAGATTTCTATGACAATAATCTTGTATGGAGTTATTCATGCATTTTTTTTTCATTCACTGTTCCTATTATTTATACCGTAAACCATTAAAGAGGTGATTGACCCCTCATTTGCAATAATATTAGTAAGAAAAAAAACCATAAACAAAAAAGCTTTCTTATCTACTTTGCATTTCATTATTTGTGTCTTTCATTAAAAAAAAAAAAAAAAAAAAAATCAGCTCAGAGGAAATTATAATGCTTCTGAGGGTCTTTCCTTGTGATGCTAAAAAGAACATCTCATTTTAAAGTCAGCCTACATTTTCTTTGGCAAACACAGTGAGAAGCAGAAAGCTGGTGGAACTGAGCTTTTTTTTGATTTTTTTATTTTTTTGATTAATGACTGCAGATTTGATGACTGGGGATTTTTTTATGTTTGTTAGAGTACTGACTTATCCTGGGCTGATTTGTCAGTAAATATGAGGGTTCCAATTAAATATTTACTTCCACAAAATTAGGCAAAATTTTAATTACATTTTTCCCCACAGATTGCTTTTAACTAAAAAGGCATTTTTGTATCTATTACAGTATATCAACAAAATTAAGTCATACATTTTAACCTGGCTCAATTTGTTTTGTAGATGTCCTTCATCTGTGCAATTTCAATTATTGTTAAGTTAATAATGTTTCTTTTAATGTAAATAAAGAAAAGGCTCACTACTAATTTCAACCCCATGATGAAGATGAAGTACTTTTTTTTTCACAAGTGTTCAAAGTAGAATGTAGTTTTGAGTTTAAAAACAAGAACAATTTATTTCATGTTATCTTATGCTATTTTAATACACAGAAAACAATTCTTAAACTATCCACAGATGGTCCAACTTTGTAATGTCATTTTTTGTATTTTTTGTATGCATGTATTCTCATTAAAGTTTCATGAATAATCATCAGCAACTGTCCATCTATCAAACTGAAGTGATATTATCTTACACAGGAATCTGACAGTGAGCCGCTGTCAGCACGAAATTCTCTTTGACCAGGAGGCCTCCACAGCCATGACGTCCGCGCAGCTGCAGTGAAGCCATGTACGGTCGAGAGTGTGGCACCGCGTCTCTGCCTCCAACAATGTGCGTTCCCTCTGCTCCTACACAAGGTATCATTCACATTTAAGCACCACATGACAATAATACCCTACCACATAACAATTATGCATGAAATATTTATCGTAAGATGTGAGAAATGTAAATTATTGACTTATTGTATCTAATTATATCTGTAATGTAAGATTATTTTTAAGTACCCCAGGAAGAAGAGCATCAGCTAGACTTTGCAAATGCAGATCCAAATAAAATAAACAATAAAAAAAATAATACAATATTCCAGGCAGAATTAAGCAGAATGAAATGAATTTTTAAATTTTCTTTTTGTATATCAAAGCAAGCATGTTTTCTTTGCTAAGAGATTTTAGTTGTTGTTGATGGTATTGAGAATCCAATCAATGTATTTTGGGACGTCGACATACACATTGGGAACTTCATATTGGTAGTTACAGTTTTTTTTGAATCCCTATTGAAAGATACAATTCCCACTGCAGTGTTTTTGCACACAAGGGGGCCCCAGAATCACCCTAGAACACAAAACTGTTTAGTACCACATTGTTTTACATTTAGTTTGGAATCATTCTTCTGCTTACCTGGCAGAAACCTCTGCCTGTGTTGTATCCTCCAGCACAGATACATTGTGAGGAAGACCTCTCCATGCTTTTCTGCAGGTGTTGTTGTCTATGATGGACACATTGGTGGCCATGAGCTCATTGACACTTGGGCCACCTGAATTGTGGCTCCCCATCCTGCCACCTGGCACACATCTTTTGGTCTGACTTCCATGTTCTTATCTGGGAGTTGTATTATATCCACGTTTTTTCCGTACACAGCATTTTCTTCAACTAAAAAATTAATGAAAAGTAAACATCATAGTTTTTTTTTTTTTTCTCTTTTAATTTTTTCGGACTTCTTATACACTACTTAAATTTACAATGTCATCTTTTTTAATGCAAATGTCACAAAAGTAGCACAATCATTTTGGTGTTTAATATTTGAAAGTATCATTCCTCTGCACTGAATTGCCAACAATATTTCCATACAGTTTTTGTACATACTTTCAGAAGCATTATGTCATCCCCTTTGCCCACTTGTTTGTAGGATTTATGCTTCAACACCTTTTGAATTTCAATTTTCTGTCCGGAATTTTTCAGATTATGGTTGCCAAGAACAACACGGACGGGGTTACTAAACAAGAAAGATAATTTGAAAAGTTAAACAACAGCATCCAATTGCTCTTTTAGAGATTTTTACCTAGCGTCGCATGGCAGCAGTGAGTACAAAGTTGTCAGTCACTAAAAGCCCCCACACACATGATGACCAAGCTTGTTCTTCAATGAGGCCATGTACGGCAGGGCACCATCTTTAACTCTTTTCCCATTTATTATGAGCTCCCAGTCACTGTAAAAAGGATTTAATATAAAGCACAAATCTTTGTAAAAAAACACACAAAAAACAAACAAACATGAAACACTTTATACTTTTATAAACATAAAAAAAAAGAAAGTAACTTGACGTGCTCCACCACCACTGATAATTATGTAACTAAAAATATGTTTACGAAAATATTACTGTGACTCACCAATCTGTTGTAAACATAAGAGAAAGAGAAACAGGGTAAAGATTTGTTGACGATGCATCTTCACTGCCAACCAGAGGAAGTTATTGCACTTTTATAGTCTCAGAGATTCTTATCTACCTGAAAATCCCCCCGACCACAATGCGCCCCACACTTGATCAGGTTTAAGATTTTTATTCTTATTAAAAAAGCAAATTGATGTAGCCCTCACCTGATATTAGCTTTAGCATCTTTACTTGCACTTAAATGCAGTACAAGAAAATAAAGAAAATTCTAAAAGGATAAAGTAAAATTTGCATTCGTGTTTAGATATTTATATACTACTGTTGTCGAAATTCAACAGAATCTCATATAAAATGATGTTAAACATGTTGAATTTATTATAGATAAATATATTAAGGACAGCCCCTGTTGGTGCAGCTGATTCCTCTGCTGTCAGAGTAATAGATTCTGACATCACTACATTTTACAGGCCTTTGTTATTTCAGTCAGATGGAGGGCTGCTAAAATGAAGCTAGTTTAAAAGCAGTTCGTTTTTGTAATGCAAAAGGTTGAAGGTTCTATACCTTCATTTTTTTGCTTTCTTAAAAATGTAAACAAACCGAAATAATTAATTTTAAGCTTCTTACGTCAGTCCACGCCACATCTTTCGCTCACTTACCTAATGCATCTGAGTCTCCAAATTGTTCATCACAATGTGTTTTATGCTTTTTAACAGCTGTTAAGAGCGAGATCACTATGCTAACAACAATCAGACAAACTTAGCAGAGATGGGTGAACAAACGGAGCATCATTAGACAAAGTCAGGACATTGCAAGCTAATTTATATTTAAATAGTTACAATATCAAAATATCTGTGGTGGAGGAAGTTGATTTTAAGTGTGTACAGTCCCTTTCTTGTCACCTCAGAAATGACTAGATTTCAGTTAAGTGACATTCAGTTTTAATAAGTTATAGAAAAGGAATTGTTATAAATAAAAAAAAAATCTGCCCTTTTCTTGGCCTTATTTTGTGAGAAGAGCATTTGTGACAGAATTTAAACATAACTGGCACAGACTTTTAACTTGTTTACAAATGACAGTTGGAGAGACGTTTTTGCTTTTGAACAACAAATAATTTACTAAAAACGTGTTGTTTAGGCATAGAAAGGTAATAAGTTGGATTATGTGTGATCCTAAAGTCTGTGTGCAGGTTTCTGTTTTTCTGTCACTATTTACCTGATTTTCTATTTTTACATGTCCCATATAAACGCAACATGAGGCAGTAGTTGTAGTTGTTCATATTTATTATCAGTCTGTAGCTGCTTCTTTCTTCTTTAGTTGTATAAGCGCTTACTGTAGAAAATATAATTTGTCTCCATTGACACTCATTCATTTTCGCTGCTCACTGGTATCACTTAGAATGCTGTGATGTCATCTGCATAACCTCTATTGACACAAACACCTGTTGATAAAGTATTCTCCTGATTTGTAAAGTCTTTGCCATGTTTTCAGAGACATGCATCACAACTCACTGTTCTTGTAGCATTTATTTTTTTAGGCTGTCTTAGTGAAAATCTCATAGAAATGAATTAAACAGGAAGTACATAGTAATACCCAAGTTATAGAGGGATTTTTGGTCAACGTCACTTTCTGCCCTACTGCGCATGCATATGCAGAAAGAGCCCCTCTCCGTCCGCTTCGCTGGGGAAACTTCTTTGAATAAAACAACAAAACGGGACGTGAGCTAGCTGCTTCGATCAGGTATGAACCGGTATGATAGACGTCTGTCTCCTGAACTTGAATGTAACTTTTAAGGGTCGTAGGGTTGAACTTCATTCACAAATGTTGACTTAGCAGCATAACTTTTGTTTTCACACAGTGATAAACTCTTGTAGTTTACTGACAATGGTTGTTTTTCAACTTGTTTCCACCGTTGGTGTCTATGAGCGACGGCTCTTTCTACAGGCGGGGTGCGCGCATCACCGTGTGGATAAACAAAAAAATCCCTCTATACAGCGCGCAGTTGCCGCTGCTTCACTCACATGATGACTGCCCTAACTTATCTTTTTTATCATATAAATGGAAAATATTTATAAACTGTCATGGCAACAAAACTCATGTTTATTGCTCATTATGTGCAAAAAGGCCTTAAAACTTAGCATAGAGCTGGAAGCAAAACCCCAGGAATACTAATCCTCAATAGCACGACAAACCGGATTATTTAAGCATGCATCAATCGAACAGTTATTCAATGAAATCAATCAATCAATCAATCAATCATCAATCAATCAATCAATCAATCAATCAATCACAATACAATTATGAAGAAACAGTGTTGCAACAAGAGCTCCATAAGGTGAATTTTACACAATACACGTTAATATAGGATGCAGATAATCCAGACTGTGTTGACAGTAGTTTATTTAATGTTATCATGAGGTCTTAAACCAATTCCAACGCACACCTGTTTATTCAGAACATTCATTAAAATTGTTTTGATGCTGTGGTTTCAGCATTGAATTTGTAGTAGGCCACAATTTTCTGACAACATCAGCGGCATCTTTGTATGTGTTAACTCTTTAAGCACCAAAGTAGTAATTCTTCATAAACTCTTTCCAGGCTCTGTGTTTCTGATGCCTTTCAGTCATTTGGAAAATTCCAGACTGTACTCTGTACCAGGGTTGTAGAAAAAATAATATGATAAAAATACATATATCAGTTTGGATTCTCTGTGTAAGTTTCAGTCTTTACTATTGCAGGATTTTGTTTTAAAACAGTCCAAGATTCTAATGGGTTAAGCATATCTTGTCATTGAAATTCCTCAAAATATTCATATTCCCTATAATAAAACTGAAATGTTATTATCATACACAGGAATCTGACAGTGAAAACAAAATCATCTTTGACCAGGATCCCTCTATGGCCGTGACGTTTGCATAGCTTGTAATAAAGTCTCCTCCAACAATGTGCTCTCCCTCTGCTCTTAAACAAAATATCATTCACCATAAGCACCTCAATTTAGTGTCTATCAAAGTACTACCAGTAGACCACACATAACAGCAATACAATTGATTTCATTGCCACGGCGACACAAATCAAGGAAGTGTCAGGACTGGGTTGATTCTTTTAATTACTTCAGTGTTTCTGTCAGCAGCCCGTTTGTTGGACAATCTTAACCAGAAGTTATTAGTAAGAGTGTCAACAGAATATGGGGCAAGATATGAAGCATCTCAACTTCTCATTTTTTGGTTTTTAGTGTTAACTGATAAATCATTGAGTACTAGGTACTTATCACTCCACATTGTAACTAAGAGCTGCTTTCGTTGTATTTAGATAGACTTCATTTGTTGCTATGGTGTTTTAAGAAATGTGTATATATAATCTTTGAATTGTATATTGTAGAAAAGAGACTATAATCAGTTATATATGTGCAAGTTCAAGACCCTACATAACAATAATACACAGAAATGACTCATTGAGTTGTTTTTATTTGCATTATGTACACAAAGCCTTTGCAGTAAATCTTTATTTTTTAGTTGCTGCTGATGGTTTGGAGGATCCAATCAACATATTTTGAAATATCGACATACACATTGGGAACTTCATCTTGGTAGTTACAGTTTTTATATCTATTGAAAGATACAATTCCTACTGCAGTGTTTTTGCACACAAGGGGGCCGCCAGAGTCACCCTAGAACACAACATTGCATTATTTTATGTTTGGTTTGAAATATTTTTCACATTTCCATACCTGGCAGAATCCTGTGTTAGTGGTGTATCCTCCAGCACAGATGACATTATGAGGAAGACCTTTCCATTGCTCTTTGCAGGTGGTCATGTCTATGATGGACACATCAGTGACCATGAGCTCGTTGACACTTGAGCCACCTGTATGTGTGGCTCCCCATCCTGCCACCTGGCACACATCATGTGGTTGAACTTGCACAAGCGCACTCGGGAGTTGTATTGTTAGCACATCGTTTCCCAACACAGCTTCATTCTTCAGCTACAAAGATAAAATAAATAAATAAAATCACAAATTCTCTCAAAAGCATTATGGATTTTTGTACATACTTTTAGCAGCATCACATCATCCCCTAAGCCCACTTGTTTATAGGATTCATGCTTTAACCACTTTTCAATTTCAATGATTTGTCCTTTATTTCTGGAATTTCTAAGGTTATGGTTGCCAAGGACAACGCGAACAGGTTGTCTAAACAAGGAAAAAAGTATTAAAAACAAACAAAGAACATGACTTTTAGAGATTTTTACTTACTCAGCAAAGCAGTGAGCAGCAGTGAGCACGAAGTTTTTGGCCACTAAAAAGCCCCCACACACATGATGACCAAACATGTTCTGCAATGAGGCCATGTACGGCAGGGCACCATCTTTAGCTTTTTCCCCATTTATTATGACACTCCCAGTCACTGCAAAGAAAGCATCAGATGTAAAGAAACACCAAACACACACACACACACAAAATGACTGCCACTTTCACATCAATAAATTGTCAAGTATACATCTTGTTGTTAATGTAACACATTGCTAAAATTGTTCAAATGATTTAGAAGAAGAAGCAAGTGACTTACCAATCTGCTGTAAACAAGAGAGAAAAAGAAACACGGTCAAGATTTGTTGGCGATGCATCTTCACTGCCAACATGAGGAAATTGTGGCACTTTTATACACTGTCTCCAGAGTCAGAGATTCTTATCAATCTGAGAATTCCCCCAACCAAGGTGTGTTCTTTACTCTTGACACTTTTACTCCCATTAAAAGGCAGTTTAAAAGTATTTCAATATTACAGCCACTATACCTGATGTTTTTAAGGAAAAAAAAGTCAAATTATTTTCTAAACAGCTATATTCTATCAGAGGTAAAAATTAGTTGCTTTTTTCATCTGTTCCATATCAGTTTCATACAATTTTGTAATTCAGAGTATATTTGTAAACTGGTATTTTCTAAAGATGACAAATCACTTTTAGTTCAATGTATTTGTGACATTAGTTTTTAATTAAGAGTAAGTTCATACTGTTTATGGCTATAGGTTTCAAATCAAAAGTTATATATATATATATTTTAATGGGAATAAGCATTTAGTTAGAGATTGTTGCCATGCCATGTACAATTTTACCATAAATACTGGATGATTAGACTTTTTCATTCTTGTACTTTTTGACAAATATATGAACACATCTATTTTAATAACAGTAATATAGTAATTACAGAAATGATCAACGCCTGTGTCCATATAGTATAATGATCCAGAAATATAGTCTAATTCTTGATAAATACAGGCCAGTGATTACTCTTAAGGTTAATGTTAAATTTCATAACTCGAGAAAAATGCTCAAGCAGCTACAGTTCCAAGTACAGATGCTGCTCTTGTCACATAGCCTTGTACAACAACTACAAATAAATAATTTGTTATTTGTAAAAAGCCTCTCTTCTACCAAAGCTGACATTAAACTTTTACCGAGCATATGAATCTTATCTATATCTTGTTACAAAGAAGTGAGAGGAGATCAGACGTTGAAAGACATATTTTTATTGTGTAGCACACTTTTTGACATATTTTCTTAACCAGAGAAGATTTTTTCTAATGTCTACAAACGCAAGTACTTTATCATTATTGTCAGATAGAAGTCCAACGGCAGTATTACTACACACCAGAGGGCCACCCCAATCCTCCTGAAAAATAATTTGATTAAGCTGTGCATGATTTGATTTTCTGGATTTGACCATTTTCTTACCTCACTTATCGGTCTGCTTGGGTTGTCTGCTTTGGCACAGATTGCATTATGAGGACATTTTTTCACTGTATTCTTACACGTGGTTGTGTTTATAACAGACACAGAAGTGGACACAAACTTGTTCTCTTTCCCCATCCTCCAAACTGACAGCTTTCATCTAATTTGACTTCTGCGTTCTCATTTGGGAGTTCTATTTTTTTAATACTTGGTCCAGCCGTTGTATTTAACTAAAAATAGGCATAAAAAAGATAAACAGTAGATTATTTGAAGAAGTACTTTGCATTGTGTTGGTGAGTGTGTACATACTTTAAGGAGCATCAGGTCTTCCCCTGATGGATGCTTGATTGGCTTCCCCTGAATCATAATTTTTTTTCTTCCTTTCTTAAGGTTGGGGTTGCCCAGAACCACATATTGAGGTTTACTGGTTTAGAGGTACAAGTTAGAAAAGGCAACTTTAAAACTTGTACTAATCAAACATTACATACTCTTGTTCAAATGTAGCTGCAGTCAGGACATAGTCGTCACTCACTAAGAAGCCCCCACATACATGACGACGGGAGCTCCAAACTGAAGCCATGTAGGGCATGGAATCCCCTGCGACTATCTCTGCAATAAAAAGTTAGTAAGACTTGTATTGGCACACAAAAAGCTGCATGTATTGTATTGTAAGCATTGTAAGAAAAACCCACCAGTCTGCTGTAGAAATATGTAGGTGAGAAAGACTGTAAAGATTTGTGGATCAGGCATCCTTCAATAGCTCTGTTAAGTTGTAGAAACTTTGTGTCACATTTATACAACCTCTGGTGTCAATCAGCAGAGAGATTTTTATCGAACCAAGAAGCTACTGTGTGCACTATCTAAGCTGAAACTCCCAAAATCTTTCTTAAAGGTGCACTGGATCACTTTTTTGCTAAAGATTCTGCCTCCTGCTTGTTTTTACAAACAAACAAACAAACAACGCATACACAAACAACCACAAAGCAGTGCAAAACAAGAACAGCAACAGCAAAAACAACAAACATAACTAACAAATTACAACACACTAAAATAATACTTATGGACAACAATATAATTGCAAATACAAGTTGACAAAGTAAATTTTCTCAGCATATATACAGTAAATAGATGTACATGCATATACATATGCAGCACATAAACAAAATACAGACACAGATATCTTGACAATAACAACAGCATCATTATCCTCATTTTGTCATTTCTGCTATAACTACCATATTTCATTCATATTATAAAATTATGTTTAAGAAAGATAATTTCCATATTATATATTACATATAATATATTATTTCCACAGAGACTTTATTATCTGAACTATTCCACTGTATGGAAATAAACCTATGTTTATTTATGGAATGCTTGCAATAGTCAAAAATAACAATATACATTCTCTCCACAGATCTCCAATCTCCTAAAACTATCATTACATTTTTATTAACCCTTATTTGTAGTTTGATGTGGCGTTGTTTTGACAGACTCTCCACCATGAAAGTTACATGTTTATACCTACCTTTTAAAAATCTAACAAAAAAAAAAGACAAAGTTATGCTGATGACGGTGGATGGTGGCTAAAAATGAATGTTGTTCAAGATAAAATGTTATTGAGTGTGGTTACCTATGAATTAGTGAAATACTGTATTTTAGGTGTTGCTTGACAGAGTACAAACATAACTTTTTTATTACATGGTGGCTAAGCAACTTCCTACTGTGATGTCATCATACATGAACAAGAAGTTAGTGTTTACTTCAAAAATGTCTAAACTGAGAAAAAAATGTTTTGTAACTTTTTAAATATAATGAACTCAACTTTGTTCTGGTGAAATGAGTAGTTTAACCTAGTCACACTGTTTTTAGTAAACAAGTTAGTTAAGATCTGCTCTGTTGTCACGACAACAGAAAAACTATTGGAAGTTTCCATGACAAAATTGTCATAAAAGTACTTTTCCTCGATTGTGTTGCCCATGATTTAGCCACTCAGTCGTATTGTTGAGAAGCATTTTTAAACAAGAGAATGTTTGTGCATAGCATTAAAAAAAAAAAAATAAACTTGAGTAAAGCATGTTTTTCTAGTTTAGATCTGTTTGTGACCCTAACTAAATAATAGAAATGGTTTCGAGGAAGGCCTCCTGTTGTTTATTTTCTGTTCCTTTAGCTATATTTTCTCAAATTATGGCATGAAATGGGTTTTTTCCTAATAATAATGTTCTAAAAAATGATTTTTTTTTCCTATTTCTATTGAATTGCGAAGTTGACTTTTTACCTCCAGAAAGTTACATAGGGCACCTTTAAAGAACTCATTGTGCTTTTTCTAAATACTCAGTAGTGAACAATAACATAACATGTAAAGTATGATTTTACGTTTGTACATTGTAATTTATCATCAAAATCTACAACAAATTAGAAATAAAAATAGATTCATTGACTGTCTGATTAAAGAACCTTTTCATAGTGACATTTCATCAAAACAAGCAGCATACTGTCATTTAAATGATACGTGGCAGGTGAAAACAGGAGTTTTTCCAGCACTCAAACATGCTTGCGTCATTCAAAATCCAACACTAAACACTGTTGAAACAAGAATAAATGTGACAGTTGTGACTGTTGTTATGACTTTTTCAAAGATGAAGATGAATCATAAATTAGTTGCTGTCATGTTTTTTTTTTCTAACTCCACAAAGTTCTTGACGTAACTTAGAGTCACAAAAAGATAACAAATCTTAAGTGTAAGTTGTGGTTAGTTGCTCAAAACTGCGTGTTGACATCTAGTTGGTTACAAGAAACCTGCAGCACTGAGAGTTGAGTAAACACAAAGTCCTTTTTTGACAGAAAGCAGCACACAATTTCAAAATACATACCAGTGCTTTTCTTTGCAAGGCCTTAACAAACTTTTTACCTCTTTATGTAATCCTTTTTATTCATGCTTACGGTAGTGATACCTATCTGACTGAAATGGTGTCAGTCAGAATAGATGTGAAGTGATTAGTGTGAAATGATGACAGATAGTGGTTAGTTTTATTTGGAAGCCACACTCACCACAATGTTTGGTTCTCATGGCTGTGATCACTTTTCACAACTTATCTGCTGTTTTTCGTGCAAGGTTTATCAAAATATCAAAGCTTAGCGTGGGTGACTGTTGGAGTTAGTTTGCTAGCGTAGAATTAGTCTGGCTGTACTGGATAGTAAGTTGCACGCTTTTAGCTAGTTTGTTTTAATTATTTATTATCAATATTCATGCATTTATTAACATTTATTGACGAGAAAATGTATACAAAAAGAAGTTCAGCTGGATCAAGAAACAGTAAATCTAAATGTTGCACTGTGGCTAAAACATATTATTTGACCATGTTTAATGAAGATCACATTGAGAGGACCAAAAGTTGTATACACACTCACTTTACGAGGATCTGCCTTCATATGGGGACAAAAAGCAGGTCCCTATGATGTACATCCTTCATTATGAGATCAGCAGCATGGTTTTAAGCTTAAATAAGTTTACGGTTAGGATTAGGGCGAGGGTTAGCTTAGTTTAAGCAAGTAGTCACTAAGGTTAATGTTAGGGTAAAAGTCCATTGAATGTAAGTCAATGTAATGTTCCCATGAACTATGAAAACACAACAAGCGTAGGTGTGTGTGTGTGGGTGTGTGTTTTGGCTTTAATGCTTCATTAAGAAATAGTTTGCTTATTCTTTAAACTTCCAAAAAAAAAAAAAAGATAAAATATAGTTTCAAAGAATTATCACCTTTGTGAATCTGGTTACTTAAAGTGTATATGACAGGTTAGACAATTTTTTCAGTAAAACACAGTGAACATGGTTCTATTTAAAATTTCACCAAACATTTAGCTTGTTTTCACCTGGATTGGCTATTTTTATGAAGTTTGTAGTTGTGTTTTGTCCAGCAAATATGTAGAGGTGAACCCACTACTGCTACCTAGCAACCACATTGTAAATGCAGGCCAAAACCGACATAAATGACAAAACTGTTTTGTTTCAACAATTGATAATATTTTGTAATACTTAAGCTGTGTTAAATAATTATTAAAGCTCCCTTCCCTATTAAAGGAAACTGCCTCAGTTGTGTGTAAAGTGACTTTTTTTGGCGCTTTTTGATGACACGTGGAGGGAGTCTGTTTTAAAACTCAGATTAATTCCTTTAATTTTCAACTTTTATTTGTCAATTTCTTAATAGTCTGCAATTTAACTGCTGTAAAACTATGATAAATATTTAGCACAAGGACTATCACACCAAACTAAATCAAAATTAGAAAAATATGATAATCTGTCATATGGGCTTTAACTTTCAGAGAACTTTGCTGTATTTTTTCAAAGAAATAAATATATGTAGATGTCTGATAGCTAAGGCTGTACTATTTATGAAGATGTTTTTTTTATTTAGAATGTTCAACATCATGACAATAGAAAAGTGAATTGAGCAAAAGTGAAGCTAATCCCCGAAACACATTTCAAACAAAACTTTTTTCTTTCCCAAATTGTGAAAGGAGGACCGAAGGAGGAGTGGAAAGCAGCAGTGTGATTGGTTTGACAGCAGATGAGTACTCAGCTCTGAGTGGACAAGTCAGTGCTGATGTCACATAGAGTCTGACAAGGGCCTTACAGGAGGTTAGTGATAGATAGTGGAGTCTGACGAAAGTGAGCTGGTTACCATGGTAGTTTATTTCTGTTGCTAAACTGGCCTAAACTGTAATATTTTTACCTTAAGGCCACTGTGTAACTATTTGGGCAAAATAGACTTGAAAAAACAAAGACAGGCTTTTCTCATTTAGATGTCTTTGTTACCCTAAATAAATAATCTTTGCTTTGAACTGTTTGGGATGACCACAATATGGACTGTTTATTGGCTTGAAGGAGGGCCCGTTAAAAGTGGTTATAGTTGTATTTTTTTCACATTATGGCATAACATGTATTTAGACTAGAATGTTCTAAAGTCCAGAAACTTTCCAGAAAGTTACACAGTGCACCTTTAACTTTTACCCAAGCCCTGTTCCCCTAAACTTAATCACAGACCCTCTCAATCTGATATCCTAGAATTACTGTTTTTCTCAATCGCTTTGACACAATTTGCAAAACAGCTCACGAAGAAACTCAAACTGAACTTCAGTTTTCCAAAACCCAAAACTATTACATTTTCCCCATAGAAGCACGTTTTGCCACCAAACTCTCAGACATTCTTCAGATGTTTTAATGTGTTTTATCAATCACTTGACTCATTCATTTCACAGCTCAGAAGCTTTAGTGCTGATCGCAGTCACAAAGTTAGAATCTGGACCAGTTGTGGTTTTTTTTGTACAGTAAATTCAGACATGTTTGTACAAAGAAAGAAAAACATGAATTATATTTTGGCTTACTTCGTTGTGATTGTATTTTACATGTTTTATCCGAATATTTCCAGTTTGTTACAGTAAAAAACGTTGTGAGACACTTTGTAGTGCATCTGCGTGACTGACATTTACACAAACATCACAATCGAAATATATTTCGATTCATGTCTTTTTGAATTTTGCTGTGGTGTGTGAGATGGTAGAGGTCTTTAGTGTCAAGAAACATTTTGAAAAAATTATAACAGTACACAAAAAAGTGACCTTTGAAACCATGTTTTTTTATATTATTTTGTTTTGCATTGCAGATACAGGATAGAAAAAAACAACAACATACAGGCTTGTTGCTTTACTTAGCAGTCACCTTTGCTCAAAATGTCATTGATCCAAGTAATATGCTCAGAAATGTCAGTGTAGATGTTGGGGAATCGATTTGGATATTTACAATCACCACTGTTGTAAGACACAACACCGACTGGAACACCTTTGCACAACAGAGGACCACCTGAGTCCCCTGCAAGTAGAAAGAAAAAAAAAAGAAAATGGTCAATAGTGAATATTTTTTACAATGTTAATAGTTAATTTCTACCTGGCAGAATCCCTTGTTATCGGTATAGCCGCCTGCGCAGATGGTTTTGCGAATATATAGATTCCCCCATCTTTTCCTGCATTCTTCATCACTGAAAGTTTTGACCCGTGCTTTCTGAAGGTCATTAACAGACTCACGTGAGCCGCTGTCTGGACCCCATCCCGCCACTTCACAATTTTGATTAGCGTGAGGTTTAACCGGTTGTTCTGATAGATTGATGGGTTTAACATTGGGTCCTTGAGCTTTTCGAGACAGCTGTGGGAAAATGTTCAACTTTAGATTACTTTTATGACTATTATTAGTAAAGTGTAGCTGAGGAAAAGGGACAAAAGTTTAATTTACAAATATTGTCTTGCTTTGTTTAGGTGTGCTGTATTTATCCAATGGAGTGATGTTATGTTTTTTCGGAATACCAACCTTAATGAGCATGATGTCATCCCCCTGTGAAGCTTCCTTATAAGACCCAGGTTTGCACAATTTTGCCACACCATATTTCATATTTTCAGACACAGAGTCGAGATGGTGTGTTCCAAGTATCACACTAGAAACCCTTAGAAAAATCAATTATTATCATTTTTATTTAATTAATTTATTATACATACAAAACCCACAAACATTTATATAAACCATGCTTACCTACACATACAGCACACATACTGTACATATTCTCACACAGACATACAGTATACCTATACACATACTCCACATACATATACATAACTTAATAATGTCTGTAGATGTTACTTGACTTACTTATCACAGTGGGCAGCAGTGAGCACAAAGTCGTCTCTGATCAGGGCGCCTCCACATTTGTGTTCTCCTTGGGTCCAAAGCGATGCCATGTACAACATTTCACTGTCGGAGGCCCTGATTCCCCTATGATCTTGGCTCCATGTGCTGAATGAGCAAACAAAAATTGACAAATTGTAACTAATATATCTGTGTATGATTGAAGTAGAAGTCTCACCTTTTTGGCCTCCACTCACAAGGAGCATTAGAAGCAGAAACCTATGGTTCGAATGCATGGCGGCTGTGTGCTGCTTGTTGACTGGCACAAACCTTATATGTGCAGATATCTTAAGCCGTGAGAGTCAGCTGACTATCTTCAAGTGCATGCCAGTTCATATCGTTGATCTAGATTCTTTTGATGACAAAGGAAAGTTTTTCTGCTTGCACTTGTCATTATGGTATTGAACATGACTTTGTGAGAGCAGCCTTTTTTATTGTCTGAAATTAAAAATGGCTTGATAGTGACTTGGACATTTATTATTGTTACATTATTTCACAATAACATCAGTTTACACAGTTTTCAAGCTTTGTAGAAAAGAGCAAAGCAATTGACGTTTTTACTTTACAGGACTGTACACATCTTTGGCCTTAAAAGACAAACATTATATTATTGCAACATTACACAATCACTATCAATGAAACAGATTTTGCCTGATATACTTAGGCTGCAGAAATGCTCAAAGAAAGTCTGGATGATGCATGAATGTTTAAAAAAGTACAGAAGGAAATGAAGAATATCTCACAGACAAAACTTGTGTGTTTTTGATGACAAAGCAATGGTAAAACAGATCTAAAAACACAAACATAATACCAAAATGCAATGGTTTGAGCAGAAAGCACATAAAGAGTAAACATATCCCCAGTATGATGTTGGTGCAAATGTCTAAATCTTACCTAATACCGTGGTGCTGGTGTTGATGCTATTTTGTCGTATCAATCTCTCACTTCTTCAGCTGTACTATAAATGTGTTAATACAATATAAAAAATCAGAATCAGAATGTAAAATTGACGAATAACAAACTTAAATGACTATTCAAATTGCAATTTAGATTTTATAGGTTCTGTTCAAGTGACATCACATTCTGCAGGCTATGAATAGTATTGCAGTTTTTCTCCATCACTTTGACACACTTGTCCATTCTAAAAGTCAATTTGCAAAACAGCTCACACACAGAGTCCTAAGTGAACTTTCAATTCCTCATAACTAAATTTCGACTCATGCTAAATTAAGTGTTATATTCTGTTACATTTTTCTATCCTTTTTTATTGATAGAAAAAAATGAATGTGTGTGAGCTGTTCTCTCATTCACAAACTCGCATACTTGTGAATGACAGCAATAAATGTGAATGTGAATGAGAGAACAATAAATATTGTTTTAAGGGGCACTGTGCAAGATTGAGAGGAATTTTAATTATCACATATAGTCCACAAACATATTTATTCTTTACAACATGAATACTTAAGAGAGCACGGTTAACCAATCCACATCAATTGTGATACATTTAAACTTATTTGAAATGTTTTATTACGGGCCGGAATGTGAATATTGACGCTAGATGTCAGCATGGTAGATAGGCAAAATGCACTGGAACTGCTCCCCTTGGTGTTCAAAGGTGAACTTGGATCACTATATTTTATTTTTTTCTTACACAGTGCCCCTTTAAAGGCCCAGCATGTAGCATTTGATAAAAAACAGACTTAAAAATGTTTTCATCGTTTATCTTTATTGCACTAAATAAAAATGTTTCCCTATACTAAGTAAAATAAGATGCTCCTTTAGCTATGTTTTTTAACATTATGACATGAAGCATTTTTATCCCCACGAATGTTCCAGAGTTTTGTATTGAATTGTTTGAGTGACTTTTCGACTCCAGAAAGTTACTTCATGTGTACATTATTTCATTAATTTAAAATCAGATGATTTTTGCAGGTGACTCATTAACCTTTTATATATAACAAATAACTGCTTTTAAACAATATTAGCTACTGTAAATTGAGTTGCACTCTACTTGATTGAAATATTACTGGACTGCAGAATGTTGAGCAAATAGAACCTTATCTCTTTGATGCTCTTTTCTCTACAAGTAATTTGTCAGCTTAAATAAAATGTATAATGTTAAAAAAAAAAAGTGTGGTTACGTCATTACAAACATTGTCTTACAGCATTGAAAAAAAGAGTGAAGACAAGAATGGTAGGTTTGCATCCTGAATTTCAAATAAGTTGAAATGTGTTCATTTATAATAACTTTGGAGCTGAAAAAGAAAGAAAGAAAAGATTTTTTTTAATGTCTGTATGATAAACCATGTAGGTCAACGCAATGCAAAAATATTTAGTTTATGTTTTATACATTCCTACAGTCTGCTCTGACCATTGAGTCGTATGTTCATTCAGTTCAAAATCTGGTCTATAGAGTGAGAGAAACAAACAAAAGTATGATTGAGAGCTGTGTGAGCTGTTCGAAGAAAGAACCTGGAAACTGTGTGACTGAGAACAAACAAGGTAATGCTTTATTATAAAAGTACGTAGAAGTCATTGAAATAAGCACAAAGGTGACAGTTACATTTCTTTGTCATAATCCTTGAAAGAACACATTTGAATCAATCAGCAGTTGTTTTGTGAGAGTTTGTCTGAGATCCAGGGAAGGAATTTAGCCACGCTTGTGTAAACATTGGGAAAATTTGGATAGTCACAATTTTTTAAATAATTGAAAGACACGACTCCAACTGCTATTCCATTGCAGATCAGCGGCCCACCAGAATCCCCCTGTAAAAAAAAAAAAAAAAAAAAAATCAAACATGAAAACAGTACTATTTTGATATAACACAGTCAAAGTAAAGCTTACCTGACAGAATCCTTTGGTTGTCTTGTAACCTCCTGCACAGATAACATTGCCTGGCAACTTTACATTAACTTCACTCCATTTCTTTGAACATGTGTTGGGATTTATGACAGATACGTTGACCATTTGGAGGTTGTTGACAAAGGACCGTTGGTTTTTGTAAATCCCCACCCTGCTACATTGCACTGGCCGTCTTCAGACGCTTTGATCTCTGGCTGCTTGGGTAACGGCACAGGTTTGAGTGGGCAGGGTCTGGACAACTGGACAAAAGTAGAAATACTGTAAAGTTTGTAGTTATAGGTTCACGTTACATCACAATACTCTATAGCAGGGGTGCCAAAGTGGGGCCGGGGGCCAAATTTGGCCCGCCAGATGGTTAAATTTGGCCCGCGAAGGGTTGTTCAGGTTTGTTAGGACTAACTGTTTGATTCAATTTTGTGCTGAAAAGACTGTAAAATGACAAATTCATGTGCAATCTCTTAAACTTGTTAATAAAAGATATTTTAATCTTCATCTCTTCTCAAAATGTTTTTTAAACGCCGAACAAAATTATGTTTGGCCCTCGGCACTCTTCAATGCAATACATTTTGGCCGCAAAGAAAAAATCAGCAAATTTTGGCCCACCAAGGAAAAAAGTTTGGGCACCCCTGCTCTATAGGCAAGAGATGAAAATCAGCTGAAATGAATGTTGTTTAAATGCTATTTTTTTTCATATTTTAGAGTGGTTGAGACAATAAAACAGCACTTACTTTCAGGAGCATGAGGTCCGAGCCAAAATCAAACGTAAAAGGAGAGTTGCATTTCTGGATTTTGTATCTCATAGTTTCATCAACTTTGCTAAGGTCATTGGTGCCAAGGACCACACTGTGTAGGTTGCTGGAAAATGTTAGGACATATTTTATTTATTTTGATTACTTAGTTTAAAAAAATTGCACCAAAATATTGCTGCATAGTTACTATGGACAAATCAATTTCAGTAAGAAACTTTTCAAAACTTGCCACAGAATGAAGATGTCTGATATATTTATAATGTTTCCTGATGTTACAACATAGTAAAGCATAGTATGTATAGTAAAACATAGTAAAATAGTTGATGAGATTGATTTTTGTCTAATCTCTCTTTATGTAGTATTTTTGACATATATTTGAAAACTCTATTAAAGGTGGTGTAGCTGATTTTCACACTGATAATTTAGGTTTTAAATCTGACTACTTCATCTGTTAAATCCTTTGACACATGGTTAATATCGACATGTATTCAGTTTTGGTTGCAATTACAACTCATAACCTTCTTTTTACAAGCACCAAAGTGAATCTAGAGAGGACCACCCAAGCTCAGCCAATCAGGGAGCAGCATTCAACTGCTGATCAGAACTAAAATTCTTTATTATTCAGTACAAACAGTACTCAGTGGTCTAATTTTTTTTTCACAAATTGCTACATTTATCATAGACTTTTTAGTAGAAAACATTTACTAATTTACAACTAAAAAAGTTAGCTACCCCATTTTTAAATCCAAACTTACCTATGTTCACAATGAGCTGCAGTGATGACAAACTGGTCACTGATGAGGAAGCCTCCACACCAGTGTTCCCCTTTGTCTGTCTGCAGTGAGGCCATGTACGGCAGAGCTCCATCTGGGACTCTCTCTCCATTTATGATTCTGCCTCCAGACACTGAAGACAAACTCATGACACATTCCCAGACTACATTTCTTTACTTAATTGTTTATCTTACCATTTTTCCTGGTTGAGTAGATGAGACAGAGGAGCGTGAAGCAGAGGGCCGTGTACATGTTGAGAAAAGCATTAGGAAACAACTGACTGTCTTAAATAATTCGCCTTTATCAGAGACGTTACATCGTGATCAGTGATCTCAGCGGTTCGAGCTTATTCCTGTCAGCATTAGCACACAGGATGTCACACAAGACCTGACTCAATGTTTGTCTTAGAAGTGAAATCTTTTCATTCTGTGTACTCTGTGTAGTCTGATTTGACCCCAGGAGTGTAATTTAAAATACCTGACCTTTTATTGTGAATTAGTAAAGACAGTTTCACACAGTTTTCAGGCACTTTCCCAGAACAGCTCTCATTCACAAAGTCACATGTTCAGTGAATTTAGTTTGCTTCTCCCACACTACAGACTTGGGGTTTTAGTCATAACACTGTCTATTTGTTTCTACAATTCATGCAGCAACCAAGGATGAACATACAGTATGAATCAAACAAGGACAGTGGTCTGAGCTGAGAGCACATTATGTCAATATAATAACACACACTTCTCTTTGCTTCCTCGCATGCAGTCCTTGATTTTATTGTGCAGTTACAAGTAAGTATCTAACGCACCAGCATGAGTGAAACTGACCACAATCTTTGAAACCAAGTGAAATGAAACTTTGTCAGTCACAGAGGTTTTTCGTTCTCAATACCTACTTTCTTGTGAAGTCTGAATAATATCTGAGGTAGAGCAGCCACTAACATCAATTAGGCTCTCTTTAAATACATTTTTTTTAAAAACAAAATAAACGTTAAAATCTGGCTCTGACTAAAACATATTATTTATAAAAGCCAGAAATAGTCAGTTTATTTATTTATTATTTAAGTAATAGAGCAGTTTTAGTTGTTTTAGTTATTTTTTAGCCCACTTAATTCACTTACCAATTACTATTTTTGGTACCACTTTATAATAACTACATCTTCATTTGTCTTTGTAAACCATGAATAAAGCATAATTATTTGTAAACAAATGAAGAATTAATGAATGAAAAAGTTTATTAAGGCTTAGTAACTACTTAATTAAGAAGTTAAGCTTATAGGGTTTATGGTTGATTGGGTCGTAGTAGTTAAATAGTTACTAAGCCTTAATAAACTTTTCATCTATTAATTAATAATTTCTTCTAGATGAATTTACAAAGTTTGTATTAAGGCTATACTAAGACTGATTAAAGTGTAGGTATAATTTCAAAACAGCTACTCTTATTTTTAAAGTAGACTAGTCATGATTGCTCGATTATTCTCTCCAGCCCTAATCGGAGGTTTATTATTTAAATCTATAGTTTAAAGGTGCACTGTGTAACTTTTTGATCAAAAATAAACTTGAATAAAAGCATGTTTTTGCCATTTAGATTTCTTTGCTGCACTAAATACACAATAAAAAGCTGCATCTTTACTCTGAACAGGCTTGCAGGGCCACAAAATGGACAGTTATTCGTTCTGGAGGAGGCCTGTTCATGTTTGTTTCTATAGAAAAGTGGTTACTGTAGCTGTATTTTTTCACTTTTTGGCATAAAATGTATTTAGACCCATCCAGAATGTCCCAAAATATGATTTTAATGGTCTAATTCTACTAAATTGTGTAGTTGATTTTTTGCCTCCAGAAAGTTATACTGTGCACCTTTAAATAAACTTAACAGTAAATAACAACATGCAACCTTGCTTCTACTTCCTTGACTCATCTTGCACCTGTGATGTGGTTTCAGGGTGCTCAGACAAAAACAAGAACACACTTTTGGACAGATATGTTCATAGTTTTCATGTTTCCTGCATTACTTCCTTCATATTTTTTGTCACTGTTTGTTTTATGACAGCTTAACAAATATATTTGAGGTTTTGTTATATTTGTAAAAAGACAATTACTTTTAATGTTTCTCTCACTTGATTTTTATATATTACATATTTTTATCCATAGCCACTTAAGTACTTTCTTGGGTTACTGCTTGAGTAATAATATTTTGAAATAACTTTAATTAAGCTTAAGTGCAAAACAATGTTGATCCAGCCATCCATAGACTGCACGACTGGAGTTAGTCATTTTTTTGTAATATTCTGTTTACTTGCGGCTAAAATAGCTTGTAG
The DNA here is from genome assembly GCA_038363315.1 of Mugilogobius chulae. Classification (NCBI taxonomy): domain Eukaryota; kingdom Metazoa; phylum Chordata; class Actinopteri; order Gobiiformes; family Gobiidae; genus Mugilogobius; species Mugilogobius chulae. The sequence goes on along the minus strand of CM076412.1, from coordinate 32,196,078 downwards.
CAGCTTCTTATCACTTCTGTTCTAAATAGAAAACCTTTACCAAGTACAAAGTTTAAAAGTTACAAAGTATGTGAATTTCAAATATTAGATTTAAACTACAATAAATGTCAGTGACAATATATGACATGTCCTGAAGAGCATATTCCATTACCTTAACCGTTAATATTACATCTATTTCTTAGAAATTTCTTAGAAAGTCCTTGCATGACCTTTTTTTTTTGGTTAATTTGATATCAGATGAGTCTGTTTTTTACTGTTATCTCATGTGGGGTTTTATCTATAATCCTCTTGGGAAAAAAAACAACACACAAACAAGATAAGCGCCTACCATGTAAAGAAAGTTGATTGCATCAAAATAATTATTGTATGTGTAAAAAAAAAAAAAAAAAAAAAAAAAAAAAAAAATATATATATATATATATATATATATATATATATATATATATATTCTCTCTTGTGATATCAACTCTTAGAGCGCAGAGGTAAAGGAACATCTTTTTTATTGAAACAAACATAAGGAGAGAGCAGAGATGTCTAAATTTCAAAAACAATTTCAAAAAATTTTCTTACCATTATTTTTGGTCACAAAAGTTACACAGTGCACTTTGAAGTCTAACAGAAATAATGGCAAATATAATTGTGATTTAAACATTCATTGATTTTAATAAAATGACTTACTTGGTTACTTTTACTTGAGTAACTTTGCTTTGTATGAAATTGTACTTCTATTACTACTCCTTACAGTGTTTCTTGTTGCTCTTTAAAATCCTATACACTTTTCTTTTTTTTTTTTTTTTTCATTTTTATGGTTTTTATGGATTGCACGGTAGCAGAGAAGTTTGAGCTCTGGCTTCGTATTAAGCAGATTGTGTGTTTGAATCTGCAGTCGGACCGAATGAACATCACATGATCTCTGTGGGTGGAGTTTGCATGTTCTCTATGGTTACTCTGGTTTCCTCCCACCTCCAAAAACATCCATGTAGAAGTCAATAGGCATTCTTGTAATATTTTCTTAATGAACAATTACAGGGTGAATGATTGTCTGTCTATGTCTGTTTCAGTGTTAATCCTGAGTTAGCCTCTCTCGTGTCTTTTTCTTCTGACTTGAGTCATTCTTAATCAAATGCTTTTTACATTTTCTTGAATAATATCATTTAACTGTACTTTATTTTGGCCACTCAGTCCATCTCTGTTGAAAAGTCCAAGCTAACTAAAAGGGACCAGTGTTCTCTATATTGTCAGTCTGTTTTGTAATGCAAAATGTACATTGATACAACTCCAGCAATAGGTAATTTTTATGGAATTTTACTTATTAACAAATAAACATAAAATGTAGAGACGATAACAATGTAAAGTCTGATATTATCAGAAGACTTCAGACAGGGTGAAGAGAGGAAGACAAGTTGTTCTGTATTTTCACCACAAGGAGGCGCCTCTTGACTGTTACAGTATGACCTCTCAGATGAGACAGTCTAAGCTGACATAAGTTATAAAGCTTAGTAGTTTTCAGTTTACAGTAACAGCAACAGAATTAGTTGAATCAGTGTGTTATTGAATGTAACTAAAGTCACACTGAGTAATGAGTACAAATGCCTTTACTGACAGTTTACTATACTTACTGTTCACTCAAACAATGAAACAGGTCATAAGTCAATCATGCACAAGCAGATGGCTCATCATTCACAGTGAACTACTTCTATAACCGCTGCTCTCATATTAGTACCAGTGCTGTGGGCTTGCAAGTCATCACTGGAACAAAGTGAGACGTGAGTTACTATAATGATGATCTGAGACTTGACTGGATAAAATGGACTGAAGGTCAGTAACTTGAGACAACTTGATGCTTCATCTAAAAAAATTGTGTAATTTTACAAGAACAAAGTGGAACATAATTGCTTCTTCATTCTTCTTCTTTTTTTAATCTGGAGAATTCACAAAAATCACGCAATTGCCAATATACAACCTGCAGTAATTTTACAAAAAAGGACTTGTGGGGCACTAATTTGACTCTTGACTTGGACTTGTGTCTTTCAGACTTGGTACTTGACTTGGACTTGAAGCCAAACATATGAGACTTACTTATTTGAAACTTACAAAGCAATGACTTGGTCCCACTTCTGATTACTTTCTGAGAAATATTATACAGTGTTAGATAAGCTGATAACAACTGAGGTTAGTACAGCTGTCTGCATTATCGCTGTGAAGTGCTTTGTGAGTCTGTGTCTGTGAAAAGCGCTATACAAATTAAGCTTACTTACTTACTTATTTCATCGTTACCAGAGATGGGTTCAATAACCAAAGGAGAAAAGTTAATTTTAAATAACATTACTTAACTCAAAGAATTACTCAGTAAGAGCAAAATATTATTATCCAAAACAACTTGAGTTTTGTATTCGGAAGTACAAAACTTTAAAAAGTTCAAATATTTCATGTCAACAAAGATTTTTGTTGTGGTTTAGTCACAGTGAGCCAAAAGAATCTTTTTACGTCAAACTAAATGTTGCTTTCTGTAAGTAGGAGTATCTCGCTAGAAAACTTCTCAGAATGTGACCCAAATAAATGTAGAGTAATACCTGCCTCTGCAAGCTACGAATCCTGCACATATCAAATACAAAATTATAAACTCACAAGGAAAAAGTGGGCAGTTATTGGGGATCTTAATAAAACAATACAATAAATAAAACAACTGTATGCACAGAAAGCTTTTGAGGGCCTTAAATGGAGAAAAAATGCATTATAAATAATTTAGCTTTGAAAATGTTTAACTAAAATTGTAATTCTTCACATACAAGAGCCTTTGAGCTTTGCACAGGTCACTCTCCAAGTCAGATAATTTTACACCTCCTATAATCGTCACATGAAAATTGGAACTTGTTCTTTGGAAAGACCGTTCCTTTGGTGATCTGTGGCAGTAAAAAGTGCTGTGTTGAAGGAATAGGCCCTTGTTTCCAGTGACAGAACACAGACGTCTGGCGTTGTACTGGCATCAGCATTACTTTCCTCAGGAGAACTGCAGAGATCTGGAGGTGCTCACTCTTTACTTAAAGCTGTTGTGACTTTGCCAGGTACTGCCAGCTGAGGACAGTCGCCCAATGTTATTTCTGGGATGAAAAATTGCTCAATTTAATCTATTAGAAGCAAGACTTGCAAGTTGGTTTGACCAAAAATCACCAAAAAAACGTTTTGCACAGAGGTTTTTCCCTGTTTATAGGCAGTAGGTAGCGCAGGGTGTAAGATGCTGGTAGGGAAAGCGTTCATGGAATAACCAAGTGGCTGGCATAGTATACGGGAACATCTGTGCAGAGTATGGACTGGAAACCCAAGGTCAAAGTGGGAAACACCTTCAAAGGTGATAGAGAATGACCCAGCCAAAATCTTGTGGGACTTTCAGAGCGGAGGCGGTGGATGGAGAAGGCTTGGAAGGTGCCTGTGGTGATCGAAGTGGCTGGAAATACATTAGAGTCTCATCTCAGTGGAGAAAAGTGCAGTCCTAGGAACAGCAAGATGCCAGATATTTTTTGCTAAGATAATAATATTTTAACATGGCTCAAAGCTCATGTGATGTCTAAGGAATGATATGCTGCAGTTGTAAAGTAATAAATGAAATAGAAATGCCAGTGCGTTTACCAAGAACACCATAAGCAGGCATGTTTGTGCTGGCCTCTCTGCCTTACCCCTCTGTGGCTGGCACTGCTGCTGGCATCCAGAGAATGCCCGCCATGAGGCAGAATGTCCCGGCTCCACATACCTGTGTTCAGAGGAGAAGTGTCCCGTGTGCCACTCAGCAGCTCTGTTGGTGTGGAGTGAGTGGATTTAGATGTGGACACTAATCCAGGCAGTGATGAGCAGGGCCAGACTGATGGCTACAGTGAGCCACCACACTGTCAACATGCCACTCACAGGGCGCACACCACTACTGCTTCAATCTTATTCAAAGTCGACTTTTTATTTACAAAGATTAGAGTAGCAATGTGACATATTTCCTTAAGGTACTTCATAAAAAAACAACAACGACCTTCTCATTGGGAAACCAGAGCTCTAACAACTCTGCTACTGTGCACCCCATGATTAGTTTTATCAAAGTTGTATTTGGATAGGTTAATTTACATTTGAGTAAACTTGCAATGTCCTGCAGTTGATGCTTGACTGCACAAAAAATACTTGTTTTTTCATACCACCTATCGCGTGCTCACTTGTCCGTTTTTATTTACCATTACTCAAAACAAAAAAATTGGTGTTTGAAACCAAGGTTGGTTCAAATCAAATCTCATCATCTCTCTGGATGTAGTTGGCATGTTCTGTTTTTGCACCTACTGCTGTAGAAAGAAAAAAATATTTCCTAAACATTTATATTCTAGCTTGTTGTATGGATTTATTGTATAACAAAATTAAACAAATTCCCCTGAAGTGGATTTAATTTTGCTACAGATAAAAACTGCAGTTTTATTTTGTAATTTGCAATAGGCTGTATCATATTCAGTCATTTGGGACCCATTTCTCAGAGTACTGTATACAGATTTTAAGTAACTTACTTATACCTACACTCAACAGAACTCATCCTTCACCATCTCTTTGGCTCATTTCATCTAGCATTACTATAAGTTGGGCTGTTTTTGTAACAAAACAAGGCCTAATCCTAAATTCGCAGAACTGTGAATGTGCCTCCAACAAATGGCAGACAAATGAGGAGGATTAGCAAAGCCCTGTGAAAGAGTGAAAGGTTTGCCATTGATCTACGGTGGTCCTGCTCCCTTTCACCCCACTGAGTAAGAGCATACAGGCCACTCCACAGCCCCCTAGGCCACCGAGGGACACACAACAGCCACAATTAGTCTCAGGACCTGTAATGGCAATTCAATAAGCGCTTTAAAATTGTGCCTTAGTCCGTCTGCCACCCCGTTGCCCCCTCCCGTCCATCCCATTTGGGTCGACATACATAAGATTGGTATTATGAGTGGCGAGGGGAGCTTTTTTTTCCCTACCCACCACAGTTCTTTTCAGCCGCTGAGAGAGAAAATGGCCACACAGGGTTTCAAAGGTTTCAGAAGCTGTAGTTTGTTGTTGCTGGAGCTGCATGACTTGTGCCCCTGTAGATTTTGGCGAAGGCTCCACAAATTGAAAGTTTCTTCTGTCACTCAGCTGCAGATTTATTTCCTTGTGTCTTTTTAAGCAGATGCCACTGATGATACTTGCAATGACATTTTAAACTTGACAAGAGTTGAATGTTGCATGGACTAAGGATACCTGGATACATGCGCTGTAAAAAGGTTCTTATTGTAGCTGTAAGGCCTGGCAGGGAACAGTGAGGTACAGAGAGTAGAGAGCTTATAAGATGGAAGTTCAGATGTGAGAGATTTTAAAGCCATGACAGTGTATAAAAGCATTGAAGTTGCTTTTGAAAACTAAGGAGGAGGATTATGACTATTAGGACAGATTTTAAGAGGTGTCACCAGGCAATCGAGCCCGGCACTTTCTGGCTGCTCTGATTGGTTGTTTAGGTTCCTCATGACATGTTAGTGCCTTACGATCTAACTAACAAATAGCTGTAAGTCAGTCACACTACTTGACCCACAGTTGTGACGTGTTACCCTGACCATGCCTCCCTGAAGTCGTCGAGAGCAAAATCAGGCTAATAATCAGGCCTAAAATCCTCTTGTGCGCAGAAGACTTTACTTGTGTGTTTTGTTAAACTTGTAGAAAATCAACTTGAACATTATTTCTCTGTGCTGCTCAAGTACAAAAGATTGATGTAAGATAGTTTTTTTTAAGAACAATAAATACATATTTAAATTCATATAGATCCTTGAACATCTTTACATTGACTGACCCAGATTGAACACCCCTTCATTCGACTCGTTTGGGACATTCCACATTATTTTCCAGTGTGTTAGAGTTTTGTTTTGTGATCAAAGGCTGAAGCTTTTGATCAGGACTTCCAAAGGTTTGGGCTTGTTTGGCTGGAGAGCACTGACAGGACAGTGGTAGATAATTACAGCTCCTATTTAGTGTCCCAGGAACTGGCACCAGCACCTCACTGCACCCGCAGGCCAAAGAGGAGAAATAAGATTCTTGGAGGGTCTAAAAAGAAGGGCAGAAGTAGCATAGCATAGAAATAATGGCCTCTGATGTTGAGGTGAATAAACTGCAAAAATATGCAGATCTTTGATTAGTATTTGCTTGGCAGGCTAATCAGCAATCATTATCAATAAACACTTTGTGGCTACTTTGGCATTAAATAATAACTTCAATACCATGGGCTGGGCAATATTGTGAGAAAGTCTAATAATAAATTCATTTTTGTAGCAGTCTGCTCTTTTGGTGAGAAAACAATATTGAGATTTGCCATTTCTCTTTTTAGCGTTGTCTTAAAAAGCTGCCCGGTTTGGAAAATTATCAATTTTCTTTTTTTTTTTTTTTTTTTTAACAAAAATAAATACAGTTCTGTTCAAAGTTAAGTTCAGGAGAATTGACCAAATTACCTAATATCTTTAAGCTAACAAATGAATATAATGTGAACTAAACTACAAGACAAAGTATTTTTTGCAGGAAAAGAAATGATGTTACCTAAGAAACAAAAATGCAATTTAGCCATTCAGTGAAATTGGACATTTTTTATTTGTTTTGGATGAAATTTTGCAGTCCTATTGTCTGACTGTTTCCCACTGCTCCTATTGGTCAGCTTTTGTTAGGAAGTGACAACTTGATTTAGCCATTCACTAAAAAAATGTGTTTTTTGCCTTATCACCATACAGTAAGTCAGTACAGTACACATTACATTTGGACTGCATTAACTCTTTAAACCTCTTCAGTTGTGCTCCAGCGTGTCCCTGCAGTATGAGCAGACATGTGCCTTTTAACAGTGGCCTCGCACCATGACTGAGTGCAGCTTTTCTTCTCAGTATGACCCTCCGTCTGGTTCAAGTGGCCTCCTGTCTCCCTGCAGGCTCCGTGTCTGTGTAAAGGCCCTGTGTGTAGTGCATAAAACAGAACCAGGGAAGTCCTCAGCATCAATGCCCGTCCCGCTGTGAGCTGAGGCATGATTATAATAATGAGGCTGTTTGGGTCAAAGATGTGATGAAGATGTTATTCAATTAACCATCACATACAGTAAGTGTATAAGTATCGTGTCTCTGCATTTGTTTTTATTGTCAAACTCAACAAAAACCAAGGCACGCAAACTGTCGAACTTGAAACAATACAGTAAATCTGAAAAGTTTCACTAATAGTTTATAGCACTGTAATGTAAAGGCGCATACTGTTTTTATCACTGTACATTATAGTTCAACCACAATTGATGTACTTGTTAAAGGGGACATATTTTGTAAAATCCACTGACTCTTTATTCAGGTTTTAACTGTGTTAAGTCATTGTAAGTTTACTCAAAGTAGTATTGGAATTGATTCATGCATTTTTGAGTAATCTTTTATAGCCCTAAAGCAGTGTTTCCGAACCGGGGGTACGCAAGGACTTATCGGGGGAATGAGTTGAGACTTAAGAAAATGAAATTAAGTATCTGAATTTAGGAAGGTTATTTGTGAACTTGTTTGAATGAGTTGGGAGAATTTGTGAATGATAATCAATAAAGCAAGAAAATATGATGGTAATGACTGACATTATACCACTAAACAAATGTAATTAATCAAAACCGCAAGTAAGAGGACACTTGGAGGATGAGACCAAAATTAGAGGGTACTTGGAACTACAAAAAGTTGGAAACCACTGCCCTAGAGTCGATGTTAGAGAGATCTGTTTATATTTCTAAGCTGTTTTATGTCAGTTTTGTGTTTTATAATGGACACAATGTAAATTACAAATCTAATAATGACTAAATACATGGGTAAAACACAATATGTCTCCTTTAGATGTACACACAACTGTTCTAACATCAATGTACACAATGATCTCCCATTTTTACTGATCAAATCTGCCATGAAATGAAGTTGCAACATTGTCTGCAAAGAGCGAGGAAAATGTTTAAAATATATTATGTTCTATTAGTCATGCTGTTTAGGAGTTAGTCAAACTAAACCATTTACAAGCATTAGCATTTCACCCATGAATGACTACATTAGATGAGACACTTACATGTGAGTATTATGAAGTTCTATGTGATGTACAATGAATGATACCTTTACATGGAAGATTAGACTGACTGCTCAGCTTTACTATTGACAACAATATCTTGTACATGGATGTATTCAGTCCCACATCAAGCATCAGAACATGTTCAAGAAAGATTCACAGTGAAGCAGCTGAGGTTTAAGCACCTTACACAGCGATAGCTAGATCAGCCATTCTTGGTTGAAATGATATTTAATATAAAAAAAGTTAAGGAGCATTTGTCGTGGCAGAATAAAATATACAGCCAAGAATCCCTGCCCGTACGGCGCTCCATAGTACTCACGAAAAAAAAAATATTTATCTCGTAATTACGAGATAAATCTCGTAATTACGAGATAACTTTCTCGTAATTATGAGATAGTTTTCTCGTAATTACGAGATAATTTTCTCGTAATTACGAGATAATTTAAATGGCTTTTCCCACATTCTGTATACCCACACGCTTCGTATAGGCTAAGCTAGTGACTTTATCCACAACTAGTTGTCTTTTCTGTGCTAGCTTGATGTTTCTAAATAGCTAAGATGTACTTGTGGATTTCGTTATGTTAAATTAAGTGCCTGTGGTCTTCACTGCAATGTTTACGGTCGACAAAAAGTATGAAAATAGCTAATAACGTGACTGTCAATTCACGCTACAGTTAGCATGCTATTATAAAGACGGCCAGTGTGTGGAGCTGTTCACCCACCAGAAAGAAGCTAGTGGTAATCGGCAGGTTTTTAAATAAAACTCGATCTTCTTGACTGTTGACAGTCAGTCTCACTCATCCTTAGAAATGTGCGGCAGTTTTTCTGTGGCTCCAGCGTCTGGTTTTCAATTTATTTGGCCATAAAGGAGAGAAGTGCTGCAACAGACTTGCAACATACGGGCATTTTTGCAGTACCCACCCACTCTGGGTGATCCATGCGGAAGTGTAGCAAATGTACAGCATTTCTCTTCTTTTTGGCCAAATAAATTGAAAACTAGACGCTGGAGCCACAGAAAAACTGCCGCACATTTCTAAGGATGAGTGGGACTGACTGTCAACAGTCAAGAAGATCGAGTTTTATTTAAAAAACCTGCCGATTACCACTAGCTTCTTTCTGGTGGGTGAACAGCTCCACACACTGGCCGTCTTTATAATAGCATGCTAACTGTAGCGTGAGTTGACAGTCACGTTATTGGCTATTTTCATACTTTTTGTCGACCGTAAACATTGCAGTGAAGACCACAGACACTTAATTTAACATAACGAAATCCACAAGCACATCTTAGCTATTTAGAAACATCAAGCTAGCACAGAAAAGACTACTCGTTGTGGATAAAGTCACTAGCTTAGCCTATACGAAGCGTGTGGATATACAGAATGTGGGAAAAGCCTTTTAAATTATCTCGTAATTACGAGAAAATTATCTCGTAATTACGAGAAAACTATCTCGTAATTACGAGAAAGTTATCTCGTAATTACGAGATCTTATCTCGTAATTACGAGATAAATATATTTTTTTCGTGAGTACTATGGAGCGCCGTACTGCCCGTTTTCATGAATGGTTATTGAAGTTGATGAGTCGGCTGGGCTCAGCATGTTAAGGAATTGCATACTCTGTAAAGCTTCATACAATAGGCTACACACTAATGGTCAGTAACTCCTGTCAAGCCTGAGCTTAGCTTAACTTATATCACACTGAATAACAATTCAAACTCAAAAGAAATAACTTAAACATTTTGCCTAACTCAATCACTGTTATAAAAACAAATATACACGGTTGAATAGTCCATGATGAGCAGCTAGGAGGGTAGCATGGGCAGGAAGTGAGTGGATGGGTGCCTCCTCCGGGCCTTGTGACCTCTCCTGGGTTTCCCTCGGCCGTTCAGAGACACAAACATCTGCCGCCCGCCGTGTTTCCAGCGCAGGGAGGCATACGTGTTGTAACCATTCTCCTCGATGCGCTCCTTAAATTTGCAGCTCGGGTTGTACTTCACCTGTGGACAGAGGTTAGAGGTCAAAGGTGACTATGGTGAATCTATAACTACTGTTCCCACTGCTGCTATACATAGGCTTCCCTCTGAGAAGAGCTCAAAGGTTAATGTCTGTGGATGTAGTAAATTGTTTCCAGGTGGATTTGTTTGTATGTGCTTTAATTCATTTTTACACTATGTTCCAGGTGGTGGATTCTACACATGTACGCAAGTATGTTGCTTCTTGTTAGAGATTAAATTCGTATTTGTGTCATACTAATGTCTATAGCAAATTATTCAATAAATCATCTCCTCAACAGAAATGGGCATGTCTTTCAAGGGCTTAAACTTTTATCTTTGTCAATCTTTGGGGACAAACCAAAAGTGGAGAGTGCACACAAAACTCTTCCATGGGTGGTTACCAGGTCTTATCAGCTTCTAAAGAGTCTTGACAGATATTGCAGAGACAAGAGCTTCTGCCGCATTCCCTTTTGCAGATCTGTATCTGTGCTATAATGAGCCCCCCTTTGAGATACTATCAGGATAGTAAAGGCTTGGCATGATTCACCTGACTTTTCTTGTTACTGATTCATAATATGGGTTAAGTTGTTACAATATTCTCTGTGACTTACTTTAGCCCATATTTAGTCTGGCACTTTTCTTTGTTTATTTTGTCCTGATTTTATATCTTGTTTTTCTTACTTGATTTAGTGCTGTGCAATATATCAAATTGTACACAATACTGTGAATGTTGTTTTCAAGATATTAAAAATAAATACCTATTAATTATAATAAAATAATAAATAAACAACACAAAAGTATACAACTTAGTGTATGCATTTACTGATGTTTGGCTGCTGAAAAGGAAGCTTGTTTGAAAGCATTTTGTTGTTGTTGTGTGCTGCTGTTGTTGTTGTTGTTGTTGTTGTTGTTGTAATTCAAAAGGTGAAAAGGACTAGTCACTGTTGGAAATTACCAGATTGAACATGTGACTTTTTGATTTTTCATGACAAAGTACAATGTTATCAATTGGAAAAACGACTATCTGGACCTATGACACCATCATACAAACTTAAATGGAGCAGTTTCAGGTATGTTGAGGGCCCATATATGACATAGGGAGGTAGTATAGACCTACCTATGTCATATACTCTATAAATGTCGCGATTATCTTATATTAAGACGAATATAACATAGATTCATTAATTTTGTATTGTTTTATATTATATTGTACATCATTAGATATATTATGCAAAGCAGACGGTCGGGGTTTCCTTTCCAGAGCAAAGCAACTTGTTGCAGTGTGGTGCATTTTACTGTGCATAGGGGCACCTGTTGTTATGTGCATTGTCATGGCGGGCCACACTCAATAATTCTCAGAAATCATGCTGGGTGCCTCATAAAATCATCTCAGGGGCCGCATTTGGCCCCCGGGCTGCCAGTTTGAGACCCCTTTAGTTTTCTGTTGGACTGTCATATTATCATCTGAATATTGCTATCTGGACTTGCCAAAAATATCAAAATATTATTTTTTGTCAGTATTACCCATGCAGCCGAAATTTAGTTTGAGTCTTTGATCTTTTGGTAGATTTTTATTGCTGCTCAGGATGACTACTTTTGTCTTTGCACCCAAGTGTCCTCCACCCTGGGCCTGATGTGGTGCTGGTCTCTACAAAGTACTGTGATAAAGTTTGAAAGCTTGCTGTGCAAACAACATGCAGCAGATGGCACGCACACTATAAAGACAGCCCAGCTGGCCTCTTTTGTGGTTGTCGTTTTTTTCTCTCCGCTGTATTTTGACAGAGAACAAGCTGCAGGTATCATCAGGACCAGCTCAGGTGTACTGGCGTGATTGATGGCAACCGTCTGACCTTAAAGTAGACCATGGGGATTCCTGGGATTTCCCTTCACTGTGCTAGAAATATCAAACATGTCTGCGCCCCCCACACACACACATCTGGGTGCCCTCTTTCAATCTTTCAACTTTTTCCAATATTGACCCTTATGAAAACACTTTCTTAATTCTACTTTAGATCTCACTTAAATCTTTAGTCTTGATTTTTGGCTAGTTTGGATCAGTGCTGTTTTTTAAGAACTACACCACATCCCTGTCCCTTCCAAGCCCTCCCGCATCGACCAGGTTGTAGACTCACCGATCCGAAGAGCGTGCCTTTCTTGGACATGGCTAAGTACAGACCGGTGCTGACAGATTTGATGGCAACAACTCCAACACTGACTGATCGGATTTCCATCAGGCCTACAAAATAAAAGAGAATGAGAGTCTGGGTTAGGAACGTAGGCTTCTGGGAGTTTCCACCATCTAACAACGCTGTTGCTTAAGCGAGTAGAAAAGCAGACAGACATGCACTCGGGGGAGATCCACACATGGACAGTGGACATGCAGTGAGATTTGAGAGCAAGACAGTGATAGGACTGTCAATCATTATGAATACTAATCAGTATGAAAGACTGTACTAAGACTAGAAACTCATCCATACTGAAAATGTTTTTTAGCAAAAACAAGACTTATCTGAACTGTCATAAGACTCTGACATACTGAAGAAAGTACATATTAACATTTAGTGCTGTTGTGACATTATGCATTTTCATCTTTTATAAGCTTGTTACATTAATAACATTTTTATTTTTTATTGATTCATTCAGTAACTGTTTTGCTTTACAAAAGGCTCAGAGCTCTTCCCTAACCCACATACCTGTACTTAGATATGAATGTTTCAAACAGGATGCAGATTTATTATGCTGTCTCTCTCACCCATCAGACTTGAGAAGTGGGAGGTGTCGTTTTTTGCTCTGTTCTGTTAGCAATTTTTTGTTGACTTCTTCTTGTTGGTATTGATGTAACTAAATATTGCATAGCACTCTTGAACTTGATTTTGTGGTTTGTCACAACCATAGGCTTCTTTGCCTAAATGCACGCATTCAGCAATAAAGAAAAACAGATCATGGTCATTTGATGACACATATGCTGGAATTTACCCACATTGCAAGTTATGAAATATATATTGTGGTCATAACCTTGAAATATGCATATTGTTACATCCCAAATCAAACACACTGTGTTGAATGCTCGAGATCTTCTCGGCCTGTATGATTTTGTATCGTTGTAGACTTTACTTAAGGCACCACTATCTTAATTTTAACAGACAAACTTTCTGAATGACGGAATGCCTCTGCACACTTACTTACCTTATAGTTACAAAACACGTGTCTGTGATAATATTTGTAAGTGTTCCTCCCCCAGGCACGGTACTACATCCTAATCACACCCAGTTGTATATTGACAGACATAAAACTCGTGCATGCTCGCCACTTATCCAGTGCTTAAAAGCCTCTAAAAGGCTGTAAAGGCATTCAGACATGTTGGTTAATTGTATCCTTTGCTTTCTATCAAACATGAAGGTGCACCCATGTGGTGGTACACTAAGAAGATGTTTGGGTGACAACCTTGAAATGCTGAATAGCGGCTGATTACATGCCTGCTTCCTTATCAATATCCTTTTCTGCCCACTTACATCTTCAAAAATACCCTCATGTGGTTGTCTATCTAATCAGACCATAAAATCTTCTCGTTACACCCTTCTAAGCCCAGAGTGTTCAGACGGAAAACATTTTACCCAAAGTAGCAAACCACGGCTGGATGTTAGCGCACTGTTTTGGAATTGTGGTGTAAACAATGGGCCAAAGGTGTGAAGGTAAAGGTGATTTGAGACTGGTGTGTTATCAAACTGCAGGCTTTGTTTGTGACCACATCATCCAAGTTTTAAAACATTATAATGTTAATACCAATGCTTTGAATGTATGAGAACCAGAAGTTAGGGAGTTAGTTAAGCACTAGAGACTTAGGAATACTGAGAATGAATATTACAGCTCATAAGTCTTTGATCTAATAGCACCTGAACCCTGTATTGATGTCTATCCCAGACTATGACCAGTTAGCTTTGTGACTGACAACTTCATCTATGCTCACTTCTTTTACATTTTCCACTTCACTAAAATTTGTTTACACGTATTTGGAAAGAACTCAGATGTTGTACAGAAGAATGAAGATGAAAGAGATATTGGTATTGATTATCAATACCATACATGTGATACATGTTTTAGCACATGTATTAAAATGAAATTGCACATTGCAGACTTTGAGAGTCTCTACTTGCTTTATGAGCTGGATAAATGAGTCCGAGTCTGATGCCCTTGTACTTTTTCACAGTTCTGTTGTGGTGTCCACATTTTAAGCTAACACTTTACCAAAGCCATAGCTCTTCTAAAGTGGACAGCTGCTGATACCATCAGGCAGTTAGAGCTGGTCTCTTGGATCACATCAGAAGACCAGACCCACACATCTGCTGCTACCATCACTCGGGACATGTTTGAAACTCTTTACAGCTCTGAACATGGGCAGTCATGCTTCCCCAGTGAGGTCATCCTCACGCACAGACACAGTACAAAGAGGAGACGGAGGAGAGGGTAAACAAACACTCTGTAGAGTGTCTTTCTTCTGCCACAGCTGCAGCGACAGGGGAATGCCACAGCGCATCCAGGTATCAACCCAGCTGCACCCCCATCACGGCATCTCTGCCTCTGATCCTCACAGGAAACTTTAACACTTTGATGGCAGTCTACACTTTACAAGCTGTGTTTACAAATACGGCCACAGCTCTGGTGGCACCTGGAGCGTGCAAAACAAAACACTCATAAGTAATTAGCCCCAGGCCGACCAGCGATTGGAGCTTTGCATGGATTTATGAGGCATTAGTCCAAGCTAATGAAAACCGCTGGTGCCTGAAAGTGGTGCCAGCAGTAAGGGTCAATATTTCACGTCCTACAGATAGGTTTGAGACATGTTTTCTTAAGATTTTAAGATTTCTTAAGATTCTTAGCTTAGTGCAAGCAAGTCAAGTCAGTTCACATTTGTTGTATATTTAAGTATTTTAAAAATAGCTGTGGTTACAAGGATTTAAGGAGTAAAAAATAACAAAAAATACAACAAAAACAACTGATATAGTTTAACAATAAAGTCAACACTGCATGCAACATTTTGTATTAATGTATAATTAGCTGCCCAGATTTATGATGTAAAAGAAAAATAATTAAAATGAATATCATACTGTCTTTCCTTTAATTTCACCAGCACACAGATCTAATCACATAGTGCACTAACTTCTCTTTTGAGGTATTCAAATTACCAATGAGGAACAATACATTAGTCCTTTGAGAGAGAGACAAAATTGATTGTCACTTGCATGTCATTGATATCCTGCTGATGTGGAAGTACCACTGTTTGCCCATTGAGCTTTTGCTTCCTATCTGCAGTGTGCAAGATCTCTTAACCTTTGACATGTTTGGCTGGGAGTGTCAATAAGCCCGACTATAGATGTGTAGCCAAGTGTGAATTTACCATTTATTTCACTTCTATTGGATTCTAAAAAAGCTTTTTTCTCCTTCCTGTGGTATTATCCCACATTTTTTGGACTTCTGCCCACCGTCAGATCATTCAGAATAAGAACAGAACAAGTGGGTTCTTCATTGTCCGATTAAAGCTAAAGAGAAGAGAAGAAGAAAGGGAGTGGCAGGTGTTATATCCACACTCACCTGAGAGAACTTTGACTGTGTAAAACAGGACAAAAGGACAAACTAAATATATCTAAAATTAATTATGTACATGGATATTATCGAGTCGCACAAAATCACTGTCCCAAGAAGGAATGAAAGAAGTGTTGTGTCAGAGAAATAATAATAGCGTTTCGTACTAAATGTGATAAAAATTTGTAACAGATTTTTTTTTTTACAGTCTTGGCCTCTCCATGAAATTGTTTGAATGCAAATGATCATCTAGTCTGGTTGCTGGTGGCTAATTTCTTGGGCGGTCCACTTGAGCGGTCCTCCACGGCTCAGTGCTCGACCGGGGCCAATCCTGGGAAGTTGGGAGCTCCTGCTGGGATCCTGCTCCTGATTGACATACCTTTTCAATTATTTCACAGTTTGCTTGGTCTTTAAATGAAGAGGGCCTTGTTATTTTTTTCCTTCTGCCCTTCTTTTTAAAATACAGGCTTTTCATGTCGGTTCTGGGCCGCCGGGCCTAATGGCTGTGACCAGCACCTTTGATCTGCCTTGACCCTCTTGAAGGTCTGCTCTCAGGGAAAATGGACGCCTGAGTGTATCAGTACAGACAATAGCTGCGTCACTCACTACTGCTTTAAACACCTTCAAGTATTATTTACCAGGAGAAGCAGCTGCACTCGACCCAAAGCTCAGATTTATCTTACAGCTTGCATGGTAAATAGTAGCTATACTGGTTAAATAGAAATAAGGATAAGCTTTATACTGAATCTGGCAACCAATCTTCGTCTTGAATTAAGTTTGGTGGAGACTTAGCTGGAGGTGTTGCTATTGTGTGTGTTTTTAGATTACCAACAACTGAACCCATAATCTGTAGAAATGAGATGATAAAGATTGACTATAAACTTGCAGTGGCGTTGTTTTCAGTAAAAAGTAAAAATATCACAGAGGAAAAATATATTTTGATAATTTGATTGTATGCTGATATTTTTCTTACTGCAATATATTTAATGTGTGGCATTTGATACAGGTTATTGATCTGTAGATATGAAAGCTGATCGCCTGTCTGCTCCTGAAGACTGCAGTGCCACTGAGACAGGAAGAGATCACTTACAGGAAAGAGCTCTGCAGCAGTACTTATTTCTATATTTTTGACTTTATTTAGAAAGTTCATTTTATCAGCTCTCGTAGATCTGTTAAAGATGAAAATAGTGCAATGGTCATAATAATTCACACTTGTGCAGACTACTTGCTTCCAAACAAGTGCCTCAAAAAAAAAAAAAAATCCTTTGAACAGAGCACTGTGCCTATAACTATCATAGTACTGTTTTTTGTCTATCCATCACCAGCGACTTAAGAATATCTGTCTTGAAGTAAAGGCCAAGTCTAGATTCACACACTTTCAATCTAAATAGATTTGCCCTTTGCAAATGTGAGAAACCATTGCTTACAAATCAACAACATAAAGAATGACAGACTCTGGAGAGCAGATACAAGTATTTAAACCGTACCAAATGGGTGTCATGATGGGCTCTTATCTGCTACTTGCCAGGTAAATCCACTAATAGACGAGTAATGCAGACCATTTAGCTCAGTACAAGCCTAAACGCAGGTTTTGAGCCTGTGAACAGCCACATGGCAGTGATCTGTTGAAAAGTGACTCCAACGGTCCAGCGACAAGGAGGGACATTCTCACACACACAATCCAGAGGCTGGTCCTCTTTCAGGCCTGCACTCGGCCTGTTACCCCCTCCTTTTATATGGTACCACTGGAAGAAGTACTCCAGGGATTAACCCAGTCAGGTCTTTCAAAGGCCATTAGAGCAAATTACAGGTATCTTGTTACCAGAGTGCTGGGACAGGCCAGGTGAGGGGCGCAGAGGCCAGGCGGGAGTCCAAGGGTCAGCCTGGGACAAAAAGACAAGGCCACTCTGGGCCCTCTCTATCACAGTGTCTCGCTGGCTCCACAAACTTAGACTAACATCAATGAATGGCTCACTTGATGGGACCTCAGAGACATTGTCTCAGCACTGTAACTTTAGCCTTTTTTCACAAGATCCCCCACCAACCCCACCCTGTCTCCCAATCCCACTTTTTACTGATGTGGCTACAACTTTCCTCATGTCGTCCTACTCATTTAAATATATTACATTATGGATGTAAAATGTGTCAATAATTCAATCTATTAGCACTATGAACTCTATGGCACACAAAGGAGATTTACATTGAACAGCCTTAACTTTGCATTGAAATTCTGACTTCATGTTTTCATTTACATTGAAATGCACAGAATGGTCTTTGCTGTGCTCTGTCAGAGTATCGGTATGCTGCCAGCGTGAGACTGATGCTGCTGATAAAACAGGAGATGGCCACAGGGAGTTCCGCATCCTGCCATTTTCTCTGGACACACACAAGCGCTCCCTGGCACACACATGCCCAGGGGCCACTTGTGCCTGCCACACTCGCTCTATCCCAACTGTGGATGACAATCTAGTGAAGGAGCTGCGGAAGTGTTTCATTAGCCAATTACCGCTGCTAGATAATGCCTACGTTCCCACAGTCCACAAGGCCGGGGGGTCAAATGTGACCAATTACCCTCCATCCCTTCACTGGACAGATAGTCCGTCTGATATGTCCCCAGACACACTGACCCAATCACCACACACATGGAGACACATGGACTTGGACCTGAGTAAAAATGCATCTGGTTTCCAAATTTCTTTCTAAAGACCACCACATTCAAGATCAAACAGTGACGCTTCAATCTGTGTGTGTTTAATCCTCAACCTGAACCTTCCGTCCTCTGATTGTCTGTAATTTGACATCAGTCTGTTCATTTGGGACCTCCCCGACTCTATGGAGAGGGTACAGACCCTCTCTGATCAAATCCCACTTTTACAAGTGTGTTGGGGCAACACTAAAGAAGAACCTGATGCAGAATGTTCGTAGCTCAGAGGTGGTCCAGAGAACTGAGGTAGCAGAGGTGAAAGAGGTTAACGAAGCCCCCAGCATGCTCTCTGCTCTGTTAGCATGTGTCTATGTGGAGCTGAAGGGCTGCAATCGAACCTACAGGAGGCCTTTTCTTTAATCAGGCAGGTAGTGCGGAGAGCCTTCCAAATCATGCATCACATCCGTAACAAGCAAACAGCAAGCTTTCAAGGGCTTCACAGACAGTTAGGAGCAGGTCAGACCACTTACAGCTCTGTGACTTATAAGATCCACTTTCCTAAGACATGGGCATATCTGCATCAGTCCACAATAAAGTTACATTCAAAAACTTTGGAACCACCTAACCTAACCCCAAACAAGGGACCACCTAATCTAATGGTTGTCAGAGGTCATTTTTTAATCAAACAGCATGACTAGATGCAGAAAAAAAGAAAAGAAAAGTCAAATCTTTTGAACTTTGTAGTCGCTTGAGTTGGTTCATTTGAAATGCAATCCAGTAGATACTGGATAGAAACTTGAACTTGGAGAATCCAAACTAATATCTCTCTGTGTATTATTTTAGACAAGAGTTAAGTCTGGGATTTACCAAGCGAGTGAAACTTAAGAGAATTGAAGACACTGAAGTTTACAATGACCCGGTGCTGAAATAGTACTTTAGCACTTAATGCCATTTGAGTTTGGTGATCCAGAGTGAGCAGTGAGACACTAAATATTGTCCATGACCTGGATCTGCCCTTATTTACATTATTAAAATGACAGGGGCAGACAGAGGTGACAGAAGCACCCGCCTCTGTCAGAGCTGTCACCTGCTCCACTGGTTAAAAGGCCCTGACCTCAGTGCAGCAGATGAGAAGAGTGCCAGTGAGAAAGAAGAAGAAATAAGGTGAAATACTTTTACTTTCAGACACATCGAGTGTTACAGTCAAAATAGGCTACATTATTTTACAATACTAATATTATTATTTTGTATTTCAATCATTCTCATTCTCTTCCACTTTCCAGGTCCATTCATATTAATATAACAATACTGACTGAAGTATTCAAAAGTATTTATTCATTTGCAAAAAATATGACTATTAAAACTAATTCAACTTAAAACTAATTCAAAATGTATCTTTATTCAGTTTCATTTTTTTTTTCTGCAAATACAGTATGTTGTAATTTAAAACAACCAGTTCAAACTTGGGTGAAGCAAAACAATAACTCTTTTTATTCTAGCATAATTCAATAGTTGCCAGTGTTATAATTTTTTTCCATGAGATCTGTGCCTTTTCACTTAATGTGGATATTACTGGTTAGTGAGCGCTCAAAACTAGTTAAATATTTATTTCTGATTTTGTGGTCTGGAAATCAGGTTGCCCGACTCGAAATAAGTGTATGAACAAAATGAGTGTTTGTGTCATCAGAATGTACTATGCTTTCCCAACTACATTATGCAATCGTGCTGTGTGCTCCATGGGTTTTCGGCAGTTTTTCAGATGCTCTTGTGTGAGGTGACTGAAGCCTGGTCAGCCTTCAGGCCGGCTACAGCCCATAGGTCTGGTTCATGTTACCCATTAGAGAAGGACACGCACACATTTTTCAGATTATACCACTTCATGCTGCACTTACAATGGTCTAAAGTCACATGTATTTGAAATGTACTGTAAATTGTACCTTTAATATGACAATAGTTAGGTTAGAGCATCTACTTATTACATACTAATAATATCCACCTGGGATCTTATTTTATTGACTGAAATATTGTTCAGAAATCTGCTTTAATGTGTGTTAGTGAGCACTTTTTTGTTGAGATAAATATCTCACTTATCATACATTCTAAATTTGATAATTCCCACAATAAAAGTATCCTAAATGATCAAATTTAGCTCACAGCACATTGACACCAATGCCAAAATTAGGCATTAAGCATACATTAAGCACAAGCATTAACAGAGATGCTTGTACCAGATTCTATCTTATACAGCTAATGTCTGTTACTAGACATATTTTTAGTGATAGGAAAAACTGGAGCACCCAGAGCACGTGGAGAAAACCTACGCAGACACGGGGAGAACTCCACATCGAAAGGCCGTGGGTAGCCTGATAGTTGATCCCAGGACCTTCTTGCTATGAGGCCAATTTGACAAACAGTCGTAACATAATAGCACTAATGCCACAGATATGACAACAGACATGACAAATAATTTTTAAGAGACTTGTTACTTGGACTAGACTTCCTAAAATCGTGAAAATTGTTCCAAGTGTTCAGTTTGACACAGTTTTGAGTGGGCAGTTTTGATGCTGATGCTAATGCTGCAGACTGGTGGCTCTAAGTTAAACGGTGAACTGAATGTTCATCCTTTATTCTATCTTTATGTTACGTGTCAGTTTGCTTTCTGAGGAATAACACCTGCATTGTTTGAATCACATATTTTTGTTAATTTGAAGAAAAGAAATGATTAACAGGATATATTAACATACAGATACAGATAAACATAAAATAGAGCAGACTACTTTGTTTTGAATGTTACTCGTAGCATTATTTATGAATCCAATATTTCTTCCATTATGATCTTGACTGATATTAAAAAGGAAAAATGGTTGTCTTTAGGGCAACAGGTGCAATACATTCCTGCTGTTATTGCTTCCCGTTTTGAGGCTCAGAAAGCTTCATCTCGATAGTCACACGGCTGTGGCCACTTTAGAGATGCTAGGATCACTCTTTTTCCATCTCTCGACACCATGGTTTCTCTTTCAGTAATTTATTCATGGGCCAGTGGCTACACACTTTTCAGGGCATGGTGTCTGGCTCAGTTTAAACAGCAAGCTGAGCACCTCTAAACAATGCCATTAATGTCTCTCGCTCAAATGTCCTGACTCTTGGATTGATCGAGGGAAATCTGTGTGTACAATTTCAGGTGTGAGACTCCACAGGTATTCACACGTGATCTTGTGTAGTCAACTCCACAGCATAGCATCACATTATTGTACTGAGCTTCTTTAAAAGAGGAAAATGTCTAACAATAAAATGGTTTTGTTTGACAGCTAGAATTAGGGCTGTAGTCGACCAATAATTTCTTTGGTCGACTACATAAAAAACATAAAAACATGTCCCATCGACAGATTAATCGACTATAAAGGGGGCGTGGCAACGGCTCTGAAGCTAAAAGTAGAGTTGTCAAAAATCTTGCAAATCAATGCTAAAACTGGTGTCGACATTAGATACTCATTTGAACTAATACAGATAACATTAACCAGACAAACATTTAAACAAAATCTGATATTTTCTGCAAAATATTCTTAAAGTCTTAATCTTAAGTTTGATCAAAACTGGTTTGAAACTAAAATGTTTGATCATTGTGTGTTGAAAATGTCAGTCCACTGTATAAACATTTGACTTTTTTTAATTCTCATTGTGGTATCGAGAATAAAGTTTATTCCTTATCAAAATCAGGTTGGAAATTTTAGTAATGTGACAACTCTGCAAGAAACCTTGCTCAAAAAGACTAATAATATATGTAGTTCATGCAAAAGCTATATGAATGAATATGAAACATTCATATAAAAAGGCAGTTCAAACCAATGATTCTGTTAATGTTGAATACAAATTCCTTATAATCTAATTAATAGAATTAGTCGACTAATAAAATTTTGGTCGACCAAGACTCCATCGACCAATTAATCGACTAAACGACTAAAAGAACTACAGCCCTAGCTAGAATACATTGAAGAGCTGTAATCTGTAAAGTTGTTTATTGGATCAATTTGTCTTAGTTGACCAAAATTTCTATTACTCAGCTCAACTGATACTTTTAGATTTATGAAGAATAGCAACAAACACATTCACAGACACACGGTCAGATTAAATAGGCACTTTTAGTATGAAAATGCCAGACATGTCTTTTAGAAGACAAGAATTTCTTTGGTTGATCTTAACTCTAACACCCTGACAAAGGATGTGAAAAACTTAGACTGAACTACGACTTCCAGTCTCTATAAACCAGCTCAGGAACCCCTTAAATCTAATGACTGGCTGGATGCTGCAAACCAGCTGACTGCTACTGTCCTAGCTACCAGTTATTACTCATTCACAAAACTGAAGACAGTGCTTTGGAACTGCTGTGATGTCTGGCCTACTACTGACCAATGTTTCTAGGCATTTTACTTAAAGACTGATAAAACATTCAAGATTCATTCAGTATTACCCATTACTGCCATCTGAAACTTCCACAAACGCCTGATCTCAGTTGAGACGATCCAGAGCAAACCTTGCATAATGACTAATGAGCAACGGGAACCGGTCCAGCACTTCTCCAGTCTTTAATTTCCACCTCAATGCTGAGCAGAGCACGCCCCAGTCCTGCTGCAGCCTCATTAACATGTGCATTCTCCTCTTTCTGAACAGCTAGGACTTCCTCTGTCCAGGTGCGCCCCTCCTCAGGCCCTGTTCCTCCTGTCATCCACGTTTGAGCTGTCCCAGGAGTAACACTGACTCACCACTGGGAAGACACCCAGACATCTTTAAATTCACACTGCAAATAGACAGTGTAATGCTTGAACTTCATAGGGAAACCATTATCTCCATGTGGACTAAAGAAAGCTGCACACTAAAGATTTTTTTTTAGATGTGTCAAAAAGCGTACAGGCCACAGACATAAAGACATTTACATCGGGTCGCAGGAAGGACAGAGACACCACACACGTGACGTTGACATGTTGAGGCAATTTTCTACTGAGTGCAAATGTCACAGCCTTCACGTGTGTTGTTACTTCTAAAGGTGACACAACAGCATTAAACCTGGTTTGTATGGTCACTCCAGAGTGGATAGACATTAGATGTAAGGAACTGGTTACACAAACTTCAAGTCAATATGATGAAATGGAAACCATGTTGGAACCTGACCCCACAAACATGACATGACAGATAATGTCATATGCCATTACACTGCAAAAAAATTAATTTCAAGACAAGTCAAAGTTGCTTGATTCTAGAACTTAAGTCTAGTTTCAAGCATTTTGACTAATTTTATTGTAGAGAGCTATATTATTTTTCTAGTTTCAAAGTGTTTTGAACTGCTTCAAGACATTGCTTCTTATTTCAAGCCAAACTATTTGCCAATGGGTTAAGGAACTTGTTCTTACCCCACTGGCAAATTTTTGACAAGAACAAACTCTCTTATTCTGATTCCAAGTCATTTTAAGCAAGTTCTTGTGCAGAGGTCTTAATTTAATTAGCCCTTCCAAAATACACAAAGTAAAAAAAGTATCCTTGGTTGTAAAGATTATGGAGTGTTTATTGTAAATAAAAAAGCATTCAAGATGTAGTAATGCACAGATTGTAATCTTTATAACTTTCTAACCATTTCTCTGGCATGAGGTACTCACATGATTTTGCAGTCAGGCAGAACTAAACTAAGAACTAAAAGTTCATTCAGAATTTTTTGCAGTTTCACATTGATGTCTGTATGTCAGTTTCCACTTTTAACATGCTAAAATCTCGTTTGTCCCCATGAACCCTGTACAAATGAAATTAGCCAGGGAAAGGTTTCTTCAAACTGTGAGATGTTGCACACCAGGGGAAAGTTAGTAAACACAACACGCCCTGGCACTGTAAGATGTAAGGCCAGCTCATGGCAGGTGACCTTATTTCCTCAGGGTGAATTGGCTGTCACAACCTGGAGTCTGCACAAGTGTCAAACGCCTATAGCCTCACACCATTTCATACAAATCAAACATCAAGTCAAATGCAGGACTTCTAAAAACCAGGAGGAACAACATTTTGCTCCCTAAAAACACTTGATCTCTCATTACAAAGCTCAGAATAAAAGGACATACATACTGAGTGTCACATTTCTGCATTTAACTAAAAGACATGTTTGATTGCATTCTCATGTATTTGCTGCTACAGATTGAGCTTGGGGTGGGCCACTGTCTCGTTAACAGCCTATGACCGATGACCTGGGACAGGATATGATGCGTACCTACCTCTGGAGCTTTTCTAAACACTGGGGTGTGTTTTTCCTCTAGATCATTTTATGCTCTAACCATAGGTAAAAGTGAAACATGTTGTCTTTTAGTCTCCAGAACTCTTGGCGATGATAGAAATACTATATAAAATATGACTTTATATATGTTTTATATTTTTAAACTTTTTGAGTATACATTTTAGAAACCCTTTTAGATATGAGCTTCTTGTTCGTTTGTTAAAGCTGTTATAGATATTTTTTCTCGTTGCTTTGTTCGTACTTAGGAGCCACTTGACTCACATCTTAAGGCACCTTGTACGTTTGACTGTCTTGAAGTCCCTCTTCTCTCAGCTGTTCCATGCCACCGCTCCTCTGGGATTGATACAATATTTTCCAGCCTCAATTAGCAGCAACTGTGTTGACTAATTCAAACTGTTTTTGCACCTGAAAGGCCGCTGGAAAAAGTGAGCGGGGGAGGTGAGGACCAGAGCAGGGTGTAGCAGATGGAGGAATAGGGGGGACATGTCCACTGGACTGAGGGGGGACGCAGAGGGCAGAGGAGAGACATGTCCACAGGAGTGAAGGAGGGGCATAGAGGAGAGACATGTCCACAGGAATGAAGGAGGAATGTAGAGGAGAGACATGTCCACAGGAATGAAGGAGGGGCATAGAGGAGAGACATGTCCACAGGAGTGAAGGAGGACGCAGAGGAGAGACATGTCACAGAAGTGAAGGGGAATACAAAGGAGAGACATGTCTAGAGGAGTGAAGGGGGACGCAGAGAAGAAACATTTCCAAAGGAGTGAAGGAGGACGTAGAGGAGAGGCATGTCCACTGGACTGAACAGGGAAGGCAGGGGAGAGACATGTCCATAGGAGTGATGAGGAGCAAAGTGGAAATATGTGTCCACAGAAGTGAAGAGGGAACAGAGGAAGACATGTCCACAGAGTGAAGGGGACCAAGGGAGGACGTGTCCACAGAAGTGAAGGGGTGATACAGAAGAGAAACATGTCTACAGAAGTGAAGAGGGACGCAGACCGTCTCTCCTCAGAGGAGAGACAGTCTGACTGCTGGACAAGAATCTCTAGGCTCATATCTGTGACATCAGGGCAAAGCTGCAGCTGTATCACAAGTTCCTCCTGAGTGTGTCACATTACATGATATTTATTTATGGAAATGGCAATATTTCATTTTGGAGAGTCAGCGCTTTCAGTTCTACAGAAAGACAAACTATTTAGTTATTTTATTTTTTTATTTTTTACTTTTTAAAGTTCTGTCACACATTTACTGATAAGCGACTCAAGGTTGAGTAAATTCTTTAAATGGGATTGCATCCTCTTTTTTGTCTCCCTGATGGTGCACTCTTGTATCTATGTCAGTGTCATTAAATATGCAGAACGCACTTGTCCTCACTCTAATCGATCGCATGGACAAAGTATCAGTATCCAGAAGTGCTCTGGGTCAGGAAGCTTTAAGTCTGATTAAAAGCTGTTGTGACTCCGGAGAAACTCAGTCAAAATGCCAGTCAAACTCAACCTGTACTCCTGAGATGAGTAACACAAAGCGGTCACATGTTCCACTTAGTTCAATTTAAGACAAATGCTCTCCAGCCAATGAGCTTCACCCGTGTTTACAGCCCTACAGCAGGTACACGCTGTGAGAGCTGAAAGAATCATTTGTTTTACCAAATGAATTAAGAGAATGATATGTCACATTTCAGAAGACTGGGCTTTTTCACAAGGCCTAGAGTTTCTACTTCAATGTATTTCAAAGTCATTTGTTAAATCTAATAAATCTTATTGTAGTTAACATAAAAGGCAACCCTAATATGTATTAGTATTTTTATTTTTTTAAGTAGTGCCAGGTGGCTAACCCCAACAGGTTCAAAATGTCACCAGCATGAAACAGAGGCTGAGTGGCTCCGTTGGCGGCAGCTGCTGCCTCTAGTAGCATTATGGAAAAACTCTGAGTCACGCACTTTCATAAAAAGGCATTAACAACCAAAGATACATAAATATTACACTTGAGAGCATAACCGTTTCTATGGGCCATCCACTCAGCCAGTGAGTAATGGAGAGGGAGGTCAGCATAATGACCACAGGAGGCTCATTTCACTTGGGCCAATAAGACACCCACTGATACACAGGAGAAGGGACGGCTGCTGCTTTAGAAGCATCTTCTCAGGTGTCTCTGAGGCAGATATATGCCAGGAATATGCCGCGGATATGAACGTTTCTTTTTATTACCAATAAAAATGGAATATAAAGTGATGGAGCAGTGTTCATGAGGTGGACAAGAAGGTGAACCGATGTCAGAAAATATTTGTATGATGTTAATTAAAAGTACATCTCATTTCTCTGGGATGTCAGTCTTCACTGCAAGCGTCTTAGATGCATAGTTCAGATGTTATAACCGGTTACTTAAGTCACACTTTTGACAATTTAATTTAGTAAAAAAAAAACTACACAACTTTTTGCCTTGTGCTTTTTGATCTGCTGATGCTCAGTTTCTCTTCTCAGGTCAGCATTCTATTTCACACTGCGAGTCACCCCATGAGGAACCCTGGTCCACTCCAGAGTATTCTCTCCCTAGCAACGTGTCTCACATGCTTCAAACACAACACAAATAGTTTACCAGTTATACAACCTTAGGAAACCCCTGGCCACAGCTATAAACTGGACAGATAAGAACATCTCATAAAAGAAAAGTCATACGCTTGGCAACACACCAAAACTTACTGTCTGCGAAGTTTTTCCGCCGGGTGCCATCCACCTTGCCCGTTTTATCAATGCACAGGAAGAATTTGTTTGCAGAGTAAAGTCGCCGCAGTCTGACGTCTCCCTCCAGGTGATTGTAGCTGCGAGTGTGCCTCTCTAAAGTCCATGAACAGTTGATTGCTGTGGCGAGCCCCTGGACGGACTCATGCCGAACCCCGGGAGGACAGGCCCCTGTAGCAGTGCCAGCAGTGACCAAAAGCAGGGTGAGGCATGCCAGGCAAAGAGAGGCTGCACTAGGCAGGGGGTGAGCTGCCCGTTGGAGGGGTCAGCTGCAGCACCGAGGGCAAGTTCAGGACTGAAGTGGGCTTCGGATGTCGTCCATCTGCACATGGTGAGTCAGACTCCCAATGTGCACCCTGGCGCTGCCGGCATGCTGATGTCGAGGAGATGCCCTGTGTGAAGTCTCTATAGATGAAGATGCTGGAGGTCCTTTGGTACTCTGAGATTTACAAAATTGTTACAGCTTTAGTAAACATTTGTCAAAAAATTCTCTTGGCTTCATCTTCATCTTGACTTTTTTGCATCTTGATGCTGTAAGATTTCCATATGAAAGTTCCTCAAAAGTTTCTCCTTAACGTGTTGTTGGTTAAGAATCTTTTTCCAGTTAAGATAAATTCCAACAGTGTTCTTCTGTCAGTGGGGATGCAATGCCCATGTGCAGCGTGCACCTTGCAATGCCTGGTCCCTTCCAGCTGGAGTGAGTAAGGTGCCGGTGGGAGCTGCTGACCCGTAGCTGAGAGAGAGTTGAATGAGAGTTGGTGTCTGGCTGTGTGTGTGGGTGTGTGTGTGTGGAGAGGTGTATAATACAGAGGAAGGGAGAGAGTGCGCCTGGGAGGGAGTGAGAGTCAGCGAGCATGGGGCAATGAAGCAGCAAGTGCAGTCAGTCACTCTCTGTCTTCTGTGGGAGCTGTCCCGCATTTTATCCTGGGCAGGACCTGCATTTGGGAAGCTGAGTGGTGCGTAGTGAGGAGGTGGGGCCATCAAACACATTTATAACAATTCAAGACACAATCCACTTAACCGTTTTTATTCCTTCTTCTACCACTGGATTTTATAGCCCCATTTATACAGTTACACCTTGTCCCATTTTCTTCTTTGATATGCTAACACTGGTCATATAACTCTGACTACCTTCTAAGACATGGGACACATCATGAAAGTCGTTTAGAGGCTGCTGCTCTGCCATCAGGAGGTGAGACACGCAGGGCAGGTTGCACAAGTGTCAGCCGAGTTAACCCAGATGGCGTTGGCAGGACAGGCTTTCTGATCACCTGAACTAATATTTCAATGCAACACCCTCTCTGATCTCCACTCTTTCATTTGAAGAGAGCCAGGCGGAAATGAAGAACACCTTTTTTAGAGACTTCCAACACTCATGTCAGTTTTTTTACAAGCTGTGTAATGAAGCTGATTGGGAGGCATCAAAGAACCACCGCATCTCACCAAATTTAACTCAGGATAAATCAGTTCAAAATAGCGATGCGTTCTAGTCATGTAGCAGAACAGAATGAAAACAGTTAACTAATAAATGGCTATTTTAATTGGGTCTTTACAATGTGATAGTTCTAGTTGGTGTCGCTGACCCTGAGGCCACCAGCCAAGCCGAAGGTGTTTGGGGAACTACAAACGCAAAGTGGGACACAGTTGAGCTCACACTTTTGTGCTTGTTAAATGCCCCCTGAGACGCAGCCTGTTTGACACTGTTCCGCGAAATTCAGTCTATGACCCTTCATTTAAACTCACCGCCTTGTTAGGCCGTTTGTCGCGTTCACTTCTAAAGCAGAGGGGAAATTTAAGTTAGCACTGGTTAATTGTATTGTATTATGTATTGTTCAGTGGCCCTGCATGCATGTTTTAATAGGACAATTTGGTTACATTTTTGTGCTGAGTACCCCCTAGGCCAGTGTTTCCCAACCTTTTCTAAGTCATGGCACACTTTTTTCATATAATTTAACGCCAAAACAAATATTTTGGAAAACAACAATATTTTATTTAGTACTGTCTATTACACTTTCAAGGGAAACTACTGTTGAAGGGCCTACCTACTTCTTGAATCATTGTGCTCGTGAAGTTCCTCCAAACTTACTATATGCAGAGAGGCAATGTCAAATACATGTGTCAAATATGTGTACTTTTTTACTTTGGAACGTTCCAAAATTAGCTCTTCAAAATGACAGAATTGTTTGAAAAGTTACCCATTGCACCAATAAATTATTCTTGAAATTAGTAAATAGCGATTGTTCAATATGGCTGAAAAAGTTATTTATGAACACTCCAAATGGTAAACGATTAAATTAAATCTGTTTCATTTCATAGATTGGATTTTGAAAGTTGATTCATTTCTACAAGGCACACCTGACAGTATTTCATGGCACAATAATGTTCCTCGACGCACTGGTTGAAAAACTGTGTCTCTGCATTGTCTAACGCTGCAAACACGCCCTAATTCAAGTTTTAGGTAAATAAATGAGCTAGATTGTTGCCCATTTTTATGATTTTTATTTTCTTGTTTTAATTAAATGCATGTCTAGAATCCTACAAAATAAAAATTGACCACAGGTAAACATTGTTAAGTTTAAAAAATACTGGAATTCTCCTTTTCAAATGCCTTTCCATAGTTACTCCAGGTCTCCATAACCCAGGTTTCGGAAACACTACAGAACTCAAAGTCGAGAGGTAGCTCATCACATTCACCTGGCAGAATGAGGGCCATACGTCGAAAAACAGTCCTCCGTTCACATTAGCTTATAAACATGTTAACACACGACATCTACTTATGAGCTTGTTACAACCACTTTTTATAATCTTTAGTTTATTCAAAGTCGTTTTTAATTGATTTGTGCAGATTTGAGTAATCCTGACTGCACTTAGATGCGCAGCTTTCAGAAATGAAAACTTATAGGCCCAGATTTATCAAGCACTTGCTCATGTACAAAATAACAAACATTTAACATAGCTGAACTTTTTCTTACACACAGACCTTCTGAGGTGGGTAGATTTGTTTTGTGCGTTAAGAAAACAACAAAAACACCCTAATAACTCATGTGTTTTTCAGTTTGCACCTACAATTTAGGACCTGGCTTGACAAATCAGAGCCTAGTGTCACATGTAGCATTGTAAAATGTGACTTTCCAAAAATAGCGACATTTTTGCTTTTTACAGAGAAAGGTCATTATAAAGACTATAAAACATAAACTTGTTGGATCTGTTTCTATTTTCAAGTTGTCTTCGATAAATATTGCGATTTAATTTACACGTTCATCAATAAGTACATGAAAAAAGCATTTGTCTACTAACATGGACCTTTTACCTTAGGCAAAACATATGATTTTTGTCAAGATTACGTCATTTTTTCCCATTATGTCCATGACCACTGATTGTTCTCAAACTGATATGATGTAATGAAATAAACGATGTCATATTATACCATATTTTTCATTTACATATTAAGTGAGTTCATCTTCCCATTTTCTCTGTGATTACCTGTCCTTAAATCAGCCAAATTCAACCAAGATGCTGATGCTGTTGTAATGTTCGCAGTCATAT
Source organism: Mugilogobius chulae (assembly GCA_038363315.1). Taxonomy (NCBI): domain Eukaryota; kingdom Metazoa; phylum Chordata; class Actinopteri; order Gobiiformes; family Gobiidae; genus Mugilogobius; species Mugilogobius chulae. Next base: position 32,165,224 of record CM076412.1, on the reverse strand, counting down.
CCTCATATCAGATGCAGTAGAAGATTGTTGAGTCGTAGTTTTCAAATAATTGGGCTCTGACTTTAGTGCTGTGTTTTCTTGTTGTTATCATATAGTGTTTCTACAAAAAAAAAAAAAAAAATCCCATTCTTGAGTAGACTTTTGAGGTTATGTGGGTGTGCCTGGAGCTCTGGGCTTCAGTATCCAATCAGGATGCGTTGTAATGCAGGAACGTAATGTTTCCCAGCAGGTTTCCATTGGAGGCTCAGTAAGTGTATGAATAGAGATAATATCGCCATAATGAGGCCTGTTTTGTATCATCAAAGTCTTCAAAAGGGCTGAAACCTGACCTTCGCCTTAGCATCCACAAGCCTTTTATTAATTGTGCTTCTGCTTGCTCACCATTGTATCTTTCTGTCTTTTACTTCCTTTAGCCCCAATGAAGTTTTGGCTTGTCCCCCATGCCAAAGAATAGTGTTATGATAGCTTCCGAAAAAAAAAGAAAAGGCACCCTTTTGACAGCTTTTGACCTGTAAAAAGACAGCACATGGCATCTTATCATTTTAATCTGACCTGTGAGTTAGTATCTACATTTTTCATTCACCTTTAAGTTGAGATGAAAAAAAAGTGGATTTTCTTCTGCTTTTTGGCATTTTGTGATATGCACTGTTGCCTGAAGTAACTTATAATTGTATAGTTTTGCAGATATGGACAAGAATAACTGAAGAGGCTATACATAAGCTCATTTGTTAATTTATGAAAACTATTTCCTGTGGCGACATGCAAGGTTTTATAAAATTCCCATATTGTGATTCAAGGCGGGCAATAGATATTAAAGGAGCTATTGTGTAGTTTTAACCTTATAACTGCCTTCTTTCATCATTAGTTTGCTCTTTTACTAAGATTGATTCCTGCATGTAATCTTGTATTGTTCTGAAGCTGATGACCGAGTGCTCAGAAAAGCTCTGTCCTCACCTACCACCTATCCCTGCCCACTTCCCTGTCTGTATTTAACTGTGATTATCCCAAGAAATTTAGATTATAGTAAAGCTTGTATGGTCCAAAATATCTTACAAGAAAAAAAAAAGTTGCTTGTTACATTAAAATCTTACACTGAAGATTGATATGTTCCGCACCATCTTGACTTTATGTTGTATGATGCATATAAGAAAGGGGCAGATCTAAGTAAGATTATGTCCTTTCTCTGCTCCTTTTCAGTTGTGATTCTGTTACAAAATTGTATGTATAAGAAGACACAATTGAAGTGAATAGTAATAATAAATACATAAAAATAATAAATACATAAATAACAAAATATTGTCTGAATATCAAAATTTTAAATTTCAATTTATTTCTGCAGAAATCCACGCCATGTTGGTTTTATGGCAGACAATGCGTGTCTCTGATTGGCTAATTAATTTGTCAATCACGACCACTGAAATTGGAAAGAGGGAAACGGTGGCCAGACGATATTTTTTTATATATTGGCTGGATTTTCCAGGCAATTCAGGGAGTGGCATGAAGTAGATGACTTTAGTTTTCAATTCAGATTTTTACACACATCCTAATAAAAATTAAAATTTGAATGTGGCTCCAATAAATGCTTGAATTATTTTTAGACTTTTTTAATCCCAAGTAGTAACTATGCTGCTCAGTGTATATCAGCATCATTACAGCTGCATAACATTTGCTAGAGAAAAGGTTACTCCTGTGCTGCACAGTAGCCTTGTCAAGCTATTTGATTTCAATATCGGAAATTGAGACATGATGCTGCAGAGATATGCTTGTAAATGAAATGACAGAGCAACATTGAGTCACTAATTGGAGCCATGTTAAAAGTGTGTGGGAAGTTAAGTGACTCACAGAAGTCCAGGAAAGGCCAGGGCTTTAGGCCACTGTGATGTCTGTGCTGGTGTAATTAGCACTAATAGACTTAAGTGTCTGCAGTCCTTTAACATTAATGCTTCTAAGAACGATGTGGACATCTTTAATCCAGTCAAAAATCTCTGGACAAATGGAGGGAATACACAGACCTAGTGTCACAATGCCACATTATCTATTTTGACAGAAGGACATATGTGACTATGTGTTTTTTCTTTTCTTTTTTTTTTTTTCACTTTCGCAATAAATGCGTTAATTGAAAAGGTGGTGTAGCAAAATCTAGGTCCATATTTGTCACATTTATTTTAGTGTTAATAGTTTGGTCAAAGGTTAATTAGTTAATTAAGTAGTCCTATGTTTTTTTCTTTCTTTTTTATATCTGAGCTAAAGCCTGATTATAAATAATATATAATAGAATATACAAAAAAAAATTGTTCCACATTTTCTATTTCTTAGCAATCACAGAAGGTTAGAAATGTCTGGGCTACAAATTACATTTAAGTGATGTAAAGCCTCTTTTGAAAAGGCGTTTACCAAGTATTTCACTGAAAAGTATCTCCATCAAGTATTCCTTGCCAGGTGAAGCCATTTGAAATGCAGCCCTCTCTCCATCTGTTAAACAAATAGGGAGTCCCCTACAAAGGTGTGCAAAAGAATCCGCATGATCAAAGTGTATGAGAAAGGCAGCCTTGTCATGGCCTGGCCATTATCAGGCTCCATGAATGCCTGTCTTCTCCTCTTTTGTGTGCTGAGGCATTGACAGTCACTCACCCGGCAATGACTGTCACACCAGCGCTAAGAGCCAGCCGCCGACAGAGGCCAACCACATCAAACGGCAGTGTCGAGGGGCCCTGCTTGTGAACCGTGGCAACAAACACCTCCTGATCCTCACCTACAGCTCAGCAGCAGACACCTACCGCTGAGCTCCCGGCCTCTGCCTCCACTGAGAAAAGATGTACTGCCTGGACCTCATTTCCCCGTGCACACCCCCCTCTCTGCCTGCCACTCTGTCAAGTAGTGCTTGTGTTAACCTCCAGCCCGCCGAGACACAAAGGGCCGCTAAAGTGTTTAAGAATGCTTTATGGATGCATGACAAGAGGAGGCTGCGCTACTGGGGGTCAAAAAGTATACAGGATATGAATAAGATAAATTTAGTGTAACTCTCGGCTTGGTGCAAAGTCACACTTGATTTTAAACTGTATGATCTTTGAACTTCAAAGCACTGGGGTGAATAGAAGGACTAATGACTTTCAGGGGGCTGTAAAAAGTTGGCCAGAATGGCTGACTTTCTTTTGCAAATGTATGAAATTTCAAAAACAGTTTTAGCATTGTTACTGTTATTCTAAATAATTCCCATTTAGAATAACAGTCCTGTTAAACATAACTTTGACTGAGCAATGTTGGCAAAAGAATGCATTTTTTACCTTATCTCATCAATAATATTTAGACATTTTGACAGTGCATCAAAAATTTGCAACATCAAAATTAATCACAAAAGTAAAGATATGCTTCTTTACACATTGTTTTTGAATATTCTCTCAGACTATTTTAAAGCATATTTTAATTTGTTCAATTTTCAGACAATACACTTGGTATTTCTATTTTTGTATCTATAGCTGCTCATATCCCGCTATTGCATTAACTGTTTTTCTTCTATATTCTTATTAAACAATGTTCTTTTTAATCACAATAAACAAACTTCACCAGAAACTTAGCTACACTATATTATAACACCAAATAGATCAAAGGTTGATAATATGATGTAAAAATAACAACCATTTTAAGAACATTACTGCCACAGCATGTTTTTTTTAAGTTCACATTCAAATCACCTGCTGCTTGAAGTTTCATTTTTTTGTTGTTGATTATAGTGAGACTGCCATCTATAGGTTAAGATGGCAAAAGTATTTAAATGATGCACAAAATAATCCAAGTATAGTTATGTCATCTATATGCAATAAACCTGTAAAAATAACTGTTACTAGTTAGAAATTAATCAAATTATCTTTTATAATATTGTAAGATTACATTTATAAAGTACATTTTATCGACATAAAGTAAAGGAAAGCTTCGAAAGTGGATCTTTACAAAATCTAGTGTTTTTTTTTTAATTATTTTAATTAATTCATTTTACAAGTTGCTTTTACTAATAAAAAATGCAGTTATAGTCAGTTAAAGTTTGTGATCAAAATGTGATCACAGTTATTGTCGACTCCACAGAATGTGTTCAATTTATTGTTGTATCCTTAAAAGAGCAATATGCAACTTTTTTGTCTATACAGAAATTGTGTTGTTTAATGTGGATTGTTCCCCAGCATGAAAATAAACGTAATATAATATGGTAGCAGAGTGGTTAGAGCTCTGGCTTCCCAATAAGGAGGTCGTGGGTTCGACTCCCTGGTTGGACCATATCAACATCTCACGATTTCTTTGGCCGGTGTACGCCTCGTGTCAATGTGGGTTTTCTCCGGGCACTCCACCTCCAAAAAATGTATGTTTAGGTTAATTTGGCATCACGGTAAATTTCCCCTGTGAATGAATGAGAGATTGAATGGTTGTCTGTCTAACTGCGATGAGTTTTTTTGCATCTAGGTAAAAACAAATCATTAATCGCATGCCTTTTTGTGAGTGTACTCTCGCTTATGATGATATTCCTGCTGCTTCTTTCCATAGAATAAACATATTTATTATTATACCTTGGAAGGTTTAGGGAAAATTTATACTAATCTAAATGCAAAGAGTTTGTGCATCTGTAAAATAAACTTTATATTACATTGCCATGATAATGTTTTCACGTAAAACTACAATAAAGCTATACCATATACAACATAACGAATACATATATAATGTACATGCTGTCAGACTCCCAGTGATTTACTAATTCACTGAAGTTTTTATTAGGGGTGTCAAATTAGTGCATTAATTGCGATTAATTAATTACAGACATATTAATCGAGTTAATTTTTTTAATCGCATTAATCTATTTTGAAATCTTTAACTTCATTCTTTCATTATGCGAGTTGCAAAGTGGACATAAGGGTTGTTCAACTTGACAGCTTAGCAACAAAAGACTAAAAAGTCTTCATTTGCATATATATTCCATGTGCAGCAATAATGTAATGAATTAAACTGGATAAAAACAAACAAAAACACTTAGTTGAGTTTTTCAGCATTTAGTAGATAAACATAGCTAATAGATAATTAACAGATCTAATTAATTATCTAATTTTTTAATCGCTTACCATAGTTTTATCACAGTGTGGTATTGATCTGTCGACGTCTCTGTATCTATTACTTCGCCTGACTCTCGACGATGACCTCCACGTGACTACTCTGGTCTGGAGCAAAATGGCGGCGCTCATGCACGGTGTGGAGAAGTAATGCGGTTATAAGATGTCAACATGTCACTTCTCAGAGTTTGTGCCTTTTCCAAATGTGTAAAAAGTAGCGGCGTTTTGTTGGAGAAGTGTGCTGCACGAGCCTTTCCCGTGAACTGTTGTCCTCTGTGCCTTAACATAAGAAAGTCGAGCCGCATAACAGGTGAGCTGAAGGAGACACTATGTACCACACTGTGTACCCTCATCATCAGAAGAAACAGCTTTGAATAGGTTTAATCTTCGATCTGATCGCTTTAAAATTACGGTTTCAAATATATATACACTCTTTCCTTGTTGCATCTAACAGAATTAAGATCCCTGTTCAAAACATTAAATGTTTTCTTGTACAGAACTAAATCATGCTGGTTTATGACATAATCGGGATATGCATTGTTTTAATATTGTAATCTTCTATTGACAGAATACTATCTGAACCTACAAAGAAGAAAGCTGTCATTTCTGATTCCCAAATCAGACGATAAGAAACGCCTGCTGGAACAGTCTTTAGTAGATGGTGAGTTTATAAGTAAAATTATAATAATAATAAGAAACATGCTTTTACACAGTAGCCTTGCTGGTGAGCATGTAATTGCTTTGACTAGAACACTTTGGTTTTGTTCATCCAACAACATGTGTTTGCCTTTTGCAATACACATTTTTTTTTTTTCAATAAGCAATGCTTTTAGTGGGCAGGCATGTGCTGGTGCTCGGTTCCACCACTTCTAAAAAAAATTCTCTTTTGACTACCAGCGTTTGATCTCTGAGCTCATTCTCTCAATAATTGTAACAGAAGCAAGACCTTAAATGAAATTGAGTGCTTCTTCTTTCTGCTATAAGTGCCCATGCCTCCCCACAGATCTGACTTGTAACTAGACTTGGTAATATAACTTGCTTGAGTTAGGGCTGAATTTCAATTTCAGTTACGATTATTGTTGTTATTGCTTAGAAAAATTATGTAGTCAAGTAATCATAACTTATAAGTCTGTTCATAGGCGCACATAACTGGTGGTTTCTTTACAATTGTTGAATACATTTTCAGCAGTTTTTTTATGTGAGATCTGTCACGTATTTTGTTCTCTACATTTAAAGCACGCTAAAGCTCTGCAGTCTCTCTAAACAAATAATCGTGACTTCAATTATGATTTAAATAATTGTGATTATTATTTTCATCAGAATCGAGCAGCCCTAGCTAGAATCCATGAAGGTGAATAAGTGGAGTTAGCTACAAGAAAGTTTAATCTTTCTTAAATAGTTGCTTATAGTTTGTACGTGCTTTGGTGAACCAAAGCTTAGAGACAGCACATTTCATGTTGATAGATTAGTATATACTTGTCACAGAAAAACTTCTGTTGTATGTTTTGCTCAATGTGGTTTTACTGAGTTATAAACAAAGCTTTGCTGGTATTAGTCTAAACTTGTGGTAACTTAGCAATGGTTAAAATGTTTTGGAAGAAGGAATGCCTTTACTTAAATAAGAGTGCATGCAAATATTCAGCATAAAGCAAAGTGTCTCTTGCAACTGTAATACTGTAGCCTAAGATTTTTTCCCAATTGGTGGAGGTCTGAGCTGCAAAAATGTTGGTAGCAAATATAATAAACCTTTTATTTCATGCTTGCTATTTTTAGTAAGGCTACAAGCACAGGCTTATAGCTACAGTAATAATAATAAAAAAAACAATTATTATGGCCACACATCAAGCCAAGATTTGCTCATTTCTGTACAGTTGATATGCATTATATTATACTTACTTACATGTTCTTGAATAAGGAATAAATAATCTGTTTTTGTGCTGTCTTCCTCTTGTAGTTCTTGAAGCCAGAATCCAGCAGCTCCAATCTGATGTCATCCTAGATGTCCAACATGCAAAAGTGCAGCTTGTCTCTGCTCGCTCCTCTGGAACAGGAGCTTTATCTGGTAAAAGCCCTAGAAAACAACCTCAGGCAAAAACAGAGCAGCCCAAATCAAGCAAGTCAAAATCATCCTCAAAATCACAACCTAGTCGTTGGATGGAGAAATTGTCGCAGGAAAAGAAGAACAAAATTAACAAAGAGCAACATTTACGACAGAAAATCCAGAACAAAGACACCAAAGCGAGCAAAGGCAGCCAAATGCTTCCTGGTACGTCACATAAAACTATCTCTACAACAGTTAAAAAGACTGCCCCCTCAAAGAAGAAAACTAAAAAACGCATGAAACTGTCTGATGAAATTCGGGCAGCAGTGGCTTCAACCTCTGCAGCCGGGACCACTTCATTGTCACAAAAAGTTTCAAGAGGAAATCGCTTGATAAATATAGCTTTGAATGAGGAAGACTTGGGTAACACATTAACAGAGACTAAGGGGAGAGCAAGTGTGTTGGCGGAGGCTGAAGTGCTGGAGAAACGACTGAGTGACCAGTTGAGACAGTTGTCCTCTTCAAATACAACATATTCGCCAGAACCCAATCAGGATCCTAGCACTTATATTGCTGAACTCCAGCACAGCATTCACTCATACCTAGAGGCCTGTGTGTTTGCGAAAGACATAGAGCGCGCAAATCGCTTCCTGCTCAGCCAGCACAGAGTCATGAGCAGACGCAAGCATCTCAACACAGACATCTATAACGTCATGATGAGAGTCTGGGCCAAAAAGGTGAGTTAAGCCCGCTGCACGACATAGCCATGTTTACCACTAAAGATAAGAACTTGCTTTGTAAGTAGCACTAGAATTTATTTAGATCAAGTCTGTAAAAACACTATTGAAAGTCTATATAATGTTTTAAATAGGAATACACTCAATATTTGTTGACATTACTCAAAGAAGAAAATCTGTTCATGGATGATGGATTTTGCATATCCCTGGTGATCCACATACCACATTTTGAGAAAGAGAAAAGTTTCAGGTGCAGGCAAAAAAGTACATTCCACAGACAGTACATAGTACAAGTACATAAAGTAAGAAAGACATTTTGCCGTGATTGTCTTACGACAAGATTTTAGTTTATTGAATCTGCTTGTAAACTGTTTATTGTTTTTCTTTTACCATTGAAGCACTGTCTCTTGGCTGCGCAGCCTGGCACTGTCTGACTGCTCTGATCCTCATAAAATCTTGGAATCTCAAGATCTGACAAATAGTTCCAAATCAGGCTAAAATATGGCTTTAAATTCTCTTGTGTGCCGAGAGCTTTAGTATTTTTGTCTTTGTGTAAGCACAACTGTAAACACGTGTTCTCCTGCTGTCTTCCCAGGGCACACTGAATCACATTGGACGCATATTTATTTTGCTGGAAGAGGCGGGTCTAAAACCAAATCTCGGATCCTATAGTGCAGCGTTGGAATGTATGGGTCGCAATTCGAAATGCCCACCACGAGTTATTACGAGGTATGGAACACTTTTATTCATAGTTTAGTGTATTTTGCAATCACCACAGATACACATGTAATGATTTAGTCGGTCCAGCAGGGGGCCCTCTTTCCTTTCTTTTACTGTGCTGCCCTCCCTGTGTCCTGGTCCTTCCCACTGACTTCTTTTAGTTTAGTTATCTGGGAACTAATGTCTTTCTTTAATCAACAGTATAAAATTGCTAAAAGTATTATTAGCCAGATTAATCAGTTGTAAGGAGACACACTGTATGCTTTATTTAAAGGTTGTATGAAGGATTTTCTAAAATAATTTGTTGTCAGTCTTGGTCAAATACAGTTTCATAGATTTGTAACAGCCTTGTACTTATGCTAAACAAAAAAAGAATTATAAAAATATGTAAACTGTGGACACGATGAGGCAGGAAAAACGTTGACCAATAGATAACGTTATCTATTGGCCTGTGAACCTGTCAACAAACCCTCAGTGTTCCTAAGTAACTCATTGGCCCAGTTACAGTGAAGGGCGTGGCTCCGGGAGGGAAAACACAAGTGCATGTACATGGCAAAGAACTATGAAAATAAGATGATGCCTGTAATTAATGTAAATCAGAATTTTACAGTTTGTTCGTTGTAGAATGCAATATTGACCTTGCGTTAAAAACGCAGAACATATAGGCTCCACTTCTTCTTGTATAGTATGTAGGATGCATGTTTTCCTACTAAGTGGATATTTTTGAAATCTGTATCACTCTGAATCTTTCAAATAAATCAAAAAAGTGCAAGAATGAAAGCAGTGGAAGGTGAAAATAGGAATTTTCTAAGCACTTAAGCCTCACCTGCAGAAAAAAGCAGAATTAGACATTTGCGAATCAATCAAAATGTATCCTTGAGAAAAAACTAATGATGAGCAAACACTATTAAACACTAATAACACTAATTAAAAGCTCATTTAAGTTGGTTTGCAAAACACGTTCACACTCAATAATACTCCAATAATTCACTTCCTAAAAAATAATTATAAACTCTAATCTTTGACTTTCATTGATCCCAGGAATACAGCAGCAACAACACCATCACTTCGTTCTTCAGATTTTTCACCTTCGTTTCCATAGCAACTTTAATAAGCTGATGCGTGTAATATTTAATGATTTTTTTTTCAAAGCTTCTGAATAGAAGACCAAGTGTTAATAAGGCTCACAAGAGGTCGACGACAAGAGACTGGTGTAATTAAAATGTAGCAGAGTGACGGGGCCCCTCTGACACACTTTGTGCTGGGTTTAATATATTTGTGCAAGTACATTTCTTCATCAGGAAGTACCATGATTGCAGCAGCATCCCACTTTTGCTGCAACTAGGGCATCTTGACAAATTACTGTATATCTTAATAAGAGTTCATCAAGCCCAGCCAGTGTACACTGGATTACATGCATCGATGGCATTAAACAAAAATTATGCAAAAAAAACAAGACCATATTTGATTTTTTGCCAGATTGACTTCAAGTGATGTTAACAGTGGAAAAATCTACATTGATCCTATTATACTGTACACTGAATATTTTACATATTAATTAGGACACTGTTTATGGTGTTGGAGGTTGGAGACCCTCAACTGTGGACTACATTCAAGCAAAAATATTCTACATAGCTGAAAAGTAAAGGAAATGAACAGGCTATTTGTTCTTCTGAAGCTCAACACAGTTGAATAAACAGTATTGTTGTATTTTAGGCCATACCAGGGCAAGAATTAACGTCTATCGATTACTGTAAAACAATGCTCTCATGACACAGGAAGACTTATCCTGCTTATTTACCGCTTAGCTTTCTGTATACAGTATATTGCCTCCTGCTCTCGCATTATCAAACATTACTTTCCAAATCTGTCCTCAGTCTTTTCAGCCCTTGGATGCACTCATCCCTTGAAGTTTTGCCTTTGTAAGTGCTGCCTCTCCCAGAGCTCCCTTCTCCCCAGTGTGCTGCTGAGCACTCACCAGGCTGATTATGCTCTATCATTCAACCTCTTTGCCCTTTCTGTTCATTTGGACCACACTGCCAGCACCCACACTAATCCTCCTTTTGTTCAAGCCTCTTTTACTTCAACCAGAATTGCACATGGCGTCACACTTGACTCCCAGGCATGATGAAAAAAACACGCCTTGTATACGTTTTTGCCTACTTATCACTATTTACTGTGAAGACTATCAGATAAATACATTGATGAAAAGGCAAACTTTATTTAAACTGCTAAATGTTTTTGAAGACACTGGAAAAATTGTGTTATTGGTTTTACCAGTGAAAAGTACCTAACTTTAGCTTCAACTATTGACCTTTCTATAGACTTCACCTTTACAATGCATAGAATGGAAAATAAAGCAGTTTACATTATCTCGATTACAGCTGTTAAAGGATATCTTTGTGTGTTTTTTGTAACATTTAATATTAGACTATGATAGATGTAGGTCAGTAATTTAGTTCAATATAACACACCAAATTGATTTAAAACAGGTTAGAAAAATAAACAGGTCCACTGTATCATGCACCGAGTTTAAATGGTCTTTTTTTATTTACGAATGTAACAATATGCAATTCTCATGATATGATATTCTTTTTATTTTAAGTTCACATTACGATATTCATCACGATATTACAGAGGGCCCACGATTTTGAGATTATGCTAACATTAATAAACACTTACGCTCATTCTTTTTTCATCATTCAATGATTCCTTTTCTTGGTGCAGTTCATAACTTCAGACAAAATTGCTCACTCATCATTTGTCTATAAGCTCTTGTTTAGTAGATTGTATCTTTTTTGCATAAAATGTGTGTTAATGTTCTAACTAACTTTTTTTTATGGCAGGTCATTCTGTTGTGACAAATTTGGAATTGTGATATCACGGTATTATCAATATTGTAAAACAGTATTTCAGTTTTGAACCCTAGATACTAGCAGATGGGTCTTTGGTGAAAACAAGAATTCTCTGATTAATCAAACATGCATGATTCAATCCAAATACAACTTTGAAAAAACTAATAAGAAAACGCTGTTATAACATGATTAAAAACTTGTACATATTATGCTCCCTTTAAAGGTGCTATACTTGATGTTTGCACCTTAAAATGTAAGCAACCAGATTTTAGGCTACCTACATCAGTCCACATGTTTTACTTAGTTACTTAGTCACAAGGCGAACCGATATGCAGGAGTTAGTTTGCCACAATGTTAACAACATCAACAGATAAAAGCAGTGGAGTTTGGTAACCAGTGGAATATTATTAGACGTAGACAGGACAATGCACAAAAAAATAAAATCAAATAATAATCCAGTAAAGTCTCCTTAAAACATGTATTTCGTGTGTAGTTTTTGTAAATAGTAAAAATGTGCAAAGTCACTATACTTTTACTTCTGCAGTGTCAGAGGTAAGCTGATGCTTATTACACAGTAAACTGTAAAATACAATAGCCTTAACCTCACCAGTGCAGAGCCATGTTTATCACAAGTATTGAATTACAGTTACTGCTTTGCCCTGTCTATTTCCTGAAACAATTTCCTTTGAACACATTCATTCTTCTTGATGCTTCTGTGAGACTCTGCTTGCGCCTGATTAAAGTAGGTCTGCGGAAGCTGCTGAGCCAGGGTTTCCACCTCAACATAATTACCACGCTGTTATTTATAATTATTGTGAAAACGAGAACAAGGTAAAGTGGAGGTCTCTGATGACAAATGAGGTTTCACAAAACTCTGGGACAAGTTATGTTTACATCCAAAAAAGATGATACAGTATGTCCTCTAAAGTTCTTTGCTCATCTTTTGCCATTCTATACTATTTGCCTGGTTTGACCGAATAATAATGCATCAAAAATCACTGTTTTGATATTGTAGCACTGCTCTAGTCTATTCTGCACTACTGTACAAATGATCTAACTTTCATAACATCTTTTAAAGTTTCCCTCAATCCATATAGCTCAGAGATTTTCTTTGAATTAATCAGATGGTATGAGGGTGAAATCCCACATCTCCTGACAGGTCAAAGGTCAAAAGAATGTGCACCAGTTCCAAAGTCTGTTGAGCACGGTGGTTCTTATCTTGATGCAAATTAAAGTGTCTCTAATAGGCTGATCTGAATTCTACACACATGTGAGAATCATAATTATTCGTCCCAACTTGTGACTATGATAATATTTAGTCTTTGCCTTTTACAAGTGAAATAGTCTTTTCTCCTTCACATGGCACCTTTTTATTTTAGGTTCAGCTCCAAGACTACATCTCTAGACTCCATAAACAGTGTGACCTGCTACTTTCATTATCTTATTCAAATCTTATGGTGTTTTGTCCAGGTGCCTGAATCAGATGGAGGAGGATGGAGTTTCTGTGGATGATTTGTTTAGTCAGTATCTGTTCAGAGAAGACGAGAGGGACATGGTGCTGAATGCCATTCATGTTGTTCAGCCTGAATACCAGCCCAAGCTTAACACAGAGGGAGAACAGCAGTACCCTTCACTGGTGGAGAATACTACACTCAGGTAACCAAACCAAAATGTTTATGTTTTGTTCAAACAAATATAATGTACAGTGTTGGTATTCCTTCTAAAATGTAGTTAGTCTTTTGCTTTTTTGTCAAGAGTAGTTGTGTTGTAGATGAAAGTTACCAATTTCTGTATAACTTAAATTACAAAAATTCTCTGTGCTACTTGTCCAGGCTCAACCCTATTGTGCCTTTAAAGGTGCACCATGTAACTTTTTGGAGGTGAAGAATCAACTTCACAATTTAGTACAAAGAGAGATAAGATGATTATGTAGAACATTCTTATTGGGGATAAATAGGTTTTATTCCATAATGTGAAAAAATATAGCTTAATGAGCTGCTTTTCCATGGAAATAAACACGAGGCCATCCTCTTGGACAATTTAATGTAATTTTGCGGCCATGCAAGCTGGAGTAAAATCACATTTTTTTTATTATTTAATGTCACCAAAATTTCTAAACTTGAAAAATATGCTTTTATTTAGGGTTATTTTTTTGCTAAAAAGTTACACGATGTACCTTTACAACATCAAACGGACCCATGCCCAGCAGCACAGACTATTTTAGACTGCACAGAGCTCAATATTCACAAAACAGCGTAAATCCCAACACCGATGTGCCAGTGAAATGGTAAGGATAAATGAGAATACCAAGAACAGCAAATGCATGGGAGCTGAATGAAGGATATAACAAGTAACTTTAGGTTCAACTGAGAAGCTTTAGTTGAGAAGAAGCTACATAGAGGATAAAGGAGAAAACTACACATTTTAGACATGTGCTTTCTTGGGCCTGAGACTTACAGGTGAGGTAAGACATTTCTGACAGCTACAATTACACAGTAGTATATCTTGAAAAAGAAAACAGTTTGTTCCTGATACTACGAGTTAATGCTACCATTAGTAGGACCAGGAGTTACAGTTTGAAACATTGACCACGGCGAAGGCTACAAACTTGTGGTGAGCATTATGAATACTACAAAGCCGTTAAATGCATTTGTTTTTAAGTGCAGCCACACTTTAATTCAGTCTTAGAATTTTGGTCTGTTAGTTACTGAGTTATAGTTCTAGTAAATTTTAGATCTGGACTATTTATTTAACATTCATACTAGTTAATTTGTTTTAGTTAATAAATGCATTCTTCATTCCCAACTCTTCAAATTTAAAGCCCAGAATCTGGTCTGTGAACCTAAACTTAATCAAAATGCAAATGTGATGTAGTTTGCTTTATGAGACAGCTGATTTGTATGATGACCCTGTGATCCAAAAGAAAAGAAGTTTTGGTCTCCAGGTATTTCAATCACCCAGTCTTGTGTTTGCTTTTTGGTTTTACACCATGACAGGGTTGAGAAAGCTGTCAGCGAGCTCCAGCGTGACTCCTAAAGATTTGATTGTCACCCCTTCACAGCCAGCCACAGTCAGGCGCTGGCTTTGCCCTATTTATAGTGTGCCAGCCCTGCTTTCTAATGGCTCCTGTGCTTTCCTTTTGAGTCTCTTCTCTCACCTCTCCTCCTGCTCTTCCCACCTCCCTTCCCCCATTCAATCTCACATGATTCATTAACAGCTTTTTTGTGCAATTGTGCTATTTTTAACCTCATCACATACTCCATATTCTTTGGACTTGACACATTCAGAGTTGTCTTTTAGTGAGTCAAGCGTCCTTGCATCATACTCATGCCTGTGATTGGAGAGCTGGCTTACTACCCGTGTGGTGATCTAACTGTAACATTTTGGCTGACTTATTTGCATAGGGGAAGTCTGTCCAAATAACTGGTCCTTGTGATAACAGACTACAAAGCTGGCAGATCTCTAGACAACAGACACAGTCTCATTAGAATATGTTTGTTGTTGTGAAATGGAATTGATTAAAATATAGTTTATAAAATGCTGTTTGATCAATCTGTGGCTCGTCACTAGAGATTGTTGCTGTACTTTGACATTTCTGTTTCCAACAAAAAAACGACCTTGATTAAATCTGATGCTGCAAAAAAGCTCCTGCTGGGTTGTTGAAGTTAAATTTTAAAAATCAAATGCAGAAGGTTACGTAACATTTACTGTCATGTCTATGCTCATCTTTTTCTTTCACTATCACTTGCTACTACACAAGGCAGAGATTAATTGTATGTTTTAATAGTTTTTTATCAACCAAAACTCAGTGTAACTTTTTTGTCAATGCAAGATTTGATTAAAACCCCGGTATAATAATTATTGTGGTAGGTCAGAGTTGACATTTTCAGCACACTCACACAACATTGAAACCATTATGGACAGCATAATAATACAGGAGCATTCAAACGTGTGTGAAAAAAGCAATTTCTTGGCATATTTTTGATTAGGCAACTAAGAATGGGTTATGGCCTTGTTTCACTGGTTCTGCTCTTTAAGGGTCCACTGGATCAATAAGCTCCAGCTCTATTGGTCTTCTTTACAGTGCTGAGGAAGTAGGTCTAGCAAGATCGTCCAATGTATTGATACATTTCCATGTTTTCACTTGTTTCTTCACTTGTGTTTGACTTTGAGAACTATATGAACGACCCAACCACGCACGCACATTGGGTCAAAGAAGGGCTGACAGCTCGCATGAACGGGATGGATGAAAACTATGAGGAGAAGCCGTGGTGTATGGGCTACATGTCTAATCTGCCTCACCACATTTTTAGAAAGCTAGAAATAAAAACTGAACAGCCAAAGTTCATGAAGAAGTAGGGCTGTGCCAAAAGAAAGATTGAAATATTCTAATCGATCTGCACATTTTAATTGTCAGGTTTGTCAATCAAAAGGTTTTCAGCAACAGCATGGTAACAAACATGAGGCAGTTAAGACTCAATATTGTATAGAAATCTTGTCCATCTTAAAATCAATATTTATCCAAAAATTGATTCTACACAAAATAACATTGTTGTTATCCTGACACTCTGATGTCTGAAGCTCAAGCAGCTGTCTGTTTTTAATCAAAATTAAGTTTAATTTAGGGGGAAATCGCCCAGCCCTACCAGCATTCCTGAAAAGTGTTATTTTTATGTGCAATGTGTGTCAGCTTTTCATCAGGATAAGCTCAAAGATTGCAGTTCAGAAAGACTCTCCCTGGCAGCAGCTCAGATGGACATGATTTGGCTTTGGGTGACTGGCCTGCCTCATAAGTCTTTATCTGCTTCCCATCTTGAACCTTGGCTGATAGGATCACAACAGTCACCGCCACAATAGCACGTTACACACTGCAATAAAACCTCTGTGCCAACTGACTTGTTCTGTGATTTGTGTTGTAGAGGGCGGAGCATCGATATCCCAAACTGCACTTCACCAAGCAACAGCTACTGGAGCGTTTCAGCCAGCAGCTCAGCATGGAGCAGGCCTGCACTGTCACCATCGACTCTGTGGAGGCGTCCAAACCGGTCACGGAAAACATGGACAAAATGGTACACGTCTTTTCTGTTTATCAACTTGTTTACTTTTTGAGTTTTGGTTTTAGTTAATGACATTGTGTACTTAGCTGGAGGTTGAAGTTGGATGTATTCATTAGTACAATCTTCATAGAAAATATTATTCATAGTGTAAGAGAGGTTTTACACCATACTGTGGAAAACTGTAGCTAAAGAATAACAGTTACTTGGAATGAAAGTTTCCAGGTTATAAAAGATACTTATTGGTGAAATGCTAGCCCTCTTAAGCCCGAAACAGATGTTACTATGTAGTAAAAATAAATTATTATTATTAAGTTCCTGGCATCTTGCAAAGGAACTGCTGTCTTCTTATAAAGTCATTTTGGGATGAGTAATGCTAAGTTTATATTTTAAAATCCAAGAACAACACACAAATTGAACACACTTAAATAGGACTTTTATTTCACTATGCCTAAATGAAAAAAAAAAAAAATTATATATATATATATATATATATATATATATATATATATATATATATATATATATATATATATATATATATATATATATATATATATATATATATTATATATGTATTATTATTATGTATGTATATGTATTATGTATATTATATATATATATATATATATATATATATATATATATATATATATATATATATATATATATATATTATATATTATATATGTATATATATACACTCACAAAAAGTTAGGGATATTTGACTTTCAGGTGAAATTTATGGAAAATGCAAACAGTTCATGCTATGGTGATATCATATCATGAAAGTAACACATTTAAGTAGAAGGATGCACTGGTGTATTACTAATTTCAAAACTTTTATTGAAACAAAAGGTAACAATAATGGTAGTTACACCACAACGAAAAGTTTACATGTTTCAATATCTCGTCATGTGCCCTTGAGCATCAATTACAGCTTGACCACGAGTCTCATGCTGTTCACAAGACAACTTATTGTCTGCTGAGTCAGGCATTCCACTCTTCTTGAAGGACCGCCCCCAGGTCACTGAGGTTCTGGGGTGCAGTTCCGAGCCTCTACACGGCGACTCAGCTGATCCCAGGCTTTTTAATGGGATTCAGGTCTGGAGAAATGCAGGCCATTCCATTTGAGGTAACCAGTCTTCAACAGCCATTCTCTGATGATGCAACCTCGATGAGCAGGAGCATTGTCGTCCATGAAGATGAAGTTAGGCCTGTGTTGTTCAAGTAGGGGCACAATCACTGGATTATGATGTTATTCAGGTAGTATAGGCTTGTCACAAAGTGTGGGCAGTTCTGTACCAACTGGAGACCCCTGCCCACACTGTAACGCCACCATCACCTGGTGACAACAGTGGCTGATGCATAGCGCTCTCCCTGATGTCTCGACATCGTTTTTGGCCATCATTTCTGCTCAGCGTGACTCAACTCTCATCAAAGAACAGCACTGAGGCCCACTGGTCCCTCGTCCAGTGTAAATGCTCCCTGGCCCATGCAAGACAATGATGCCTGTGCCTGTGGTGTGGTCAGGTACCTGTGCAGGTCGTCTAGCACGCAGACCACACTGATGTAAACGGTTTTGAATGGTCTGACGTGACACTTGTGTGCCTCTCACCTCTCCTAAACGTGCCTGGAGTTGAATGGCATTCATCATCTGGTTTCTCAGGGCAGTTTTCACAATGTAGCGGTCATCAACACAAGATGTGGCCAAAGAAAGTCCACTTCTACGCCTTTCTGTGGCTCTTTCAGTCTCTCGATAACTCTGTTGTAACCTGCTGATGACACTCTGTGACACTCCAAGCTCAGTGGCCACTTCCGTTGAGAACGTCCTGTTTGAAGCATCCAATGGTCAGGACTGTTGACCCATTGTTAGGTGTTGTCTTGGTCTCATGATGTCAAAATGTGAACAGCATGATGAGGACGACTGTTTAAACACCAGCTCTAATTGAACCAGGACATTTATTGGTCAATTCAAGGATCACAGACCTGCTGTGATTTTTGTTGTTTAGCTCCTTGTTAGAGAACAGCAACTTAACAGTTGGATATGTGCATTCAAAAGCTTAGAGAAGGCCACATTAAGCTGACCTGTAGAGGTTTGAATGCATTTTAGGCTCATCGAGAAATTGAACCCAAAAGGTGAATATCCCTAACTTTTTGGGAGTATGTATATATTCAGTTAAATTAGTTATGCTCAGTGTAGTGTAATACAGACTTAGTAAAGGATATTCAGGCGGAAATTAAATTCTGTCTGTTCTCTGTGCAGAACCTTTTCTCACTTATGGTTACATTAGGCATCCGAGAACAAAAGTACAAAGGTTCAGCTTCACAAAGAGTCCAGTTATTTGTTTGTTTTTTCAAAGGTTCAAAAACAGATTCAGTTTGAATTGTAGACGTTTTACTAAAAGTAGACTGAATCTACCCGTAATGCCATGGCTCTGTTTTTCAATGATCAATAATACCTTGAACTTGAACTAACCCTAAAAGTAAGTTTGTGGGAAATTTGCAAAGTAATTTAGCCTTGTGGTGCCACTATAAACTTATAATTGAGCTTGTTTCTGACCTTCCTGAAAATCATTGTTAGCAAGCCAACAGGTACTGAAGTGAATCTGCTTCTAGATGGTTCTGTCAGTTTTTGGAATAAAGCACGTTAATATGTAAGACAGAGCAGAGCAAACATTATATTGAGCCTCTTTTCCAAACCTGGCATTTGGAGCTGGCCGTGCATGGTGCGTGTCTGCAGATGGGTTATGTGGGAAGCGAGCAGTCGGAAGTCCCTTGTGGTCAGGGAGCATTTACAGACAGACAGAGCAGAATAATAATGCATTGTAATGGAGGCTGGCCGATGGGGAAATTGTCACCTCTATCCATACACTGCTGCAGGCATACTAAAAAACTCTTTACTTACAAAATGAAAATGTACCGATATGACCAATATAATAGTTGTATGTAAATCATCAAATCAAAGCTATGAAATATACGACCTTAGAGTTATGAATACATTTGATTGCAGTTGTTGTCAGGAAAATGTATTATTTATATCTCATATCTGGTGCACACATAAACTGTGAGTATAAAAATACAGTACATGAAATAAACAACTAAGTACATTTCGGGTGGGTTAATATAGACCGGACGTTTCAAAATATAAAAGATACCATTTTTGTACAGTTTTAGTACAGTATTTGTTCTTACTTATTTCAGACATGGTGGCAGAGAAGGTGGCTGGTTGACTCCTAGGCCTTTCTGTGTGCTGTTGCATGTTTCTTTGAACTTATTCACATTTCCATGACACCTAATTCACATAATTTTAAAGACTTGTGACCAACAGTATGATAATGCTCAGCCTTATCCATGAGTCATTTATACAGTTACAAACATTTGTGGACAATCTTAAAACATACATAACGTCTCACTCCCTGTTAAGTGTTGATTACTTCTATTTGATAAACTGAAGAAAAGTGAGTTTTCATTTTGTACTATAAAGAGTGCTGGATCGTTGTAGTTATTGATTTCAGTTTTTTGTTGCATGCAGAGGAAGCTGTTGTCAGAGCTGAGGACACAATGGCACAAACACTGCTCCAGGCTTTGAAGGAGAACAAGATGATCCTCTCAAACACAAACTCCAGAGACTACAGGCTTAATCTCTATCCGTACTTGTGTCTACTGGACGACAGTGAGTACGTGGACATCATGGTGCAGGTAACGTCTAATTTCCCTTACAGTTTGTATCAAAAGTAATTAGAAACGCGGCTTATTGAATGTGCACATTTCATCCACTTTGGACACTTACAGATGTCTGAACAGTGTCATTAATTTCAACTATTTTTGAGTTTGACAAAAACCCTTACTTTGAAAAAGACAGGTTTTCTCACTACAGAAAAGTCTGAAAGCTAGACTCTTTGATCAGACTGTAACATTTGCCACTTTTGATGAGAGGTCTGCGTTTTGATTTAAGCATTTTGATTTCAACTGATCAAGACCTGACAAGCTGGATGACAGCACCAGTATATTTTTTTGCTCTTGTCTTTTTCTTCGTGGTCTTAAAAATGTTTTTAAGTCGATGCATTTACATAACAGATAATAAGGTCTTACGGAAATTTTTGAAATGTTTTTCTATTATTTTAGCAGAATATTAAAACGTTGTTAGAATATATGTACATTCTTCAAGATAACCCTTACATTCATAGAATAAATAAAGCAGGCAATTTAGTCAAAATTCAAAAGAAGGCAACTTTATCCCAGGTTATAATGATGTTATAATCGAGTTATAGGAAACATTTAAAAAATGACCCAAAAAATTACTTTGCATTTAGGTAAACTTGTCTTTCTAGTCACTTTTTATCTTTTCCATCATTAACCATACAAACATGTATGACAACTGATCAATTTAGTTATTATGTAGTGTTGTAGTGAAGCTTGAATAAATTCTTGGAACAGTATTGACAAAGTCTTTCATATAACCTGTCTTGAACTCTGTGATTGCCTTGTCCTTTTCAGAGTGTTGCCAACATGCCTCCCAGTGGAGAGTCCCTGAAGATTATGGCTCGAGACCTGGGCAGTCGAGTTTACACAAAGTACTCCGTGAGGCAGAAACAGCAGAATCACATGGTGCAGAAGATGAGCAACATCTACAACTCATACACAGATATTTTAGCCAAGGACACACAGGTAAGAACAAAGACGGGTTTCCACACTATGTAAAAGTATATTTTGAATGCAGTCTGTTTTCTCAATGGGATGTTGAAGCTGACTCAGGGCTGCTCCATTGTTTTGACGCTGCGGCGGCACTCTGGAGAAAACCCTCTTGTTTAATATAATGAGGCAGCGCTCATTATATTCAATGGTTCCCTACCTGTAGTTAGTGAAGGTGTTTGTTTCTAAGGTACTTTACATGCAGCCCTTTGTTGTGAAAATTGAGCTTGTTATCCTGTTTTTATGCTGTGATAACCTTAAACATTAATTTGATATTATATATGAGAAAGGTTTTGCATTTGCATATCTTGCTTCCAGTTACACGCTTGTCTCTTGTTTCTGCTCCTGTTTGGTTGTTTGCACCGAAGCTGACCCTAGATGAGACTAATTTGTGTACATGTTTTCTCTTCACTTGCGGTAAAACATAATTTACTTGATTAACTCATACAACAACAAAATAATCATCTTGTTTATAAGTCTAGCCATGAAGTGACTCATGTCTCACTGCAAGAATTCAACTAAAGTTTGCAAGCCTGCACAATATGCTAATCCCCCAGGTTGGTTGTTCTGTCCAGGCTCAAGATTTGCACAGTGATTATCTACTGCTTCCCGTGGGTTTTCTCAGCTGCAGTGAAGGATGGGTCAAATGCAGAGAACACTTCTGCAGGCACAAACTATAGCACTTCAACTAAGCTTTAGCTCATTGTGTTCTGTGTCAACTTTGAGAAAACGTGTGAGAAAACATTAAGCTGAGAGAAAAGGCTTCAGAAGTAACCATTTGGACATTTTTTCATTGTCATCCAGATTAAAAATGACTCTTGAATTTGAATCAGAATATCTCAGTGTTTCTTATGTATTTTTTTCCTTCCAGAAACGTCACCTTAAAAGCAAACTTTTCCAGAAAACACAGAACTCTAGATGCTGTCTTCACTTAATATGACATGTAACTTTTCCAAACATTTAAAAAAGAGCCATGTGAGTCACCACATGACTCTTTGGGATGAGAACTTCACTTCTGTGTCTACATTTAAAAATTGTGCTAATGGCCAAAATATCCATATATCCCAAGGCAAATCAAATGTTGTGACAAATTTGAAAGGTTTAAATAACAGAAATGTTTGTTGCTTCAAAGTGTAGCCTACTTTCACTAGCTCTGTAGTAAACTTGTCACTTTAATAACCTTGCCCTGTGTCTGTTTTTAGGCATCCAGTGTCCTTCCCAGAGAGCGCTGGAATGAGCTAGAGACAAACAACACGAACGGTCCCACTCTAAGGGGAGCAGAGGCAAACTGGCCCTACATCGTGACTCTGGAGCTGGGCATATACCTGATGGATCTGATGGTGAAAAACCTCAAAATAAACAGTGACATCTTGAACCCCGCTTACGAGCGCAAACTCATCCCTGTCCTCTACCACATGTACACTTTCAGGAGCACCAGACAGGTAACTAGTCCAATCAAATGGTCAGACATTGGATAGTATTATATTAAAGTTTGCACTGTGCCACCTTTTGACCAAAAATAGACTTGAATAAAACATTTTTTTGTCATTTAGATGGCTTTGGTGCACTAAATAAATAAAATATAAATATGATTAAATCTTTATTTTTAGACTTTTAGACTCTTAAAATAAAAAAAAATTCACACAGGCATTGAATCATAAAAAATAAATAAATAAAGTAAACTAAATTATCATTTGCAGTTGAGCTTGAATCCATTTATTTTATTGTATTTGCAAAGAAGGAATTCTTGTAAATTGATTTACTATTCTTCTTCTTTTATTTTAGTAGAACACTTTTGGCATAATTTTTCTATCATGTAATTCAAAATTTACTATAAAATCTTTTCTTTTTCTTTTTTTTATTTTCTACCGCTTGTCCCCATTTGCTTCATCTGGGAGTCGAACCCATGATTTCCTTGTTGGGAAGCCAGAGCTTTAACCACTCTGCTTATGTGCACCCAAACTTCTTTTATAACAAACCAATTTAAACTGTTTTTCTATCATCCTGGATCCATTTAATAACCGGTCTGTCTCTTCTTGACACGTTTGACCTTAACATGGGACACTGTCAGTCACCACAAAGCCCCGTGGCCTCACACACTTGAACACCCTCGGCTTCTGTGTGAAGAGGGGAAATTATAAAACCACTTCCTGCCGAGTGAATTGGCAGGGGGCAGCGGAGTAAGATGAATAGGGTCCCAGCTAATCCCTCTTTTACTGTCTTCTTAATTGGCTAGCTGATTTGTTTCCATGGGACCTCACTCAAGTTTGAGGAGACAAGTTAATGGAGAGAAAAGATTGGACTTTTTGGAAAAATGTTTGACAAAGGCAGATTTTCAGGTATTTTATATAAAACCAGAGATATTCCCTTACCTCTTCCTTCATTCCTTTTTTTATTCTCCTGGTGGAGGTCAGGCCAACAGGGGAGCATCCTAATGATTTTACAGCTCAGCGGGAAAGTCTGACTCATGGAAGCTTGGCTGAGCTAAATAATTTTTTTTCCATCATGTAGCTTTCATTTTCCCCCTCAGATTATCTCTTGTACTGTGCCCTGTGACCTGTACAATATTAGAGAGAGATAACTTTGGCTTGTTAAAGGGCACATATTATGCAAAATCTACTTTTTTGAGTTTTTTTCCATTTGTATGCTTCCTAACAAAAATACTGCTGAAGTTTTGTTTGTGAGATATCTTTTTTCCCCCAAAACACTGTTCTGGATGTCCCTGATCTGTGATGTCATAGATATTTTTTCTATCTATGACACATTTTCATTGACTCTAGTGGATGAGATTCCAAAGTGGAGATACTTCAAAGCAGGTTTGGAAGGAAGAAAACAACGCTTAAACAAATGCGTCTTATTTGTCCTTTAATGCTAACTAATAATGCTAACTCTTCTGCAGCATACTAAAGGTTTTCTGTTGTCTTACTAGATTCGTGTTTTTTCTTTTTCTTTTCTTTTTTTGCAAACTGAGATTTTAGATTTTTTAGAGTTTGCAACCTTTATAATTATGAAAGCACTGAGATTTAAACTGTAAAAAAATACTATTATGCTATCAGGGTTTCTTGACAATGATTCATAGTGTTTTTCTTTAATTACAGTATTTTTACTTTTTACTAATCCTACTGTTTAATTGACAAAAACTGTACTGTATTATTACATGAAAACACAGTATGTCATTTCAAATAAACCTTGGTATTCATAGATTTTGTTAATTAAATGTTTGACCTTCGAAATATTTTTTGCCTCTAGGATTAAATTGTTAATGAGCCATTGATGACAGAATCAAATTTCGATTTTATTGCACCTTCTCTTACTAATTACCGTAATTTCTGCCCTATTGAGCGCACCTGAATATAAGCCGCACCAACAAAATTTAAAAAGGAAAACGATAAAGTACATATATAGGCCACACTTGTAAATAGTAAGTCTATGAGAGTCTATAATTTTGCTGCTTTGTTGTATAAGCCACACAGTTCAAAGCTTGTGAAAAAAGTAGCGGCTTATAGTCCAGAAATTACGATATATAGAAGACATTTGCCATATGATGCAGCTAAAAGTCCTTCTATGACCTCTTTTGGCAGGTCGGATTCATCAAACCTCATCCCATACTGACCCAGATGCACAGGACGCCATGGAGACCAAGTTGACTTTTGACTCCTATGTCATCCCGATGCTGTGTCCTCCTGTGCCTTGGACTTCAGTCAAATTTGGGGCCTATCTTTTGACCCCCACCAAACTGATGCGCACTGTAGATGGAGCCACACAGCATGAGACTTTGCTGGAGAAGAGCCAAACTACAGCCTGTCATGGACTCTCTCAACCAGCTAGGCAACTGCGCGTGGAAAGTTAATAAACCACTTCTGGATATTATCATCTCAATTTTCAACGATAAAGGCAGTGACAAATTAGATATTCCTCCTCCAATGTCAGAAGCACCTAAAATTCCTCATTTTAACCCTCAAGATCAGTCGTACACAGCCAGTGAGAAAGCACAAATGAAGAGAGAGGTTGTTATTGCCAAAAAGAAATGCGGTGAAATGCACAGTTTGCGCATGGATGCACTTTATAAACTCTCTATTGCCAATACATGCGAGATGAGGTCTTCTGGTTCCCTCATAGCATGGACTTCCGAGGTCGGACGTACCCTGTCCACCTATTTTAACCACTTAGGGAGTGATGTGACACGGGCAATCCTTTTATTTGCTGAAGGAAAACCCCTTGGTCCTAAGGGGCTGGACTGGTTAAAGATCCACTTAGTCAATCTGACAGGCCTGAAGAAGAGGAGTTCACTGCAAGAACGCTTAGAGTACGCCAACTCTATCATGGAAGATATATTGGATTCTGCCCACAACCCGTTGAATGTGAGTAGCTTATTGGGTCACTGGTTGAGGTTGGCAATACATCAAGCTTAAATAATATTGTAAATGCTGTTTTCAATAAATGCAAAAATATTAGCATTTTGAGTATAAGGTTCACCCTACCATCATACCAGTAAGGCGGCCCACCAGCTTTGCTTTTCTTTTTTTTCATTTGAGAACTTAAGTGTCATGTGATAAGTATACTAAAATTCCTTAGTATATATTTAGTAACAGTTTAGCTATATTAAATGGTTTTGAAACTCACCAATTATTTCTTATTCTTATATCAGCATATGCCGATATGTTTCCGATAGCACACATAAGTGGCCACACAGCCCTGCTAAACCAATAAACCTAGGGAAAATACTGGCGAATATCACATAGTAAAATAAAACTGTACTTCAAAAAGAAGTACAAAACAACTATTGTTCTCATAGTATGAAGGCGAAGGATGTTTTAAATCTTGTTGCTTCTTCAAAAACACAGCTGGAGTTGATTCTGAGATACTTTTCTTTCCTGTCTGAGCCTCAGAAAGCATCGCTCTGAATGTTCCTGTCTTGTGATGTCATAGGTAGATCTTCTGCACTGTTTTCCATAAATCAAAGTAAATGTAAATGTGCTGATGCACTTGCTTAATGTTTAAAAGACAAGAACAATGCAAATATTACAATCTAATGTGTCATTTTAATAGGCCAACAAAAATTTTAAAATAAAATAAAAATTCCATAAACTTTATATTTTTATAAATACATTCTCATTTTTTTGGTCTTCTTTTTCACTCTTTTCTAGAGTCAATATGTAATTATAAAAAACACTATATAAGTTTGTATAACAGTGTTGTTATTTGGGAAAAATACTTCTCAATGCCAATTTTGATACCACATTTTTTTAAAATGCTTTTTAGGTCAAGGCTTAAGTCAAAATATTGGTAACGTTTTTTTATTAAACATTGTGACAACCTTAAATGAATTATTGTCTTTCATACTATTCCAGTTTAACGACATTCATTGTAATGTTTGCATATTGCTTGTGTTTCTAATGGCACAGTTGGTCTTGTTTGTGTACAGGGCAGAAACTGGTGGATGAATGCAGATGAGCCGTGGCAGGCTCTGGCATGTTGTATGGAAATAGCCAACGCAGTGAGATCACCGGATCCTCAGCAGTTTATTTCTCATTTTCCTGTTCACCAGGTAACTATTACCTAATTATCTAACAGCTGTATGTAGCACACAGTCCAGTTTGTTAGCTAGATGTATCATCTTTTACAGATTTGATTAATTGAAACCACAAACTAAAGAACTGACTTCTTAGGCCATGGACATGTGTCATGGCAGAATGTATTGTTATGTTTTTTTTTTGTTTAGAAAACTAATTATTGTAGAGTAAGCATGACTGGATGATAATGGATCATTGTTTGCATCTGGTGATTGTCTTTCCTTAGGCCAAATCTGTTCAAGCGGTGTTGAAATGCGAAATTAATTAAAAATATGTTTTCAGTAAATTGGCTAATTATCTAGTGTTAAGTCCTTGGACAAAACGTTCAAGTGAAATTAAGCGCTTTCATCAATTGTTTCCCCTAAGCTGTGTGACAATTGTGTAATTCAGGCCTGTGTAATTAAAGTCTTTTTGTTCATTTGCTCTGTTTAATTTAGTTTGAATGTAATATTTCTGTAGTCCATTTATGCCACACTTCTTCATTCTCGTTCTTACCTTGTGCACTCTCCTGTGCCTTAGGATGGCTCCTGTAATGGGCTGCAGCACTATGCCGCTCTGGCAGAGACGTTATTGGTGCCACATCAGTCAACCTCATGCCTTGTGACCTGCCCCAGGACGTCTACAGTGGAGTAGCACAGCAGGTCAGTGACACAACTGTTTAAAATTAGTTGTCTGTCTCGGATGCGTAATATGCCAAAAAAAGTAATACTATTTTATTTTCCAAAGCCCAGAGTCATGCACACTAACTAGCTGCCTCATTGACACTCAACACAGAGTAGGTTTGGGAGATATTTAAAGCAGTTTTATCTGTAGACTCACTGTTTGTGTCATTTAACCTTTTTGCAAGTTTTTCATTTGAATTCCAATAAAGACTTTTGTCTATGCTTCACAAATTGGTTTCTCACTGTATTATATTATATAACTTCTGGTACATAGGTAAGTCCAGAATTTTCCAGACAACAGGAACTTATCTAAAGCAGAGAACCTGGAGTCTGGAATGACTTGGTGCAGAGTTATTAATATTCTTTTTTTCCTTATATAAAAAAAGCATACTTAATATTGTGATGGATCACTATAATGCATAGTTAGACTTGTCTCTTACTTGAAGCACTTAAAGTTTTTCTTTGGATGAGGTCTTGAATGTAATGTGCTTAATTAATATGCCTCAGAGTTAGACTTCTTATATCTAAAAGCTCAAAGGGCTAGAGTGCATTCCGTAATCAAAGCAGCGCTTGCTGTGCACCTCCACTTTATTGGACAGAACAATGTGAAATTAAGGTGATAAACTTACATCGACAGGAAGGATCTAAAGCTGCTAATTTAGATGCACAATACATTTGTTGTAACTGCTTTATCTGTTTTGAGATCAAATACAATATTCTTATCTAACCCAGTTGGCAAAGTTTGGGCCTAAAACTGTGATTAATTAATGCTTCTTTTTCAACTAGCAGAATAAATTCATTCTGCAAAGTTCACTTCAATGTGATTGACAGAAGGTTACTTATCTTCATGGGAACTTCCTGTCAGTACAGTATTAATTCTTTTCTGTTTCTGTCTTTCAGGTGGAGGAGCTGCGGGCCGAGATGCAGAGAAAGGCCTAAAAATTGCTCAGGTCCTGGAGGGCTTCATCAGTCGGAAGGTGGTCAAGCAGACTGTGATGACTGTGGTCTAGGGGTCACGCGCTACGGGGGACGCCTGCAGATTGAGAAGAGGCTGAAGGAGATTGATGACTTCCCTCAGGTACTTAAAGGAGGAGGGGCTTCTTGGAATGTACATTGTCTTATTTTTAGCATAGCACGTCAAAAAGGCCTTTATTAGAAGATTGGCTCCACATGGACTTCCTGTCGCACATCATGTTCTTATCATATTATTACCCTATTTCTCTTACACACTGATTTATCATTTATGACTTCTGAACTCATACCCAATGGGATTCGTTGTTGAACTACATTACAAAACTATATATTTGAACTACTGTAGGCAGCTGATGTTTATTAATAATACACTTTAAATAGAAATAATAAATAGTAAATTTATGCAAGCAAAGAGAGAATGTTCTCCTTGTAATTGCAAAAAAATAAATAAAATCCAAATTATTTGATTTAAAGGTTACATGCTGCAATATGAACATAAGTATCTCTTTGCCATACATGACTAACATGGCTCACGCAGATGAATCTGTGTTGAACTACGATTTGAGTTCTTCCACAATATCCATCTGGAACTTGCTGAAAGTGTTTGAGAAAACGTAGGGCGTTTAGTGAAATACTTCGAGCTGATTGAGTGTGGGGCTTACCTTATTTGTGTTTAGCTAATCACAGTAACAACCCGTAATAGTGTATCCAATGTCCGCGTGAGATAGAACAAGTACGCGTCACACATACGGCTCTTATTTCAGAAAAATTTACTCCGTATTTCTGCTAAAACCGCATCAAAAGCAGCAGAAACACGTACATCCACGAGAGCCGCCATCTTTGTTTAACTTGAACAAGACTGCAGAAGGGTAGGCGTAATAAGCCATGGCTTCAGCCTACACCTTTTCAGTTGTTTTGTTATGTTTGATAAATACATGTACATAATGTACATCTCTAATTGTATGTTATGCAACCGAAATAAACGTTTTCATTCATTCATTTTCATTCAGACTCGGCTTCGACGCCAGGGCGCTAACAGCCATCTTGACAACACCGCTGGTTCGGACTCCCAAACCAATCGGGCAGCTGGAAGGCCAGATGGTTTATCTCGTGTTTGTGAATTCATAAATATCGCAAGATAAACCATTTGGCTGGCCAGGTTAATACATGACATCTTATCAACGAACACATTTGTCATATATATTTCTATGTGCTCAGTAAGAGGTGGAGCGGTACAGTCTAATGTTGTTTCCACTGGGCAAAGCCACACTTCTGCACAGTTTGATTGGTCTGCCCCTGGGGGGTAATGGAAACGTCATCTGCCATTAACAAAAGCTGCTCAAGGTGCTACAAAGTGGACCAGTCTGTGGGCTCAGGGCTAATACAAACATGCCTCTGCAGTATTGTACAGAACTACATTATCATTCAACTTTAGAACTTAAAATGGTTTTGATTTTACTTTGCTTTTTGCTTTTTATATGCAACAACTGACATGACTCTTTCTAATTTAGGCAGTTATGATCTCAATATATGGCAGAAATTCTCATAATGATTCAGTTAATGGTATAAAGACAGAGTTAGAACCTGTCAAGTTACTATCTGAGAAAATTTGAAAAGGAGTACTTTCTGAG
The DNA here is from genome assembly GCA_038363315.1 of Mugilogobius chulae. Classification (NCBI taxonomy): domain Eukaryota; kingdom Metazoa; phylum Chordata; class Actinopteri; order Gobiiformes; family Gobiidae; genus Mugilogobius; species Mugilogobius chulae. Next base: position 32,135,194 of record CM076412.1, on the reverse strand, counting down.
GCTCAATGCAAGACAGCTTTTAAACTACATGTATGACTACATGTATACATATAACTAGATGTATGATTTTAGCAACATGATTAAAAGCTCAGAAAAGTCCATTTTGCATAATGTGGCCTTTAACTGAGAAAGATGTATTGTCTTACAAGTAATCGTATTGTACTGAAGAGACTGGCTGCTTCGTGCCTTGTGTGCTTCTCCTGTCTCACAGCTCAGAGAATTGGGCTAAATGACTTCTGCATAATGTCTGTAATTGTTTAAGCAATGAATTAGTGGGGACTGTAATTGTGACTGATTGTGCTGGGATAGGTGGAGGCAGAGGCAGCTTCAGTTGTGCAGATATCTTATCTTTGTGCTGGAGAAATGAAGCTTCAATATATCATTGTGGATTTTAAAGATTTCTAGTGTTCATTACAATTAACTGATTTATCTCCATAGTGACAACTCTTTACTGTGATCTTCTCAACCGTTTGCTCTGATCTTCATTCAGTTTCATCCGGCCATTTTTTCCCCACAAGTATTAAAAAAATCACTGCAAAAAACACATAGATAAACCAAATGCAGATTTAATTTATTGTACTATCGAAGTAATAAACTGGACGTTAACTAGTTATTTCCAATTTTTATTTTTATTTGTCAAGTGCTTGCTGAACATAAATAGATTTTACAAAATATACTACTGGCTGGTTTGTTATTTTGGTAAACAGTAAAAGGGTTCTTCCTGGTTGGACCTGAGACACATGTAGAGGCAGTTTTCATCTGTCCTTTGTCCTACCTTGTCTGCATTTGTCTGTACAAAAACGAACAGCTACATTTTACAATGAAGAGATAGGGCTTATCAGTTCTGCAGTTTTGAACAGGTACACAGTGGTGGTTTTCTAAGCTGTTTTATATCTATTTTGTATTTTACAATGAACACAGACAGAACATGTTTTCTTTAGCATACTAAATGACACTTTGCCCTAAACAATTTGAGTATAGGCCTTTTAATTATTGTCTAATCCTAATTACATTTGTACTGTAAGATTATCCCAATGAGAATACTGGTAGATAGATTTAACTCTGTTCTCTTTCAGGAATATGTGTGGGACGCCTCTCATTACCTGGTGCGGCTTGTCTTCAGTGGCTTAAAAGAAATGTTTACAGGCACAAGAGAAATTCAGGTTTGTTCACGATTACGATCATATTTTTCTACATCATTTTCTCCATCTGTACAACTTTGTGTAATAGACTTTCCTATCTTGACCCAGTCCTGAATGTAGGCTAGGTGTTATTTTTATTAATGACTTTAGTACCTCACTATTACCTTGTCCTGGACTCTCATTCATCACATAGAGTCCATTTATAGATTGTGGATGTGCACCTGGGCTGGGACTGCTAATAGAAGCACCACCCACTGGCAGTGCACACCCTTTGGGGACTGTGCAGGGATGGCCCAGTCTGGGATGAAAAATCCTCCTCCCATCATACTACGGCCCTCTCACATGTGTGCACCTGCTGCTACAAAATGGGTCACTCACGGCACCCAGACACCGGGACTTGCACAGGCTCACTGGAATCCTGTTCTATCAGTATAAACTGTAAAATTAAAGTTCAAATCCTGTTGCTAATGCTTTCTGCACACTACAGGAGTTTTGGCCTGATTTTCAGCTCGATGTGCACATTTGCGAGTTCAGGGAGGCGTGTCCAGAGTAAGGATATTTGTACAAGATTTTTTGTTGTTTTTCTCCTTATGTCTGTGCATCACTGCCATTATTTGTCAGGGCGTATCATCGTGAGGTTCACATGCTGCACAAGCGCACGGACCAAACAGCATCTGCTGCATCTGCCTTGTGATGGCGGCTCTTAAAATGTGAAATAAAGAAGAAGCATTGCTTCATAATCTGTAAATAAATGTAACCCTTTGTGCACATAGTCAAAGTGCGAGATTCTATTTTACAAACATTACGCATCTCATCCTCAACACTCCTGCTCCTTGAATGATGTGCGAAACACCGACTTTACTAGACTATATAACATGGTCCGCACAGAGTTTAATGAAACGTTTTCATTTTACGTGTAAAAGGTATACTTTTAATGACCCTCTGCTCTTCTGTGACCGTTATAAACCTGCTTTAATCCACCAGCATTTCATTGTTGTTGTTGTTTCTCTTTTATAAGCTCGCATTTGAAAGAAAAAGCTTGCTCGATCATGTGACACGCACTGTCCTTTGCTCGCTGCTGCATTCACCAATTCTGTGTCGTCTGTTCTTTCTGCCACTTGATGCGACTGTGAGACAAATAATCGTTGTAAATGTCCTTAAGTCTGTGGCGTCTTGCGTTTTGACGCATCTAAAAATCGCAAGATCCTAAGTTCCTCTAGTGTGCAGCCAACTTAAGACCACTAAGATATTTTTACTTTGGTTTAAGACAATATTCATTTAGTTACTTTGCAATTTCCACTCATGTCTACAAACGATTGTGAGCCAGTGTATACCTTGTTATTTATTTATTTATTTAAAATTTGCACTGCTTGCTGTTTTGCAAAATATTAAGATGATGTTAAATCACTAAACTCCCTCCACCATCACATTTCAAACAGAACTGGCAAACTGGGAACTGGGGTGGTTTTACATCAGTTGTAAAACAAACAAAAAAAAAATAAGCAAAACATCATATACACAATAAAAAAAAGTTTTAATACAACATAACATTACGTTGCTTCATGCACATTGACTACTTTTTAAACAGATAAATGTCACAGTGCTTTAATCCGACTTTTCAGAGTTTCTTCCAACCTGTTGACAACCGGGATCAATGAATAAAAAAATGTAGGGATGGCCTGAAATACATTTTTGAGTCATTATAAAATATTTGTGTTGCTGCCAATAAACATCTGCAGGTCAATCTAAATAATATATGATTCCCATTATTACTATTACCTTCATCCATCACCATTCCTATTATTTTTTCAAGGTCACACTTGTTAGAGTGATCCAGTTAGCTGCTTATATTGAACTATTGTCAAGTGTTTTCAGTAGATTGATAATATAGTGCTTTAGCAAAGTTCCAACCTGTTGACAATATTGATTGCAAATGTTTAAAATTAATGACATAAATACACACACTTGATGTTCTTACAGCTCTACGTACTCAACTGTTGGTTAGTGAATTGTTAATTGCTATCTACACATATACTGTAGTTTTAGACACATCAAAATATACCAACATAGATTTTCCTGCATTTTTCTCTCTTTTCTCTTCTCATCCGCCATATCGATCGCAGCAGTCAGTCAGTGCTAGCTATCTATCTAGTTAATCTCTCACTGGCTTTGCTTGCTTTCCAGCTATCTTCATCTTTTTGTGCCTGGGATCTGGCTGAAGTCTGTAGCAGTGATGAATGGTGCTGCTTTGAGCCAGGCTGTTTCACTGGTTTGCTGGGGCATATATTTGTCTTTGCAACAGCTCATTGTGTGAAAATATTCTTGCGGGGTTTCATTCACATAAAACTGTAACAGATACAAACAGCAGTTTTAAAAACAACAACAATTCTTACTTGTTCCATGTGTTATTTGCATTGTTTTTTCTCTTTAACATGCTTTTCAGTACCTTAAAACAAAACAAAGCTAAAGCCTTTGCTTTAGTCTTTTGTCTAAGTCTTTAGCAGTTACCAAATACAATTATACAGTCTTTTTATAGTCTGATTTGTTGACTGTTTAAACCAGAGCTGGGAACACGATGAGCAGAGATACCTCAAATTCATAGCCTTGTTTGCACATGCATGCTCGATATGCACTTGACTCTAGTACTTGCTCTCTCCTTTTCCAGGATTGGCTGACCGAGAGTGCCAGGCTAATTTCCAAGTCTGGACACACTGTGGAGTGGGTGACTCCTCTGGGATTACCCATAATTCAACCATATCACCGCAAACGCACTCAAGTGGTAAGTTATACAAATGAACTAAGATCACCCATGGCATTTAAATTATGAAGAATTTTTTAGTGTTAACATTGCCCAAAACTCTGACTTGTTCTGACATTTTATGCTGTCATTCGGTTTCACTATTGTAGGCTTTATCTTTTAGCTCAAAAATCAAAGCTGTCCAAGTCTGACCTTTTCAAAGTGCCTATTTCACTCCACATAAAGTTATTTTACTGTAATGTCATTCCACTTATCACTTTCTAAATGTTAGGTGTAATAAATCTAGATTACACAAGTACCTTTTCTTGTGCAATCTAGACTTAATACAGTCAGACTCACATGGTAGCACATAAACTTAATATACCAATATAAGTGTCGGAATACTACTTCAGACTAACTGTATCCTAGTATTGGATGTATTTGAAAACAGTTCCTTTTCTGAAATAATAATTGCTATTTGCTACAAATTATTTGTGAGAAAAACAGAATAGCAATGATTTTTTTGGGGAGCTTGTCATATTTGTAATATTTAGGCTAAATACATAAACAATGCATCACACCCATATACTGTTGTTTAAAGCTAAATTTAAAACCAGACAAATGCTTCTGCTGAGTTACTGGAAAAACACAAGTGTTAGGGTAGGGTTAGCTTTTTCACATTTCGTGGTGAAGAGGGTTAGGGTTAAGTATTTTAGGCATAGCTAATTTAATTTGAGTCACAAATGAGTCTGAGTGGTTGTTGATGTAGTATTATAAAGGTAGGAGAAAATACTGGCGAGGCTAGCATCACGTTTGCATTTAGCTCGGAGGTAATGGATATACAAATTTGAACGGTTAAATAATGTCCTCATCAAACAGACTCAAAAACATTTTAAAGGGCTGAGTTCAACTGTGTGTGATCCTAAAGTCTGAGATGAAAATGACAGAAGCTAATAAATTCCTATGCATCCGCTTTTCCACCTTTGCTGACCAGAAATATTGTTTTTGCATATCACAAGAATTGTGGTTGGTTGTATTCTTGCCTATATTTTCTATTTTAGGTGTATTTTGGTGCCTAGTGTCCCCACTCAATTTCATTTCACTGCAGCTAGGTATTGCAGGACTGCAGATGGATCCCCGAAAGCAGGAAATACAGCGCAAAGAAGCAAAGGGTGTGTGTTGGCAAGAACAAATTTGAGTTGACATAAGACAATGTAAATGTTCTTCTCTTTAGACCTCATGTCAAATATTAACTTAAGGGACTGTACTGATTTTTGCATCCTAAAAATGTAAACAAACAGAAATAATTAATTTTAACCTTTTTCCTTCAGGCTACATGATTTCCTCACGTAGCTAATGCATTCTGAGCTTCAGAATTGTTCATCATATGAGTTTTAATTTTTTTCACAGCTTTTAACAGAGGTGAGTCACTATGCTAACAACAGTTTATTGTTTCCCTACGGGACAATAAGTATACCTTAACTTAACCTTAACTTAACAGTTAGCCGCAATGCTAAAAAAAAAACAGAAAAAGTTGGACACAACGGGATAGACGGGACTTGTGGACTAATTTTCACCTGATTAGATACTTGAACACCTTATCATGCTAGGGGAAATTGTTTTAAAGGTATATTGTTGCAAAAAAATCGAGTACAGTCCCTTTAATATAATAACAATTTTAAATATTATAATATATTCATCTTTTAATTCACTGAAAAGGCATAAATTGCTTGACTTCCTGGATAACAAAATGACCAAAAATAAAAAAAGTACCCGCCTACCGTGGAGCGAAGAAACCTCAATGATGCGATGTAAGACGGTTTCCAAGATGTGAAATGACTCTGGTTAAAACATCAGGCTAGTATTTTGAGTTTCACAGGGGGAAATGTTATTTTTCCTCCAACGACTTGCATGCATTTTTGCCGCTCATTACTGACATTTCGAATGCTGCAATGTCATCTGGATAACCTCTATAGCACAGGGACAGTCCTGGTTGGCTGCTCCAAGTCTTGTTATGTTTGTTGAGTGCTGATTGTTCATTGAGATTGTGCGTTAAGTTTTCAAATGGATAAGATGCTAACACCTTCTCCAGAGTGTCCCCATCAGAGATTAAACTTCTATATTCCGGACACTTCCTGATAGTGGGTCTTATCGAAGTGCTCACATTAAAGTCATCATATGGTTATAAATATTTTTGACCTCTATGGGTCGAGATCTGGATAGCATATGCTTCATGCTGACAGTTTTTGAGGCTATAGGCCACCCTGCATGTAAATGGTAAATGGTCTCTATTTATATAGCGCTTTCCACCTTACAAGGCACTCAAAGCGCTTTACAGCCAGGATCCACTCACCCAGTGTACGCAGACACTGAGGCAGTGTGGGTTAAGTGTCTTGCCCAAGGACACAACGACAATCTACTCCTGCCGTCCCACTGTGGCACCTGGTGTTCCGGCGGTCTCCCATCCAAGTACTAACCAGGCCCTTTCTTGCTTAGCTTCTGAGATCTGACGGGATCAGGCTTTGACAAGCAGGTATGGCCATGCGGCATGCAGTCCGCCTTTTTGGTTTGACATCAAGCGGGATGTTGCATGGGGAGGCAGTAAGGCACCTCATAAGCAGGTGCAAAAGAGACTGTGAGACAGATGGTTGTGTCCTCAGGGGCCCCTCTCACTGTCGATGTAGTGGAGAGCATCGCTTCATTTGATCTGATCTTTCTTTAATGTCCAGGGACGTGTGGAAGCTGATTAGCTTGTGCCATTTTCCAGATCCCCGCATGAGTAAATAAGTGAATGAAGCAGTGACTTCCTGGAACTGTCGCAAAGGTTTTAGCTCATGTTTCACAGATAAGTTTCTTCTTCCCCGGCTTTAATACCCTAATCCAGTTGCATCACGACTCATGAGGCAACAAAAATCTAAGTAACTTGCAGAAAGGTCACCTCTTTTACTGTATAGTGGGATTAAATTCAATCTCCCAGTCTCCGCTCAGCCTCTTAATTCAAGGTTGAGATCTGGAGGGGTCAAAACTAATTATTCTGACACTGAATTGTGTGGCCAATATCGAACTGTTTTGTTTTTAAGGTATTTCTCAAATTTTAAATAGCAAGTGATGGACAATTGTATTTATAACTCGGCGCTGTGCTTGGCGGATCTGAAACTTGAAATAACATGTAGCCACTGTGCAAGTGTGAGGCTGTAACTGCACTGTCGGGTCAGAGGTCACTGTAGCTCTTGTTGCTTGTTTATTTTTCATCTGAGTCGCTTGTGCTCTGGCAAGGTGACGCTGAAATCTCATTGTCCGTAACCGTGACACAAGGGACTCATCAGTTGGATTGGCTGGATTTGAGTGGATTTGGAGTTTATAGTGTGACTAAATGCCTCTGATCTAATGTCCTCAGTCTGGAAAGAAAGGATCAGGTAATCCCAGCTTTTGGTCACTGCTGATTTCCCCTGAGTCTGATAATTTATCCTGAATAAATGCAAACAGTACAGTGTGTAGTATGGCCACTAATGATTTCCCCTGAGTCTGATCAATTACCCTAAAGCAGTACAGTTTACACTACGCCTCCAACCAGAAGTGGAAGAGCAGTCTTTTTCTCCACAAATTACTAAAGCAAAAAAAAACTTGTTTATACTTAAATAAATGTATATATTATATATGTATATTTATATGTTGAGCATTAACTCAATACCTCAAAATTAACCCAAAGTAAATGACAATTTCAATGTTAGAATACTACAATTTTGTTTCATGTTTAATTTTTTAATCTTATCTATTAAAAAAAAAAAAGCTAAAATATAGTTACACGCACAGTGAGACGAAATTATTTATCATGTAGGAGAAAGGTAAAACTAACCGTGAGCAGTTCTCAGTTTTGCTAACATTACCGAAAGGCTTCATCAGTCTTAAAAGTCGACTGTTTATCAGTATTACATCAGTCATTGAACTATAGCTCTCGTGAGCTCAGGCCATTATCATTTTGCAAAGCAGTGTCAGTACAAGTGGAGAAAATACTTACTGAAGTGACAACGCTTTGACTTTTTCATGTTTTAGGAACTCACTTTTCTAAATGCCAGTGTGATGCCCTTTTTGACTCACTTGGAGGTGCAGTTTTGTGGACAGAGAAACCATGATCAAGCCAAGTTTTTTTGCCATTTTCAAACAGTTTGCCTTGTGAGAAATCTCTCTCAGTTCAAGAAGTTTACTGAATGTCAGTAGAAGTAAGATAGACAATGAACCATTTTTCTTCACTGGAAAAGCAAAGTGACCTAGGTTTTTCCAACAGAGGTGAATCAGACAGCTGAATATTCAGGCAGGACATTGGCTAATATCCACATAGTGATAGATGGGGATTCCCTTTCCCTTCTATAGAGTGTACAGAGATGGCCATCACACACAAGGCCATCTGTGCTCCATGTCCCAGGTGATTTAATGAAGCAGCAGCCTGTTCCCCATAGACTCACCACAGGGTTAAACCCAAGCCAATCCATCACCCACATTTGAACACATCAGGAACGCAGGCACTCAGATGAGCACAATGTACGCTGCTGACCTCATTCACAATGTGGAAGTCTATTAGTCACAACAGGAGAGATAACCTCCATTTGCTTGACCCTCACCCCCTCTTATGTCTCATACGACTCTTCTGCCTTTATAACCTGTCCACTTGACTCAGAGAAGTGCATCAAAATAGGATTGATGGACGGACAATCCCAAAGAGCATCTATCATAAGTGATGGATGAGATGGCCAGTTTGACAGCAACTTCTACTACATGACTTTTTATCACCATTTCATGATGAGCATCACATGTTGTTTCTTGTGTTGTGACCTTCAGACTAGACTGAAATCTGAAAGCTTGCATTTTTGACATCTTCCATTTACTTCGAGCCACGACATTTCAGACAAACTTATAATTACTATATTAGCTGTAAAAAAGTTTTCTCCAATTGTTACTATTATTTTTTCATATCAAACTTAGAACCTGTTACCTGAATATAGATTATTATATTTTCTAGTTGACTAACCAGTGATCATTTTTTCGATTAATTGACTAGTTACATGATTATTTCTGTTGTACACTGAGACTTTATAATTACAGGTACATTTGAAGAATATTTACGCACAATACTCAAGTATTAGTGGTATTTTCTTGAAAATATGGAACCTATTCATAGGTAAGTCAAGGCTGCATAGAGTATTTCTTGGTTATAGCTTTAATTTCATCCTGAACTTGTCTCCATGGAGACAAGCAGGTTGTAGAAAAAAAAAGTATGAATGCATGCTTTCATGCTTTGTTTGAGCTAGAAAAATGATAATACATAATAAGATTAGCCTCATTAGTAATAGACAGGAGACTAGTTAACATCTAGAGACATTTCCAGCTGGAAATACTGTCTATCCTCTCAACTTCACGCCATCACCTAACTATTGCATAACACTCATGACATACTTCTTTGAAAGAGATTTCAGGGTTGTCGTCCAGTCTCAATTAGTCCATTGATCGTTACAGCCCCTTAATTCAAACATTTTACATTAGTCTACGTCTTAAGATCACTTATGTAATTCAACAAAAAAATATAGCAACAAAACGCTACTTTATTAGCTGTAGACAGGACACTATAAACGTATATATCATCAGTGTTAAGGCAAAAGGGATTTTTATTCAGATTTATGCTTAGAAGAAGAACTATGTTGCAAGGTAGATGTTCCACTAATTACTGCACTGTAATCTAAGTTTGTTGCCACCGGCCATTTTGTGTTATTTGAGGGCAGAAAGTTTCTGCTTGGAGTTTCAGGGTTGAGGCAGACAGAAGACACTGAACATGATCTTGTTGAAATTGAGTCCCCAAAATATTGAGTAATTTGTTATGCCTTGAGCTCAGAGAGAGAGGATTGTTTTGAGAAGGAAGGGCAGCAAGTGTAAAAGTATCCCTAATCAATCACCGCATGCTAGGAGGCAGATCTTTTTATTTTGGTGAAAAATCTGTAATGTAAATAAGAGATTAAATATTAAAGCAATTATTATTTCTTGGTAATTATGAATGTATTTGGTATCATTGGAATAAAAACACGTTTGAACCCAGTACAGTTAAGGCCTAAGGTCTTTGGAACAACTAATCCTTCAGTAATGTTAGCTGTAGAATGTCATCATGTTAAAGTTTTGCCTCCTGATTAATGGATTATTTAAGCAGCAGTGGTTATCTGATATGTGTACTGACTAGAGTAAGTTGAAATGAGTTTTACTGAATTAAAAGAACAAAAGTAGTTGAAAAAACTCCTTACCACATGCCAGACAAAAGACAACATAATGGGCCTTCCAGATTTTCTCAAGTAAGAGAACTACAAGAGTGAATGTAGCGACTGTTTTGCAATTTTAACTTCATGTATTGTAATTGTCTCATATTTCAATCACATTTGAAAGAACTGTGAGAGAAAAACATATGTTCCAATATTTTCATGTTGAGCCATAAAGCTTTTTGTCACCAGTAAATTTGAGATAAAAAAATATATCTAAACGTACTTTCTTAGAAAGTAAAGAAAAATGTATATTTAATATGCTGATTGTGACACATCACATCATACATATTTCTGTTGCATTTTGGCTTGCTATAAAGACACAAATCATGATTTCTGGTAATAAAAATGTTTATTGTTTTTAGAACACATTTACAATAAAATAATGAAGTAACCAATTAAGCCCAATTCATAGAATTAGAAATCTAAAAATGGTCAGGTGGGTTACCAATGAAAACCTTTTTTTTTTTTCTTTTGGACATGTGAAAACACACTCCTCCTATACATCAGGCTCCTAAAGCATTCTGAGTACCCAGGGGATCAGTGACTTATCACATGTCCAGGTCACAACTGATCTGAAAGGACGTTGTGCCAGAAAGGACTTCTGACAAGATGAGTGCTTTATCGAACCTGGCAATTCTCACTTCTTTTTTCCAGTGTGAAACCACATATTTGCACCGAACACAAGGTTTAAAGGAGCCATGTTGTACTTTTTCCAGATAGTTTGTATTGAACTACGACATAACCTAGTTTTTTAAATAACAAAAATGATCTAAAACGTTTTAGTAATAGAAACACTATTACTAAGACGTTTTAGATCAATTTTGTTTGAACATTGAATTTGTTCAATCTGAACTTCAAACTTGAACTTCAAAACTGCAGAAGCCTTACCTCTTGTGTTTTTTATTCATTGCGATGACCTGTGAAAGTGCAATATTGGCCCTGTATTTTTGTTAGGGCATCGACAAAACCAGCCCTGCAACACCAATAAACCTGGGGGAAACACTAAAAACACTTGTTTCTCTAAAAAGTTAAATTGAATTATTTTTAATAAACATTAAAATTGTACATATAAGTTGTGTCTTCAAGATTTCAACTCTTAAAATAAGATTCAGCACTGATTTAATTTGTATAATTTTGTCTGATGTAGAGTCACAAGATGCTAATATTTATAAGGTATAATAAATTAAATACATTTATTTATGATAACTTTTTTCACAAATACAGACTGCAGCTTACATTAAACCACTGACCATGTTATTTGTTTTTTAAGGCTGATGAAAAACACTCTCAGCCCGATTTTGCCCTTTGTCCTAGCCGGTCTTGGCGGATGGTCTTAATTATTCCTCTGTTGGCCACTAGTGGCTCTCTCCAAGCTCTATACACTGTCAGTCTAGAAGGTGTGGCTTCAGCCAGATGTGGGGGTACAGTTTTGTTCATTGAACCTGACATATGCTCATGTCTGTGACAAGTGAGCAGCTGCGTTAGGATCACAGGCAAAAGTAGCTGTAGCAGCAGCTTCAGTTTGGAAAAAAACTATAATAATAGAAGTCAACAGGCTTTATGTAAAAGAAAAGACACATTTTTAGACAAAGTTGTTAAAGTCTGTCAAGTAAATAGACTTTCACCAATAGATTTCTATTATTATAGTTTTTTCACCAAATAGTTTTCTATTACTACACTTTTTTCCAAACTGAAGCTGCTGCTACAGTAACATTTGCCTGTGATCACTGTTAACTGGTCACAGGCGTGAACACGTGTCTGGTTCACTGAAGGAAACTGCACCCCACATCTGGCTGAAGCCACACCTTCTATACTGACAGTGTATAGAGCTTGGAGAGAGCCACTAGTGGCCAACAGAGGAATAATTAAGACCATCCGCTAAGATCGGCTAGGACAAAGGGCAAAATCGGGCTGTCTATATTGCAATCAATTAGAAAACTGCTCTCATTATGGCCCTTAACATTTCCTATAACACACTGTAGCATTGTGACCTTCAGCTCTCTGCACCCAACCAAATAGTCTTGCATAGTAAATCAAAGACATCCAATGAGGATTCCTCCAAACAAGCACTCAACACTTTACAATGCACTGTAGTCTTTGTTGTCTTTGAACATAACATGAATGAAAAGACAACCTAATGTATCAGAGGAGCAGAGTGGTGCGAGCAGATGCCAGACTGGGATGCATTAGTGTAGGGTGAGTGGAAGGTAAACACATTAGGCTATATGGGCGAGCATGGCTGGATGCCAGTAGTATCTGTCCCGTGATAGTGGGCTGTTGTTCTCACCCAGGCTTCTATCCAAGGGTCAAGGAAAGTCTGCCCCTGCCACAGATACAGCGAACAGGCCTTTATACACTTTACCTCACACAAAAACAATAAAATGTAATCTTGTTTTACTCATGGAACGTACACTATATAGACATCCCAACTATCAACCAAGAAACAGTTCAACTCATGTATTCAAAAGGATTTGTACATAGATAAAACTAGAAGTAGACTATAGAGGTATAAAACACAAAATAAATACAAATCAAAAGCTAAACTAAAGCGACGGATTCCCTATTTTTAATTGGGTACAGTCCCTTTAAGAGTGGTGTGGTTTTTTTGGTTTATAAATGTGTATAGAGGCCAGTGCCAAACGTGGTGGTTTTGTAGAGAATTGATCAGGGGCCAGAATATAGTGCTGAAAGCAAGCACTGTAAAATACAATTATTTAGATTAAATAAAGTGAAGACAACATTTTTGTGTGTTTGGATTTGCAAGATGCAGTAGCAGAAGTAACAAGGAGGAGACTGTTAAAAAATGCACTGGGCAGCTTTGAGCATAAAGTGAAAATTCCTCCTCAGTTTTTGACAAGATACATGTAGTTTTCCAATTGTTTTGGAACAAGGTGCCCATTTTCTGACATTCTCTGTGCTTTGCTCTAACCACCTAATTACATGTATCATGCAGAAAAGCCTGTGTAGTGATGGCACTGACGGGGCATGACGAGGTCACCACTCACACATTTGCACCAGGCTCTTGTGTGGGTGACTCCTTTTAGCAGAAGAAAACCCAAAAGCAGCGTTGTACAGTAGCTTAATCTGCTTTTTAGCCGAGGTCTGCGGGTGCCTCTGCTGCCAAAATCTGCCAACAGAGAATACTGTGAAGACTATTGAGGCCGTGAACGAAGCTCATACTTGGCCGATAATCCCGGGCTGAAAATGCTCTGTATCCTTTAGGGCCCGCTTTAATCCCCTGAAAATGCCTACTGTCTGGCGTTACGAGGGAGATCGGGACAGCGCTTATTAATAACTTGAACTTTGAAACAGTAAGAAAGAGGAGGAAAGCTACGTTTAGTTTGACTTTAGCTCAACTTCTACTTTCTACCTTCTCTCTCAGCTTTCATAATGGTAACTGTGAGCTTGCTCTTAACAATTACTTGTAGAATTATCATTAAATGGCAAGTGATTTTGATTAATTGTAATAGGTGCTGTATTAAAAATGTAGTAGCAAAACGAACTGTTAGTTTGAAGTTCACCACTTTTTTGGTGGGATAAAATCATATTTGAACTAAAATGCAGTTTTTAAAAGCATTAAAAGTCATCCAATACATAAGATTTTGCAAACATTCAATTCAGCTCTCACAACAATAACACCTTCACAGAAAGGATCAACTTACAAATAGATAATGCATAATCTTAAACTTTTTTTTTCTGGAACATTTCTTTTCACTAAGAAATTTGACATTAAAAACATACAATTTTATTTGCTAAAACATTCAGAAACATGCCTTAAAGTACAGTAAATGTCTATTGTACGTAATCAAGTAATTAGGTTCTTTTTGGTTCTTCGGTTGAACAATGTATTGTCGTCAATTATAGCAATACTTGCCTTGTTAAAAATGTCTAAATAGGCATTAAAAACCCAAGCACACTGACCAGGTAAATTACAAGTCCTTTATTACAAGAACTATAGGAAGATTATAATTTATCTGGCCAGTGCACTTATCTTTTTAACAAGGCAAGTTTTACTATTTTGAGTTTGTATTTATTCTCGGAAAGCAGCAGCCACTTTTTTTTGCAATTATTTCTGTTTTTACATCACTTGGACCCAGTGAAGTGCCAACTCTCCTTTATCTGTAATCTCATTGTTTTGTTAATTAAATGATTGTGGATAGTTGGTGCTCATTAAAGGTTTTATGGCATTTTTTTCCCTTTGGCATCATATTTTTAACTCATAAAATGCAGAGCTTATGTTGTTGTTGTTGTTGTCAATGTTCTTATTCTCTTAAAATTAGCACTACAGATTTTGTCTTTTTGTGTTCACAGCTGAAGAGCACCATGCAACACATCAACCTCCAGATCAGCCACGACACCAAAGAGTGAGTCCTCTCTCTGAGTATTTCTGAGTTATAACAAGTAAAACAAAAATCACTTTCAGCTCCCTGCATACTCCTTGCCCTTCTCGTATGGCTCCTGAATGGTTCTGTTAGTCAGAGCGGTCTCCATTTCCTCACATTAGACACACAGAACAGGGACAAAGAACGGCAGCTGAGAAGAAGAAAAAAAATGCTTAAAAGTTTGACCATGGACTGAAGAGCTAAATGTTCAGAAACATTCTTTTCAGCTCTGAGCTAAGTGAATGTAAAGGACTGTAGGCCATTATTGGCCATTTCCTGACTAAAGAATAGTCTCCTGTGGATCTTTCCGCTAATTGCCCAGTGGAAAATGTAGAGTAGTGTGCATACCTTGTGCAGCCTTTAGAAAGGATATGGACAATGAAAGGTACATTTATCCTGCATTATTCTTCTTTTAATAGTACTCAATAACTGAAATCCCTGCTGTATCAGAGCAGATGTGTTTTTGTTATATAGTAAAGTATGCTCATTAGGGCCCTTAACATTTCCTAAAACGATGAATTAAAATGGTATAGACCCCTTTACTGTTAGTAAACAAAGATGGCTGCGCGCGCTAACTGGAGCCCTGAGTGGTGCCCAGTCTCAGGCTTTTCAAGCTACGCAGGTGCATTTTCATTAAAAAATCGCAAAACTCTCTTTAAAAACTCAATTTATCGAACAGCAAGCGACTCCAGATCCATGTACAGTTAGCTACTGAATGTTAGCATGACGCTAGTAAATGTCCCGACATTCAGCCACCTGATATTTACTTATATTTGATGGGAAAAACTCATGTGCAGAAGAGAAAAGCTTTGATCATACATATCCCTTAATGAGTTTGACGACGTAATTTGCAGAAAAGCATAGGAGGTGAGTTAACGTGACATTGCTTAAGATTTTTGTGCAAGTTGTGTTAATTATTTATCAATTATCAGTGGAGAATTAGAGTCACAGTAAACTGCACCTGTGGTATTATTTTGTGCTGATTTCTACAGAAGATTATTGTATAAAAGACTCTGAGCATATACTTACATGACTCTGAGGCGATGTATTTGTTTTGATAGTAATCCCTCATTTTTTCTATAGATTTTAGCGGCTAGCTAGTTAGCCCGAAAAAATCACGAGTTATAAAATGTGTCAACTGGTGCAAACCCAAGGAACACATTAGGAATGGTCAGAGCTTCGTTTGAAATAATTGTTAAGTTTTCTAACCGTTTAATATCGTTAGTACAGCTTACTTGTTTTGTATAGAAACTTATGGGGAAACTCTGCGGAGGGCACCCGTGCGGCTCCGCCCCCAAAATGACGTAGGCTCTGAACGGGTCTATTTATTGAGTTTTTGACTACTTGTCAAAACTTTCTAGCACAAACATCATTTTAGCAAAGTGTTTATTTTACTATGCTAAAATGATTCAAACTTGGAAATTGAAAACAGTGAATTTATACTCAGTTTGAACTAGTTTTTGTCAAGTTTTATTTAATTGACACGGTAAAATGCATATAGATAAACAGAGAATTACTGTCCAGAAACACCATTTTGGATGCATGCTTTGCCTGGTCAAGAAGTTGTAACAAATTAAATTCAATGGTGAGTGAAATTCCTGTCTGGAAAAGGGTTTTGGGGCTGTGTGCTTGGCTGCTCTGCTGGTGAGACGGGACAGTGTTCAGCAGAGAGGTTAGGAAGGTCATCGGAGGGACGAGAGGGACAGGAAGAGACTGACAACAATCGTCCCCAATGCGTCGCCCATGGACCAACTGTGGGAATACTCAGCTCCAAAAATCACCAGCTCGTCATAAACTAGCTGTCAGTGTGCGCATTAATGTTTTAGTGGCTTGTGTCCTGAGCCAAACATGACACAGCCATTCATTCTGCCTTGGCTTTTAAATGGGCCTGTCCAGTTTGTTAATAACAGCAATGCCAGAGCTTAGTTGTCACGTTTTTATTCACGCACTCTGCTCTAAGCTGCTGTCAGTTTGCCAAACATGATGTGAGTTTTCAAACTTAATAATAGTTACATCATAAACACAATACTGAGCTCATGAACACAAATTAGTTTTATGCAAGCCCATTTGTTTGTCACTGTAAACTTTTGAAATGTCTGTTATCTGCTAATGACTCTTTACTTTTAAAACCTTATATTGACAAAAAAATCAGTGGTCAAGGAATCATACTCAATTAGCTAAATTTATGTTTACATGGTAGTAAAAAGCATTTCTTACAAAAAATAAAAATAAGCAGCAGTTGGCACTCTTGCCTCATTGCAAGAAAATTCTAGGTTTATCTCTGGGACTGTCTGGGGTGCATGTTCTCTCCTTGTCTGCATAGGTTTTCTCCAGGCTCAGGTTGTCCTTACCACTAAAAACATGTACAATAGACCTCTCCCCAGAGGTTCTGATCTGGGACTTTTCCTGGTTAAAAAATAGGTCAATGAATAACTTCCCATTTTAGATACTGTAGCTTCAACACCAATAATGGCCACCTCTATAAAGTAGTATTACCACAATATTAATAAAAAATAATGTATACCATGAGAAGAACGCTTTTTCAAATAATAGTACATAATAGACCTGGATGATGAATAATATAGGCTGTTAGGCCATACATTTCAGCTTATTTCTGTTAATTCCAGTTTAAGAAGTCTACTTAATTATGCCTTCAATTACCAACCAAAACCATATCAAGGCTGCTTAGAACAATTGTTGCAATGATGATTATATTATAACATATAATAATGGTTATGATAAAGCTCTATACCAATTTAAATTTCGGTCTGTTCTGCCAAGTAACCCTATAACCTTTCTGCTGAGTCGAGCTCGTGGGATCAGAGGTGTAGCTGAAGGTGTCAAAAGAGAAGAAGTTTTGATCTAAACAAGGACATACAGTTTCTAACATGTCTCCTCTAGAAGTGTTTTTGTTCGGCACAGCCTAAAAACAGCACATCCAAAAATAAAAGAGCAGGAGAAAAGTGAGAGTGATGGATAGACAGACAGACAGGGGTATTATGTCTGGCTTGGGTAGGCCTCTGTCTGTATTCCCATTAGAAGACTGTTGTGCTCAGTGGCAGCCCAGAGGATTTGAATGGCGCAGGCTCACAGTAATAGTAGCTCTGAGAACCAGATTGCCACACATCAATGCTCATTTCTGCAACACTGCATTTATATTACCTTGAAATTCCACTCCTGTACCATCTATAGGCAGTGTGCAAATATTATCAAAATGTCAAAAGTTAGAAGGACAGATTATGATATGCTTATCTGCCAGAGCTGCAAAAGTAATTGCAATCTAATCAAAATCAAAAAGCTATTTGTAACCTTTGTAAATTCTTGCTCCTCCTCAAAGATGCCTTAAATCTAAGTCAGTGTTTTCTCTAATGCTAAATAGACATGGCACACAAACATGCCAATGTCATAAAACATCATTATGCAATCTTTCATAGCATTTTACCTGCTGTAAAGGGCAGTATAATGTGACAAAATACACTCAAGGAGAAAAGAAACGCAACAGTTTTGGGGGGGGGGCCAGAATAATTTTATTTTTGAGATCCGCCTTTTTCATATGAACCCTACATCCATTTCTTATCCTCAGGCCAACTCTTGCGACGTTTGCACATTTTCGAGTCCAATAACACAACCAAATAATAGAGCAACCCCCAAACCAAAAGTGACAGGAATTTCATCAGACTGTCAATAGTTCACGTGACCCCCGTTGGCCCTGGACCGCGGTTATTCGTCGCCTCATGGATCGGCAGTAGTGTCTCAGTCGATCCTGTGGAGCTCGGCGATGTTGGGGGTAAGCACTGATCCAACACATGGTCAGATACGATCAGCCGCTGAGGCAATTACGGATGGTTCTGGCTGACACTGGCCTGTGGTGTGTTCCAATGGTCTCGGCTGCGGACCTGGTGGAGGCTGAACCTGTCGCGGAGATGTGCGGGGTGATTGGTGCGGTCTTGTGCAGTGGTCGTTACACGAGGGCCACCAGTATGAGGGCGGTCGTTAGAGGAACCAGTGGCCTGGTATCGCTCCACAAGACGACTAATGGTAGAGCGGTGGACTCCAAACACCCTGGAGACACAAGACAACACCGTCCAACTTGGAGCAGCCAATAGCTCGATCCCTCTATGGTTGTGACAATTGTGGCATCGTGAAGAAGTGTGTTTTTGGCTTCATTCTGGTGGCCTTTTATAGAGAAGACTTGAGCACAGTTAACCAGCAGTAAAAGTCAACTCTGAGTTTTAAACATGAGTTTGTGTGAATAAACGACCCTGTAATGCACTCTTTATTGTTCTCACAATCAGTCAAGCCAAACCAAGAAATCTGTTCACCTGTCTTCAGCTTACTATGGACTGAAATCATGATGCTCCATTGCTAACCAATTTTTCCAAATGTACTTCGATAATTAAAATGTTGTGTTTCTTTTTTCCATGAGTGTATTATCAATGCATATGAAACTATATCACATAGGCCTATGTTTTCCCCCGCTTAAAGTCCACCCTGCCAAAAAGGGTTACGAGGCATTGCTTTCTCTTTTTTTCCCCACATTTTTGCTTGAAAAGTTGCAATTACACATTCTTCCTCGTGTTGCCTTATTGATTGCAGAAGTTATTAGTGAACATTAGCAAATTGGAAGTGCATTTAAAGGCTGAAATCAATGTGTTTGGTCATGTTATTGATTAAACCTATGCACTTCATCCCTTTTATGTTCACAACATTAAAAGCTCTTATGATAATTCTCATAAGAGGTCAAGGCAATTTAACTAAAAGCCAAAACAGTATTTGTTTACTTAAAGAATGATGCTGTCGCTACTGTTGCTCTGTAAAAAACAAAAGCTGAACAGTGCGCTACATGGTTAACGTTTGAATCAAATATGTGTAATGTTGAGATGCAACTATTACTATTTTATCATTCTGTCTATTTTGAATAGTTGAAATGGCGAATGTACCCTTTTTGTCTGAAGCTTAGCATAAAATATGACCCATGTTGACAATGACAACACGATCAATACTGTATTATTTTTTTTTTCTAATGAAAATAAAACCATTACTTCATCTTATCAACCAATTAAAATTGAGTAATGGTGACTAAAGGCTTCTAGATAGGGTCTATCACTGTGTATTGTCTTTTCTGTTCATAGGAGACCAGACACAGTCAAACAAAAGAATGCGTTCCCTCCAAACTTCATCCATTCCCTGGACTCCACACACATGATGCTGACGTCACTTCACTGCCACAGGTAAAAACACTTTTTATCAATGCACAATTCAAATGAGTGATCCTGTAAGCCTCTGTTTTGTTTTTTAGTGCTGGTCTTACATTTGTGTCAGTGCACGACTGCTTCTGGACACATGCCGTTACTGTGGACGTTATGAATAAGGTATTTACCTCTTTGCATAAGCATTATTCCTTACACCCACATGCAGTCCTGATCCTAGGTTCTGTGTAAAATTAACCTTTCTATTAAATTCTCCATAAGTGTACCAGGTAAATGAAATATAGGACTTTTGATTAACGTTGGTGCAGGATGTTGGCAAGTTAGTTTTGTTTTAAATACTGTAGTGCCAAAGCCATGATAATTAGGGGTGTCAAATTAGTGCATTAGTTGCGATTAATTAATTACAGACAAATTAATCGAGTAAGTTTTGTTTATTGATGTTATTTTTCTTAGCTTCATTGTTTCATCTGGAGTTGCAATGGAATAAGGTTGTTCTTGATTGAGGAAAGTCTGCACATGACCTTTGACCTGAGGGACGGGGGGCAAAGGTCACGAGTAGCAACGAGACAAAAATAAAGGAGCAGATGAGAGTTATTAGACTGATGAACGTGAATTTTATATTCAAAACTAAATATAACGACACCATTGATAAAAGTAGAGTGATGTGCCATTTTTGTAAGAGGGAATTTGCAGCTCAAGCTTATTCTGCCACAGCAATGCAAAGCACCCAGTCATGAGCACAGCCACAGCTAACGCTAAGCTAAGCTAAGCTAAGAAGATAGCAACAAAAGACTTCCTAAAGTCTTAATATTTTGCAATACATTGATATTTCCCATCTGCAACAATAATGTAATTAAATCAATTGGATAAAAAACTACACTAACAACAACACTTAAATTGTTTTTCTCAGCATTTTTAGGTGAGATTAAAAATAGATCCATTTGATTAATTAATTACAGATCATAATTAATAATCTCTCAGTTTTTTTGATCACTTGACACCACTATAGATAAAACCATAGGAAACCTGTAAAAATTACTCCAAAAAACAAAAAACAAAAAAATTCTGCTTTATTGTCATCACTTACTTTACACAGAAATATATATATATATTATATATATATATATATATATATATATATATATATATATATATATAAAAACATATTTTTCACCCAACTGAAACGTCAACGAGATATCTGTGCCTAAAAAACAGATACAGTAAAATAAAATAAAAAACTGATTCAAGTTATTTTATTGTAAAAAAATTGGGAAAGTGCATTTATTTCAGAGTACTAAATTTCGCGCTCCCAGCGTTATGTACTAGAAATGCTGGATTTGCACTAGAAATGTTGGAGTGCCTTTATTGAATTGTGCTTTCTACTTTCAAATGTTTCTTTTCTAAGACCCAAAGGTGTATATTTTCACTTCTGTCGCTTATTCCTACCATAAACATCTATAAACTTAAACTATAAGCTTCACTGTGGCATTGTAGTCCCTTTTCAGCATGCTTACTTGAGTGATGGTGCCTTGCTTCTTAGGTTATTTATACGTGAGGCAAGTTCTATTTTTAAGAAAACTAATCTAAGCGTTGTTGCAGTACGTAATAAAATATATATCTTTAGTTGTGTTGGTAATGAATGGCTGTGTGAGGGCAGTAAAGTGGGCTTTGTGATGCCCGTAAAACACACTTCATCTTGTATCTCTAGTTTCTCTGAGCCACGGGCTGCTCATGAGCTGCAGGTAGCACCATTAAAAAGCACCCGTTGTGCAGAATAAATGAGTGGTCCTGCTCAGAAAAACTGGCTTGTCAACAGGCGCAGATGGAGACACAGTGTTGAATAAAATGGATCAAATTACCATAAAGTCCCAATTTCCAGTAAGACACAGACTCTGGGCGCAGGCACACTTTGGTGTCGGCTGAGAAGGGTCGACCAATCAGGCGGTCCGGTCTGAGCGCCTCATATGTCCTCTGATATTTTGTGTCTCATGATTAGCCTGTGCCTGTGCTTGTTATAGGGGTAATTGAACTGAGCAGAGGTGCAGACGCTTTAATGTTTTAGTCAACAGCAAAGCACATGACACAGGACTTAAATGTGCCAGTTAGTTACAAACACATAGAAAAATCTAGGTGAAAAGTCAATGGGCTTGGAATGGGATCTTCTTTGAGACATCTTTCAATTGACCCTGTGCGTAGAAGCTGTTTATTTTCAAATGGTTAGACTTTAGCGTTAGCATTGACAGAAAAACACATCTTTTAAAAAACACACTTTAATCCATTAGTGAAATATTCTCCTCATTTGTAAAGTATTTAACCTTTTTTCAGGGAAACCACCAACATCTCTCTGTTCACTGGCTGATCTATAGTAATTTTTCCTTTTAGACTGAGGTAGTGAAAACCTCTTAGAAATGAACTAAACAGGACATGAACCTACCGGCAACATTTTAGCATTTTTGAAAATAAATGAGTCAACTGACTTCTGTGCACAGTGCCAATTTAGCTGCTTTAAGTTTTTAAAACAAACAGTTTAAACATAGTATAGGGATGCAGTGATCCCGCTTTTTCAGTTCCGATACTGATCTTGATACTTTGAAATAAAGTATCTGTCAATACACGATATCAACCAATACTAGTATAAGGAATGAAATAGCTTTTTTTTTTCTTTTTAAAACATTAGAAAAATGATCATATTGTGTTATGTAACTGCTATTCATAGTGCAAGTAACAACTAAACAACTTAATGTGAATAAAATGTCAAACATCATGAGACGTTCTGGATCAACACAAACCAGTAAATTAGTCTCATTATGCCCAATGAAAGGCACTACCAGGATATCAGCTGAACCGATATTATGGAGCCGATACCTGATCTAGCAAAAATTTCTGGTCCGGCACCAATGTCTAATCCTATTATCGCATCGGTGGATCCCTAACATAGTATATTATATTAAAGTCGAACTATTTCGCAATGTTTATTTTTAGAAATTATTTGCTTGACTAAAAGCCCTTTTGAATTTTATAACCCATTCATTTGAAAAAGTCTTAAAATGCTGCCAGTGACATCCACCTGCAGCTCACTATCCACTGTCTGATCTGTCACAATTTATTATTTTTGAGAAACTTGGCAAAACCCCATTGAGACACAAATTGTAACATAGTGATGACACACCAAGAAAACATACTCTCTCTAGTAAATTAGGCATGCTGCTTTTTATAAATGAACACTGCTTCCCAAAGTACATATCTTATTTATTTCATCTATGTCCTGAGTGACAAAGTGACAGCTGCCTAATGCACCAAGACACAAGTCAATATTTAATGATGCCTGTCCTGGGAGCTGTATTCCTCCGATGGTTCCTTAAACGTTGAGCAGTGTGCCATGACCGACATGCATTCTGCTGGATGTGGGCTGAGTGTCTGGGGAGTTTGGGGAGTTTCTGGGTTAAGTTTGACTCTACTTCCCTCACAGTTCTCCTTCCTAAGTCCCTCTTTGCCTTTGCGTTGTCAGATCTGCCGGGAACAGTTTGTGGCACTGCACAGCCAGCCCATCCTCCAAGACCTGTCTGACTTCCTGCTCCAGAAATACTGTGAAGGACCAATGTGAGTACTTGCAATTAAAGCTAACCTAATGTGTTTTTTCCTCATGTATTTAATAATAAACTACAACATATGTAGATCAGTATTTTACATACTGTTCACTGTGAAACACAAAATTGACACAAAAACATTCACTTCTTGTAGAACTGATAAGCCTTTTCATGCACAAATGTAACTGTAACAAGCAGCAGATCTTAAATGACTATATAGATTTTTATTAACTGAAACTAGGGATGTCGTGATGTCAAGTTTTAGTGTCACAAGTATTGAGAGACAAAGAATCACTGTTTGAAGTGATTGATCACAATTACAGTTGAACAAATCTTTTTATTTTCTTTCATTCTTATATTCACTTTTCTTCAAGTCTGCGACCAGTTTTATGAAATTCAACTTTAGGAATGAAACCTTGAAATCCTAATATGGATGTGTTTTTTTAATCCTTTTTATAACATTGCAACTTAAACATACCTGATTCTTGATTAACCTCATAATCTTGACATCCCACGCTGAAACCTACATTAACCTTAATAATTAATAAAAGAACACCATATATTGATAAATGAGAGCAGTTGTGCTCACGTCATTACGTTATCCAAACAGACAGTAGGATATTAAACGACCTCATCAAACATCTCGCATTAGGAGTTATGGGACTGTAAAAGTTTATTAGCGTGCCACAGTTTTTCTTCGACACATAAAATGATTTTGTGCAGCGAGCTCTAGAGTGCACGTTACTGGCCCCAGGCGGAGTTCTGCTCATCATGCCGCTGTGTTTTTCTCTTTGAGATAATTGGACACCTTTTCCACAGCCTTGACTCCAGCGCAGCCAGCGTCTCACTCATTCTCTCTGTCCCCCACAACGTACATTATTCTTCTGTAAGCCGACAAAACACATTATTCATCCATGTAGGCTCCTCTGGGAGGGACGGCAGGACAAATGAGACAATTTGGGATTCATTACTGCTTTCAACTCCCAATTTTAGGTCTCAAAATTGTCTTTACAGCCTATATCTGACACTGCGTTAGGTTTGACTATTGGCTATTGTTCGATTGTTTAGTTCAGTGTATTCATCACAATAGACTACATTTGCAGACGTCTATACCTTATTTCAGACTCTTTTGGACGATATCCTAACTCATTTATGATTCTTATATGCATCTATGGTCTATAATAGGCTGAAATGCTCTGGGCTTCTCTAGGGTGCGTCTTATTATTAAAAATCCTATTCACTGGAAAGCACACACACAGTACAGCCAATTACAAATAAGCAAGGCTATTATGTGCATTATCACATTCTCTTCATGGGATGATTAAATGTCCTGCTGTACACAATGAAGAAACATCCATTTTCTTTTGAAAAGTTTAAAGTTGATCTACTCAAATTAAAAAAGCGTAGAATACATTTTTCTAAGGAGTACGAGACAATGCTGTATTATATAATTTGCTTTTCCACAATAAGTATTGTCTGGACTAACATATTTATCATTGGGCTGCTGGATTATGAAAAAAAATCACAATCATTTAGGGCCTAATTGAATTCATGATTATTCAAATGATTATTTGCTTGCAGAGCATTAGTGGCAGAGAGAGACTTGTCCACTCAGGAAAACACACTTATGAATGTTAAAGAGGACCTATTGTGTTTTTTCTGTGCATTTAGTCATAGAACATATGTAGACCAGTAATTTACATTTTGTTCATTGTAAAACACAAAACTGTTCTAAAACAGTTTGGAAATAGAAACTGGTCTATTGACTTCCTGTTCAAAACTGCAGTATTGATTAGCCCGCCTCTTCATTGTAAAACTTAACTTTAATTAGCAGCAAATTATGAATTGCACATTTTGGAGCGGAGAAATATGGCTAAAGAATCATTCTGAACCCATACATCATACTTGGAAATCTGATTGTTTTGGATACAGACAAATGGGCGGGGATAGGTGGTAGGTGCCAACAGGGATTACCACGCATAACCTGCATGTTTTTGCAGATTAGGGAAAAAAGTGAAATTCAAAAACTCAGGATCACTAAGCAATTTGTTGTGTTTAAAAACTCAAAATCTGTAATCACGCGCTGGTGACGTTACATTGGGAGATGTGTACAACTTCAGAATAATGACTTTTTTTAAACCAGTAGTAAAGTCATGTCAAGAAGCCTATTCCACATGTTTTTATTTGTTGATTAAAACTGGGCTACCATTTTTGTTAACCATTATTATATTATTAATAGAGGCTGTACATTGTGGCCACAGTATCACAGAATCAGCTTGAATGTCTAACTAAATTTGAAGACTTTGGGTGATCATGATGTCTTTGTCAGAGTTTTCCGTAGGTTTTGGTGCTTTCCATATCAGTAGCCTCAGCACTCTGTTGAACTGGCCGATTGTTTATCTGCCTGTTCAAGTGTTTCTGACTTTCTGCTTTAGGTGGTTACACTCCAGGCCTGACCTTCCGCTGTCTGTAGAGGGTCATTAACTTGTGACTTCACTGCTGTTTTTCCTTTTGTGGCAGGACTGATGCCAAGAACAAGAAGTACCAGGAGTACAGGAGGATGATGATGCTGCTGTCCAAAGTGCCCCAGACAGGTCAGTTATGCAAACTCTCTCACTTCTGCTCCACAACTGTTTTGAAAACCGGTCGAACTCCTGTCACCACTTTTACTAATTGGGCGAGAGACAACTTTTTATGTCCTGGAGCTTTATTTACTGTGCCGACCGAGTGTTCTCACTGCCCACAGTTAGCTGCAGAAGTGCTCAAAAGAAGGGCCACAAGATCAATCGCAATAGAACATTGAATGTGTGCATTTGGCAAGTCTCAAAGGCGGCAATTTTGGTTGTAGAATATCTTATTATTTGCACTGACAGATTGAATATTGTTCTGATTACTGTATATATGTATATTTAATTGCCTATTTTACTTATACGTATTTTCAGCATGTCTTAATGCTTTGTAGTGTATGTTTCTAAATATTTTTATCATAGTTGATATTTTTGTATCTTTTATTAGTATCGTCAGTGCTACATGTTGGACTTTAGCATCGAAGCAAGTCCCTCGTTTGTGAATTTTGTTGTTCACTGATCATGGCAATAAAACTTCACAAACACAACGTGTAATGCTAATTCTGGAAAGAAAATGATAACTCAGATGTTTAGATCTTGTAAAGTAAACATTTGAGTTTTTAGTGCTGTTCTTTCCTCATTAAAAACATCTGGAGTTTGTTGTGAGATTTTGTTTTTTCTCTCTGAGCCTCAGAAAACATGACTGAGTTCCTAGACCTGTGATGAAAACATTTTTAAGACCATAAATCATTAACTATTTTGATAATTTCTGCAGTATTAGCATATCAGATCAGTTTAATTGTTTTCGCTATGTAATTTATTTTGTAGCTTGTAGATGGAGCTCTAACTCAGTTCCTGATGTGGGAAACACTTAGCGGTCGTGTGCCTTAGTACACGTTTTAAGTTTCTAATGCATAAGATGCCGGAGTGAAAGTAGATGATCACGTTTAAATGACAAGAACAATGAAAATGAATCATTTTTATCCTTTTTAATATGTATGAATCTTTTTGTTTGTCAGTTTATCTTCCTGTTAGGTCTTTACATTTTTCCTGAACAGATTTATAATGTAAACTTTGAACAGAACAGCAACACCTTTCAAAATCCCCATATAGTGCAGACCTTCTCAAAGGTGCGGCTTTAGAGCCAGGTGCATGTTAGCTTCGCTCTTATGTAACTGCTCCATCTGTAGCGTACTGTCTGACAGCTGGCTCCTACAAATTGATTGTTGTTAATTGTGTTCCTCTTCTGCATAAGCAGCTTAAAGAGGATGAGGCCAGTCAGGTGTGGACTGAGAGTGACTTTGAATATATTGACCGTTCAATACTTCACTCACTATCAGAAATCTGTTTTAATCGTCTGCAGACAAACTTCTTATTATGCGATTTGGAGAGCGTAATCTTCCATGGTTCTGCTGGGTAACTTTTGGAGCTTATCAGTAAATATTGTGTCAAGACAATTAGATCCTATTAAGTTATGACTTTATATATACATTTTGTTTTTTGTAAACCACATTTTTATTGAAGCTAACTTAGTAATCAATATGATATACAGTATAATAGATATGGGACAGTAGACTTCCCAGTTGTAAAATGCAGATATATGTATATGACCCTTTAATAACTGTACAGGAGGATGTAATGTTTCACTCACACAATTCAGTTATGGTTTTAAATATGAGCAAAAAATTGTATTCGTTGCACTGTAGATTTTCAGTTCTTAATGTTATCATAGAGCTTGCATTTTCCAAAACAAACAAACAAACAAGCAAATATAACACAATATTGTATTGTATTTTACGAAAGGAAAAGTTGCTTAACTGACTTTTGTTTGCTTTAAGTTGAACAAGAATCTAGTGTTTTTTAGAGCAACAAACATAACACTGTATGGAGACTTCTTACTGTTTATTTCACACAATGCATTATGTCATCGCGGCTACAATCTGTCTGTTACTGTGATGACATAACAGACTCAAAATAATACCAACAAAATGGGAAGTGTGATAAAACCCGCTTAGTCCACATTGGATTCATTAGCTCAACACCGCTTCTTTTCGTCAGATACTTAGCTCTCGTTGGCAAACTTTTATGTCCCCACCTTAATAATTCACACTGGTGCTTCTCCCGGTGCCACACACTTGTCAGAGAGAGCACACAAGCCACTGCTCAGGACCTCATCCAGGGGCTAAAATTAGCATCTGAGCTCCAAAGTAGAGACATGCATCGGGCGGGATTTTTTTGCAGGAACATTTTTTGATATGTATGTTGTAGTTACAGTATGTATTATGTCCATCTCTAAGGTGTAATATTTGTGTAACCTGGGCGAGCTCACAGGGTCGTCAGGGTTAGGCGGGAACAGTCAAGCTTCGGGATCAGGCAGAATTAATTGCAGGTCTCTACTCCAAAGTTCAACTTGATTGAATTGGCATAAACAGGGGTCTGCAACCTGCGGTTCAAGGGCCACATGCAGCTCTTTAAAGACTCCAGAGCGGCTCTGATTGAGAATTAGAATTACACTATAAAAAGTTCGAGAAAAAGAAAGAACATGCTGTGGTATTAATGTATGTTAAACGTATTGGCACTCATATTGTGATCGTTGCATGATAAAACATACAAATATACTGTATGTGCTCTTTAAGGACATGTGACACAAAAACAGTGACAATGAAGAGAAACTCAACAACAATGTACAATGTCATTCAAAAATATGTTAACCCTTAACTCTCAAATATTTCTCCTGACCAAAATTCTAAGATAATGCACAGTTATTTTGGAAGTTTTTGATTTTTTTATTTTTTTAATTCTATCAGTTTTGCGTCTAAATTGCACCAGCAAAGAGAAAGTGGCAGATTGTTTGCTCAAGTTCATGGTTGCAGACCCCTGGCATAAAACAAAAAGGGTTTTGATCTTTACAGGCAATATTAAATGCAATATTCATTTAAGTATCTTTTAGCTGTGCTTTTTGAGCTTGCATCTAAAATTTGATTAAAAAGAGAGAAAAAAAACACGTACAAACTAAATAGTTTTAAATACAAAATATATACAGTAATCAGAAGAGAGAGATGAAGTGATGTCGATATAGTGTGATGTGTTAAAGAGTGTGACTGCTTACACACTGTTTACGCCTCAAAACAGACTGAAATATAGCACCATCTGCGACGCCATCTTGAATCTTTAGATGTTTGATCTGAAGCTGCCACCTTAAGCATTGGTAGTTAACAAAACAGGATAATAACAATGCAAAATTTCCTTTTTTTTAATATCATGTTTTAACCTGTTCTGTTTGCAAGATGCTATCCCCTCTGAGCCTCAGAAAAAAAAATTAAATCCTGTTTTTGTAATGTCAAGGTAGATTTTTGAGATTGTCAGCACTGTTTCTAAATCTGTACATCATCATCAAACACGCTTGACCTTTCTGCAGCATTGACATATCAGACAAAACCAGTTTCATCATTTTGTCTATGTCCTTTCCTTTGCAACCAGTAGATGAAGCTCCAATTCAAATCCTACTGTGGGAAGCACATGACTGTCCCACTTTATTGCACTCATTTTCCTATTACATAAAATGTCGAAGTAAATGTTGTCAGCATGTGTAACATGTAGCCTTGTTGCAAAACCAATTGGTGTGAAAAGTTGAAGGATTGCTACCAAACTTTATAAATTGACTTGACAGATGAACTTGTATCCGTCTTCTCTCTGTAGGTGATTTTAATCTGGAGCTGGTGAAAGACTCGACGTACTTCTTCAGCTGATTGTCTCATGGAGATGAGTGAAATTGACGTGCGCCGCAGGACGGCTGGAGGCCTGGTGGAGTCAGCATTGATCCTGGTGCTACACTGGTTATGAGGCGCTTCTGGAGATAGTCACCCACCGAGAACACCCCAGAGGTGGGCTTCTCCTCCAGACAGAAGATGAGCGCGAACAGTGGACAGTGGTGTTAAACCAGTTCCACAAATGCACTGACATGACCCTATCAACCACCACAAAGGCAGCCAACAGACTAACTATTGTTACCGAGCTTTAGAAAATGTCAGTAATAGCATAATGGTTTGACCCGATTTTCAGGCCATCATTACAGGCGCTAAACCCTATTTTTTGCTTCCTCAAAGTTGGGGTAGCTAACTTTTTTAGTTGTAAATGAGTAGATTTGTGTTTTCCACTAAAAGTATATGATAAATGCAGCTTTTTATGAAAAAATGCGACCACTGTGTACTGTCTACTCTTGATTGAATAATAAAGAGTTTGTTCTAATCAGGAGCCGAATGCAGCTCTCTGATTGGCTGTGCCTATGTTCTTCTCCAGTTTCACTTTGTTGTCTGTAAAAAGGCGTTTATTGACCATAATTAAAACTAAAATTATGTGTCGAAGGATTTATGAGAGAATGTTTTAGTAAATCGTGTAAGCAATGTGAAAATCAGCTACCCCATCTTTAAAAATCAAAATTTTTTGTTTTTATGTCAGTCTAATGCATTCTGAGCCTGTGAACGATGCAAGTTAAGCGTTTTCACAGCTTATAGAAGTGAACTGTGTTGGTATGCTAACAACAGAAGTGTAGAATAAGTGTAGTGTATTGAAGAGAAAACGATTTTAAACAATTTTATTAAAACAAAACAACAAATCAGGCGTAGTGCCTTTAATGGCTCACCACGTAACATTCTGACCAAGCAAAAGGTTTAAATAAAAGCTTTTTACATTTTTTTGGTGCACTAATTACAAAATAAAAATCTGTCTTTACTTTGATGCCTTGCATGCCAAAAAAGAATTCATAGGCCAGCCTTTAATTTTTATGTTATGGAATTGTGCAGCTGACTTTCCACAGCATCACTTACGTTTTCTATGTTTCCTATGTGCTGTAGTCTGTGGTCATAATGTGTCTGAACCTCTTTTCTATTGGACCACAAGTTGAGTTTTTAAAGCCATATTCAATCAGCCTGTTTGCCCTGCTGGACTCAGCTGACAGACTATAATCTCATGATTGGTCGGCCTATGTGCATTTGCCTACTGTGCGGAGTGCAGAGCTGTCCATCTATTTTTCCATCAAACAGCTGATCCCAATCAGACATCTGGACGCCCATCACTGGAATTTTCTCGAAGTTATTCTAGAGACATTTGAGCCGTAAGTGGCTGAACCTGCAGACATACAGCCTTACAGCTGATACAGTCTTCATGATATCTGCTCCTCTTTGCTGTTCTGGAATGACTAAGCACTTAACAATTGCCTCTAAATAAACGCCTTTCTTAAAATGTCTCCTCATTCAATTCATAATTCAAAGAAGTAGCCAGGCACCTTACGCTTCAAAAGAGCGCCAGTTATTTAGTTATATCTGCATATTTCAGTCCCATTGTGTGTGTGATAAGATGAATGCCCTTCTTTTAACACTACCACAAAGACTTGACTAATCAACTCCTATTTTTCTGGGCCATTGTTGCCTCTAGAAGTAAAAATAGATCTGATCATTTACTGGAAACGTTACAGCAGCTTGAGACGAAAGGTGTTCAAAGCCAGAGTGCTCCAAACACAGGCAGATGAATGACAATGAAATGAAATGGAAATCGTGTACAAAGGCAGAACTGTTCTACTCATTACTCTGAGATTTATTCAGTGTAGACTTTTGAATTTTATAATTTTGCTACCTGTGACTTTTTAGTTCACTCGACTTTAATTAGCTGTAATCACATGCAACCTCTGTCTCATGGTTTCTAATAAGTGGAGCAATAATCATGTCAAATTCTTCAAAACTCCTCTGCACTTTTTCCCTTGACATCTGTGCTCCAAGGCCCTTTTTTGCATAAAACTGTTAAGTTCTCTTTAAGAAATTCTTAAGAAGAAGTATTATAATTTATTTTTTTAAAGGGCTGTAACATAGCAATTGAATTGAATTGAATTGATTTATTCGTTCATATAAAGTTTTGACAAATTATACAAAATACAATATTGTAATGTATTGATCCAATTATTATACTAATTAATCAACAAACTGTGACTGAAATTCTTTTTAATAATTGTAATTGAAATTGAACTAAGCATAATCTAAAATACATGTAAAATATTTATTTTGCAAGTATTCTCCAATCCTAAGATTTATTTTTAATTTTCACACTACTTTTTCCCAAGCTGTGAACTCTTGTCTCAGTGTACACAGATTCTGAGGCAGTGTGGTTTAAGTGTCTTGCCCAAGGACACAACGACAATCCACTCTTGTCGTCCCACTGTGATAACTGATGTTCCAGCAGTCTCCCATCCAAGTACTAACCAGGCCCTATTTTGCTTAGTTTCTGACATCTGGCAGGATCAGGCTTTGACAAACAGGTATGTTAAAATGCCCTGCTGTATGCACAATTGTTTATACAGTTGGTTGAATGTGAAAACTAATGTGAAACTTGAGCTGACATTGACACTATACATGTGTTTTGACCAAACTGCTGCTGCTCGTATCCTAAGGCGGCAAACCGTGTTCCTCTGGGTTGAGTCCATAGTCGCCCCACATACTACTCTTAGGAAATATCTTCTGCTACACTGTTGTTCTAGACCAGACATTCTCAGACTTTTCACACCAAGCACCACTTGTAAGCTTGGGCTTTGTCAGGTATCAATATCAGCCAACTGCTCGAAAATGAGACCAAATCCATTCTGAAACGTATACTGACGTTTGGTTTTTTTCTAGTGAAGTAAATATAGACAAATGGATGGAGATAGTTGGTAGGTGAAAACAATGATTTTCTTTGCACTGGAGCATCAGCTGCAGAACAATACAAAATTACTCAAACATGAATGACTTAGTCCAAATATGAGTTTGAGGAAGGTCATCATGATGACAACTGTGTAACATGGTTAAACTCATAATATGTCACTTTTAAATGATTTAATCACAAATAAATACCTGAAGATGTGTTTATTTACTGCACAACTGTGGCCAAAACATGTGTTTAACGTTAAACTTGCACCTAATGACATCACAAAGAGGAGCTGGGCATTTAGAGCTGAATTTAGAGATGGTGGACATTTAAAAATGCAGGCTTACTCAAATGTGTGAATGAACAAAACTGCTTCAGATGTGTTTTGATGAGAAGACAATATTTAAGCTTTGTTTGATCTGATCCAGGCCTGTTTTATTTGACCATGTCAGTGGATTTTTATCTGGTACAAGAAGATCCCGAGTCTGGTTGCTTGGGTCTAAACAATCCGAGTCAACAGAACATGACTCATCATGAGGCTTAATATGTTCAATGCCAAAACATTTGGGTGAGATTAGTCAGATGCACAGGCGATATTACCATTCCCAATAACATGTTGATGACAAAGCATTTGTTTTCAGTTTACACCAGTTTGATCACTGTAATATTTTATGCAGTTTTCAAGTTTTCCTAGTGTAAGTGTAGTCAAAGTTCTAATACGTAAAATACCAAACTAGAGTATGTTTACATAGAATATAATGAAATGAAACAAAACACAACTCCAGGTATTGTTTTTCAGACAGAAATGACATGACCGACTACAATGTGAAATCCACTTTTTTAACTTAAACAGTGTTCTGTCATCATTAGTTATACTTGGATTGATTAATGCATGTTTGAGTAAGAGTTTGTTTGAGTGCTCCAAAAAAAGCTTGTTTTCACCTACCACCTATCCCTGCCCGCTTGTTTGTATTTGCTGTAATCACTCAAAAATCCAAGTACATTCTATGGGCTTCATAATGTAGTCACTTTGCAACAATTAAAAATCTGCTGCTTGTTTGTCACAGTTACATTTATCAGTTCGATGTTTCAGAGGAAGTGAATGAACCTGGTTAGTTAGTAAGTTATTTTAGAGCAATTTTGTGTTAAACAAGATGAACAAATTGTAAATGACTGATTTTGTAAATATCATAGTTTATTACAAAATGGGAAAAAACTCAATAAGTCTCTTTTTAGATTTAAATACATTCAGTAGCTTTAACCAACTCTGGAGAGAAAATTCTGTGCTGTTTTCTTCTGGATTTCCTGTGCTAATGATGACTTTCTATTTGAATGCACTGAAAACAAAACGTAAACATGATGTGTACACATCAGCCACACGAGCCATGTGTCAGTCCTTATCGTCACAGGATGCCTGAGCTGCTGATAGGCGCCACTCAGCTTGCCTCAAGTGAAACTGCTTTGATTCTGTTGCCAAGCTGCCAGGCTGCCATATCTGTAGCCCCGACTTGGGAGTGTGTCCCTGGGCAGCAGAAGAGGGACTGAGCCAGGATTATAAGTGAGGTGCCAGGGGTCAGTCACCTGAAAGATTCTGGATTAGTCTGTATCAAACACTCATCAGGGGGACAAGCTGTTACCTCACGCTGGTCCTGCAATTAGTAACACTTCTTTCTTAAAGAAATGGGGAGACTTGGAGGTATTACTTTGCTTCAATTCAGAAGTCATTGCTCCAATCAAGAGAGACTGTAGACTCCACTTAGTATCACTGACTGTATTTTCCTGTTGTTGTTTTTTTTTTTTTACAATCAACTGCTGATCAAATGCAAAGAAAATGCTCAACGAAGCATGTATTTCTGTTCTATTTTTAAAAAAGGACTTTAGCCTTGGCATGTTTGTCTGCCACTCTGCCACTAGATACTAGATACTACACATATTTTATTAGCCTGTCCACATCGCTAAAGCTCAAAATACCCCACCTTGTGATGTCCTTAGGTGGTAGTTTTAACAGTAACATCTATGATAGCCTGGAAACCACAAACACAAATTCAGTCTGAGGAAAGAAAGCAGCATAAACGTGAAGAATTTGCGTGTCACAATTGATTTTGATGGGAAAATAACACACATAAAAAGTACCTTAATGTAGATTGTTTATTAAATGTCTTAAACAGTTTTCTTAACATCGAGCTGTAACTAAAGATTGTTTTGGTTCAAGTAATTTAGGACAACCAGGAGAACTTTTGACAGACTTTCCAGGCCATTACAGTTCATTTTGAGTTAAAAGCTTCTTATCTCAGCTCATATCATGTTTGGTGCCTGATCATGACTATTCCAATAATTGTTTATCAGTCGATTAACTTGTTGCAGCCCAATCTTCACATTAGCATGGAGTTGCTGAAAAACACCCGGGATGCCTTGGAGAAAACATTGATTCACATTCACATTTAAGACCAGCAGAAAGAATCCACAACTGTCCTGTATAAATACATTTTATTATTGGACTTTATACATGTATTGCAGTGGGTTATAGTTGACAGTGACGTTTGCATTGTAATAATTTTGCATTTTTGTACAGCCACACAAAAGGATTATAGAACATGAGTGATGCTTAATCTAGGCACTATAGTTATGCACACTTTTAATGAGTGTGAAGGAGATCAAAACTTATTGGCGACTGTTTCAAGTGTCCATTTATCCCGTGTGTTTGTGTCACTGTCCAGCATCTTCATGAATGCACAACTGGCAGAAAGTGCATTGTTTACAGTGGTAAATCTGGCATTAAAAAAAACAACAAGCATTTGGCTACACAATAATGCCAACTCAAGGTGAGACACTGCAGGTGAACAGGGACGATATTAAGTCATTTAGTTTTTGAGAAGGTTAGAATTTTGACATATTTTTCTTTACTTTATCAACCTGGCTTTGAATTAGACACCAACAATTCCTTCTGTAAAAACGTTAATATGCGCAGAGGCTACTTTATGGGCTGATCTTGCTGCATTTTGAGAAAACAGCTTTTGAAGTTGCAATGTTCCATGTAACTCTTGAATGAAGTGGATTAAATGAGATAATAAGAACATCTTTAGCAGTAGAAGATTGGGTAATTAAGTTTGTCTATTTGGAAAGAACAAATTGACCAATACAAGAGAAAATTGAGGAGAACAAAGGTTTGCCTGTAGTATCTCGCCTTAAAACGTTTTAGTTGAAGTTTGCTCCAAAATACACAAACAAATTGAAAGAAGAGTTCATATAATGCAGTAAATAATCCATTTTTGAGCCCATCATTTGTATCTTTGTGCATGAGACACTGTAACTTTGACATGAACATGCTGCTGGGGCTGTGAAGTGCATTAACAGAGTTGGAGGCAACATGCATAGAAACTCTGGTGCCAAACTTTGCTATGAACTAAAGGTAAAAAATCAAGTAACCATGGAAACTACTGCCACAGCAGCTGTCTTTGACTCGATACAAGCTGCAACGATGTGAAACGTGTTACTCTAAAACTAACCTTTTGCTTCCAAATAAATACAGTTATCCAATAAAAAAAGAATCATATTCATGTTTTCAACAGTTTCTTACGTGTGTCTATAGTTACAGTAAACTAGACTAAATAAATAGTCCCTTTACATGTGTACACATAAATTACAACCACGTTATTTCTTCAGCTCAGGATAAACCGTATGAAATCTGAGCTAAGACATGAAATATTGCATCTCTTCTCCAGAATAGCACACAACAGATCTGTATTTAAAGTGACATTACTGAGACTGCCTGTGCGTTATTGCTCTCTTTAGAAATCAAAGGTGTCTGTAATTGATCCATAATTAATGTAACACAACAGTTTGCATACAAGGAGTCAAGCTTTGGCCACTGTCTTTTACTTTATCTGTAGTAATAACGTTAAGAGCTGCGTCCTTTTGGTTGTTGATGTTTTTCTCAATCGCTTTGACACACTTTTCTATTCAAATGACAATTTGCAAAACAGAAACAACAATCCAAAAGAGCTCATCTAAAATTCAGCTCAGCCAAAATAAGTTTTTCACTTGAAACTGATAAATCTCCCCTCAAGCAAGTGGTAAGGTTAAAAAGGTCATGGTCAGGGCAGCAGTGAACCAATCACAGCGCACCATTGTGATGTGGAGAAGTGTGAGTTCGAACCAAAACAAACACGGTGGTCCCGAAGGCTGTATTTTGGTAGATTTTAGCAGAATAACAGACTATGTTGCCATGCACGTTTGGATGTGAAAGATGCTTGTGCTTTTCTCATGACTGTTTTTAACAAAATGTGACTTATCAGCTACTTTTGAGTTCAAATGCGTCAGTTCTATTAAAATAATTACGTTTCAGA
Source organism: Mugilogobius chulae (assembly GCA_038363315.1). NCBI lineage: Eukaryota > Metazoa > Chordata > Actinopteri > Gobiiformes > Gobiidae > Mugilogobius > Mugilogobius chulae. The sequence goes on along the minus strand of CM076412.1, from coordinate 32,098,252 downwards.
ATAAAACCTGTGTGATCTATTCTAGGAAAGAGCCTGAACCACTGAGAAATGTTTCAAATGATCTGACCTCTGGCCTCAGCCTTTCTTCTGATAAACTAGTTTCAATTAAAATGTGTCAGAGCGACTGAAAAAACTCTTATATAAGGTACATAAACGATGAGTGTAAAAGCTAATGATAATTTCTCCATTCTTTGTACTACACTGTGTTACTAATAAGCAAAAGTTACCTACGACCCAGTTTTAGAAGTTTTATAACCAGGAAATGGCCAGAACACAGTCAGTAGTAATTATTCTTCAGTAAATGAGTTCCACGGTGGATCATTTGGGTAAAACAAAGTGCGCTGTGAAATAGTGAGTGGAATAAGATATGCTAAGAGGAGTAAAGATTGGCACTTTAAAGTCTATCAGAGCTTCAGCCCTCATTCATCTGTAATGACATGGGACACATGAAGGTGAAAGAGTGTGGGGTTTGTTGTAGTTTTGGATACGAGTCTTTGTGTCCCGTAAAACTCTTCCAGAGGCAGTAGTGACAGAGGCACACTGTTCCTGTCTGACCTTGTACTGAGTTCATTAGGAGTCGCTTTGGCTTAGACGTAATGACCTACTATGAACAGGGCACTCGGCTGAGGAAAAGAGACGCACTGTTGAATGAGTTTTGAAGAGTAGAAAATCCTTGGAAGTAACTGGCAGTGATTTTGTTAGAGATCAGCATACTGTAAGAAATTACAAACTTATCCTAATATTATACTTAAGGGTTTTAAAGCTACATTAATCCAGATCACCTGAGGAAGGATCAGTTAATTGGCAGGTTTCTGCGGGACAGTAAAAAATTAATGAGTAATTTGATGGATTTTGTCATAAAGAAGGTCTTAGAAAGCATGATAAGTAAACCTAAACATGTGGATTTTTTTATTTCCCAAGCAACAAGGTTTTCCCTTTGGGATTGTTTACTTGAGTAGAGTTTTGGCATAAAACACAGATCTGTTCATTCACTTTAAATGTTTGACAGCTAAAATCAAAATACAATTTAAGAGACAGGATTCAAAACACAGTTAAACTTAATGTCAAAATCTTCTGCTGTCCAATGAGCTGGATTTGCCATTACTATATACATGTACAGTCTTGATTTGACTTTGCAATTTGGCATTAAAAAGCACAAAACTTTTTGCTGAAACCTGCAAAAATGCTGATGGTTTATTGAGTCAAACATGTTTTGTCCATCCATCTTTTAAAAAGCAAAAAAAACGTAATCAATAATAACCTTTTAAGGCCAAGGTAAAGCATTTCTGCACCAAGTCCGTTCAGGTTCTTTGTCCAGACTGCAGGCCCTCTGTTTAGGATAAGTTTGAGCTATGTTACCATTTTTGGCCTAACTTACACTGTTATGAAGCTGGCTAGACTTCACATTTTTGTCGTAGGAAAGTAACACCTAAATAGAAAGTTATCTTATTAGACTTGTTTTCTTTAATAAAACTTTAAAAAAAGATAGAGATAAATATTGATTAATGCAGCTTTAAACAACACATTAATACGCTTGTGTAAAAATCAATGGCTTTGCAGGGACAAAGCTATCTGTCCCGCTTCTGGAGTTTTCAGAGCGAGAGATTCTTGTCCAGGCGCTAATTAACAATGAAGAATCTACACCAAAATATGTGCTTAGATAACGCTTTAAAATAAGGTTCCTAGTAAACTTATTATTAGGCATTTATTTATTGCAGATGCCTATACTGTATAATCTGGTAATGGTAATAATGAGATATTAACAAAGAACATGTGTGTGTGTCCTCTGAGCCTCAAAAACACTATTCCCAATTTTGTGATGTCATAGGTAGGTCTTTAAGATCTTCTGAACTGTTTTTAACAATTTGTTTTGAGCATTTCTGCAGCATTAGCATATCAACAAACAAAATCAGTTGTATAATTACTTTTGCAACCAGTAATGCCATGTGTGCCATATTACACATTTTTTTACCAAAAGCATGTTTACAATTGCAGTAAAAAGTGGCTAATTAGTAACCAAGTAATACAGTACATCATTGAAAATTCCTTTTAAGAGCTTATAAACAAATATGTAATAATGCCTTAAAGACACTTAATTATGGAACCTTATGTTAAACCGCTAGCACAGTTTTATTTCACTTCGGTTCATGTAAATTATGGCTTAGGCCTGTTATACTGAAACCAAGGCTTTTAAATACTGCTTCTTCATATAAGAGTTTTATGCTACACTACTAGGCCTAATATTACACCTATGAGGGAATACAACTATGGCGCTAATTTACAAAGAGTTAAAAGTGCCCATTTCTGATATAACCTCTCTGTCATAGACCCTCCCTGAAATATTTGACTTTCATTCAACAGTAATACATTTGAAAGCTGATGTGTTGAATATTTAGGACATTTTAGGAAGCTGCTACCTTAACGTCTATAGTGTAGTGTACTTATTGAGTTTGTGAGCATATCAAAATTCATAACTTAGACCCTCTTCAGTTTCACTCAGTCCTCATTCATACATTCATATAGTCAAACGTCAAGTGAGAGGGCGGGCCGTAGAAAGCGGGCCCGACTTTTACCGAGATCACAAGTTGGACGATAATCTTGATCTTACTTTGACGTAATCCGTTTCCGAAATGCTTCCTATGGAGTCCTTTTTGGGTAGCCCTGAGTCTCCTAGTCCTTGTCCCAGCCCTCCTACAGCCAGTCCACCGCTTGTCCCAAACCCTTGAAAGGGCGAATTCGAGGCTCCTACGGGATACGCCCCTACAGACATTTGGTGTGGCAGCATCACTCTTTGTGGAACAGCACTCCGGATGGCAGTTTGTCCCGATGGGGTCTGTGGAGGGGGTCCTATTGAAGTAGAGGACACTCTTGTGGACTGTGGAGGGCTTGGGACGGCTGGCTGCAGCCCCTCGTGCGGCAAAGAGGGCTGGGATGCCGATAGCGCTCTAGCATCCTGGTTCAAAGTTCCCATTTGTAAGGAATGCGTGCTTTTATGAGTGCTTGGTCGATGAACTGGACTAGATAGGTGTTGCTGAACAAGAGAGAGTTGTGATCCAGATGGGGGCCCGCTAGATCCGTATTGAAAAGACCGTCCCCCTGTGGCTAATGGACTCTGAACAGGCGGGCTGGACATGACCGAGGCAAAGGCACCAGAAGCAATGAGCTGTGACTGGAGCGGAGAGGCTGAAGCAGGGCTGGGAATCACCTGGAAGCGCCGCACCATCCGGGGAGACTGCAGCGTGTTACCTTGGTTAGGAGGACAGAAGCTCATAGCCACAGCCTGCTGAAGAGTGGCGATGGCCGAGTTCTGCTGTTGCTGGGCAGAAGAGGGGGGAGGCAAGAAGATCCCCCCAGGAAGAGGTGGGGTTAAGGTGGACAGAGACATGGCACGGGGCCGTGGAGCCTCCACATGCTGCACCATCTCACGGTCGTACTTCACTATTTCCTGTATCATCTCGTTCTCGCGGTTGTTGAAAACGCCAGAGTTGAGGTCGTGCTGGACCTTGTGCATCAAAATGGAGTTCTTCTTTCCTGCAATGACAATGATGATGTTAGTCCCTGAAATGTGGAGACAAACAGATGGGAAAACAGGTTAGCAGAAGCATCAGGGAATTTGAAAGAAAAATGCTTTTGGAAACTATGTTACCATCATGATGCCGGCCTAACAATGATAAGTGAGGTGAGTTAACATTGTGCAACTCGCAAATGTGCTAAAATTGATGGGGGAAGGTAGATTTCAAATCATTTTGCTAGCTCCACTTGAAAGAGAGAACACATGGCTGCTTATGACCCCAATTTTCCACTATAAAGCGTTTGCAAATGTCAGCATGCATCGTGTAACTTAGCAGCTGTTGTGAAGATGGTGGCATGTTGATTTTATTGACGTCAGCAGTAATTGTCAAACTTAATCTGAGTTTTAGAGTTTAGATATTTTTGCATGCTGGGATTGACAGATTATCAAAAGCAGAAGAAAACCAGAGCATTTCTGAGGGTTGTCACAGCTCTATTATAATGATAGAAGTGCAGCTAGATGAACTGGCCATGTTTTTATTATTTTCTCAAAATCACATTGTTTACACCATCAGCATCAGTAAAAATTATAAGTGTTTTTAGGGTTTATAAAAATATATATTTTGCACAAACATCAAGTAAACTATTTAATTAGAGTGGAAAAGGAATCAAATGTCCAGAAATAGTGCAAGTCACACAATCTAGTCATATGCAGAGTGAAACAGAACGTTTTAAGCCTAGATTTCTTCTTCTTGTTGTTTTTTAATGACAGCTGGCCACCATATTAAGGATCATTGCCGCCACTAAGCCTGGATTTGAACATAGTCAGTGTAGGAGCTTGTTTAACATCTTTATGGAGACTGATTCACCATGTTTAGTCCTGACTCTGGGCACCAGCAGGAGGCCAGTTCCTGAGGTTCTCAGAGTTCGAGATGGTTCATAAGGCACCAACATATCAGATATATACAAGGGAGCTAGACCATGGAGAGACTTAAACATCAGGGCTACTTTAAAATCAATTATTTGCACCTCTGGAAGCCAGTGCAAAAATACATAAAAAGCAAATTTAGGCCACAAAATGGTTGCTAATGTTTAATTTGATTTGGTTTTAGGATGTTGCCATTAGATACCACTGTCCCTCCACTTTCATAATGATTGCAGCAGGTGCAAAACTCTACAAACCAATATATTTTTGGTCCAATTTCAAGTGTATAAACTAAAAGAAGACAATAATAGTTCTTTACTTGTCTCTAACACCCTAATTCACAACTTGCTAAGAGCCATATGCCTCCCCCATAGTGTTTGTGAGACTCTTGATTGGCACACGCTACAGCAATATGTTACTCTAAATTTGGCTCTTTGGACTGCATCCACAAGAAGCATTAATGAGCCCAGCTACTGTACATAGATTTATATAAGCTGTTGTCTGCTGTGTCTAATGCTGGACCATATTTTTGCTGCAGCTTTTGTGTGTAAATAGAAATATTGTTTTTTCTAGGCCTGTGTGTGGATCATCAGAGCTGTGTCTTATCAGGCTGAAAGTGCCACAGGAAGAGGTAGGTGTTAAAAGGAAGTGATCACGTTTTCAGGTGATGAACACTGTGTGAGTGTTGTGGATTGCTATTTAACATTAAGTTCACAATATTCTTTTTAGAAGCATGAAGCATTTGCGAAAGGCCGCTCTTCACCATTCTGCAGCTGGCCTGGATGATGTGGTTACTGGGTTTTAGCACTTGGCTGCCTCTGGCCCTCACAATAAGACCCACATAATTCCTCTTCAGTGAAAAACGCAAACAGAGCGACCACAAGCCAGCTTTTCTGTCTATAGGTGACTGTAACGCTGTATTATTCCTTCTGAGCCACTGCATGGGCCGGTCATGGACTGTGTGGGAGAACCAAAGACTTCAAAGTGTTGAGCTCGGCCAATAGGATCATGGTGGGACAGTGATATGGTGAGTGATTTGTCGCTTTAGCTGCTTTAGCATGTACAAGAACCAGCAGAGCATGGTCAGGAGAAATCTTCTTCTGATAAATTTCACAAAGCTGGTCAAAATCTCAAAGAAAAGTGATGGGTTACACAATGAGAATGCAAGAAAATGTAAAAAATCATTGCTATTTGGTTGTAACAAGCGTGAATAATTGCAAAATTGTGATAAAATTTGACTTCGTGACATCCCTACAGGTGACTGGGGACTTCATTTTTGCCACTCTATCAATAAACAGGAAGTAATTTTGCTACTTTAAAACTATAAATGACATTTTTATGGCTGGTACAAGATGTAATTGCACTGATTGTGACATTTCAACATTTTGACTGGCCCTTGGCAAAAAAAATAAATTTATCACTTGGAGTTTGTTCCAGGGAGTTTTGGACAAGTTTAGTTTGAGCAGCATTCATATTCTTGTCATGGACACTGTCAGTCCTGTTTTGTTTGCTCTGCTCATTATTGAGTGAAAGAAACAAAACAAACATAAAACATGTGTGATTAATATTCATTGAGTGCAAAGTCCGATGAGGATATTTGAGCAGTGGAAACATATTTAATATGGCGGCGTTTGGCCCAAGTTAAACAGGAGACTTCGATTCATGGCTGTAATGAGCCTGTCCAGCTGCTACAGTAGACACTGGCTGTCACATAACAATACATTCAATTATTTTTTTAGTACTTTAGAATGATTTAATTATGTAGCTAGTCAAAAAAAAAAAAGATTATTATTATCTAATGAAATCAGTCAGAAATATATTAAACTACAACTAACAAATTATATCTCTGCATAATTAGCATTAACAAAGACCCAAAAAAGAGCTCGGAAATGTGTAAAATTAGTGTGTAAATCTACTTTCCAGTAGCATCTTTTTAGTTTAATTTTGAAATGTCTGATAAAATGTAGTGAAAATCTCATAATCACAACTAATGAAATTAATGGAAATGAAACTTTCAAACATAACTACTAAATGTAGCAGTGCTCGAGAACTAAAAGTGAGCGAGGGGGCAGAGTCAGAAGGTAGAAGAAGCATATTACCTGCATGAATCAGAAAGTTACATGAATACTTTGCGAGATTCTTTGTGGATAGATAACAGTTTTATGCCATACTGTGAAATATTGCTAAAGTTGTAACATTTGATGTGAAGAGTTATTACATTAGCCAAACTCAGTTACCTGATATGACACTAATCACTGATGTAACTATTCTTAGCAGACGTATATTATGTAAGTATATTTCATTTTTCACATGTATTCTCTCTTTAACAACTCAAAAACATTGCAAAAAAAAAAAAAAAGCAACACCTACATATATAATATATCATAGCGTCTACGTTACACTGATTATAATGACCAGGTGATGTGGCATTCGTTCGTCTAAGGCCCAGTAAATCACAGGTTCAGTAATATAAAGCATTATTATAGAAACGCTTATGGAATAGACTATATTTGCAGCCTTAAAAACCTTGTCCTTTCTGCTCTGTTATTTTTTTTGTAGGCTATGGGACTTTGGTTATTAGTTTCAAAGCATGTATTATTTGTCTGAAATTTGGATTGGATTGTTCATCCAGACATAATAATTAGTTTGAACATAGAGTGGGTACAAAAATAAACTCAGCTTTTTAATACATACATATCCCTACACTCAAGTGGCAAAGAGCACTATTTCCCTAGAGAATGATTAATTCTAAAAACGGTTCAGAAAATCTATTATGAGTTGAATTGCTGCTATGAAAGTATAGGCTTTTTGCACAGCATTACCTTCAGTATATGTCCCAGCTGTGAGATGGCGGGTCATTTTGACACATGGACAAATGAATAGATTTCCCTTACGCCTCATTCGGTTGAAAGAATGACTCACTTCCTGCTGAATACCTGTGGCGATGGTTTGAGCCATTTGCTAATTGTCTGTGGCCAAATGCTCATAATGCGGATCATAAATTATGTGTTGATTACGTTGGTATTTTCTTGCTTGACTCGCTTTTGTCCTCTTTAACTGCTTAATGTGCCACTAAATGTGTATAAAAGGAATATAATTAAAGGTTTCATCTGCAGCCTTCAAGTAGCTGTTACAGACACAAGGCTCAAAAATAACAGACTAGTGGTCGGTTTTCACTGGGAAGCAAATAAAGAAAAATGTTACTAAATATTACTCTTGCCTTTAATTACATTAAAGTTCAAGTTCAACTGTAAAGTTAGCCAAAGCAGAGGTCTAAACAGAGCTGTTAAACTGGGCAGTGCTGGAGGACTAAGAGTGTGAGAGAGGGGTGGAGTCTGAATGTGTAAGGAGCAGTGTGATTGGTTGTCACAGATATCTGCAGCAGGTATTTGTTATCAGACACACTTGGCTGCAATCTGGACAGTCCAGCATGATGTCACTAATAAACTAGAAATGTCATTGGCCGGTTGTGACTGCGAATTTGCTTATTTTGCACTAAGACGGACAAAATAAATAAACTAACTAGCTAATTTATTCAGTTGGCAATGCTAAGTTAAGTAAATCCACACTTTAAGCTGCAAAAAAAGTTGATTTGCTTCATATCACTATAATTACATATCTCCCAGTTCTTTGAGTAAACACAGATTTAAATGTTGGTACCTATTCTGTCGAGTCTGTCGATGGCCACTGTCTCAAAGGCCCTCCTCATCATGGGGTACTCCTCCAGCACCTCGTTGAAGTTGTCCACAGACAGAGAGTAGAGTCGACAGTACGTGTCTGATCGAACACTGGCCGTGCGCCGGCCTCGGGTCAGCAGGCAGATCTCTGAGGACAAGACAGCAAATGGAACATCACCTCATTAGAGAATAAAAACTGTCATTCAGCAATCATCAACGAGACAAAACACTGTAGCTCTGTTTATTTGAACAACATAAAAGATGATTGATTGATTGATTGATTGATTTAATGATTGATTGATTAGCTGACTAAAATGAGGGTGTGGCAAAAGTTCTCAAAACATTTCAATTTCTTTGTAATCTGAACCTATATTGGATAAAAACTAAACTCAAACTGTATGTGAGTCCACACACAAAACAACCATTTACTGGTAATGAATGTTCTCCTTTTGTTCCATTGAAATGTATACAATCCAAATGAACTACAGTAATAGTCAACTAAAGGCACCATTAACCAATTCATCAACTGAACTACGAAAGGCCTGCAGCCCTAGAAGCTGAGAGCAAAAATCCAACCTGGATAACACCTGCCCATATCACCACCCTGCTCTACCACAGTCATAGGCTCAGCTCAGCTCATCGTTCAGCATCGTTCAGCTTCCACAGCCCTCCTCCACCCCAGCACCATCTTTGCAGAATGTTTTTTTTTAGGTTTTGTTTCTACATTAACAGTCTAGATGATTCCTTTCATACCCTACTCTGCACTTTCTGCACATCAAACGTCCTCCCTGGTGTAAGCGCCAAAACTGCTGATACTGGTCACTAATAAACTGTAGCGGGGGTGCACAGTTCGCTCTGTTCCTAGGTCCTGAGTCTTGTGGGGCTTAGAACACTGAGGCTGCTGTCATGATTTTTTTGTTTTATAATGTAAGAATTAAAATTTTTGACTGATATAAAATTCTGAAACCACAGATTTTTTTTGTTCTTATGAGTGCTCCATTTGGGAATTGCAAAATTGTTTGTATGAAGCCCTTAAGAACACATTTATTTGTAAGAAATTACAATTCAAAAAGCACCTAAATAGTTTACGATTTGACAAGACAGATTTGCGATCTTTCTATCTTTTGTTTATTCAGCAGCCCTCTAAGCTAAGGGCCTGATTTATCAAGCCAGGTGCTAAATTGCGGGTGCAAAATAAAACAAATCTTGTGTTATTTATGAGCATTTTATACAAACTTTAATATGGAAGATGCACATCCAACAAACTAAACAAAACAGATATGAACCACCTTAAGTTCTGCATCTTTAGTGTGTGTGTGAGAGAAAAATGTCATCTCTGTCAAGGTTTTGCTCCCTCTAACCTGTTTTGCACAGGAGCAAGTGTTCATGTAGTTTCTACAAGTTAAAACGGTGAAAAGCGTCGTTGAGAGGTGTTGACTGATCAATTATCTTTTTGTTTGCTTTGAACAATTATCAGCCATGGCCCAAAGGCAGCTGCAAAGGCCAGTCAGTGCAAACAGTCAATTTATTTGTTAGTCACAAATCAACAGTCCAGTGTTTCTCTGAATTCATTCTGGACTTTGATTTTTCATCAGTTTGCTGGTCCTGACAACAACACTATTACTAAGTATGTCCATGTCAATAACAGACTGGAACAGCGCTGACAGCTGACAGAAGCTCTATATTTGGAGCTGCTTCGTTACATTCAGATGTTGCCTTGTTCATGTCACTGAATCTTCCTCTTTCCTCTATGGACTAGATTTAGTGTTGTCTTGACAACCATAAGCCCTGCACCTGAAACTGTGACCTGCTCTGACTTTTGGTTCAGCAAGAAGAGAAAACATTACATTATGAGCATGTGTCTGGACACTACAGTGAACTCTCTAGAGCGATGGGTCTTAAATGTTGTGCTCACGCGATCTATTGAAGTTCACGTTAAAGTTGAAGCCAGTGTAACTAATTAGACTATATAGGCTATGTTACTCCTGTAAGAAGACAATCAACTGCTACAAACACACTTTCATCTAATCTATAAAGACAACAATTATATTTGCACAAGTCTTGATTCAGTAAAGCAGAAAGTAGGAGAAAAGCATTGTTGTGCTACATAAAACATTTCTGCTCATAGTCAGCTGCTGAGCTTAATATGGGACAAGAATGAATGAATAAAGAAATGAGTAATTCATGGTGTTGATATTATTATAGTACTATGCACTGCTTTACATATTTCATGCTACATAGAGAGCGTTTCAGAATGTATGTCCCAGATGTTGGTCCATAAACTGCCTCTTCCTGCTGGTTATGCATGGCCCAGTGATTTGCATATTTCTATGAGCATCATTATCATGCAGTGGGAAACACTTGGAAAGGATAATCAGCCTAATGAAACCACTGGGGCTACAGTAAAAGGCTGTTCCAGCCATGTTTGCTCTGTGTGGACTGGGCAACTGTCAAGAGCACTGACAACAAAAGCCCTGTTTCTGCACATGCCTGGTGCAAATACACAATACAGTCTGTACTTCTTATTTTATAGAGTTACTTATTAAATAGTAAGGCCTATTTTACACTGATGCTAGACTCAAGTTTTGGGCAATAACTTGTTATCTTATGTTGTGTGTATAAATGGTACAACACACACTGTGTTAAAACCAATGGGTTTATTAATGAATGAGCTTATAGTTCAACTAGCATTAAAAATATATAAAGACTGTTGCCCCCAAGGACCAAAAACAGTATGAAGCACAGACTATGTAGGTCATTGTGTTCATGCAGAAACATGTCCCACAATGTAGTCACCCTTTTCACGGATCAAATTATGTTGCACTTATGTCCAGTTTGTTCTCTCTGAGGAGTTCGCCCTGAGACACTCCTGCTGGTGCCACTCAACAGTTTGTGCTGACGATAACAAATGGCCCTGTCAACACCGTGCGGCGCTGCTAATTAGCTCGTATTAATTGGAAATGTGGAAGTGTGCATAGCACTGTAGGCAGCTGAGCCTCCTCAGCACCACCGCTGAACCTGGGTCAAGTCCACTGCCAAAAGCTGGATTTAGTCTCACCCAGTAAAGGAATATCCTTAATATTAATATGTTTTTTTTTCCATGGCTGATGCCAATATTGATGGGTATTTTATGTCACTTTGTGACAGAAAACAGACTTGAATAAAAGCATGTTTTTGTGATTAATATGTTTTATGACCATGTAACACTGCTCAAAGTACACTGATTTTTATTATTTTTATTTATTATGTAGTGCGAGAAGTGACTCCTCCTGTTTGTTTTTATAGACGAGGTGTTCATTTAGTCTTTTTTTTTTCACAATCTGGCATAACACACTATTATCACTATTAACAATGTTCCAATTAACAAGTCCGCGCAAAGTCACTCAAGGATTCAGACTCTAAGTTCTCTGTTTCTCATAAGTTTCAGTTTTAGAATTTAAGTCCCACTTTGTCCCAGCGGTTTTAGAAAGTAATACAGAGGCATCTGTTTGGATTCTTCAAAGTCTGTATTTACTAAAATGTATTTCAAATGAACTAAGAGACACTTTCCAAGCCCATAAAAGATGAAAGACCAATGACCCACCTCCGAAGTATGATCCGTCCAACAGCTTCATGCCCGTGTTGCCCTTAGTGAGCACGCTGACCACACCGTGTTGGATGAAGTACATCTTCTTGCCAATGGTGCCCTCTCGAATGATGTAGTCTCCAGGCTGGAACACCTCGAATCTGAGTTTGGTCAACATGCCCGTCACAAAGTTGGGGTCCGCGTTTGCAAACAGAGGCATGGAGGCGACCAGCTTTCGGCAGTTAAAGTTCACTATTTCCTAAAGATGGACAAGAGACAGCACTGAACTGAATGCAACAAATCAAGTCGAGCATGGAAAGTTTGCTCAGTTAAAATGTATTCAGCTAATCAGCTTAAATAAAAAGTCAACAAACTGTAAATGCATTGAAGTAAACAGGCTTTGTGATACCAGCTTGTTTTCATTTGATTAGAAGGTTATGTCCATCTGGCCAATATTTACATTACATATTAGTGGTTAATAATTTACGCAAAACAATTGTTGTCCCTTTCATAAAGCTGATAAGACGGATTTATTCCGCAGTATGCTGACTAAAGTAGAAGTATATACTATCAAAGGATCTATTTGAGTAAAAGTTTGCATTCTCCCATCTAAAAACAGTAGAGACCATTTTGTTCTGTATTTCAGTATGCACCAGTTGCCATTAACTTAACTGACAACAAGGCTCAACTCAGGCTTCTGAATGTTGTGAAAAGTGCTTCTAAATTTGTAATGATGAAGAATTATGAGGCTCAAAATGAATTCATCTTGCTCTTTTCCTTTTCCATTCCCTTTTCTTTAATTGTAGAATGTATTACTCTCTTAAAGTATAAAATAATGCTTTGTTGTCTTTTTGCCAAATAGTGGTATTGAGATGATTAGGCTTTTATTGTGTAGGAGCCACAGGAAGTGTCAGTTATAACTAACGGAGCCTTGACCTGGCCAAAAGTAGAACTTTTGAAAGACCATTCTATTGGATAATTTCAAAAACTTGAGTGGAGAAACATTGAATTTAGTGACCACAGGCCACAACTTTATCGTGACATGGGAAGGTGGAGACACCCGAGTCACAAAGAAACAACAGAAAAATGTTACCAAAGTCTACAAAAGTGAGCCAGTAGAGCCTTGTCTAGAACTCTTTCTGCTTGTGCACTGAAATTTTTTCAATGATCCTCATGCCATTGTAGCGTTTCAGCGGTAAAAATAAGCATAGCATAGTTTTGTGTTAACGCAATACAATTTACAGCCCCAGTAGAAACATAGAGTGTATATATTCAAATTGTATCAGGAGCCCACTAAGAAATTGTACTAAGGACCCATATTTTGGAGCTACACCCCTGTCAATAAGCTGTCAAATCATGATGTTTAATCTTTTCCTGATTGCTTTCAGAAAATGTCATTCCAGACTGATATGTGTAGAACTCAGATTAGAGTGCTACACTTATTAATCTGTTGTGAGTCAAGAATAAGTAAGCAGAACATGTGGAGCAAGATAAAGGCTTTAATTAAATTGGTCGTGTTTTAAAGGCAATTAGAAGCTGGTAGAGCAACTTTACTAAAACACAAATCAGTTCAGAAAGCTGCTCCCAAAGCCATTCACCTTGTTTTTTGGTATAATATTATGGTTAAAGTGATGAAAACAAGATTAAATGGTTTAAGACAAAGTGTTCTCGGATGCCTGGTGAGTATTTCTTAATTTCTCTCACTTGCTACTTGAGCCACATATCGTTTTCTACCAGAGTTTAAATCATGTTTTTTCTTGTAACAGTGACACATTTTACCTGATCAGCTCATAAGTAGCTGTTGTCTTGCCTAAGGTTAAGCTCTAACCTGTATTCCTGTATTCATACCTCTCTCAGCGGCTCATTTAGCTCCTCCAGGATGCTCTCCTCATCAAACATCTTGCCCTGGTAGCGGTGCTCGTAGTAGTCATGGATTTTCTGTCGGAAGTCCGCCGGCAGCTTGTGGAATGACATGTACTGCTCCACTTGTTTGTACTGGAACGACAGAGAGAGGTTTGTGAAACAGGAGGCAGACACCAAAAGAATCAGGCCTTTTTGTTTGTGTCGCAACAGGAAAGCCATTGGAAAGAGTCGTGCACAACAAAGAGCAATTTCACAGTGCGCCGGTTCAGTTCTGTCAGGTAAAAGTGGATAAAAGATAATTCCTGCTGGTAGTGACTTGTTTTTCTCTATTAGTTCACAGTGATGTACAACACAAGCTGGTTATGTGTGGCAATGTGGATAAAGTGTCTTGCCTAAAGACACAAAAATGTAATGTTAAACTTTTTTGTGTGTGTCTTTATTGAGATATAAAGCATAGTGTTAAAACTTCACTTAAAGGTTGTATGGAGGATTTTCAAACCCAACAACTGCTTGATGTTTTTCAAATGATGCACATGTGTTTCTCCTCCCAGGGCCACACCCTTCACTGCAACTGGGCCAATGAGTTACTTAGGAACACTGAGGGTTTGCTTGACAGGTTCACAGGCCAATAGATAACGAGGTACCTCGTTATTGGTCAACGTTTTACTGGCCTCATCATGTCCACAGTTTATATATTTTCATATTTCTTTTTTGTTTAGCATAAGTACACGACTGTTACAAATCTATGTGTTTTTGACCAAGACTGACAACACAATTTTTTGAAAATCCTCCATACAACCATTAAACTTCATCCGGTTCATAGGTAAAAGTAATGTCCAGAGATAGAAAATGACAAAAGTAATAACATACTGTGTAAAAGCATATTTTGCTAATGCACAGATACAGTTGCAACGGGTCATTTTTGGGGGTGTAGTTTGCTGAGATGGAAAGTCCTGATGGAAATGCTATGCTAAGGCATGGGACGCTAAACTTTTAACTCTTTAAAGATGTTTTCTGGCGAATTAGGTGTATTTTTAGCACAACTAAAAATAGATTCAAGCCGAATCACACCCAAGTATAAATAGAGGTTGTTGATATAGCGTTATGTCCGAAAAGTAAACAGAAAGTCATAGAAAGACCACACCAGGAAGTGCTAGGATCATGTTAGCATTTAGTTTGCAGCTACTGGAATGACCGGCCATACCTGCTTGTCAGAGGCTGATCCATGGATGTATTATTAGTTGTAATTATACTTCCATGGCCTGATTCCATCAAATCTCAGAAGCTAAGCAAGTTAGGGCCTGGTTAGTACTTGGATGGGTGACTGCTGGAACACCAGGTGCCACAGTGGGACAAGAGTGGATTGTGTCCTTGGGCAAGACACTTAACCCACATTGCTTCAGTGTCTGCGTACACTGGGTGAATGGATCCCTGATTGTAAAGCGCTATAAGTGCCTTATTTTTTATTTATTACAAGGACAGAGCATAATGACCAACAGAACATTGGTATAATATGCCAGAGTTAGCCAGGTGGCTACCTCTGCAACAATGCTAACTCTAGCCTTGACAGGTAGTAGAGTGTTATGTAATTAGAGATCATTTACTGTTAGCTTTGTTACATATATTTACATAGATGGACCATTAGATCACTTTATCCATCTCCTCCTTCTAATTGTCTTTGCATCTATATTTGACACAATAGGGATGTCTGCCGTGTCGTCACCAGGTCGTCACATCACGTGACACCTTGGTTGGCAAAACATTTAAAATGTAACTGACGCACACTGAGCAAACACGAAAAAGACAAATATTGTATCCGACTGTGTGACTGGGTTTGCTCACACGTTTGATAAAAGCAATCCAAAGAGCCACTGTGTTCCTAAAATGTCTACACCAAGAAGAAAGCTTTGGGATTTTGGCAGTTAAGCCCTGGTGGAAAAAACAATGGGAGCTAGTTTTGGTTCTGTCAGTCAGTGAGTGGCCACATTCATATTCTGACATCACACGGCGAACATCCCTTTAGGCTATAGGAATTTTTCATGTCCACATTTGTTGTTGTAGTCGCAGTGAGTGAAAAAAGCTGTTGTTCGGATTCACTCTCAATGTTAAGTTTCCCCTACGGAGGTCCGTTGGTGGGCGCGGTCGCTGATGCCGACTGTAGTCTCTGAATTTTTCACTAAAATATGTTTTAAGCTGTTGTCACAGCTGTTAAGAGCAAGATGTGCCTGTTTGCTAACCACAGTTAGCCACAATGCTAACAATACATAATAGCATAAACAATTCTCAATCACCACACTTTGTACGATTCTTCAAATTATCAAGAAACACAACAGTTTTCAAGTTACTTTTCTCTTTTTTTTGTACATTTTTAGAAAACATAAGAGTTGAGTGGAAAAAAAAAAAAGTTTTTTCCAGCTCGGTGAAGCACAGAGACGTTAAAAAAGAATAAGTTGATAGCTTTCTGAACTGGCAGTGAAGAGGTAACTGAGGTAACTTGGAATCTTCCCAGAAATGCTTTGTAGGAAAAAAAAATGTTGTTTTCCAAGAGTTGACACTAATTCACAGATAAGCATGGTGTAGCCGTCCCTAAAATAAATATAGAAAAAGTGTAAGCATTGTACATGCACAGGGTTACTTCAAACCTGGTGATTCACTGAGTGTCTGCTGTTTATCGACTGGACGTCAAACGGAGGCTTCTCATCTCATTACAGTGGCCCACAACACATTACATGCCTGGATTCACAATGGAAATAGGGGCACAACAGATTCATCTATAAAACATGATTGGATGGGCCAGCGTCAATTGCCTGTATAGGTAAAAGCAGTATGCAATTCTCCAACTCGAGTTCAGACTTTGGCTTACATGTGGTTCTTGATAAATCGGTTGTTTTGTACAGTTTTCACGCGCTAACACTTTTCGATCAATGTAAGACTCTACACATGAAGGCAGCCTGAGGAGGAACACATCACGTGGATTTCATCTTACTGTAAACCTTCAAACTGGCTTTCACGTCCTGTTTATGTTAGCGTTTAAAAGATTATCATAGGGTTTCTGCAGGGTGGACTTTTAAGACTTTTGGAGAGATTTTCAAGACCACTAAGTCCAAAAATGATTCCTAATCATACCTGTCAGCCAATCAGCCTGCACTGTGTCCTCTGGCAAAAAAAAAAAAAAAACAACCTTATGAATACCGACTGTTCTTAAAGCTGTAGATGCTGTTTAGAGCACTGTTGTCTAAGGAAAGAATGCTGGGGCTGATTTATAGCAGCTACAAGTTAGCAATGCCGTATGCAGATAATACAATATATCCATGGAAAAACTGTTGATTTTTAAGGTCCTAAGTTCAAACTTTTACATAAAGACTTTTGCAGACATTTTAAGACTATGCAAAAACCCTGTTATCAAGGCATTAGCTCAATCCCAAAATAAAAAAGAATGGTGCAGGAGAAAAGACTCTAAAACCCTACTTTGCTCATGAAGAAAAAATGGTTAAATTGAACCAATAGCTCATTGAAGGCAGTTACGGAACTTGTGAATATTGCATAATGCAATTATGATGGCATCACTTGATGATGAAAGTTACCAAAATATACAAAGAGGGGCCTCAGCTTCTACCTATCCACTTTTTTAGACTTGGTGAATTATTGCTTCAGTCTGTGAAACTAAAAACTGACCTGAGCACTGTTTTTGAAATTGATATGCTTTGACTGTCATCCAGTCACAGTCTCAATTTCCATGTCTCATTCCACAGTGAGTAAATGTAAGATTGACAAAAGCTATATGTGTGCTCCCGCAAATAGAATTCACTGTATAAATCAGATTGCGTGTTCAGACTTTTACTCTTACTAGAGTCGTATCCTTACATACATTTTTCTTCTTGAGTATATTCTTGGATCACTAAGATGTGCACATGCAATGCAATTTTGGCTACTCATTATTGCGAGTAATCAAACTCTCTGTCACATTAAGGGTTTTTTATAATGTGAATCAGTCAACATTTAGACAGTGTTGTCCATTACACTGACAGAACATAAGGACTAGAAGTTTTTTCACCAGTATGTTATGTGTTACTGCTGTGAAACATTTAGTCAATTGGACAGAGTGAAAGGCCAACAGCTCAAAGTGATGTCAGAGGAGACAGACACTGGGTCTAGGAGATGTGCCGGGAAGCCATATTGCTAACAACAACAACTGACAAACTTAGTGAAGTTTGGTGAACGAGACAATATCAGACGTAGACAGGACATTGCAGACTAATTTCTACCTGAATAGATACATAACAAGAAATCTGTGCAAGGGGATTATTTGAAGTGATTTTATTTATTCAAGCTTCAACCAAAGATGGACCATTCAATCAGAAAAATCACAGTGTTTCTTTAAGAGCAATTTCATTCTTTTTTTCTATTTGAGATCTTTAAAAACATGCTGCAGAAAACATGTAATTCATCTTTTAGTTGCTTTGTCATGGTTTAAAATATGATCAAAAAGCTATTATTAAAACACAAATCGTGAACCTAATCACAATTGCAATACTAGTCAGAACAATTAAAACTGCACAATCGTATTTTCCATTTTTAAAGGAGGATCAGGAGCAAAATCAACAAACCGCAGGATCAATCTTCCTCTACATGTTTCAATAATAATTCTACACAGGAAAGTCTCTCTATCCATTTGCTCTGCTTGGACTCATCGATCAGCCAATTCACGATATTAACCTCCTATAACTGTTCGTATCGACTTGAATAAAAGGTTTCACAGTGCACCTTTGTACGTAAACCTGCCTCCTCTGTTTTCAATTTTCAAGTGAGTCATGCTTTTCCTGAAGAGATCCTCCATCTTTAGGATCTTCTCATTATGTTTCAGTCTCTGCTTCTCCAGCTACACCTTTTCTGTCTCGCTTCTCTTCAGTCTTTATCAGCTCTCTTCTTTCTGCTGGACTCTCCATCAAACATCACAAACCTAATTCTTTCCATTTCACAGCGACACTCATCCTTCTCCTGCATGTATCAAACACACATCTTCTGGTTCTCTCACTTGTTCTGATTTTGCTTCTTCAGCTTCCCTTTTCTTCTGATAAATCTGACTCTAAATCACAGACCCAGACGACTCAAATGTCATGTCCAGTCTTTCTAACAACTGTTTAACATGGTTCTTTAGTAACTACCACACTGGTGATTAAGAAGTTGTATCAAGTACAGACAGTGATGCAAAATTGTAGTGACTGTTCACATCTTTTCAACTTCTTTATTTAAATCACATGGAGATGTAGGAAGTGATTGATTAGCAAAACAGTATATTGTTCTGGGAAAGAAATGTTTAGTCTTTGGTAATAAATAAGTATACAGAATGCACCGAAACAATACTAGGATATGACATTTTGCTGGTTGAGATATCCGACTCATAATATCAGTTAGCCTATATTGTGTGGATGTAATAGTTTCCAAGTTACAGAATGAATAAGTACCACAATTTCATCCATTATTTTTTGATGTGCATTGTGTGCTTAGCTAATTCGTTTTGCTCAACAAATACAGTTTTCATCATTGGAAATGCGGCGGTTTGTCACAGGATCAAGTTGGCATTTGCTGAGGAACATTATTTCATGTTTCTAGCTGCTCTTTTCTGTCTGGTTTTCACTTGAACCTATGTTTTCTCTTGTCCAATCATCGTCATCGTAGGGGGGACTGCAGTGAGCCGTGTTAGAGCCTCCTCCAGAGTCCACTGTGAAAGTAGGACCCTCCGAGGGCTCACTTTGGACCCAGCAAGCAGGGCAGAACGAATGGCTTTGCAAAATGGAAACAGCATAGGTCTATACCGCCCTGAAACAAGCCGACAAAGACGTAGACAAAAGTAAACACCTGCATACATCATAGGAAATCAGAGTCACCATTTTGTTTATGCAACAGGGCAGTCCAATATAAGAGCCACTGGTTTGACTGCAGCTGATTTAATATAAGAGGGTCTTCACCTGCTCGGGTCCAGTCTATCCACCCTATATTTCATTACATAGAGTGGCAGTGCAATATTGTGCGGACACAATCAGAATTTACACTGACACGCCCAGGCCTGCGGCGGCGGGGCATCTGTGGTGACCTTGCGTGCTACGTTCAATGACACATGAATGAGAAGGACATAGCTGTGGGAAATTACATTTTGTCACACGAGTGGTGACAAGGAGGGAAAATAAACACCCGGTCTGACCCCATCGGGTTTAGTAACATAGCAAATCACAATACATTTAATACTTACAGGAGCTGCCATTGACATTATTAATGCCTCTCACATAGGATGATTTACAGACAGTGAGAACATTGCTTTAAGGGGGGTGATGCTCGAGAAACAAGAGGGCACACTAAGAATCTTATAATATATATTAAAATCAAAGCTTACTTTCACAATTTGTGTCAGTTTTTTAAAAGTCAATGTGCAACGTGAATACCTACATTAATGTAACTCTGATTTGTATTTTAATAACACTTAAAAGAGAACATAAATCAGCCTTGTTTCTTTCATTTTGCTTAGTTTGCTCCAAATAATTTAGTTTGATGAGTGTTTTCCCCTGCAAATACATGCTCAGAAATTGTCTGTTTTTTCCTGACACATATCCCCATCCAAATCCACTTACTAAACTGCATTTATCTTTAATTTGGATAGACATTAAAAAAAAAAAAAAAAGTCTACTACAACTATGAAGATCTGCATTTTTAGTAGTAAGTCAAAGTCCCATTTCTATTACAAAGCCATTCTCCGATACGATATGGTTTACAATCAACATTGTGTAAATATGTAATATAATTTCAGGTCAACTGATCTTAAGTCATAGGGTTGTAAATCAATACAGTCTGTGAAAATTGCATATTTGAAGTAAACAACACACAGATAGACAAGCATTTCTTTTGGATCTTGATGTAGTAATACATTTTAGACACAAGCACACACATCTCTGCAAAGCTGATGGCAGGGTTATAATCTGTAAGCAAATGGAGTATGCAGCTTGTGACCCTGATCTAGGGTCAAATGTATAATATGTGTAACATTATGTTCCTACAGGGCAGAGAGACATTAGACAGCAAATATACATTGCTCAGCATGAATCCCCGTCTGTTTGTGAATGTACAGATGGAGAGGCCATGTGCTGGGATTTGACTGTTGCTGTGGATTCTCCTACAGAGCACACACCGGGGGCACAAAAGCTCTGCTGCTGTATGTAAATCAGACTCAGACCTGAAAATGGACAGTTTTTAACAGCTCCAATCATACAAGCTGCTGCACTCGCATTCTTTTCATTTACTTTGCTAGCGAGTGATGGAGGAGGCTGGGGTTGCAGTAACATATTACACTGAACAATAGAACGCTAGACTGGTTTACAATCACATAGCTGTAAACAGGGATCTAACTTCAAGGGTCATTTTCACAAACGATATTGAGCATACTAAAATAAAAATCTGTCCTTATAGTGACAGTAAACCCTTAAATCTGCCCACAACCACATTCATACAGAGCTGGTAAACTGTTCAGAGCTGGAAAAGTAAAAGTGATAAACCAATTTAAACTAGGCTTTTCCAAATCAGTGCTATTTTGGCCTTTTTTGCCTTAGTTCTATATGAATATGGCAAAACATAAACATTTTTCTTATGTTTATGTGAGTAAACTATACAGGATAAAATTCATTATAATCTCTTTTCCCCTGCAGACCATCTTAATAACTCAGACAATGCTTTGTTGAAATGGATCTCTTTATAACTGTGTTGCTGTTGCAGCAGGTTCTCTTTGAAGGTGGCTGGATAACAGCTGATTTATTGCACTAATTTACTTCTGGTTAAAAACACAAAATGGTTGACATCGCTTCACTCAACAAGATTGTGGTTTAAATTTATGTTTGGTAATATGTCTTCCTCTGGCTTTTATTTTGTGTTGTTTTAGCTTCCTCAGTCTATAACATATTTGCACTGGTGAAAGAGTAACCACTTCAATTATCTAATGGAAATAGAGTGGTGACCTGTGAACGATATATTCCAACAATACAGTCAAATGGACATTAATAAATGTAACACAAACTGCTTCTCATTCAATATTGGTGCAGCTAACACAATGTCTCTCGGGTCTAGTTTTCACGACAAACCGTTTTCACAAATCCACAGTGTTTCAATATTAGATTGGTCTCCTTGGCACAATAGAAGGCAGAGCATTTAGTTATCAAGCTCCCTGGATACGGAATCAGCTCCGGCTCATGTCAAAGAAGCTGACACAGTCTCTACATTTAAGATTAGGCTCAAAACGTTCTTCTTTGAATTAGTTTATGGTCAGGCGGGCCATAGGAATAGAAACTAAACCCACAGTTTTAGTCAGGTTGCCCTGGAGCAAAAATAAACTGATTTGATTTTTGACATGACAACAAACTATGTGTCCTTAAAAACTGCATTCACTCTGTTCTTTGCAGGGGTGGCGATAGTTTCTTTGGACATGGGAGGCTGTTCTGAACTCATAAAATATCAGGTATACTGATTTTGCTCATTACAAAATCAAATGACCCATACATAAAAATACAACACTTCATTGCCTCATGCATTTAAAGCCCAGGAAAAAAGACTGTCTACTGATTCTTTCCACAAACCCTGCAAGTCTGGGACATGCGTCCAAGTCTGTGTATGAGGGCACATTGGTTTTAACCACTTTGTAATTTTTGCGAAACTCGTTCAAGTCTTGACCCGCACCAAACTCGCACTCAGTGTACATCAGAAGCTGGACAAATACGTTTGCTGTAGTGTTTCATTCCTGAAACAGTTTACTTCACAACTTTTGTGTCAAAATGTAAAGCATAAGTGGGAAATATGTGTCTACATTCAGCTGCATTTAAACAGGCCTAAGAAGCATAGATTATTACAAAAGGCCAAATGTTGAGGAATTAATATTATGAAGCATGAAGCATCCAAAAAGTATTTTCACACATTTTCATTAGACTTCTGTAAGTGACTAGACTCATTCAATTATAATTCAATCATAAACACTAATAAAGTGTATTAAACAGACAAACTGTATTAAATAAACTATAAAGATTGTTGTGATGTTATGTTAAAAGCATTATTAATATTATATTATGGTAACACTTTGTCCACACATTGTCTCATCTGCCACCTTGCTGTAAATGCATTATTACTGAGAATAACAGAATGTCCTCTAAACTGTTAAGATAAAAGCAGAGTCCAACAATACAACAGAGATTCACACTCATAAAAGTGCCAGTGAGCGCACTAATCCAGCACACCTCTCCATTATGCTCTGGTTTAGACATGTCTCAGTTTGAGTCAGGACTGTGTGCTTCAGGGCTCCAGGCAGAGGCCCAGGGGTGACATCTCCCCCCTCTCACAGTGTTTGGGTTTGGGGCTGTATTGCTCTTGAGAGGCACAAAAGTAACGGAAGAGGAAGAGAGGAGAGCAGTTATGTAACGGCTAATGTAGTGCTCCAGTGGCAGATGGTGTACGGCCCAGCAGTGAAGGGCGAATGGACAGATAAGGTAGAGGCACTGTCCTGGGACTGTGAGATGTGCTCTAGAACAGGACATGGGGGAGCGAAGACAGACACAATTTCTAATTTTTAAGTTTTTATATTGATCCATTACTGGCTTGGTTTAGTTATACTGCTGTTTCCAAACCAATAAAAACATTAACAATACGGAATGTGAATAATTGTCATAATAGTAAAATGTATTCCTTGGATTGTTCTGTAGTTTAAATATTGGTTTAGTAATTCTTGGTCTGTTTTAGCTGCATCTTATATTTACGTTTTGATAGATTATCTGTAGCTATAATCTCGTTGTTAGAGACTAACTGTGAACTCTGGTCTATGCAGGACCTCATTTATAAGCATTTGTTGGCCTAAGGGGAGCAAAAAGCTAACTCAACTGACATCAGTGTCTTATACAGTCACTATAATAAATGCAAAATGTGAGATGTTGTTTTTGTGGATTCTCTAATAGTAAATTGATTACAAAATGCATTGTATTAATAAAGTGGGTCCTTAATGTGCAATGTCCTGTCAAAAAAAGAAAAAACAAAATAAATTAAAATAATAACCAAAGTCTTGATTACTTCTTTTAGAACTAGTTTACCAAAAAAAAAAAAAATAAAAAAAAATAAAATAAATAATATTTGCCTATATCTATAGGAATTGTATTTGACATTATGATTATAATGATTATTATTTATTGCTTTTGATTTTTTTTTTTTTTTTACTAAAAGGATCCTCATTAGCTGGGCTTGCAACAGCTACTCTTCCTGTGGTCCTAATTCCAATCACAGTGTTTAGGCTAAGCTTAATTAGTTTCCCATTTTTCAAGTAACTTTTGATACTGTTTAAAACTAACACATCTTAAAGATTGTGGTCTTTGTCACTTCCACTTGCGATAATGACTCAACACATACCAGACTCAACTTTATTCACTTCTGCAAAGCTTTCTGGGATTTCTTGAGCCTTGAAAACTAACTGACGCAAACCAAGAACAAAAAAGCTTTAGTTTGGGTCCATTTTTGTCACTTTTGATAAATCTGGTCGGCCTTGTTAGATGTCTGACGTCTGCACAGTGAATATATCCGGCATCATCCAGAAGTCAAAGCACTGTGGATGTCTAATACAGAGTCTGTTTTATATGAGCCTAAGTGCATCATGCCCCTCACTGTCTGCAAATAGCTCTCCATCAGATAAGTCACTGGACACACAGCTCAGACTGAAGAGGCCCTGCTGACGACACAGATTCTTGCTACGAGATAGTGTAAATGTAGGAGACAGCACGGCCGCTTATTGACAAAGAGCAGAGCAAACAGTTAGCATTGCTGCCTTAATAGCTCCAGCAGTCCCCTCGCACACTTGGACACGGAAAGTTTAGGAACGTTTTTAATATTATTCATAGGAAGATATTTTCTTCTAAGCCAACAACAGTTAACTTAGATAGCTATTCGGGCAATAAAAGAATCTTCATAATGTCTTTGCAATCTTACTTCTACTGCTGTTAATGTTTGTCTAAATTTGTCTCAAGTAAGGTAACTAATTCTCTATAGGGAAGTGTATCCTCTGCATTTGACTATCCCTAAAGTACAATACTATAATAGAGCTCAACAGTGACCACCCACTTTGAAAGCAGTTCCAGAAATAAATTTCCATAAAATTTCCGTATATTTTTCCCTATATAAAGTTTATCAATGAGTAAATATTAACAGTTTGATTGGTAGGGCATTATCAATATGTGCACCACATCGGTATCACAAGACTTACTGAATTAAAAAAGGGAACTTAAAGTTGGTGTACCTGACTTTTTTTAGTTGTAAATGAGTACACTTTGTGTTTTCCACTAAAAAGTAAATGGTAAATGCAGCACTTTGTGAAAAATGGAGACAAGTAAGTACTGTCTAGACTGAACAATAAAAAAAAAGTTTGTTCTAATCAGGAGCCAAATGCAGCGCTCTGATTGGCTGTGTTTGTTGTCTGTAAAAAGAAGTGTACAAGCTATCATTGCCACCAAATTAATACATATTGAAATTAAATATGTTGAAGGATTTATGAGAGGAAGTGGTCAGATTTAAAAACTAAATTGTGAAAATCAGCTACCGCACCTTTAAAGTCACAGGACTTGATTTTCAAGAGTAAAACGTAGAGATTAAAATCAGCCTAACTCATTCCTAGCTCGCAGAAAACATCTGCATAGGTAAAATCCATTTCCATTCATTTCTGGCTGCAGTCATGGCTTAAAAATATATTTTGAAACAAAAAAGTGAGCAGACACCCAGCACATTAATTAGACCGTTTCAGTCTTGATGAAAAAACTTTTATTATTTGATTCAGACCATCCACATACTGGTCTGATTTGTCAAAAACAGCTGTAATTACATATACTCTTCAAAGCACCTTTAACAGGGAGCAAAATAAACTTTCATATTTAAGATATGACTTGAAAAGATAAACATTTGCAATCTGCAAAAAACAAAAAGTAAAGAGACTAATCACAAACATAAGCATACATTTAAACTAATACATTCTGTGGTTTGCAGTAAAGGATTGATGTACAAAGAATGGATGTTTTCTGAAGTTTGTGAGACGTACAACACAAACTGAACCAATGTAACCTCTTTGACAAGTAAAAAAGAAATGAGATTTGGAAAGAATGCGTGATCAAAAGAGAAGTTTCTTCTGAAAATAAATTGTAAAAATGTGAGTGTGGCAAGCAGCACAAGGTTGGAGGAGGGCAAGATCAAAAGCCAAATGCAATGAAAACAAGTTTATTATCTGTTGTGTGAAGATATAAAAATGCAGCTGAATTAGCGAATAGAAAGTTTGTGCAGATTCTAACTTAAGAAACACAATTATTAGCTGTACTCACTGGTGGACAGTGCCTGCCTCTCATTATAATCTCCTAACCCAAAACAGTTTGTTACACGGTAATGAGTCAGCGTAAAACTTTATCTGCTTTCCCACATGTTTTTGTTATTGTATTGTACAATGGTATTCATTTCTTAGAGAGCAATAAAAGGCTATTATGATGTATTATTTGCATTGTTTTTGTCTTTTAATTATTGTATTAGAACTTGTAGATTTGTCAGTAGAGATATTATAACAGGCAATAAAGAAAATCCAAGAAACCAGCACAAGTTTGCTTCAAAAAATGTTCTTCACAAGACTATAAAAAGTTGTTCTTTGCTTCCAGCACTGAAGTTTAACAATAAATCCAACACAGAGCTTGAATTTGACCTGCCCTGACAACTTTACACTCTCCTTTTGCAATCAGTTTACCCAACTCACAGCCTCCTCCACACCCAGCCAGCAGCAGTTTGAGCGCTCCCTGCTATCATCACCTACCTGCAGATAACAAAGAGCCATGATTATCCCCAAACATCACACACAGCCCTCCCCACTGCGCCCAGCAACCAGCAAACAGACTGCATTCTGTGTGGAGACCAGAATAGTCCCAGACACATGCACGCAGCACTTGTAACATCTCTTTGTTCTCAGCCCTGGCCAGAGGCTGCACCCACCTCCAGTTGCTAAACACCTCCGTGAAGCTGGATCTCCATCAAATGCACACACTATGTCAATCATTAAATCGTCATTTTATTTGAAAAATGCTGATCAACATTCTGTGGAAGAAATATGACATATCCACTGCGTTCTCGTCCCCTGACACCTTACGTAATCACTGGTTCTGCCCTATTCAATAGAGTTTATAATGTACTTGTGGTGATTTGAGTATGCTGTACAAAAAATGTCAGATATTTTTAGTGCTTTTGGCAGGCACATATTTATGATTATGAACGAATAATAGTCATACACATTTATTCTTCAAACATCAAGACTGGATTGAAGAGAAGACTGGACAACATTGAGACAAGATCGGGACAAACTAGTGATCCGTCACGTACAGTCAGTGGTCTGACATAGCCAGGCTTGCGCCACCTAGTGCCTCCACCCATTTCTCCAGCAATTAGGTCAGGAATTTCAGTGTTTGTTGTTGCTTGAATCGAGCGCGAGAAACAATCAACCAATCAGCGAACAGACATTAAGCGTGATGTCAAATTTGAGCATCTGTTTGTAGCACAAATTTGCCAGTAAAGTAGCAGCTACCGGAATTTTGATTCAAATATCACTTTTTTATACACTGGTCCCTCGTTTATCACAGGGGTTAGGTTCCATAAAAAAACTGTGAAAGTTGAAACCCACAAAGTAGTGATCTTCATTTTTTACCAATAATTTCAGTTGATAACCTGCCTGGGCATGATGTTTACTGTCTTTTGTACAGGTAATAATGCGCTGAACAAATGATTCACCGCGAGATTCAACAGCGCTAGTCATTTTTGTGACCGCCTAAAGAGGGACGGTGCTGTGCGCGTTCGCCGGCTCTGCTTTTAGCGCGCTGCCCGTCTGGCTGTGCTTCACAGCCGACCGCAGAGCCACGGATCACACAGGCTCCGGAGCCCAGAGCCACGAAACACATCCGGACTCTAGCGAAGTCACAACACGCTACATACAAACATCTCTGAACTACACAAATGACGTTCCAGCGTGAACAACTTATCATCGTAACTACGAGCTCAAGAGTCAAATCCTCACCTGGAAAAACGTCTGAGCGTCGGGTCAGCTTCCTGCATGATCCAAACTGTCTCAAGTTTCTAAAAGAGCTTGTGTGCTGTTGCCTGTGAATGCGATACGTCACAAACAATCGCGAAACAGCGAAGCCGCGGAAAGTGAACCGCGATAGAGTGAGGACCACTGTAATGTGATGGTGCTGCTCTGGACTGATGTATCAGCCACTTCATTTCACTCCATAGAAATAACAATCACTAACGTCCATGTTTACGCTGTACTTCCGAACTACAACTGATGTTTGGTCGTA
The DNA here is from genome assembly GCA_038363315.1 of Mugilogobius chulae. Classification (NCBI taxonomy): domain Eukaryota; kingdom Metazoa; phylum Chordata; class Actinopteri; order Gobiiformes; family Gobiidae; genus Mugilogobius; species Mugilogobius chulae. The sequence goes on along the minus strand of CM076412.1, from coordinate 32,070,334 downwards.
CATATGTAAGTCAATGACAAACAAACAGCAGTGATTGGTTAATGCGAAAAGGAACAACAAGATGTCAGACGGTTTCCACAGATTGAAATGAAACGCTAATACTTCAGGTTATAGTTTGACCATGCAACTGGACAAAATGTCACTCCATGATCCGGTGGAAGCTGGATGTCAGACTGATTGAATACTTTAGATCTGAAAAAAAACTAACCCAAAATGCCTAAATTAATTAAACTGTGTTCTAATTGCTCTAATTCTCTTGCTTTTCCCCCATCATGAGCCAGTAGAGCAGCTGATTAGCAGTCTAATTTTTCTTTTCTGTTCTGTAGACATCTTGGACCACGTGTACTGTGCTTTTATCTTGTTTTGCTGTATGTGTGCCTGCTATGTATTTTTCAGGTTTGGAAGAGCGAATGGCGGCGCACATAGGGCAGCGGCCCCGGAGGGTCACTCCAAAACGTAATTTGTTGTACTCTGTGACAATGACAATACATTTTTCTGTTCTGTCCTGTTCAAGCTACATTAAGTAACCATTGTTAGCATTTTACAGCTAACGGTTTGTAGAAACATGTTCATACTCTCGACTCAACACTGCTGCCTGTTGCTGTTGCCTTATTTTTCTGACTCTCTCAATGAATTGTGGTCTAAATTACATACTGGCGTGCATCATATTCACTACTTTTCAAGATGCATTGTGGGAAATTTTTAGTGCACACCTTTTGGACAATTGGACACCAGTAAAATGGTGTCAAAATATTGTCCAATAGTGTGAACAATTGGATGCAATCTGGGAGTAGCTTTTCTGTCGTTATGGCGACTATGTTGTTTTGTAACAGCAGTCGGAGTTGGATGCTTCAACTGTATTACAACAACTAATGCCCTCATCAAACAGACACAAATACATCTTACTTTAAATTGCTGTGATGTCATCTTTTTAACCTCTACAGGCAGAAGCAGCACATCTAACATCTCTTTGTTCTCAGCTCTGTTCGGAGGCTGTGCCCATTTCCACTCCGCATATATCCTCCAGTCGGAAGTGTCTGTCAGTGAAAAGAGCCACAACAGAAAGCCACCGTGACAGGGCGTGTGGTGAGTGCCCTCCGGTCCTGGGATGTCCCGCTCTTTGATCCCACTCAGGCCATGAATATACAACAAGCACAGACCATATGCTGAGGACATTAATGAGCGCTGGATTAAGTGGGCTCGCTGTCTCTGATCATATCAAATGTGGTAACCTTGTGTAGCTCCGCTGTAATGGACGTGAACTGGGAGCTTCTTGTGTGGATCTAAAGTGCAGAGGAAATCCTGTATGATCTGCATTCGGTTAAATCAGTTAATCCAGATACATGTGAGAAGGAGTGCTATAGTAAAAGGAGAAAATGTATAGATTTTCTGTTTTGTGAATGTGTATTTAATGGTAGCTTGTCACCAGGTATAATTCTATGTTCAAATTATTCCACAGAATGCTTTAAACGCTATAAGGAGACAAGCAGTTGATTCAGTTTTCTATGTTTAATGGCCAATAAAAGATTAAACATACTTTTTATCTATGTATAAGGGACATAATATGGAAATTGTGCTTTTAAAAGAAAGAAAAAAAAAACAAAAAAGTTCTAGGATAGGAGAGTAGCATTTTTAAACAGTGAATGAGGGTCATATCATAATTTAGACACATTTATTTTTACAAAGAGTGATAAATTATGTGTATAAATGCATTTAGAGGAATAATAGTGTGGGTTTCTATCATCTCCTCTCCATGTATATGTAAGTTGTTTGTATTGTTTCATAGTTTGGCAATCAGCTATACAGGAGACAAGCAGGTGACGCCATCAGTTCAAGTTACTGGTGAGTGGTCATATTTATTTAGCTCACATACATAAAAACTGTTATGTAACAGGCTTTATGCATAGAGCCTCATAGAAATGTCAACAAGGATTGAGCTGTTGGTGGCACAAAATGGAAATTTTTACATCAAGAAAGAGTGCACGCCAAGAGTCATTTAGTTTTACTGTAGCATTCTCGTTACAATGAGGTCCTTTTGGCTATTGACCTTCTCTTTACATTCTAAAAGACCATGGTTAATTGGATTAACTTTTTTGATTTTTTTGAAGACTGACATGATGTGACTGTCAGACAAATAATCATTGCCAAATGTTCCTATGGTCTGTGGCCTGTGGTCTGAAAAAACATTCTTTACATTTACTATTCCTTGTTTCCCCCGATACTTATTTACTCGTACTGTTTAGACCACTACTGACCACTTTCACTTGAGTTCTTTCAGTATATTTAGAGGTAGCTTTACTCCTGCTTGAGTAAAACTTCAGGCTGCCTTACCCCCTCTGGTGTGAACACACAACCTATTTGAGCAGATGTTACCTTCTCCTGGTACTGGCGCCGGGAGGAGTCCAGTGACTGGATGAGTGCAGTGGCATGTCCGATGAACATGGCGTAGCAGGTGGCGCCCACAATCATACTGAGCATGGTGAGCCAGATGTCGGACATACTCTCAGGCGCCTGGCGACCGTAGCCAATACACAGCATGTGACTCATGGCCTTAAACAAGGCGAATGAGTAGAGCTCACTCCAAGAGTCGTTCTGAAACACAGAAGAAACCAGAGAAATGGAAAGGGTCAGGAAGTGTGAACAATGTATGTACATAGAATATCATATGTTATCTTCTGCCTTTTTAAAATTAAGGTTTAATAAGTATTATACCAGTGTATGCTTAATAAACCAAGTCAACTGCAAAACTGTCATTTATATTTATAACAACTATTATTCCTCGTAAAAATTAGAAAACCAAGAAAAACATATCATAGAAACTTTAACACAGGCGATTTAAAACACTGACTTAATTATTCAATGTGTAGCTTAGTTGCTTTTCTATATTTTTTAGTCCATCCTCCTCCATGGTGTGACTGCTGAGCTCTCCATCAGCTTTATTTATGCGAATGATCCAGTGACAATCGCTACATCACTTTGTACTGGCCGTTAGCTCTGAACTTGTGCTTTTAATTCTCCTGACTTTCTAAGAACATGTCTGTGTAGTGTTGAGCTAATGAGCATCTGCCTCCTCCTCCAGGCCTTTTGATTGGCTCTGGCTCTGTCCATGTTGATCGCCTTGTTCATCACAGAGCACTCACAGGCCTGGTCCTCACATCCTCCTTTAAACAACACTGTCCAGATTTCTGCACTGGGACAAAGGCTGATTGGCTCATGACACTCTCTGCTGCTTTGTGTTTCTTGCTCACGCTTTTTGCATGTTATTTGAAATTCAAATGCAATTCAAAAGCGAATGGACAAGCGCAGGCAGGAGACAGCAATCATGTTTGTGGAAATTAGCTTTTCAACAGGTGAGCTGAACAAACACAAAATGAGGTTTCCCATTGGAAAACAGACAGTTTAGTCTCACCATTTCTATGATTCCTTTTATTAGTTGTGTTTTGTCTGTAGGTTTGTTTTTGTATATACTGTAGTTTGAATAGAAGATATGACTGTGGACAATTGTGGAAAAAGAGCTGATGTGCTTTACCTTTTGAACGCAGTTTGTTATAAGACATGGTTTTTAAAAATTTTTATAGACAAATTCTTTGTTATGGCTTTAAATTAGGTTGGGCGATGTACCAATAAGAATCATGACTTTTACTGACTTTATCCCAATTTATTAGGGATGGAAAATCGATCGAAGTATGTCGAAAAGGTCAGAATTGATCAGTTAATATAGATAAACTACAAAATCAAACAAAAATCGAATATCGAATTATCCCATCCCAACAATTTATGTATACCTATTATTCCTCCAGTCCAAATAGTTAAGCAATATGGGGAACACATTAATCATGATGTTTTTAGGGCTGAGCAATTAATCAAATCTACTTGAATCATCAATTATTTGGTTGTGGGTTTTGAATCGAAAGATCGAAACCTGTCCAAAGTCATAGACAGAATATTGATGTATAATTTTTAAAAAATCTAATAAATAGGACATATTAAAAGCTTTTGATTTTGTTTATGTCCAGTGGTGACATGTTTCTTTTGTTTTTGAACAAAATTGAATCGAAAATCGAGATTGATCAATATGAGGTAAAATTATGTGATTATATTTTTTCCCAGATTGCCCAGTAATTCCCCTAAAAGTTAATCTTGATTTTTGATTTTAATTTTTGTACAAAATAAAAATGGCTTTTGGCATCGAACACTGACTAAACAGACTTTTATAATAATAATAATTTAATAATAATTTTATTTATAGAGCACTTTTCATGCAAAACTGCAATTCAAAGTGCTTAAACAACATTACAATAAGCACAGCAAACACTTTCCATACAAAATAAAACATCTTAATTAGCATGCAATTAGTTAAAAGCCAGTTTAAAAAGATATGTTTTTAGGTTAGTTTAAAAGTACTTAATGTACAGGAACTTCTAATGTACAGTGGGAGAGAGTTCCATAGCTTTGGTGCATAGTTGATGAACGCTGCATCAAACATTTTGTTCCCGATTACTTTGGTGACTTGCAGCAAATGAGCTGAGGAGGACCGCATTGTTCTACTAGGCACATAGTTTACAAGAGAACTAGTAATATAATCTGGACCTTGGCCATTCAAAGCTTTATAAATTAATAAAATAACTTTAAAATCAATTCTGAAGTGTACGGGTAACCAGTGAAGTGAAACTAAAACAGGAGTTATATGATCTCTCTTTCTAGTGAAAGTTAAAAGACGAGCGGCAGAGTTTTGAATGAGCTGCAAACGATGTATATTCTTTTTAGAAAGACCAGTAAGAATGGCATTGCAGTAATCGATTCTACTTGTAATGAAGACATGAATGAGCTTCTCTGCGTCGTTTTTATTCAGGAAATGTCTAATTTTTGCTATATTCTTAAGATGATAAAATGCAGCTTGAGTTACTTTGGTTACATGAGCACTGAAATTTAGGTCGGCGTCTAGAGCAACTCCAAGGCTAGTAACACAAGGTTTAACACAACCAGCCAGAGCACCCATGTTTTCTATCACCTTTTCCCTGTTTGTCTTGGAGCCAACTATGAGTACCTCTGTTTTATCTTCATTAAGTTTAAGGAAGTTACAACTCATCCATTTATTTACTGCTTGTAAGCAGTCAGTAATGGAACATATGGCTTCAGTCTGGTTGGGCTCTGTAGAGATGTACAACTGCGTGTCATCTGCATAACTGTGAAAAGATACATTGTGTTCTCTAATGATTTGACCTAGTGGAAGCATGTAGAGAGAAAATAATAAAGGAGCCAGGCAACTGCCCTGCGGAAGACCGAAATGTATAGTACGCTCTGTCGAAACATGCTCTTGGAGAGTGACACAAAATTTCCTCCCTTTAATATAGGATGTTAACCAGTTTAGGACAGTACCGGACAGGCCAACTGTGTTTGCCAGGCGATGAATTAAGATATTGTGGTCAATAGTATCGAATGCTGCAGTCAAGTCAAGAAGAATTAAAATGGAGACACTATTTTTACTAAAGCTTACTCTAAGATCACTTGTTATTTTTGTTAGTGCTGTCTCAGTGCTGTGATACTTCTTAAAACCTGATTGATACACTTCTTGCAGATTTGTATCTGATAAAAATGATGTTATTTGAGCAAGGACAACTTTTTCTAAAATCTTACTTAAAAAGGGCAAATTTGAAATAGGCGATAGTTTGAAATTACATTGTGATCTAAATTGTTTTTCTTCAGCAGGGGTTTTACAAAAGCAGTTTTAAAAACTTCAGGAACTATTCCTGATTGAAGAGAGGTGTTGATGATAGTTAAAAGATTTCCCGAGTAGGTCTTGTGAACACGTTTCATAAAGGTGCCAGGTATGGGGTCAGCAAGTGAAACGGAGGCCTTACAAGAGGATACCAGTTTGTCTAGATCATTTAGAGAGACAGGGCTGAAATAGTCCATGGTGTCACTTGGACAGACAGGAGCCTTAAACTGATTTCCCCCCATGTCTGTCATCCCCTCTCTCAGGTTAATTATTTTATTTCAAAGAAGTCGGCAAACTCTTCACTTTTTTCTAATGAAGGCTTTGGGGCGGCAGGAGCCCTTGAGACCAACTTATTGATGGTTTGAAAGAGTGCCTTTGCATTTCCAGCATTGTTAGTGATAATGGTTGAATAGTATTTACTCCTTGCAAAACGAACTGTTCTGTTGTAAGTGGAAAGAGCATGTTTGTAAATTACATGATGGGTAGAGAGTAATGATTTACGCCATTTTCTTTCTGCAATTCTAGAGAGTCTTTTATGATGCTTTACAGAGTCTTGTTTTAACCAGGGAGAAAGTTTTTCTGATTTTTGTTTCTTAATTTTTAACGGAGCCACTTTGTTAAGTGAAGTTAAAAGATTGTTATTTAATTGTTCTGCCATCTCATTTACGGAGCTATTAGTATTTAGTGGAGGTGCCTGAGTAAATATATCGCAGAACTTAGTCTCAGTCATCTCATTTAAGTTTCTTTTTAAAACAACTTTCTCAACAATTGCCGGATTGATGGGCACGTCAACATCATAAAAGATGCCGAAATGATCAGAGAGAGATAAATCTGAAACTACAATGTTGCTTATACAGCCATCAGTGGAAATGACCAAATCAAGTGTATTGCCAAGTTGGTGCGTTGGTTCAAGTATATGCTGCTTTAGGGAGAATCCATCAAGTGCATTTACCAGTTCTATTGTTTGAGAGTCATATTTATTAAAATGAAGATTAAAGTCGCCATTTATTATTAGCTTATCGCAATCGGTGATGCACAGTGAGAGTAGTTCAGATAAATCTTTAATGAAGACAGATGAATAATGGGGGCCTATAGAGAGTAATGAAAGCAACCGATTCATGTTGGGTTTTAATTTTAATTGCGAGATATTCAAATGAGCAAAAAGCACCAAACTCACATACTTTTGGACTCAAATGTTTCTATAGATTGCTGCTATGCCCCCGCCCCTTTTCCCTTCTCTGGATTTTTGAAGGAAGCTGTAATTTGGGGACACGCCTCAAGCATTGTTGTTACAGCTATGTCTTCAACTAACCAGGTTTCTACAAGAAATAAACAGTCTAAGTGTTGTTCTCTAACAAGATCATTGACTAAAAAAGTCTTATTACAGATGGAACGAATATTTAGCAAACCGCAGTGTAGCCTTTCCTCATGTTTTGAAGAATGAAGAGTCAAGCATTCATGTGAGATGTATTTTAAGCTACTCTGAGGTCTTGGGCGCTGACATTTTCCGTATCTATATCGAATCACAGTTCTTATTGGGAGGGGGGAATCAGCAGGTGGAATTGAGGGCTGCAAGTAACATGACGTAGGAAGGGTGTTTTGGCGTCAAGGTTGGTGATCTCTTAGATAGGTTGAGATGTTTGAGCATAGGACCATTAGACCATCATTGTTAAGATGAATATTATCACGGTAGAACTTATGCTTTTTCCAGAATGTATCAAAATGGTTAACGAAGCCATACCCACAAGCATGGCAAAAATTTTCAAGCCAACAGTTGGCATTGAAAATTCGGCTGAATCTTTCTGAGCCTCGACCTACTGAAGGCAGTATGCATGAGAAAATACAATGTTTGCCCAGGCTTTCAATTGTAGTAGCAAGAAGTTCAAAGTCATAATGTAATTTAATTGATTTCCTGTGTCTAGTATCATTTGTCCCAATATGGATAATTATGGTGTGAGCAGTAGGATGTTCCTCAATAACTCCTGGGAGATACCTGACCAAGTCTTTTATTTTTGCCCCTGAATAGGAGTAAGTTATACAATTTGGGATAGCTACACTTCTGATGACTGAGTCACCTAGAAGGATATAATGTATTGGGGTTGTTTAAGAATATTTACATTTTGATTAAGATTTGTATTATCTAAGGTTTGAGCATCTTTAGAGGTGTTGGCAGAAGAGACTGCATTTGAGATATTGTCTGGAACAACTGCCTCAACACGTTCTTCCTTGGAGTCATAATGTAAAGGGTCCCGTCCGCCCTTATTACAAGGGGCCTCTCCGGCGGGCCCGATATGTTGGAGTGATAAAGGGGAAACCGGCGGAGGCAGCTCCTGTTGCATGACAGCAGCGCCACGGTGAGGTTTCCTGATTAACTGAGCAGGTGTTAGGCGAGGGCGTTTATTTCCTGGGGGGCGTGAGAGGGAGACGTCGGGTTCGAAGGTGAAGCCGTAGAGGAGGAGCGCTTCCGAGTCCTGGATGCGCTGCGCATTGAGGGGGGCGGTGCAGACGGGGAGTCAAGGGCTGCAAGTGGAGAAAAGTAGTTTGATAGAGTAGCTTCCGGGTTGCCAGGTCCGAACGAATCATAGAGTGGAAGGGAAATTTTTTGGATCGCTTTACAACCTCCGACCAGGAGGGGGTAGAGCTAGGAGCAGGAGGGGCTAGGACAGCTGTGGAGGCAGCCGCGTTTAGAGGGATTCTAACGTAGCCAGTCTGGAGCACAGCGCCGACTGGCGGTGACATAGTTCGTTAATCAGCTCCTCAATAGCCTGGAGTTCTGATTTGAGATCGTCGATTTCCATATCCGGACTGGCCATATGTAAGACTGGGGACAAAAAACAGAAGACAAAGAGCCAGCAAAATGTACGTATTGGAGGGCACTTTGCAGCCTGAATAGATGAGCAGATAAACAGGATTGCGGAAGAGGACTGAAGACTTACACGCCTGGGCTCCAAACGGAGCCCGCAGCGGTGAAAACGAGAGTAAGCGGCCAACTTTGTGGACGAATGCTTGAGTTGCAGGAGGGAGACTTACCATCCAGGGCCCCAGAGGGGCCCGATGAGTGGAGAATAACACCGGTAAGTCAAGAAGCAGCGTGGTGTCAGGCAGCGGCAAGTCTGGTTAAATCGCGAACATCAGAGACGCAGTTAAAATTCACCATAACACGCCGACAAACTGTGATATTACGAGTAAGCCTACTCCCAGTGTGAATGCATTCACAATAACCTTGAATAAATTATTATAAATCTTTAAAAACAAAGCCGATCGGCTAGCTGTCAAAAACTGGTAGCGGAAGCAACCAGAACTGTTATGTCATTCAACAATCTCATTGACGATTTGACATGACTGCCATCTCTCAGTCTTTCAATTAATTACCCAGGACAGCCCTAAATCCAATCCACTTTATTCATACAGCACTCTTCATAAAAGTGTCAGGTCTTGAGCAAGTGTTGCATTAAACAGAAGATTAGTGAATCACATTGTACTCACAAGTCCTTTTTCTCACCATATTACTGAGCCTTATTTTAAACAGTTTATATTTTCATCACAGATTAAACGTGTAGATCACAGGAGAAAACACAAAGCTGATCTGGATGTACATTCAGGGCGTAAAGCGACTCTTCTGGTTCAGGGGTAAATGTTCTACCCACTGAGCCACAGAAGCACATAATGAGATGCCCTTTAAAGTCGAACCGTAAATGTAGCTTTGTATCTTCTCTAGCAAAGGCAACCAAACCTAAACTAAAGCAATAACACGTAAAGCAGGACTATTCAACTGTACAGCAACTCACCCTTATGTAATCCATAAAAGCTTAGAGTCATTTTCATCTGTGCGCTGCACCTTCTGATCTTGTATTGAGATTTGTATATGGTATCATTAGTCTCCAACCAGTAGCTTAGCTTAGCTTAGCAGTAGTTTGGACAAATATGTGCTGTTTTAGCACAACTTCTGGTTTGTTGTATTTCTGGAGATATTATGGCTTTGCCTGGAATGTTTCTCATTATGGCATTTAACTTATACCTCTTATCTCCATGGCAACAAGCCATGGAGGCAAAATGCTCCCACTTACAGTAATGATATATATTTTTTTGAGCAGTAAAATATCTTCAGAGAAATACATGCAATAGAACAGGGTGATACGGCCTAAACCTTAAAAAAAAAACAATAGAAATGTAAATGATGTAACTGACATTATACCTAATGGTGGCTTTTATCATTTAAGTAATTACAGTATGTATTTCAGGCTAATTAAGATACAGTTGTATCTGTGTTCTACTTCACAGTCTCTACTTGGCTCACTGTTGCTTAGAAATTTAGAACAGAAGTTCCCAAACTTTTTCTTGTCTGTACAGTCACAATTTTTTATCCAGGGACTGGTTCAGGTTGAGTAGCACCAAAAACAACAACATAAATGCATATAACTGATTATTGTATACATTTTTAACTTCTTGCTTAAATTGACTGTTTATTGGGTTGAGTTGCTCTCTATTTTTTTTGTACAGCATACAAATACAAATTACGCAGTCACTCAATAAAATCCTTTTTTAAAGACACTCTGGGGCCGGGCAGCAGATGGCTCACGGCCCTGTTTTGGGCCCCAGACCAGTGGTTGGAGACCCCTGATTGAGAGCAATCAGACTAACAAGAATAAGCCACTGTCTTTCTTCACAACGGAGAAAACAAAATCAACATACAGAGTCCATGCTATTATATCACAATATCCTTATTTCAACTTTTCTACTTACATATAATATTACCCAGCTCTTACATGCAACATTGATGAGTTTAAAACCATACTGTGAAACATTCAGTCAAAGTTATAACATCTTCATGGACACAGGTGGCACATGCTGCAGCACTATAGTTAGTTAACTAACTCTAACTCTAATCTGAAAATAGATTATTGCACCATCATATGTAACAGTAGGAAACCGAAACCTGCTTTTTTTATTTTTTTTGAAAGCCCTTTGTTGATGCTGAGTTTGAACTAGAGGAAAAATAAAAACCTATTTCAAACCCAATCTTTGTCATACTGTTATAGTACAAACACAGACAATACCACTTTGTGGTTATGGCAAACAGAGTATTTTTCCTTTCAGATTGTAGTGTGTCCTGCTCCTCATCTCCAAGGCCCCGGGTGGTTAACAGTCAGAGCTGCTCCCTCCGGTCAGCCATCAACATGCCACAGGCTCCAGCAGCAGGGGAGCGGACTCTAACCCAAGGCCAAAGCACAAATCAACACCTCCTTCCAGTCCACTGCCTCTGTCTGTCTCTGCAGGCCGCCTCACACATCACTATGAACCATGCCTTTGACTTTACATATTAAGACTGGCTAGGATGGGTAATTGCACACTATTACTGACAATGCATGGTTTTATAACAGACATTAGGTAATTAAGGACATAAGCACAGGATTTTTTTACATGTAGTGTGAAGCTAACTGCAATACAGAGCACATGCACATCAGCTGGCCTAATGCTAAAACAATGGATGTTTTAAGATGCTATATACTGTATGCTGCTTCCCTAATACTTACTCTTATTGGTCAGTCTTTGTCATGCTCTAAGAGAGTGACAGCTGGATTGAACCAATCACAGACTTTCTGAAAAAGCACAGATTTTGTTTACCTCAAAAGCAATAGGAAAAAAGACAGTATAATGAACTGTGACACAATCCAAGAACTTTTTACATATTTCCCAGCTCATATGCTAAATACAGAAATGATTGTCCATTATGACCTGATGTCTATCAATAGTGACTCAGCAATTTGACTTGCTCCATGCACTTTGTTAATGTCGTTAAACATTTATGATGAAAATGGAACATTTCAATGGCAACAGTTTCTTTTTTGAAGTTCCATCTCTCATTCTCCAATCTGGATCGCAGTCTGAGTTGGCACTGATTAAACTGGCTAAACTCTATAACCATGGCCTCAAGCAGTGCCAGTTTAATCAAAGATAAACTATCACAGTGTTTTGTTCAGAGAGAAACAAAAGTGTTTGGTTAGTTCATTATCATCAGAGCTTGTCATTTTACATCTGAAGTCAGACTTGGCTCTGCTCTGGTTTATGACATTTGTCAACTCTGACTAAAGTTTGAGAAAGTATGTAACAGAAAAACTTTATATTTTTAGAGTCTATTTGAAAGAGGTGTTGATTTGTATCTGGGCAAAACGTTGAGATCGGATAATGACATGTCAAAGTGTATTGATATAAAGCGGTTTGGTTTAGAGCAGTGTTTTTCAACCGGTGTGCCTTGAGTTGCTGGAGTGTGCATGGAAAAATGTGTCAGTTTTCAATAATCAATCATTAAAATAAGCTTATTGAGATTTAATTAAATGATTTACAATTTAGGAGTGTTTGGAAGCTTTTACAACTAGAAAGAAAGCAAAGCCAGTCTCCATTTATCAAGGATGCACCGATCCGATACTGGGATCAGATCGGTGCCGATCCAAGCATCGATATATCCAATTTTGCTGGATTTTGTATCGGCTCCACGATATCGGTTCAGCTGATATAATGGAGCCGATACCGATGTTTAATTTTATTGAGACAAATTTACAGGCTGGTGTTGATCCAGAACTCAAAATGTTTGACACTTTATTCAGATTAAGTTGTTAAATTGTGACTTGCACTATAAATAGTCATTACAGAACACTAAAAGATCAAATTTCTTATGTTTTGAAAGGAAAAAATAAGCTAAGTCAGTCCTTACATCAGTATCGGTTGATATCGAGTATCATCAGATACTTAAAGCCAAAGTATCGGAATCAGTATCGGTAGTAAAAAAGCTGGATCGGTGCATCCCTACCATTTATGTAAAGAACAATTCAATGATGTTCTATGTAAAAAAGAGAAAAGTCTAGGAAAGACTGGTTTAGAGAAAGAGGTACATTGACTTCCAGTTAAAACTGCAGAAGTGATAAGCCCTTCCTCTCTGTGGTGACATTTTAATTGGAAATCAATATTGAAAATATGCTTTATCTTATATAATAATGTACTGCTAATGAAAAATCTATATAAGTTATAAGTTTTAAATTGCGTAAATGCTTAGGCGTTCATGCTTTGTAGATTTATATATTTATTCATTTATTTTTAAAAGTGACTATTTACAATTACATAAATGTTGCCATGTATGTACACTACTTACAGTCAAATTCATATCATCAACCACCAAACATGTACATACGTTCTTACAGAGCCAGTAACACCAAAATACAAGACCAACAGAGTCTGCATGTCGTGATGGGAAACTGCATTAATAAAGCCTTTAGAATATAGGAAGTGGGTTATAAAGACCTGACCTACATACATACATCACCTAACACTTTTAAGCTGCTGTGAAGTCTGGCTATGCAAATGACTCAACCATGTGTAATGTTGGTGTCATGTGCCAAGGGTCAGCTCATACATAGAATAATCAAGGCACCAGTACAATGAACTAAAGTCTAATTAAAACATGAACAGAACACTATTCAACTTAATTGTATCCACTAGGACATAAAAGCACAGAAACTAAATAAATCATTCATTTTGTCATTTTATATTTTTTTATTAAAAGACAATATTATAAAAAACACCAGATAAAATGTGTGTATTTGTTTTGTCTGACTATTTTTGGTCCCTGAAGCTTGTGATGTTTGGAACTACACATTTAAACAGTTACACAACAATTAATTCCCTCATCAAACAGACTTAAAAATTGTTTATTTGAAGGAGTGAAAAATAATGAGTTCAACTGCGTGTGAGTCTAAAGCCTGTGTCAGTTGTTCTTGTTGTTTATCTGAAATTCTACTATTGTTTACCTGATTTTCCCTTTTACATGTCAGATACAAAGTCAATATTTATTAGCATTCTAGTTGTATTTATTTGTTACCAGACTTTTTGACATTTTAGTTGTGTTTTGAGTTATACAAGGGGAAAATATCCTTTCTCACCATTGACTCTCGTATATTTTGCCACTTACATGACATTTGGAATGCCATGATGTCATCTGCATAAATATAAGAACAACACACACTATTTGTAAGCCACAGAAAGTAGTGTATCTTAGCAACATTCAACCAAACTGCTGTTTCCCTTCATCTCATCATATTAGCATCTCTGAGCATTTCATAAAAAGCCAATGAGACTTGCTATAGTGTACAACACAAACTATAGGACTGCCCTGAGCAGCTGTATGCAGACGCTGCATTTGCTTTGAAGAAGAAGAAAATATGAGCTTATTCCACCTGATGAGGCGCACAGCTGTCTCTTAGCATCGGAAATTATAACTTTCAATGTAATGCAATAAACTGATTCTGCAGAGAAGCCTCAATGAACAGAAGGAGAAGAAATTCAATTAGTTTAGTCTGTGGTTTATTTGCTGTTGGAGTTCACTGGTGGTAATTGTTTTTAATACGTTTAATGTGGAGATGGGAGAGTATGATGTATAATAGTGTAATTACAGGTTATGTGGGCTCACAGTCTCCATAAGCCACTGTTGGTGTGTCTGTCCCTGCTGACACAGAGCAGCCCAAATCTGACTGTCTACAAGTGACACAGCAGGTCTCAGAGGATTAAGATAGACATTTTTAATAGGTAAGCTGCCTTCAAATATTTGTTTGGCGCAGGGCAGGATTTATGCATTTTTTATATTATGATATACGGTAAATATAAATAGTGTACAGGGTTGCAGAGACAGTTCTGGCTTCCCAATAAGAAGATATAGTGGGTTCGATTCCAGGTTAAAATCTATTCAACATCTCATGATCTCTCTGGGTGAAGTTTGCGTTTCTCTCTGGGTACTCCTCCCACCTCTAAAAACATGCATGTATTTGTCAATTGGCAACACTAAATTTCCCCAAGTGAGTGAATGAAGAGAGAGTGAATGATTGTCCAGAGTGTTTCCCCTTCTAAGGCTCAAAGTCACTTTGATAGATTCCAGTCAACCAAACCCCTCACAGGAATAATCGGCAAAAAAGCATAAAAGAAAATATTTGTGATAATGTAACTGACAATATCCCAAATATATCACAATATTTTAAATGATATGGCCCAGCCTCAGGCTGGTGTAGACATATCATGTTTTTCTCTGCTAAACTCCTGCAGAGAGCGCAGCATCTGGGAATAACACGTGGGAATAAGTGAACTCTGGTATGTCTACATACTGTAGTTATTACCTGCGTTTAATTAGCCTCGTAAATGATGTACTCTGTTTTCATGTATGATTTTGTTTGTATAAAAAGATAATCTCAGTAATATAATGACATATTGGCATCCAAACCCATGTGTTTCATATTAAACCCTGAAGAGTTTACTTTGCTCACAGAGATGCGATGGTGGGAACATCCCAGCTGGCATATGTTTACTTAGAGCAGTCAGAAGAGTCAGCCATGCAGCGCTAACCAACTGCAGATGAGACCAGGGAATAACAGCAGTTAGTTTCATGACAGGAAAATGGACTTTAAGATCTCATATGACACATATGAGTACAAGTACTATACACATGTTGGATGTTTATAGACTTGGAGATAGCTTAAGCATGTCGGAAAGATAAAAGTGAATCTATTTGTAAAATGAGAGTGATGCCGGTAAAAGAATAGGAAAAAACAAAGAGCGGGTCTTAATATTAGAAGAGCAGAAAGTTGGATGTGATCCTCAAAAGATAACAATGAGGACACCGAGGAAATGGAGCATAAAGTTATGTTAAAAAGCTGTAAAGAATGCATTATTGTTTTCCCTTTAGACTGAACGAAAGCAGACAAGCAGGAGGCGTGCACAGAGCACACACTGGAATGGATTATGTTATGTAAGGTGACGACAATATAATTTGCCATAATTGCATTTCACCTCAGGCATAATAAAGATTAGAATTGAATTAGGAAAAAAGTACAAAGCTTAAGCCAGTCTGTATTGGGGGTTTGCCATTTTATTATGTTAAGTGCTGGAAAAGTGAAGATGGTTATCAAGCGTTTACTCAGAAAGGCAGTGTTACTTTTGAGAGTTTCAGGTATAAATGCTTTAGTGAATAGGACAGGGCGATATGGACTACAGTTTCAATCAAATAAAAAAAAAGACTATTTGTGATAATGAATACATGACAATATACTCCCATTAAGCTTCTTTAGATTCTTTGGATACATCAATCAGTAAGTTTGCGTTTTGTTAACCAAGAATTTCTTTGATTGATGACAGCCCGCTCACATGAAGAGAAGATCCCAAAGGACTGCCCTGGGGTTTTTCTGCTCCTGACACATCGCCCAAAGGCATAATAAGGCTGACAAACAAACCATATACAGGCCATCCATGCTAGTTCTGAGCCTGTTGTGGGTGTGTCCAAGCGGCACCAGAAGCAGGGCAGACAGTCTCGTTTTAGAAGTCCCCACACTTCTTATTTGTAAGCATTTCACAAGTCTGTACCCCAGTTTCAAAGAGGTTTGTGCTCTTGTAAAGTTCTGAAAAATATACTGGCTTTATTAAATTACCACAGCAGACTTACTAGCAGTGTATCATGGTTAAATGTGACACGTCAACCTTTCTTTGCGGAATTGGGTCGGTTTCAGAGGGGAAACTTGCCCCAATAAGCTACAGCACCATCCAGGCCTAGCCACTGACTATATACCTGTAGCTAAAGCATGTGGGGTGACCTCCAAGTAAGTCACAAAGAAGTCAAGAATAACTATATCATCAGCAGGAGCAGTGAAGGAACTGATTCATTTTTACTAAACAATGGTGGATATTAAATGTTGCATATAAAAGCATGAAGTGGACTCCTCGTTCCTTGCTCTCATAAATTCAGTGGCTCGTCATTTAGTTTTCTCATGCATGAGTTTTGATTACTAGCACAGCATTTTTATGGCCATAATGACATAATTGCAGGGTCACAAACTTTTTCGGTCGTGACCTCCAAACACAAAACGTAGGCTACCTGCATAGAGATATTACAGTCTTTAATCTTATGTTTGAAGACATAAATAAATAGATTCATCAAGTAGGCGTGCAAATGAATCTACATCTCCACTACATTAGAAAGGTTTCATTCCTTGTTTAAAGCCTTCTGCACACTAGTTCAGAGAAGCATAGCCAGAAAAAGGATTTTCATAAGACATGTTTTTGTAGTTTCTGTCCTTGTCTGTGCATCACTGCAACTATTTTTCAGGGTGCATCATTGTGGTTCACATGCTACATGAGCGCGAGGACTTTTACAACAGAAACATCTGTACATCTGCCTTGCGAGGGTGGCTTATAAATGTAAAAAAAGGAAAAAAAAGCTTCATCATCATTAAATAAATGCAATGCTTTGTGCTCGTAATCAACAGATTCTTTTTACAAATATTACGTACTTCATCTTCAACACACCTGCTCCTTAAATGATGTGCAAAGCACCATTAGAAAAAAAGCAAACATGTAGTTTGTGGAAACTTTTTCATTTTACGCCCATAAAAAATCAGTGTGACAGCTCCTTACCTTTAATGACCCTCTGCTCTCCTGTGACATTTATTGACCTGGTTTAGTCTTTCGCATTTCTGTGTTGTTTCACTTTAATAACACATAAAAGAAAACACTCTGCGCTCGATCATGTGACACACGCACTGTCCTCTGCTCTCTGCTGCACTTCAGTGTCGTCTCTGTTGTTCTTGTGACATGACGTGACTGTGAGACAAATAACAGTTGTCCTTATGTCTGTGGCCTGCCGCCGGTTCTTTTTTATGTGTCTAAACATTGCAAAAGATCTTAAACTCCTTTAGTGTGCAGTCGGCTTAAGATATATATTTTCAAAGAACCCCCAGAAATCATTGTGCGACTCTTATGTAACATATGGGGTCTTAAGAATTACTTATGAGAAACAATCATGGGATTGTTGGGATTGTTGAGAAAAACATAAATAAGGCCTCAATTCTAACCTATTATTGTCAATTGTCAATACACTGTTCTTCACAACTGAAAGGAAATGGGAATGACTTATTATTCCTACTACAACCTGCACATAGACTGTCCAAAGGGTGAAAATAAGTCTTGGAGCATAAAGTTGAGTAAGTGCAGTTAGTTCCTCTGCATATTAAGGACTGTGAGATGCTGTACATTCATCTCTGCTGTCCATTACGGCTCCACTGACAGGTCCACCTGCCTCTTACATCACTGCAGTAATTGAATGAATGGAGAAGATCCTTATTAACTTTCACTGCGCACATGCAGCTACAGTGCACAGGTATAATAATATATAAAGTGTTTTTTTTCCTCTTGCAGTCTAATTATTACAGAATGGCACACAGTGGAATTGAGAGAACAGTATTGATCTAAGTTAATCATGCAAAGGCACTGAGCCACCTGTCGTCATGTGTGTAAGAGGCACTTACATGTCAGCGATCTCAGGATTCTTCTGCTGTGGGTAATGAGAACCTGCTTTTGAAATGTATATTTCACTAAATCAAAATAGAGAAACTTAGTTTTGTACCACAATAAACCTGGCCATATAGACGTTATAAACGTCTTATTCTATGAAACTTAGTCTTTTGTGAGTAGAAAAGTTATATATATATTTATTTATGCTTATAGAGCAAGACCTCTATAAAAACACAAGATTGTCTGAGAAGTTGACTATAAAAAAAAATGAAAATCATATTCTGATTATAGAGACCCTAAATTTATCAAAAAGACAATATTTAAAACAAAAACAACACAATAGGCAAAAATAAATCATTTCTAATAGTGATGAACCGATCCGATACTGGGATAGGATATCAGTGGTATCGGCTCCATGATATCGGTTCAGTTGATATGGTTATGCCTTTAATTGAACCTAGTGAGACTTATTTACAGGCTAGTGTTGATCCTAATATTGGGCATTTTATTCAGATTATTAAGTTGTGACTTGTACTATAAATAACAGTTACACAACATAATATGACCCAATTTATTAAGTTTTTAGAAGAAAAAGAAGCAATTTCAATCCTTTCACTGGCATTGGTTGATATCGAGTATCGGCAGATAGTTACAGTCAATATCGGGATCAGTATCGGAACTGAAAAAAGCTGGATCGGTGCATCCCTAATTTCTAATTTCTGTTGATAACACATTTGCAAATCTGTTCTATCTAGAATCGTTCTGAAAATGTTCTCAAAATGTAATATCCAAGATGACTATTAACCCTTTAAGCACAAAGTATGGCTCTATTTAGGGCTGGGCGATATTGACAAAAATGAATATCTCAATATTTCTTTTGGCATTTCTCAGACAATATTATGGCAATCAAAAAATAAAAAATAAAATAATAAGTCTAAGCATGTCTTTAAAGATATTAGTTGAAATGTAATAATCAAATATGATCGATTGGTCGACTAAAAGGACACGCCCCTTTTTCAAATTTGTAATGTCTCAATGATTTGACCAAAAATTCACGCTTAATAAATATTTGGCAGAAGCAATGCAGGCAAACAAGATTTTTACATGTTAAAAAAGTATTAATGTAAGGTAGTATTTGTAATACATTTTGGAAATCCTTCCTATTGCAGTAAAACAATACATAATAAGACACCACTGAGCTAAGTGTCAAAATGTGAAAATAAAAATGAATGAAAATCTTGCTTTTGTGTTTCTTTTTAAAACATTTTTTACAATGTGATATACTCGATATTCAATTTTTACATAACTTCAAATCTAAATTCAAAATAATATATAAAATCCAATCTCTAGCTCTATTATAATACATTTCCCTCTCTTGTGAAAGCCAAGTGCACGGTAGCCAAGTGGTTAGAGCTCTGGCTTCCCAATAAGGAGGTCGTGGGTTCGACTCCCGGGTCGGACAATAACAACATCTCACGATCTCTCTGGGTGGAGTTTGCATGTTCTCCCCGTGTCACCGTGGGTTTTCTCCGGGTACTCCGGTTTCCTCCCACCTCCAAAACATGTATGTTTAGGTTCATTGAGCATCACTGTAAATTTCCCTTAGTGTGTGAATGAGAGAGTGAATGGTTGTCTGTCTAACCCTGCGACGAGTTGGCCACTGTCCAGGGTGTTCCCCGCCTAAGGCCCAAAGTTACTGGGATAGGCTCCAGTCACCCGCGACCCCTAACGGGATTAAGCGGTAGAAAATGAATGAATGAATGAATGAAAGCCAAGTATCAATGCATGTGATACTTCAAACTGCAGTACTTCCAGCAGAGCCATCCTCAACATGAATTTGGGAGCCAGGTGCAATAAGCCAGACTCAACTCTGCATACAATAATACAGAGAGATTCAGTTTGGATTCTCCAGGCTAAAGTTTCAACTACCTATTCACTGACTTGTAAATGATCTTTATACAGCATTTTTCCATCTTTCAAGACACTCAAAACACTTTACAATCAAGGATCCACTCACCCAATGTAGGCAGACACTGGAGCAAGGTCTGTCAAGTGCCCTGCCCAAGGACACAACATCAATTCACTCCAGTCGTCTCACTGTTGCACCTGGTGTTCCAGCGTCTAAGATGTGTCAAGATCATTGTTTGAGAAGCAAGTATGGCTAGATTTAATTTCAAATGTACAACCCTGGCACCTAAAGTAATACCTAGAGACAGCTCTTTTAGGACAAATGAAAAAGTAATAGCTTGCAATATATTACAGCCAAGAAATAAACCCACAAAAATTGATGTTTTTTATTCTGTTTAGTCTGAAAAATATATTACTCTTCTGTTTAATTCATGTGGCACGGTGCAAAGACAGGACAAAATGGGACGAGGGACCAGGGCCTAAATGGGTATGCTGGAGGACCAAAAAAGAAACAGATGGTCCTCTTAAACTGAAAAGTGCTTTGTGTATTTGGTACTGGCCCACAAACTTGCTGTCCAGTGCCCATTGAGAATAACTGTACAAGGTGACTACAGCAAGTTGAAAAAATAGTTTACTTTGACTGAAGTCTAAATAGATGTAAGTCATTGATGAATTAAGTGCATTTATGCATCCTAAGAGTGTCCGCCTTTCACAGCAGCTAACACAGTCACAACAGCCCTAAAGGAACATCTATTTTTAAACAAGTATTAAAAGTCACACATACTCAGACACCTGTATATAGGATTTAAGGGCAAACAACTGATGCTTAGAGGGAGAGAGAGAGTGCATCCTGTCCACTGGAGGTTATCATGTTCCACTATTAACAGTGAGACCGAGTCCACTAAACGTCCGGCCTGGGCACAAGGCCAGATTAGTCTGTGGAGGCATCACCTAACGCTGAATGAACGAGCTTCCCCGACCTTCACTACTGCACTGAAGTAAAGCGCGATGCCACACCCACAGAGTACAAGGAACACATACTGTAAGCATATAGAGGATAAACTGGACAGGAGTAGAACTTAACTCGTGGTTTAGTATTGGTAGTTGAGTCAAGTTCTCATTTTAAGACAGGCAAGTCTAAGTTAAGTCCTTTTTTCATGAATTGTACTTTAAATTCTGGTGAAAATGGTATGATTATAATGTCTATGCAAGTAAACAATGAAATCTTCAATATTTATTTCTCCCTTCTCTAAGTTGAGTCATTTATCAAGTAAATTTCAATTCACCAAATAATCCACACAAATAGTCCACACCTATGGGAAGACTATAATTTGCAACATTTTAAGAACATATATTCAATTGACTCTGTCTGTGCATATAGCTGATTATTTTCAAATTGTCAGACTTTAGCGTTAGCATTGACAAACAAACCCATCGTTTTATAAACACACTTTGGTCCTTTAGTGAAATATTCTCTTCTTTTGTAAGGTATTTAACATGTTTTCAGAAAAAATCACCCTGCTTACTGTTCACTGCCTGATCTTTAGTCATTTTTCATTTTAGGCTGAGGTAAAGAAAACCACATAGGAATTAACTAAACAGGAAATAACCTGCTGGCAAGATGTTAGCATATTTGAAAATAAATACTCTTGCGCACAGAGCCAATTCTATAGAGGTTATGCACTGATATCATTTTATTCTGCCATTAGAATGGTGGCCAGTTAGAATGAGTGGCATTTGTGGCAATGTACTGTATTTCTTTGTTGTCGTGGCACCGGCTTGTCTGCTACAAGCTTGTCTGCTAACAACAGTTGATGACTTAGGACATTTTAACTGCAACAAACGGACTCAAAAACATTTTATTTAAGAAGAAAAAGGTATCAACTGTGTGTGATTTCAATGTCTGATAAATATGAGAGAGAAGCTAAAGTCTTGTTGTTTATCTGCTTTGCTGTTTTACTATTGACTTGATTTTCTCTTTTTACATGTCAGTTACAAACCCAGTGCTCACTTGTGGTGGGTTGAATTTGTTATCAAACTATAGTTTATTTTTCCTGTTTTAGCTTTTTAGTTTTTTTAGCTGTTTTAGTTTTTTTAATAAAACGTATCTCTTCCCATTCAAAATGTCCCAAAGTACTTGCTATTTCTACAGAAATGTGTAGTTGACTTTTGAGCTCCAGAAAGTTGCACAGACCACCTTTAATGTAAACTTTTCAAATATATATATTAAAGTTCTGCACTTATATTGTATGTCACTTATGAGTCAATTCACATTTGTCAAACATTAAACTCAACTAACACTTTTAAGACATGTTTTAACATACTGTATATTATAGTATTGAGGAAAACTGTATATTTCTGTAGCATTTATTGAACTGCTGTATTTGCACACACATATACTGTACGAGTGAGGCATCAAACAGGATGAATCCAGGGAGGAAGTGACACGAGTAGTTCACGCATGACAGTACAGTATAGAGTTGTGTGTGGCTGTTTCTGCATCTGTAGCCTGCAGATATAATTAATGTTACAGAAAAAAACGTCAACAGATTGTGGCTTTGAAGGGGAGATGATGAGAGCGCATCACACGCAAAGAATGCCACATTAAGCAAAATGGAAAACAAGATGGAATCATTATGAACGTTGGATAAAGATTTCAATCTGCATTTAGGGTTCTGTTGTGGCTATTTTTGTGGTTATTATTTATTGGTACAAATATATTGCATTCAAATGTTTATGTACAAATACAACTATATTTTTAGCTCATTTTTTCTCTTTTGTTTGTGTAAAAGTACACTGGTACTTTGATACAAGCTGGGACTGACATACAAAAACACCTCGCTCTAAATATTGTTTGATTTTCAAAAATAGGTCATTATTGGTCATCATTATCAGTCGAGATTCACAGATACTGATCAGATATTAGTGCAGATCCAAGTAATTTTTGGCAGACTAAAGTATAAATCCCATAATAACATTCTACTTAGGCCTTGAATGCAACAAGACATGAAAAACAGTAGTTATATCATTGGTAATATCTGCATTTTGAGGAAAAATAAACACATTTTCAGTACCTACATTGGTATTGGTATCGACTGATCTGGGATACTGACTGATTTTATTGGTTTTGCATGGGAACTCAAAAAGCTGCATCGGTGCCTCCCTATTGGCCGATAGAGAAAACATAAACTGATGAGCTATTCTCGAGTCTGAAAAGGCTTCCTTAAGCACAACTGTGATTACTATTCATCTCAATCAATTGATTCAAGTAAAACAGAAAAGCAGAACCATTTAGACAGATCAAAAGGTTAATGAGCGCTGCAAAAATAATAGATTTCTTGATTGGCAAATTACTATTTTATCACATGTTCACTTATTATGGCAGAAATAATTAGGATTTTTTTTTTGTGACGTGGAGCAGATGGGAGCACATACCTGGGGCCGAAAACACCCCAGAATCTGAATTGAATGTGTGCATGTTTGCAGTGTCTCCTGAGTCCAACTACACTGGGTTTAATTGAGGTTGTGTGATTGCTGTTTTACCTAACTCCCATCTGTCATCCAGCCTAATAACTCTGGGAGAATCCGCTCCTCGCGTGAACATGTGTGTGGCACCGCTGCACAGTTAAGAGCAATCAATTGGACTAGATATTTGAATGGTTTTAACTATCACACAGCAATATCAGCAGTTATGTAGCTTATCTCCCACTGAGATTCAGAATCTCTTTTGCAGGGGAGTCCTAATGGAAAGCAGAGGAAACGCATTAATGGGCATGTTTTTAGTGGTAGGGGAAACTGGAGTATCAGGGGGAAAACTACACAGTCACAGTCCACATAGAGAGGCCCTGGGTTGACCGGGGGTTGAACCCAAGACTTTCTTGCTATGAGGCCAGAGCTCTGACTGCTGCACCACTATGTCGCCCTGTTATCTGCTTTACCTGCCTTTTGAAACGTTAATTGCAATTTCTTTTGTTGTTTTATTCAAAAATACAATTAATTACTTTTGGTTTAGATTGCTTTCATGTGACGCTACAAAAACTAAAACATGCACAAAAAGCTAAATCCCCCAGCTACGACAGTTCAAATCAATCTTGACAATTGAAGGCCAATTCAAACTTCATTAAAATTTAGTTTGTGCGCCTCAGGCAGTACAAACGCTTTAGCAATGAGGAACAAACACATCTCTTTATAAACACACAAATGTCTGTTAAAGTATGAAGCATCCATCACAACTCACTGTTCACTGCCTCATTTTGTAGTGTTTTTACCATTTAGACTGACAAAGTGAAAACTCCGAAGAAATGAATTGAACAGGAAGTTCCTAGTAGTACAAAAGTAAGCTATTTTAAATATAAACAAGACAAGTGACGTTCTGCGCAGTAATTTAAATCCAGAGATGGGCCCTCACTGGTCCTCCTCACGATACATCACAATCTTCTAAAACATTATAAACAAAAAAGCATCTAAAATAATTATCGTTCAAATTAAGTCTTTGTTGTAATACAAAAAGTTAAAGGAAATTTACCAAACAAAAATTTGTGAAATTATCTTTTAGACATTTTATGGCAATAATCCAATATCATTGGAGGAATACTTATAACATCATCACATTCTAAAACCTGAACACAACCTACTGAGAAATGTTCAAACCAAGAGGACAACTTTCATTTTGTGTCCTAGAGGAGGGCTCCTCTAACTTGTTCCATAGAAAACTTCCTCGTTTAGCTATTATATTCCACAGTAGTAAGGCATAAAACTGCAATATTGATGAAGAATTCTGTAAACTAATGTTTTAACTCTATATTTCCATAGGAATGTGCATTTGATTTTCACCACCAGAAAGTTAAAGCCACTTTAGCAGAACAAACTGAGTCTTGTCTGAGCTCAGACATGTTGTAGAACCAGCAGAGTGAAAAACCGACCGCTCAGCGCTGTCATAAGAGATGTGACAGTCAAACAGGACTTTGTACTTACCACCATCTTGTTGAGGGACACCCAGCAGTCAGAGGGGAAGTCCTGCAGCATTGGGACTAGAAACTGCAGACAGCCGTCCCAATGGCACAGCAGCAGCATCATCCCAATCAGGTTAATGATCCGCATGACTGCACTGGCCAGGTCATAGGTCATGTGGAAGATCTGACAGAGAGAGAGAGAAAGACACAGGAGCAAAGGAACTTATGAGGAATCTTCATAATGAGGAAACACAGTGAACTGACTAGTGACATAAAGTATGACATAAAAAACAACACCAAAAACCTGTGTAAACAATGCATTAGGTAAGTCAGCAAACATGGAGAAGGAAAAAAATTCAATATTTCTATTTTGTGTTTTCAAGGATGCAAAAATCTGGTCTAACACCGTGAAACGTGTGACAGAAACCTCACTGTCCATGTTGTGTATCTGCTTTTCTACTACAGTTTATTTTAATGTATTTTTTTATATGTAGCTACAAAAACATTTTTAATAAAATTGTAGCTGTTCTTTTCCTATTTTAGCTGTGTTTTGAGCTTTTAGAAAACGTCTCTCATACACTTTTGTGGTGATCCGTGAATTAAATGCAGCGTTTAAATTTGAGTTTGTGGTGTAGTGTTGTGCGCTATGATGTAGTCTATCGTCAGAGCAGACTTGCAGCAGGCTGATGTCAGTCTGTCAAAAACACTGAGGTGAGTTGTAGCAGTGGAGCAGCTCCTTGCGATGAAAACATGATGATGTAACTTGAGCCATTTAATGTTCTTTTGTTCAAAGCCTTGTTCAAATCTTTTCACCTCCGTTTGACCGTTTCTGTCGATACACAAACATGTCTGCTGAAGGAACTGTTCATGTAGAGATCTGTTATAACACAAGTAGATGGCAGCAAAAAAAACTATAAGATGTATTTTTTTCTTGTATTACAAAAAAGGAATGAGTCTGGTAATTGATAGAAATCATCTGATTGAAAACATGTGAAGCTACATTTAGATATTTATAGAGCTGAGCGATATATCGAATTTTAGAATATATATCGTGAATGTTGTTTTCAAGTAGAACTGGCAATACATCGGATTTTAGATAATATCTGAATGTTGGTTTTAAGGTAATAAAAATGGAATATCAAGTTTGAGTATAGTGTTTATTGTAAAAAAAAAGCTACAAATGGAGCCAATTAAGCATAAAAATGTAAAAAAAAAAAAGTTTGATTTTAACTCGGGCAATAAATGCAATATTTGGGCACTTCCATGACTCATTTTACAAAAATTTCACAATAGGTTGCATTAAAATGACATAATAGCATTCTCCAGACCAATAAAAACTAACATAGATGTTTAGCAGCTAAAATGAAACTTGTTTAAATTCTTTTTTTTTTTCTGCTAAAATAAAAAAGTGAACGAGTCTAGTCTAATAGAAATCATCAGATTAAAAATGAGACTTACATCTTTCATGGCATCTGGACTTTTGACATTATTCAACATTAAAGCTATGAACCTAAGCCTAAACAAGAACAAAGTTTAAGACATGTTTTAACACATTACTGTTGGACTGATAAAATATTGTCTGAATATTGTTATCAAGAAATGAGAAAAAATAATCCAGATATTCATTTTTGTCAATATCACTCAGCCAAATGTAGATATTTAATGACAGTGCAATGTTAAATCTTTTGGATCGTGTAGATTTTAAAGTATAAATTGTGTTTGTGGCTTCTGTAATGATGATAATGTGTTTTTATTGTGCATTGTAGAGCTGTAATCATCACCTGAAAAAATCATGATCAACCAAGACAAGCCTTGTGCATCGACTGAAAGGGAACAGCGCACTAACAAGAGCTAAAACATTTGGAGGTTCTTGCACAAAAACATCCTCTCCTAAAACTCCAGCTAACTCTCTCCATGCACTCTCCTTCTGCTTAACACTTGTGACAATCCGACCTGTCTCTCACTCAACACATGGTGAAGGCACGAGGCTGACAAACAGGAAGAGGAGTGGGTGGGGAAAGTGAGTTTAAGCGTAAAGTTTCAGTAGACAGAAAAGTGCTGCATCATTGTAAGCCTTATGACAAGAAACGTTCACTTTATCACAGGAATCAGATCACGTTTCAGTTCGTATCATATAACACGCATGTGCAGCTGGGAGGCGACCTGACTTTATATGCTGAAGAAAATGAAATGTTATATGTGTATCACTTTATGCAGACCTGTTTCCCTTCTGAGGACAGTGCATTCATGTCCTGGAGACTGTAGTTCTGTCTGCATGTTATAATATAATGCCGATGAGCAGATGAGGGTTATTGAGGAGGTTGAATCACTTTTTAAGTCAGGGATGCAGTTCCGATACCGATTCCGATACTTTGTAGAGATGATTGATATGGTTTTTTCTTTACTTCAAATTTTGTCAGCCGAATTTTCTTATTTTAGTTTTAAAAGCATAGGGGGGTGAGATAGCAAAACCAAAATAAAAGTTAAGCCTAAACTATTATTCGCCATGGTACATGTGCGTCTCTTTCACACAATGTAATGATGCTCATTGTATTGTGGCCCAAGAAACAATCATTTATAGCATCGTGAAAGACACTTATAATGTTCATACTTACAAACATACAACACTTATTACAGCTTGTGCTGCAGCCAAAGTCATAGAACAAAGATAAAAAAGTCTTATTGTTTCTCTCCAAACTCACACTCAGCTGATCACTGAGTGTGTCTTTCCCACAGAGGAAAAGTACAAACAACTGCAGATTTAAATATCGGCTCAAATCGCCAGCTGATATTTGGATACGCTAATACTGCGTTAAGTATCAACTGTCACTAGTGTAAAGACTGAAGTATCTTTTTTCTTATCAAACACACAAGTGTTATGTAACGTTTATAGTGCAAGTCACAACTGAACAACTTAATCTGAATAAAATGTCAAACATTATAAGACGTTCTGGATCAACACCTGCCAGGAAATTAGTCTTGTATGTCCAAATAAAGGCACAACCAGGATATCAGCCTAAACGATAACAAAGCTGATACCGGAACAGGCAAAATTTCCTGCATCGACAAAGATGTCCGATCTCAGTATCGGATTGTGAATCCCCTAATTAAATCATAATTAAAGCAATGGCAGCAGAGACTGAACCTAGAAAAGAACTAGACTGAAATGTTACAGCTCTCCATTATGTATATTAGAGCTCACAAAGCTAGTTTTGCTGGACAAATAACACTTTACTTTGAGACATTGTTGCTTGTTTTTACAGTTTACCATAATACCATAGTTAAGACTTTTTTTTTCTAGAGGACTTTCTTCTTTTTTTTCCTTCTAAGAAAGGTTTTTCAAAATTTAAATGTGGATTGTTGAACCAAAATTGGTACTATCTGGTAAAAAAAAAATAAACTGTTGTAATCCAGACACTCCATTCTGAAGTTCAGACAGCTTCAATAAGAGGGAAGAAGATTACAACATGGAGATATGTTTTTTCCTGGTTCAGCCCCACCTGAGTACATCTTAAAGGTCTTTCCTACACCTTATCTTGAACATAATCCATGTTGACACTTCACATTAGTTCACACTATTATTTAAACACATAATGTCCACCCAGAGACTAGAGCATATTCTGTAGTAGCGTTCGGCCCAGATTGTGCTGACAGTGACACATGGCCAGGTGCAGCTGTACAGTCAGGGGAGCATTCGTTCTGCAGCCTCATTAATCATAATGGGAGCAGAGCTAATCACAGGCCACGGCCCCACACTGTGCCCCTCGCTGCTACGCCCAAATTAGCATCCCATTCACAAAAGTGCAAAGCAGACAGGGCATGTACAAAACCACAGGATAAATAATGACCGTGGATTTAATTCAATATAACCACTACCTACTTTTCCACCACAAGAACATAAGCAAATGAGAGAGGGAGAGGAGAGAGAGAAACATATATATATATATATATATATAATATATATATATATATATATATATATATATATATATATATATATATATATATATATATATAGTGTTAAAAACAAGTGTTGGAATAATGTTACATTTTATTAAGCTAGAAGAGTCCAGTGAGACTCTAATGGGCAGCTGTAGTTGCTCCTGACATCAGTTCTACTCATGCCTAATTCTGACCTCAACCAGTCTTTCAAATGTTACAACTTCTCATATTTGCAGAGTTTTTGCAGAGATTCTAAGTGTATCTTAGACCTGAGTTGATCCCACTCTCATTTTAGTTTTGGTGTAAACCTGCTTTAGACCAGACCTGGTTCTGGCCACATCATGGTTACTCTAGTCCTGGTCTAGTTCTTGTTTAATTCTGCATCAATGCTGGTTTGGACATTCATTCATTTTTTCATTCATTTTTTACCACTTGTTCACGTTAGGGCTTGCGGGTGACCCGAGCCTATCCCAGGGCCTTTGGGCCTTAGGCAGGGAACACCCTGGACAGTAGCCAACTCGTTGCAGAATTGTTGCATTCACTAACCAGGGGAAATTTACAGTGATGACAAATTAACCCAGAGAAAACCTACGGTGACACGAGGAGAATAAGCAAACTCCACCCAGAGAGATCATGAGATGTTGTTACTGTCCAACCCGGAGGTCGAAACAGTGAGTCTTATTGGGAAGCCAGAGCTCTAACCACTCTACTACCGTGCACTCTTGGTTTGGACATTTTGTAGAGCAATTCAAATCAAACAGAGGCTATTGCAGTAGTGACTAACATTTGTGATAAAGATGGATATTTTGTCCAAAATACATTTCGACAACATGAGTCATATGCTGTGGTCATGGCTCTCTAAGAATCTGGCACTTGGGAAAAATGTGTTGATTAGTCCTGGAGTAAAACCATGTAAGGAACTCTAGTCAGGATCAAGCATGGACCTACGAGCATGGGCTAAAAGCTTTGCTTGTTAATCCATGAGCACATACAATGGCTGGAAGTCGCAAAAAGAATTTAGCATGAATTTATATGATGATCTGCCTGACTTGAAATCTCGAACTGGCCTTTGCACTGAAGCATAAGAGCTGTTCACTGCTGGTGATTCCAACATTATATTATTCAGTTCAAATATAGACAGAAAGATGAGCTAAAAGCAGTACCAGTCTATAAACAGATCCAAATGTTGTACATTCTCCTACACATTCATTGAGTTTGACTTTCAATTTAAAAACATTATTATTTTTAAAACTTTTGTCCTTTTGAATTTGTTTTGGACTGCTATTTGCAAAGACAATGCTTTGGCTAGACTGTCATTGCTCTGAAATCTATGAATATCGTTAGTACAGTTTCCTCTCTCAGGATCATTATTATTTATTCCATTCACTGTCCGGAAGCCTTTTATTGATTTAGATTGAAACTGCCAGATTTTTCTCTCAAATGAAGTGATTGTTTGAGAGAGCAGATAAGAGCTATGCTGATATGGACTAAATCTGTCGTTGTTGTTGTTGTTTAGGGAGAGAGAACCAGAGACGCGAGGCCAGAAGCAGGGCTAAGTAAAAAGCAGTGGAGCATCCAGTCCTCCTGTGCATGTGTAATGAGGGTCTGGTGGAGTTCACACGAGCACTGTCAGCAAACAGCACACACATTTGGAAAAGGGCACAATTAAAGATGCATGATCTCAGGAAGACAACGGTATGTGACGAGACGAAAGAGAAACGTAAAGAAACATGTCTCCGGTATTTGAATTGGGAGAGAATTTTTACACTTTAAATACTGTCGCTAGGTAACATTATCAGAAAGAGTGGCATTGACTTCCACTGTTATGCAGATGACACTCAGCTGATCTTATCAATGAAACCAGATCGGATGACCCTTAACTACCTACTTCTTAATCCTGAAAAAACAGAAGTCATTTTACTAGGCTTGAAACACCTGCAGAACTCTCTAACTGAGCAGGACAATGTCAGTGTAGCCTCTAGTGCGACTGTAAGAAACATTGTAGTCTTATTTGACCAAGAATATCATTCAAAGCACCTAAAAAATTTTCTCTTGTGAAAAACAGCCAAATTTAGAAATCTACTGCCTAAAAGTGATGTTGAAAAATGTATCCATGCTTTTGTTACATCAAGATTTCGACTACTGGAACTCTCTTGCTGGGATCCAGAACCCACACTTCAGCAAACTGCAAAGAGTGGGTCTGGTCGCCACGCCCTCCGCCTGCGTTTCAGATCAAATCCACATCGTACCGGGCAATAAGGTTGGCTTATTAGCGTGACGCAGATGAAACAAAGGAGCTGATTGGTCGTCTGTCATTTAGACTAAAATGTAACTTTTCTCACCTTACATTAAAATATGTATTTTTTTCGGCGGGAGCAGCCATGTTGGATTTTACACGGCGGAAGATACGTGTCTCTGATTGGCTAATTAATCTGTCAATTACGGCTACAGAAATCTGAAAGAGGGACACGTTGACTAGACGATATATTTTTAATATATCGTCTGGGTTTTCCAGACAAGGAACTCTTCTGCTTGCGGCGTATCCTAAAAGCTCAACAAAAAGCTTTCAACTAAATCAAAATGCAGCAGCAAGAGTACTAACAGGTACTAAAAAATGAGAGCATGTTACTCCTGAACTAAAAACTTCCTTTCTGTTGAGTATAAAGTCAAATTTAAAAACCATTCTTCTAATCTATGAATCTCTAAATTACAAGGGCCCTTCTTATATCAAAGATGAAATAGTTCCATATCATCCTCACCGTCCACTTTGCTCTCAAGATGCTGAACTTCTGGTGGTTCCTAGAGTCTCTAAAAGCACAATATGAGGCAGAGCATTTAGTTATCAAGCTCCCTGGTTATGGAATCAGCTCCTGCTCATGTCAAAGAAGCTGACACAGTCTCTACATTTAAGATTAGGCTCAAAACGTTCCTCTTCGAAATAGCTTATGGTCAGGTCAGTTAGGAACAGACACCAAAGCCACAGTTTTAGTCTGGTTGCCCTAGGAGTACCAGGCACTTAAGCACCAGCTTCACTTCTCCTGTTTTCCCTATAAAGAATATTCAACTGCTAGTTCATTCAAACTCGAGGTTTCTTCTTTACTAGTCTGTTTTTTTTTCCCTTGCCGAGAAGGAAGGTCAAAGGACAGAGGATGCTCTGGGACACTTATTCATTTGTTTGTTTGCTAATGATCTGCTTTAACATGCTTGACCAATCACTGTCTCTGATTGTCTGTTTAACTGTTTATTACTGTACTGTTTTGACAAGTGAATGTTTATTATTTTGTTTTCTACCATTGATGTTTGCTAAATTTACAATCCTGGGAAGTCCTCAGAGATAACAGTTGTTCTGATTTTTATTAAAAAAAAACAAAAAATTGATTTGATCTGAAATTGACATGATCACATTTGAAAACAACATTCTATCTGGAATATTAAACAGTCTGTTGTTAAGCTGTCTTGCATTTGCATTTGCATCTTTCAAAAAAAAAAAAAAATCACAATCTCATTCACATTTCTCTGTTCTCACCAATCACACTGTTTATACCTTCTGCCCTGTCTCTTACTTTTAGCTCTCCAGTACTGCCCAGTTGGACAGATCTGTTTGAAATGTTGTTGTGGGCAGATGTGAAGGGTTTTGTGTCACGTTAATGTCACAGAGTGAAACAATGTTACCAAAATGCATTTGTCTTAGTCATGGATTGAATATGACATGTTTGCCTAATTGTTCTTCCACTTTCATTTTCACTCACCATTAGAACTGTAATCAATTATTGAAATAATGGACAACTAATTTAGTAACTGAATAATTGGATTTTTATAGGCTTCAAATCATGTTGAGAAAAGCTTAAGATTGAACAGCAATGACTTAAATATACTGTATATACAACTCCAGAGCTCCAACTCAACTAACTCATTACTAAAATAATTATTAGTCGCAGCTCTGCACACAATCTGTGAATAAGACATGGGCCCAAAAAGATTAAGGCAGTGCCAAATATAGGCGTAACTTTCAATATTGTATCAGTGATATCAGGGATAATCTATCAAAAGCCAAAAATATCCATAAAACTCACCTTGATGTCAATACTAAGTGCACTAAAACCGCAAGACAAAAATTGCAATTTTATATTTTTTTCCCAAGCCATGGAGCCCTAGAACCTTTCTCCATCTAATAAATATTTAACCAAACATAATCTTAATAGATAAAGCCGCTGGATAAAAAGGCTGTGTGACAAGCCCAGGAGAGTCTAGACCCTAGTCAAAGACACTGACTGACTATTTGAAGGAAATCACAGTGATGAAGTATCTCCAGACATTTCTGCGGTGACAGTGGTGAGAATTAAAATCCCTGCTGATGGTTCTCACAATTCCGGTTCAATTTTCCCGTGACAATCAACTATTCATTCGTTGCTGTGGAGTCAGGTTTGTACGTGACCATTCAGTTTGTCAGCGAGACATTTTTGAAATAATTACAGACAAACCAAGTTGCACTAGTTCTGAATAATGTATGGATTCATAAAGGTCATAATCAGTTTCCATACACCTCTGTGAATCTGATGCAAATGAGGTTTTCTATTAACACTTTCAGCTCTCACCACACCCTGTGCACACTTCACACAGTCTCAGCAACAGGAGGTTTGAAATCACACATATAACCTGCAGAACACACAATCTGACTGAGAAGACTGACATGCTTTTCAACAGCATTCAAATGTAATTTCGTTTTTTGAGAACCAGAGCTAGAATCATTGACTTTCTACAATTAAATTCCATGTTTTTATTACCTATAGAATATAATAGACTGACAAGGCAGAACTACAATGTTCAGAAAGCAAATTAAATACTGTACACAGACTGTAGTTGGCTAAATTATCTGTAAAGCCTTTAGAGATGGCCGATTGTAGAAAAATGAACATTCAATCCAGGGAAACAGCTCAGTGAACATTCCGTTAAAACTTGTGGCATTGTGCTGTACATTTCAGAGTAGGGCTGGGCGATATGGCAAAAAATGTACATCACGATTTTCTTGGAGCCAGATCACAATTTTGATTTTATCACAGTTCTTGTAGACCGTTTATTTTCCTATCGTCTTTGAGGTAAGCACAATTCACTATCAACAGCTAAATCCAGCTGTCAAAATCTGACCAGTGTTGCCAGATTTTCAGAGAGAAAAAAAACAAAGCCCTTAAATAAAAAGTTAACAAATAATTGATTAATTAGAACATTGTGTGCTGCTGCAAAAGAAGTGTTAGGGGTTTTGCCTTATCATGTGTTTTT
The DNA here is from genome assembly GCA_038363315.1 of Mugilogobius chulae. NCBI lineage: Eukaryota > Metazoa > Chordata > Actinopteri > Gobiiformes > Gobiidae > Mugilogobius > Mugilogobius chulae. The sequence continues at coordinate 32,036,215 of CM076412.1, read as the reverse complement.
CTTACATTAACAATGACTTTTAGACATGAAACATGCTAAAAATCCATAATTCAATTAAATAAATTGAAATATTTTCATAAATCAAACCTGAAAAATTGCTAAAATGTATTCCTTTTACGAACTAAAAGAGATTTCAAAAAAAGTAGCCCAAATCGCTATAAAGTCTTGGATTTGGCAACCCTGAGACTAAGAAAAAATAGTCTATATTTGAACAGACAGATGCATCAAATGGAGAAAAGGGAAATCACGACACGACAATTTGATCTAAAAAGCAGATTATCACAGAGATGAGCTCTATTGTGAGTCACTTTGCTGTAGCCAATCAGAATGTATCATATCGCCGCAATATTTTAATGCATTAATACAATGCAGTGTTAAAGAACATTTAAATATACTTTTAAGCTCTGTTAGATGTACCTGTCACAGTTGTTCTAACTTTTAATAATCAATCAGCACCAAAGTGCATCCATTTAGAAAAGGGAAGACACTTACATTACAATCCAGCCATTCTTTGGATTTAAAACATACACTTAAATAAGCTTCACCGTTGAATTTCTTTGAATGATTTCTGCAGCTTTGTAGTTCCTAATAATATTAAACCATAAACCTACCGTTTGGTTTCCATATGTTATGGTAAAAATATCACATTATTTAATTAATATCAAGTCACAAAATTCTGCGTATCGTAACATATTGTGCATCCCCAAAACAAAAACAATTGCTGCTTTGTTGCTAGTTTAAACACTCAAAAATATTCTTTCAGAGCCAGTTTTGGTACTCGAGGCAGCCTTACATATGCTGAGGAAAGATTTTGACTGAACTAAGACAACAAAACCAAGTGTACATAAAGATAAAGTAAACAGGACTAAACACACAGGACATAACTAGAACTTCAGTAGGAAAGAGTAAGGCAGAAGTAGACTGAACACGTCTAAAAAAACACAACTTTATCAGATGTTACAGGATGCAACCAAAGCAAGACGAAACCACGTCCAACACAAATCTAAATAAGAACTAAACTAGTGCAATATCAAAAGCATTTAAACACCAAAAGAACCAAATCAAGGGGAAAAAAGCTCTGAGAAATAGTGAGCAGGTTTACAGTAGCGTGTGTCATGTTGGGGACCTCCTGCTGTTCGCTAATTTCACTCAAGTCAAAGAAGGGCTTTCCCTGCGTTTCATTTCCATTCACTCCTTCAAGGTTTTGCTCGTGAGACTCCACACATGCATATTCAATCAGCAGTTACTAGGCTCGGAGACTACTAGAAAGCCTCAGAGGACCAAACTAGACTTTTGCAGTAGGGCTAGAGATAAGCTGTTTTGATACTGTGCAGTTCAGATGGCAAGTATCAATTAAGTTGTTGTGCTTAGAAACTCTGCATGTTGTCTGCACTTAAATGTAAGAATCGTGGTATTTGTAGTTCCTAATGGTTAGCTGCATCAAAACAATAAATGCAAATTAGGCTGGGCAATATCATGATAACAATGGAATCGTGAGCTCATCTCTGTGACAATCTGCTTTTTCATGAAATCGTTATATTGTGATTTCCCACAGTTTTTATCAAAGTCTCTTATACGTTTAGAAGGTTGCGTTTTTTTGAGCTGCACATTCAAGTCATAAAATAGGTCAATTTTAGCAAGTTTGATTTAAAAAAATAAATATCAATTATGACTGAAACATGAATTCTACACATATTTTCAAGCTTAAAATAAGTTGTTAATGTTATAGAAACTATTACAACTTATTTTATAGTTTTTCTAACATTAGAAAAACTATAAAATAAGTTTATTTTATAAATTTGTTTTATAGCATTCTTGATCAATCAGAAGAAGTGATTGATCAAGAATGCTTTGACATTCTTGATCAATCACTGCTTCTGAATATTTATTGTTTCATTGAATGTGTATTGTGTTATTTTTATTGCCTACTATTCATGTTTGCTAAATTATGAATCTTGGGAAGTCCTCAGAGACAACTGTTGTTGTGATTTTGGGCTATACAAAAATAAATTGATTTGATATTAAAAGAAGGCAAAATCATCAATACTTGCTTAGAGGCAACACAAAATTAATCGATTATTCTTTTTAGTGAAGGGAAAAGGTTGGTTGTTTTGGGATTTATTTTCAAAAGCTTAGTCAGTTTTTACACTCTGAAAATCTGGCAACAAGACAGCCTTTGACAGTTGGATTTAGCCTTTGACAAGTAGGAACTTTTTGAAAAATCAGATACTTCTTTGAACCTCAAAGACAAGTTAGACATGAATCGTGATCAAATCGAAATCGCGATCTGGCTCTAAGAAAATTGTGGTAATCTTTTTTTTGCTATTGCCCAGCCCTGGTTGAAACATTTACTTCATGTTTTGGTTGTTGTTGTGATAGTTTAGACAGATTTCAGCCATAACAGTATGTGTGATTGTGTGTGCACGGCTTGTACCTCCTCCCACTGGTGAATGTATCGGATCAGTCTGGACAACCGGAGCAGACGCAGCAGACTCAGGATCTTTGTGAAGCGGACGATTCTTAACGCTCGGGCAGTTTTGTACATCTCTGAGTCCATGCCTCGCTCCACAATGAGGAAGATATAATCCACCGGGATGGAGGAGACAAAGTCCACCACAAACCAGCTTTTTAGGTACTTCTGCTTAATCTTATTGGGGTCGAGGATAATCTCAGTGTTCTCTTCAAACACGATCCCCGTCCTAAAGTTCAGGACCAGGTCTATGAGGAAGAAGGTGTCCGAGACAACATTGAAGATGATCCAAGGCGTGGTGGTCTCCTCCTTGAAGAACGTGATGCCCACAGGGATGATGATGAGGTTCCCCACCATGAACATGAGCATGGAGAAGTCCCAGTAGAACCTAGAGCACAAGACAAGAAGATGTAGAAAATAATCAGTAAATGTCCAACTAGTCTGATCCTCCAGCATGACAAACCCAGACTAAAGTCATCACAAAATCAATATACTGTGAAATACATTAAACACAACTAAAACTAAATAAAGGACAAATAATGTAATCTCTGTAAGGTTTATTATGTTTTTTTTTCAGCTGTCATGTGTTGCACAGTAGGTTAACTCCATTAATGATGACAGTTCATTTGTTATGTGCTGTGTTCTGCTCGTTTTGTAACAAAAACAGAAAGAGCTGACCATGGTGCTGAAATCCATTTATAGCCTTTTTAATTATTTTTGGTTAATTACTCCAAGCTTCATAAGTTAACAGTGTAGTTAGTCTAGTCTATCGTAAACTTTGTTATGGTGCTCTGAATGTGTCTCGCACTCACCTAAAGTCACTATACGGGTGTATGATCCAGTTTCCCGCAGACTTGACGCGCTCTTGCTCTTTCTCCACCGCCTTCTGGCTGCCAAACATGCGCAGGGAAAACTTGTTGACTCCGGGCTGGAGCATGGAGCTGAACTGGCGCTGCATGTATGTTTGGTTGTTCCTGGAGTCGTCATCCTCCGCCTCAATCTCCTCTGCTTTGGAGAAAGTCACAGAGTTCCTGGACTGGCCAGACAAGTGCCCTTTCCCAACAGAGATGGTGGAGAAGGACACTCTGGAGTCCTTCTTGTCTGTTGCGCTGCTCTTGACCTCGGACCCGGGCCCCTGGCTAAGGGGCCCCGCTGAGGTGACAGCTCCATCCATGCCTATGTGCTCCCCCTTGGCGTCTTCAGCCTCTGCGCCCGTCTCCAGTCTGGAGATGAGAGAGGAGAGGCTGCCTGAACTGGTGGGCTCCCTTCTACAGTCTCCGTTTTTGCTGCATATCATTCCGGTGGTCCCTGCTGCTAACGCCCCTGACAGTGTGTGCTCCGCGGGGACATAGTGCCCGTGTCCGCTGCTCACTGAGCTACTGGACTCGTCTCGCAGGAGCCACAGCTCATTGTTGTTGGAGTTTGTGCGCGCGGCAGACGCGGCTCCGCCTCCCGGCGTCAGCGCCCTCTTCATCTCGTCTCCATCCTCTTCATGTCCGGTCACACCGACGGTCAGAGCGGAGACTGAGACTGAGCGCTCCTCCTCACACTCCTCACACTCATCCATGGCACGTGCACGCGGACAGACACTCCCGCCTCGTACACTTGGGCGTCGGCGCCTAAAAGAGCCAGGAGTTCTTCATCAGTTTCTGTTTTCCATTCACAATATCCCAGCAGCACTTTGGGACCTGCACCTGCAGTAGTTTGATTACAACAACCTGCTTCTGTGAGTGAATGAAGTAGACAGGGCAGGGGCATATGCACGTGCCACAGGTGAACTATAACCTACAGACCATAAGCATTCACAACATAGCCTACACAATCAAATACCTACTCAGATAGCCTATAAGAAATACTGAATCAGTCACGCGCTCGTTACTGTGCAGGTCTAGCCTACAAGGAGTACAATCTAAACTTCAAAACTACAGAAGAAAAGTGTGAGGTGGGGTCAAAGTAGCGTCACGTTCAGACCACTGTCTATCCTCCGCAACTGTTACCTGGTCACACACTGCCCTCTAGCGTCCGCTCAGACAATCTCAGGACCTGAGACACCTTTCAACAAGTCAGAAAAGATTGCCATCTAGTGGCGAAACAATGACAGCCTTTTGTTCACGGATATTGTAAACCCAACAAAGTGTTAAAAGTAAATGTTGAATGATAAACATGATCAAGTTTGTCTGAATAGAAGGTAAATATATGACTATTACTGCTTGCAAAAACAATGAGCATGAAAGCAAAGTTGACAAGGATATTGGACGTTACTAATTTGAACGGCTCAAACTTCTGACCCTGCACCAGCCTCTCTGCAGTAGTTAAGCTCAGTGAGAGGATCCTGGAGTGAAGCTTGGTCTGTCCATTAAACTGAGAAGTGTAATCTATCTGAAAATAAAAGCATTAAGAGTTTGTCATTGTGTTTTCAGTAACAGTAACAGTTTCCTTGTTCTTGAGTCTGTTTTTAAGAGTTAAGACAATGGCTTTGAAAAGCCGGGTTGACCAAATATCAAAATTGCAGTACTTTTTGTGACGAAACCAGACTGCTGTGTACTGTGAATTAAATAATGTATTTCACTTTTCCTCAAGAGTTGAAATGAGCTCAAGTCCAATCAATAATGTTCTTAAACTACAAATGCATTTTAAAATGAATCTATTACCTAAGCTTTGCCCTAATAAATAATGAAACCAAACAAAGTTAAATCCATATCCTTTATTCAATCTTGTCGTACAGATGGTCATTTTCTATATTCCCACAGGAACATACAACAGTGTACACAGCTGTTCCCAGTTCTTTTCTTTAGTATTAGTATATTTCTATAGTATGGTAACATCCAATCACAAAACTACTCAGGTTAAATGTAACTTATGGCTTTCTGAGTCATCTACACAGTGAAGGAACAACAATCACACACACAAATGTATCCGTCTCAGTCCTGGTGACAAATTTATAGCTGTAGTTTAAACATCAGTGCGTTGTAGTTTAGTCAAAGGCAAAAGATTGTTCTCTTTTGCACTTGGTCCTTCAGACAAAGAACAAAAAAAAAAAAAAAAAAGAAAGTGACAAACAGTGTTAAAACTTAAAAATATTACAAGACAGAAATCTTGCATACCTTAAATTATGGCAAACTCAGACAATGATTATTCAGCCATTTCTGCATTCATTAGGAAGATTAAATAGCTATAGTAAAAAAAAAAAACTGAAAAGCGATGTTGTGCGTTAAGGCCAAGTATAAAACTCTGAGGATTATGGAAGTGTTCTAAGGACAGATAGTGACAGTGGTTCAAGCGCCACAATAGATCCTGATGTGACAGTGGGCAGTGCTGAAAATCAGAGCGGACAGGACATTTTAAGCACCCCCAGGTGGACATTTATTGGCTTTACAACAAACACACTTGCAGAACAGCAGTTAAACTCATGCAAGATTTGCCCCTTTGGCCTCAAAAATAAAAAAAGCTCACTATGGCCTCTGGTTGCACAATGTGGAGGAGATTAGAGAGGAAAAAACGAAGCAAATAAAGAACTTTAAAATCTCTTAAAACATTAACACCCAAGCACAAAAGTATTTTAGATTTGCAGGGTGCGCAACAGTGTGCCACCCAACAGATGATTCTTTGAGTCATTCAGACATCTTCAGAAATCTGTGGAAGAAAAAGGGAGATTGTGAGAAAGTAGAAAGGTATCCAACACATGACAGTCTAAACAGTCAGAGTAGCAAAGAAAAGGTGGTTTCAGAGCTCAACAACTTCTAAAGTAACCCATAAGATAAGACTGCAAAGTGAATTATTTTTCTTTTTTAGTTAAGTGACTTTACAGACAAATGGGACAATGTATTTAACCACGTGCAATCAGAAGAAAACCTACACAGACAGAACAAACTTCACTCTTCTCTAACTAAGATCTTGAATCTTTAACAAATCTGTTACTTCTCTTAACAGATGTAGCGTTTCTCCAAACCATTCCACAGGCAGTGCTCACCACCCTGTCAAAAGCATTCTCTAACCTTAATGTCATATCCTTTCATATTATTATTTTGGGAAATTCTAAAAGATATTTCATATTAGTTTAAGAGGGGGTGAGTGATTTTACATTGCAAACATGATTTAGGGTTTAAATCTGAAACTTCCTCTCATAAATCCTTTGACACATGACATATAGTGGCATGTATTTAATTTGGTTGCAAACAAAACTGAAACTGAAGTGACCACACCCAGCTCAGCCAATCAGCGTGTACAAACGGCTCCAGATTAGAACTAAAATTCTTTATTATTCAATACGTACAGTATACCGTAGTCTTGTTTTTTAATTTATCCTATACATTTTTGTGGAAACACAAAGTAACTTTGTAGTTAAATATTTTTCAACTACAAAAGTTAGTTACTCCAACTTTAAGATCTTTTAAATGGGATTAAAAGTCACCAATTGTACAAATTAGAAATAAATAAATTGTCTATAAAAAACTTAGATGCCATGATTTGAAAAGATTGTGTATTCCAAATGATAATTTTTCAATGAATAAATGTATTAAATTCGTAAGTATTTCAATCTAAAATTAGTAATGACAAATCAAGTATTTTCTAGAATTTTTTGTTCCACACCACACAATTCAAAACATGGTTACAAGATAGATGTGTGATGAGATAGATGTGAGGTCGGGACAAGAATCAAGTATTGTTTTTTTATACCAACCTCTAAAGGGTTTAGTTGGAGTTCCTTTGCCTCACACCTTTGTCCTTGTGGTTTGCATTGGAGTTGCTCTTCCTAAAAACACATCCATTCATAAACATTGCGTTAGCAGAGAGCAAATCATAAAGACAACAGTGGTATAGAATATAGACATGTACTTACAGAGGAGCAGCGCCTGAATCATCATCTGCACAGCAAACAAAGGAAGCAAAAGACACCAGTTAATTAGTGACAAAAACGTCCATGACACTAGTAAAAAGAAGAGCTCCGAGACATGCCCCAGCCCTCCCCCACAGATGACAGCAGCGATGTTATAACATGACATCCTCCGCACCACAAGTAAAGGTTATGATCAGATCACATGAACTGAAGCATGCCCACCTGCTTCTAATGCCAATGCTTTGCAGAGGTGGGTAGTTACGTTTTAGAGACATTGTACCTTCATCAGCTTACTGTAACTTACTACTTGAGCAACATTTAGGTTGAAGTAACAGTACGCTTACTAGCTGTGAGTAAATCTACAACAACCTGGAACAGCCTGCTTCAGTCGTTTTGACCGTCTTTTAGTTTCTAACTAATGTTGTTCTCAGTTTTATGTAACATGTACAGCACTTTGGTTAACACGGTTGTTTTTAAAGCACTTTATAAATAAAGTTTGATTGACTGATTAAAGTTAAGGCTATTGAATCAGTTTGAACAGAAAGGCAGACAATTTCTTTTTAAAAATCCATCTGGTGTGAGCCAGGTTAACTTGAGTATGTATTTCCTGAAACACTTCTCATAAAGTTACTATAAACAAGTGTAGACACTTTAGGTAACTTTTTATTTTTAAATGTAGTTGGTGTGACCTATTTTCTGGTGCTCAATAGTGCAAACGTCATGGCAAATTCTCAGACCACTGCTTTGTGCTTTTCACTTGAGTAATACAGTTAACTTCTATCTTGCTAGATTACAGTTTTGGCTAGTCTACCCACCTCTGATGTTGTGTATGAAAAGTAGCTTACTTTCGTATTTCAAAAACATAAATGAATAAATACACAGTGCCCTAAAATGATTTTTCCTTCAGCGTTGAAAAGGCTCATGCAGTACAAGCAAATGCAAATGAGAGCTGAGAACACTGCGGTGGTCGGATTTAGGCACAGACCACTTAAATGTACAGAGAGGTGCTGTTCACAGGTCAGCGGCAGCACGTGTCCACACAACAAGGTCAAAATCTGAGAGGCAGAAACTCCGCTGGATTGCCGATGAATGGAAAAAATTGGAAAAAAATATTGGCCTTGATAAATATGAGCCCCATCACTTCTCATGCACAATGTTCACGATGCAGAAGGCATGCAGGACAGAAATCTGAAGCCTGCTATGTAAACCTAAGCAGGAGCATTTGAACCAGTCTGCTGAGGCCACATTCACACTGCAGCTGAATTCAGATCGTTTTTGCCCATGTGTGAGATGTTTCCGATTCTTTCAGGACAGTATGTACAGCACAAGTCAAATCTGAAGAAACAGACCAAGGAACAGAAGACAAAGCAGAAAACAAGACGTATGTGAACTTTTTGGCAAATTTGTGCACCCTTCTTTGCACAAAATTGTGCTAAATAATGTTGGCTCCAATTGCACAAAAACCTGAAAATTATCACAAATTTGGGCCACATTTCTTTCACACTATTGCATTCTTGGTTGACTAAATACTAGTGCCATTAGTTAACATTAGTGCCATTAGTTAACAATTAGTTGACTAAAAGGAAGCGTGACGATGGCCTGCAAAGCTATTCAAAATCTGTATGATCAGACTGTTTGGACCGAAGTAGTCTTAAAAATTAATTCCATGGTACCTATTTAAAAAACAACATTTGTTGAAACATACTGGGAAGGGTAATGCCTTAACAGCTAATTAAGCTACAAAATATTCAACTAATTAGCATCATAACTGTATTTTCTGCTTCTGTGTAGAAAATCTGAATAATCTTCTAAATCTAAAAATGTAGTTGACTAATATAAAAAAAGACTACAGCCCTAGTGTAATATGAATGAGGACCCTCTTGAAAGCGAGAGGATTCATCTCAGGGGGTTATCCCCTTGAGATGAATCATCTGTTAAATGTTAAATAAATAGAGGGAGGACACCTATCTCACTTTTGTCTATGAGTTCTGCTTTGTCGCCACAAAATTCACACATTTATCTTATCAACTTTTGAGGCAAATGCCACAGGCATGAACCAATAGCATGGCTAAGATTTTGACAGAAACTTCAATGAGAGAGCAAAACACCAGTTCCATACAAAGCATATCCTTTATGATTGTGAGCTGTGCAAATGTTGAAGCACTGGTGGGCGGGGCTGTGCCAGCACATTTTGCGATGTGCCATTGATTGTAGCAGGAAAGTCATATAACAGTTTGCTGATTAAAAAAAATCCATTAATGATAAACAAAAACTGTGCAAGAGATAATAGTGGCGATAAATGTATTTGGATTCACTGATAAATGGAAATCTAAAAGACTGTTGGGCCACCATTTTGAACAAACTTGTGAATTGGGCGTCAGACGCTGCAGTGTGAATGTAGCCTGAGTGAGAAGGACTCGTTTGATTGGCCCGTGGTTGGTGTGTTAGCGGCAGAGGGGAGAGGGGTCACAATGCAGGGCCAGTGGTGAAAGAGTGACCAGATCTTTTATCACAGTCGTCCAAGAAGAAGAAGTGGTGACTATGAAAGCAGTCAGACTCCCATAGCTGTTCCACGCGGTCATTTCAGCTCAACCACTTCAGTCTGACATGCAGTTTTTTTTCCACTTACCAAAATGCAAAATCAGCAGCAAACAGAGAAGTAAAAAAGTAAATGATAAAAAAACAAAAGGTTCCTATCACAAATCATTTCCACAAAAGTAGCTGCTGCTGCTAGCTCCTGACTGGTTGAAATCAAAAGGGAAAAGATAATAAAAGCACGTGACTAAGGGCTGATACAGAGAGCATGCAGCTTCAGACTCCATTAGGCAATGCATCATCTCAACAGCTTCGAAATGACCACAGTGAGGCTACATTTGAACAGCTTAGTACAGACTGGTAGTGTTATTGTGGCACCTGTGCTTATTTTGAGTAATAAGGGTTGAGGTTCCTTTAAAGCTGAAGATAATACAAGAGATAATGTTGGGTAAACAGAGGGAAAACCTACTTTCCCATTAAATATTTACATGAAAATATACGTTTTATGTATACTTCGGCACAGAATTGTGATTATTGATTTTTGCATTTATTATAAGATGTACTTATTGACTTCTTAGTACCTGCTAATCTGCATAAATATCAATAATTACTTTGGTTTGAATGAGTACTTACCCTGTAGAACTTACATTTGCTGTTAGACATTTACTAACTACTCTCCTATTAATAAACTCGTTACAATTATTTGTTAGTACGATTTTGCATTCATTAAAATGACTTGGTAATAAGTAAGTTGCTAAGAGCTAGAAACACAAGAAATTAATTTCACTAATTAATGCTCATTAATGCTAAAAGATTATAGTAATAAGCAAGTAATGCAAGGGTTAGGGTGAATGCTGCTTTGAAGCATAAATGAAAATATTCAGAATAAAGAAAAACTTGTAAACTTTAGGTAAAGTTGGGATTACAGATGGCAATTAGCATGATGCTAATATGGTGCAGACATCTTTTTGATGTACCTGCGCATTGTCCAAATAAATAATAAAACACATTTCTGCTGTTTTGGAACTCATCTTACAGATGTCTTACTGTCGGATAATAAACCTAAAATAATTTAACACACTTACGTAAATAATGTTATGAATGTCTAATTAGCACCAAAACATGGTTTTGCACAATAAGACAAGATAAATACTAATTATGTCAAATAAAAAAATTACATTTATGCAAACCAGCAGTCTAAAACAAAAGTTTGTTTTTTTACTTTGAAAATGTGCTTTCTTCTTGTGTTGCAGTGTAAAGTGCTTTCCATTAAGAATGTAAAATGTCACCTTGTGTTTTATAGTACTAAAATAGTGGTCAGAAATACTAGGCATACTAAAGGTGAGAGTATGAGGATATGTACCATCATTGATCTCATCAGGCTTTCTCCTCTTCTCGTAGATGAAGATGATAGTGACCAGGATGATGACTTCAGCCACGATACCGAGGAAGGGCCAGAGTGCAGCCAGACGACTGCGGACGCGCAGGTGGATACGGTCCGTATTCATGCCAATGTCGTTAGCGCCGGCGCAGATATAGTCGCCCACATCAGTTTCCATGTTCAGAGCGTTTATGGTCAGTGTAGTCTTCTCAGGAGTGCTCTTGATCTCGTATTTGTCATTGGTGCCATTGGTAAGAGGCTGAAGATAAAGGGAAGAGTTAAATCAGCACCTCCAATTCAGGTTAACTCATTGAGGATAGGAATAAGTCATACAAGTATAGTCTTGTCAAGTCATCCTAGTGTTCTCTGTAAATACAAATACGGAGTTGTGCTCAACCATAATAGCAATAATAGTTTTTGTTTTTTTTGTAATACAGTATGTATATTTTTGCCTTATCTAAGGGGTTCACTATTTAAGTCTATTTTAAGATTATCATCTTCTCTGCAGTTTTTTCCTCTAAGATTGCTTACAGAGTGCTAAGGAAAGTGGTTTATTCCATTATTAGGTGCAACATGGCATATTCAAAAGTAAAAAAGACAAATATGAGTGTAGTCGTAGCCCATAATTGAGTCAAAGTGAAGTCGTACCTCCTGAGTGCCATCCTGCTCTTTGAACCAGGTCCAGGTGGTGGGCAGAGGGTAACTGTGGCTCACACAGGTCAGCACAGCTTTGTCATTCTCATTGCCGTGCTCCGAGTGCTTATAGGCAGCGACGTGTGGCTCGGCTAAAAACATACAATAAATGTGTTATTCATGATTATACCATCTCCACAGATGAAAGAACGTTTTAGAGCCTTATTGTTTTACACTATCGCTACGACCAAATGCATCCGGCAATAGTTACAGGCAGACCAACTCCACAGTCATTTTTCATCTGCTATTGTGTTGTGCAAACAATGACTTGTTTTATGACTGAATAAGGGCAAAAATAATAAACTTACTTTTGACTTCAATGGCCTTCTGAACAGGCTTATCCAATTCAAACACGCACTCGTACTTTCCTCCATTGTGGTATGTGATCTTCACCAAACTAGACAAAGAAAGAGAACTTATTAGCGACACTTTACAAAATGTCTTAAGGTTAAATATGATGGGAGGAGAATTTCAGTAGAAACAAAAAGAATAAATTACGCTAAATGAAGGTAAATACTTTATATTCACTTATATGATAACTAAAAATGGTGATTTCATTCATTTATAAAATAGTCCACCACATCAGGCAGTGAATAAGCAGCCCATTCATGTTTTGGAGTTTCCTGTGTAATCACAATTCTGTTTTTGTTTGCTGTCCCGTACAGTGCAGCTCTAATGGGGAATTAAGGTCAGTCCATGTGAGCACTGTGCCGCCGGCGCTTATCCCGGCTGCCAGGACTACCGGCAAAGCTGCATGTCTGCACGCTTCATCTCCCACTAATCAAGCCCACAGAATGCCTTAGTGCCGCCCACAACTGGCTGGCTAATGGAGGTATGAAGGGGCACATGAAGAGGGGCAAGTGATTCAGGAAGAACACTGGGAACATCAGAGAAGAAAGAGCCTGTGACCAAACGGGAAGGAGTCAGGCGACCAAAAGCCTGCGAGCTATGGGCTACAATGGAAATCTCAAACTAGAGTCTAAGAGTCTAACAAATGTCACGGACACTAAAATGGACAAGAAGCCAATAACACTCTCTGCTCTTAAGTGCCTTTAATTTGCAGTTCATTGTTGCAAAACTATTGTCTGTTATTTACCCTTTGCATGCTTTTTTTATGGTTAGCATTACATAATTCACCCACACTTTATGGACACACTTTGGTCTATTGGTGAAATATTCTTCTGATTTACACAAATACATTGTTACAAGTACGTTTCTAACAACAACAACAAAAAAATATAGAAGTACCGTATCTTGGAAGGGAGTGGGAAGAATTAAAACTTATTTACCCCACCCTTTTACATTGACATTTATGTGGTTACATATATTAGTTATGCTGTTTTTCTAGATAACGTGTTAAAGACTTGGTTTGTCTTAAGCACGATTTCAGGGAAAACCACCAACGACTCACAGTTCACGGCCTGATCTTAAAGTTTTTTTTTATTTTAGACCGAGGAAGTTAAAACCCTATAGAAATGAACTGTACAGGAAATGAACATACCGGTAAGATGTTAGAATTTTTGAAAATGGAAACCAATGGAAGTTCTGTGCAGAGTCAACTGAGTTAGCGCCCGATCTTTTAGTTTTAGACAGAACAGAGGGTAAACAAAGCTAGCTTGCACACGACATACTAATAATAACACAGCTGTAGTAAACAAATCTGGCAAATATCCTCCAAATCATGCCAGGTCTACAGGTCAATCTATGGCAGTGCTGGTAAATTTGGTGTTTTTGAAGACCAGAAGAAGATGATCTATTATTAAATACGGTTCAACAAACAAGAGAGAAAAAAGCTAAAATCGAAGTTCTATAAAGTTATTCTTCATCTGCGTCCTGTAAGAAACATAACTCTCTAGCCTTATAAACACAGAAGTTCAAATCAATCAAATAAAGCTCTGTGGCGTCTCAGTTTAAAGTTAATTTGTTACTCACTTAAGGGTTGTAAAGGGGTCACTGCTGGTGGATTTGGATTCCTCAATATTTTTCCATCTCGAGTCCAGTGGGAGCCTTTGATGGGCGTGGCTGCACCGGTTAGGTTACAGTGCAGAACGGCAGAGGTCTGATTCACCACCTCGATGGGGCTCGTCGTGATGGTTGGCTCTTTGAAGGAAACAAACGAGGAGAAGTTAACACATGCAGGAGCAGAGGAGGTTTTTAGGACAGTCTTCTGGAGAGATCTGTGGGACTGAACAGGATTTGTAGAGGGTAGTTTCATAAAGGGCAATCTACTTAAAAGGGAGGAAGAAGATGCACAGCACAGACAGAAGTCATAATGAGACTTCTTTTGAGAGCTAGTCAAACTCGACACTTTTCTCAACATAACACTGGACCACAAGGCAGGAAGGTGCCTGTGGATTTACAAGCATTCTTGCTAAACGCAGCCTTCTGTGCCGACATTTTGGGTACCAACCAGACTGTTTTACACAATCACTGGTGAGAATGTCCTAAAAGCTGAAAGCAATCCTTTTACCAAAATATGTTTAAGCTAGAGCTTAAATAAGATACTAAACTTCTTTGTTAACCAAAAATGGTCGTCTGATTAATTAACAGACTCCAAAACAAGTAACTGCTACATAAAGATGTTTAAAGTTCAGACAAATAAAAAATAAATAAAAAAAAATGAAATTCATAGTCTATTTGAGTGGCAAAATAATAGTTTGTTGTATTCCTTGGACATTACAATTAATTGACTAGTAATTAAAAAATGCTTTTTAAATTAGTCTCAAATTGTCTAATCAAATCTAGTGGTTGAATCGAATTTGGTGACAGCGCTTGTGCAGCTTATTTTTCAACATTTTGTACAATTCTCCAACCTCATGGCCAGTGTTACCTTGACAAAAACCTGCTACGATTACTGACTGAGAAAAGTTTAGGACAAGACAGGGTAAGAGACAGCCTGGCCACACTTCCCATCAGGCTGACGGTGAAACTGGTATTAAATTCTATGGGGGAGTAAACGGGACAGTGGAAAGCAGGACGCATTCTTCCATTGCCACTCACTCTGAATGACAATAACGTTAGCCTGTGAGCGGATCCACTTGATTCTAGGCGTCTTCTTGAGCTCGTTGCGGTCGGGGTCGTTGGATGCCCGACATTCGTACGTCCCCGTGTCGTTCAGGGCGAGGCTAGTGAGGTGAATGGTGCTAGTGGCGTGGGCTATGTATGTGGCGTTAATATGCACGCGCTCGTCCCATGCACCGTCGTACAGCTGCGTGTAGGTCTCATTGTGCTCCTCACCTTCTATGAACCACCACTGTACCTCCGGGATGGGGTCACCTACCACCTCGCAGTGCAATTCGGCGTCATCGTCAGTGAACGCAAACTGGGACAGGGGCGACTTAATAAAACCGGCTTTGTGTGAGGTTTACAGACAAATGAATGCATGCATGAAAGAAAAACAAATGTATTTTTGTGGTTGTGTGACGGTGGTGAAAGACAGAAGAATGGAAGCAAATAGAAAAGAAAAAGACAAACGTTAATAAATCACAAATGAGCAGAAATCAAATGCAAGTTAAAAAAGGATGAAGATGGTACAAATAAAAAAACACTGAAGAAAAACATAGCAAAACAATCTGAAATGTGAAGAAAAGAAAAAACAAGCGAATGAGAGCATGCACAGGAGTCAATGAAGCAAAGCTGCGTGTTTTCCCTCCGACTTTTCTGAAGTATTGATTTCAATTCAGTTTGTAATTTGTTTAAAATATTGTCGCCATGATACCAAAAACTTTTATTCACTTGAATATCTCATACATATTTTTGGATATTAATGAGTATTGATAATAATAAATCTATTTAACCTAATCATCTTGACATTTGTTTAGACTAGCACAGTTGCTTTAATAAACTATGTTATAATAAAAACATTAAAAGTTATACCAACATGTATAGTTCACATTGTTTGTTTGGAGCGGGCACCAAAGCTTTTTCTAATTATTGCAATATCATAACTGCAAAATAACACATCTTTATTAAAACATGCCACGAATTAGTATGTAGTTTTAGTACAGAATACTATCTGATTTTTTCCAATGAGGATCACATCTCTAAAACATAATAAGTTACATTTAAAACAAAGCCACTGTTGCTAGTGCTCAGAACTTGTATTTTTTTGAACATTTGAACTGCAAACAGTAATTTTTAGGGTCCATTTTTAGAAATCCACCCATCAGTTGTTATTGCAACATAATAATGCACATTCAGTTAGTTCTTGCACAAGTTCACACTTGTTTCTTCAGACATCATGGCTATTATTGTACTAAATTTTCTATTATACAATTATAGTGTGTGTATAGTTCAGTGGCTGCATGAGCAAAACTGGTCGATTCTGGCCTTTCGATTCGATTGCTTCGCATACTTTGAATGATTTTTCCAACTCTTTCCCATCTCTAATTGCGATATATTGTGCAACCCCAATAGATCAAAAGTAAGGTGTGTCTCAAACTAAATTTGTACACAGTACTGATGTTTCCTGGGACTTTGTTTTCACAGCTCTGAGGAAGTGTACCTTGTTATACTTTGGTGGATCCTAAAGAAAAATAACATTCTTACTCTCTGAAGTAAAAAGTCATACTGTGAGTTGAAATTCTTCCTAAAACCAGCAAGGCTTTTAAAACTCAAAATGAGAATAACATGTGGCGTAATGATGACATCTACAACAGTGCAACAAACTCTGTAAACAAGCCAATAGTGGATCAGTTGTTGCTGGTAGTTTTGGGCTAACAGTTCACTCAATGCCACAATCAAAGGTCACCTTCGCTCCACATGCTGATTCAAAGTTCAATATTAAATTTAGCCAGCACACGTCCTGACTGCAATGGGCTGTTCACAATCTTTGGTAGATATTTTATTATAGAAGCAAACACTTCACACAAAAGATTGAGCAAAGTTTGTTCTATAACAAAGCTTTAGGAAACTATAAATCTTATCATTTCAACTCTCACTTTCACAAGAATTTTGTATTCAAACGGCACAAATTTCTGGCTGTTGAAATGCTGGAGGCTAATCTTGTGTAAACAGAGTCTAGTACTCTCAGTGTAAACCCACAGGTGAATAAAAGAAGTCAGGTCAAACAGCTGTTTTCAAAACTAATACAAAACTGAACTTTCATTTGAGCACTTCTATCAATGTTTCCCATGAATCTGTGTCAAACCCACTTTTAGTCTGGACAGAGTGTAAGCTGAGTCCCAGGTTCATCTGGACTTTAGTACAGTTTACCTTAAAGTACAGATACATAAACATTACAATATTTTTTAACGTGGTCAACTTACATCACAAGAACTATACCAAAATTTGCAAAGACTAATTAAATTTAAAGTTGGCTGGTCACACAGTGCTTGTTAAGTCTAATCCTCAGTTTATAGACGAAGTACTTTGTCATAGTTGAGACTGAAGCCTGTGGTTTCCATAGTAATGACTACTCTAGTACAACAAGACGCAGTTTATGTTATTGTGAAAATTATACGTCACAGAAATATTGCAAAGTGTAGTTTTAAAAAGGAAATGAGTCAACTAAGGACCTGGGGAACTTTCAACATGTTTTCGGTGCAAACACATTCGCCATCTTTGTTTGTCATGCTAATTATGCTCCTGGGCTGGTTAAGTGTGGAAACCACACTAAAAAGCGCAAAGCAGAAAAAAAAACGAGAGGCCACTATAATATAACGTTAATAAGATCCATACAGGCCACACAAATGTTATGCGTTGCTGTTCACAATCACGTGACTGTGGTTAATCGTGCTGGCATCTAGCTAATGTTTTTACTTATTTATTTTCATTAAACAAACTGACATTTGAACAAAACTAACACTATCAGTATTGATAACAACTACAATCACGCGCTTATCACCACAATTCGCGTTTAACGGAAAGTCATCCTCAGACTGGGGTTAGCAACGCTTAGCGCAACATTTCTCTCATGAGATTTGAGATTCATGTTCGCCTTCTGTGGTCAACAGTCATTGTTACACACATTGTCAGATTTAATGTTCCAGAAAAGAAAAACAAAACCCTGTTTACGCGGGATCAAAGCCACTCGGTGTCGCCCTGAAAACAATCCCAATCAGGCTCAGAGCAAAGTCTGCCTCTGTAACCAACATGGCTGACACTACAGTCTTACCTGTCGAGGCACTGACTCTCCAAGAGCACAACAGTACGGCACTGAGCGCCAAAAGTAACTTCATGGTTGCTAATTTCATCAACGAGAAAAGATGGTGAAGAAATACAGCGTTATATGAAAGCTGGACCTCGTTTCTTCGATCTCTCTTCGACTGCGGACGGAGGCGATCGTGTCCTCTACTTGCACCTCACGCACTCACGCACACACGCCTAGATCAGCACGTACGCGTGACGCAGCCATGTGGGCGGGATCACAAATGAAAAAACGATCACACTAGATTAGTGAATCAGACGCCTAATTTAATAACTACTTATCCCATAGAACAAAGAAATCACGTAAAGTTTAACATGTATGATACAGACATTTTACAAAGTCATACACTAGTCTAAAGCCTAACAGAAATCTGCGTGACTGTTAATGCTTTACAGACCTCAGATGTCCATTTGTCTTTCATCCTAACAATCCCCCCAAGATCAAAGGCCTTTGAACTGTGGCTTATAAGAACATTCAAGAATTCAAGAAAGGAACAATATGAAGGAAATACCCCCAAAGAAGGCCAAACAATGGAAAGGACACAAATTTATTAGTTCATTGATATACCGTGAAAGCAAGCATCTGGCTGGAGCTCTGACCTTTGAGGGTTGAAACATTTAATAACTTCCTTTATGATTTCTAGTGATGGTATTGTTGAAGGGTTCTGAACCTCGGGACAAGTGGTAAAATGCTCTAAATAGGCTTAATAGAGTATGGATATAAGCAACAATAATGTAACCGATATTTATACATAAATAAAATAGGACAAAATGATCAAACATTGACCAGTGGTACTCAATTTAATTAAATATTGGATACACAATACTGCAAAACAAGAGCTTTTTTCATGATTTCAAAAATTCTACGACCCTTTTAAAATGCACTGAAACACTTCATGGAAAAAGTTTGAGGAGCTCACAATATATATATAAAAATAAAATAAAATGTCTACGTACATCCAGTTTCCAAATAAAATTATTAATGTAATTACTGCAATTTATGCATCATTAAAAGTGCAAACCAGCAATATATCACAATTGGTTAGAAAATTATTCTGTCATAAAGAGATTTGGTTTGAAAATGCAAGAACGCTGAATGGGAAAACACAAGAGCACTTTTAAAAAAATATTTTGTGCTACTTGTAAAACCTGCACTTTGTGTTTGTTAGCTGTACTGAAATGTCCATGTTGAATTGAAAATATACAAATCTGAAAATTAAAAAACCATCTGTTGTCAAAAGTTTTCGCCTTTGGAATCCATGTTTTTCTTCCTGTACCGCTCACATCACATCTCAGTGAAATTTGTATATTCCTTCACATCTTTGCACAAAGAAGTTGCTCCATGGAGCGCCACCCTTCCCCTGCTAAGTTCTTGACAAAGATGAGATAAACAGGGCGACATCAAATACATGGACCTCATGTACTTTCACGACAGCCCTACAAATCAGGTGTGGGTGCTTGGCATGAGATTGTGCCATGTTCTTACTCCAAAACCTGGAAAGAAAAGAGCCAACAGCTCTGAGGAACGTTTGAGCTACATGCAGCCAGTGAGAATAAATACCAGAGTCTTCACTAAGAGTTTTCAGAGGAGCTGTTATTGCTGGTTGAACTTGAAGACTGAGGAGTGGAGGACGATGAGGATGATGATGAAGAAGTTGAGAGAGGAGTTAAAGTTCATCCCTGATAATTCTGGGGGGTTTGTGGCTGTATTCTGCCCACTCAAGCTTTTCCTACACACTGGACATGTATCATGCTGTGGACAAAGGCAAAAAAAACATTTCAGTGTTTTGAAAAATGCAACAACTTCTAATCAAAACAACGCTAATTGCTGTTAGTTATAAAATGAGCGATTACACATTAATGCGCCAGATTGTAAGACTCTAAAACATTGATTAAGATGTTAAAACATGAAAGAAGAAGGGTTGTAAAATCTACTACAAAAAGGATGCACAGATTCACGTGGCAACAACATACAGTACACATGCATGCCAATGCACACGTACACACACATGCGCTGAAGAAAGCCAAAATTATGAATGCATTAATTTTCCCCAACCCATTAATTTTGTTTAATAATGTGTAAAAGATGAATAGATACCTGTTCCAGCCAGGGTACTATGCAATCATTGTGGAACATGTGATTGCATGGGAGCTGCCTTACATTTTCTCCCACACTATAATCTTCTTTACATACTGGACATTCTAATCCTGAGGCTGTAAGACATAGAACACGTTAGATCCTGGTGAAAGCATTAGAAAAGAATGGTATTTGATTCTAAATCTTTGCTGCTTACCAACATGTTCATTTGTAATTTGAATAGTAGGAAGACTTCTTATTTTATCTCTGTCTGCTGGTGGCGGCCCAGTGTTTTCAAATTGGTTCAATAACTAAAGAAGATGGAGAAATGATTGAAGTTGATATACTGGCAGTTTAATTTAACCCAGTGTATAGTATTGTGATTTAGAAGTGTATGATTTATACCTGTGTTATAATTGCATCCAAACCATTGGCTCCCCAGGCATAATCCATAGGATTCGAATGAAGAACTCCCCTAAAAATAATTCCCAAATTATTACAACATTGACTAGCTTAATATTTAAATTCTCAAGACTTCAAACACTCCTGCAACTTACCATGGCCCCACACCTAAATTTGGCATAGCAGTGGGTGCAATTATTCCATTGACTAATTGTTGGATGATTCTATTGAAAAAGGTCAAAGACAAATAAGAAAAATGTTGAATTCTATATAGAGCTAGCAACAGCGTTAGAAAAACTAGTAGCATGACTGAGTAATGCCTCACCCCTCTAATGTGGGGACATCCTCTTGCCACCCCGGTGGTCGCATTGCACTGTGCCGACGTCTCTGTTGTCTAGCACTGTATCTCTGCCGTGCTGCAGTTTCCCTTTCTCTGCGATTTTCAGCATCTCGATTGTCTCTCGTTCCCAGCCCTGCCCCTAAGTCAAAACTGTTGCCAAAGACACCCAAGGCAAACTGTCCGTTACCAGAAGAAAACGTAAATAAGTGTTGCTCTGGATTCTGAAAGAAAAGATGACACAAAAGAAAGACAGAATTATGTTTTTACTACAATAATGAACAGTCAAATGAATGAGCACATAACGGTTAGAATGATTTGTGAGTGGTAGTTAAATTGGCCCAACATGACATTTGGCCAATTTTACCAAGTGAGTACAAGACAATGAAATAATGAGTTAGAAACCTCAAATGCTGCTGGTTCTGGAGCCCACTGGAGATGGTAGACATGGAGCCATTGTCAGCACTAAACAAAGGACAAATATTTGAAGTTATGTGTAGACATGGGTTGTCCACGGGATTTTAAAAAATGGAAATTTCTTTTATAACACAGTCATCACGCAGCTCTAAATGCTTCCAATAGTTGCTTAAATTCAAAAGTACAACGTAAATGCGCATTCATGCATGCCACACATTTGACATAGTATTTTATGTGTAGTCTCTGTGTACTGACCTCCTCTCCTCCAACAGCTCCTCAATGAAACCTGAGTCACATCTTGGGCATGTATAATCCTGTAATGAAAACCAATATAAGGTGATGATGATTATAAGTTATTTACAAGAATATAACAATTGTACAGGATAAATATTCTAACGTTAGCCAACAGTTAAATGCCAAGGCACAACAGTAGAATGTTCATTTGGTCTAATGTCAAACAGATGGAGAATTAAAATTGCTGAATAAAAAATAGCGTTTATTATAGCATATTTTGACACTACAGAGTGCTAAATAAACTAACCAGTAGTGACCCAGCAGTTTAGTGGGCTGTTCCAAGGCTGATTTGTTTACTTTGTTAAAGTAAACAAATCAGCCTTTTTGTTCAAGTATTCCCTTTATTTTGATGGTAACTGTTGTCGCTTCCCGAGCCTTTAGCCGTTGTTTACAGAGCCTTCTGGTCAATCCCAGAGTTTTTGTCACTACACATCTTTAACAGACAATGCTAAGTCAAATAGATGTTCTAGAACACCACATATTTTGTAAACATGTCATACGGTAGTTTTACGTTATTTTTTGGTGAATGCTAGCCAACTAAACAAATATGTTGACGCACTTAGCGTTATAATATTTGCAGTTAACAGTTACATGTAACTTCATCTCAACATAGGGGAGATACGATGAAGTCAGTGAACGCTAGTTAACCGTAAAATTAAATTCTGAAGATCAAACTAGTATTGAGACATGAGCAACATTTATCCTAAACATTTATTGAAGTAAATATCCAAGAAACAACTCCTGCCAAACGGATACCCTTTGCTTACAGATGTTCTTTAAAGATAACAATCTAGACAGCACAGCTAGCGTTAGCATCGCAGTATGCTACTGCGGTTAGCAGCAGAACTGTTGACCTCTCAGCACAGTCACATATGTTTACTAGCTTGGTTAATGGCTACACTAATACAAGCTCCAATCATCCATCAACACCGCTGTGTAGGTGAAACTCACGGGAAGGCGAGGGCTGATCTCCGCGGAGCAGCTGTGACAGAAGAACCGGCTGGGCCATGGAGGAGCTTCCGCCATCTTTCTCTTCTGCCACTGAAACAGAGCTACGGCGCCCGGGAAGGACAAAGTAAGCGAGCTATCATGTGATTCATTACACACTTTCAGCCTTCATAACTGCTGAACACAGTTACAAAGTTTACTTTGGTAGAGAACATGTCTATTATATATCACCAGATAATTACTATTCATATTATTAATCATTTATTTCATATCATTCGTACTGCATTAAACACTTCGACCACACGATGGTAGTATTGCGCAGACTCTACGAAGTAGACAAGCCAACATCTACACCGTTGTAGTTGGCTTTTTCTTCAAACCATATAAATTCATTCCTGCGCCGTATGTTTATTTGCACACCGGAAAAATACAAATAATAATAATAGTCATCCAATTTTCAGTGTAATGATGATGATGATGATGATGAAGATGATGATGATGATGAAGATGATGATGATGATGACGATGATGAAAAGAATGATGATAAGGATGGATGATTAATAATTTGTTTTGTTGTCAGCTTAAACACACGTTACTATAGGCTCAGGCCATACATTTTGTTTTTGGAACTTGATATTCCTTATATTAGTGATCAGAAAAAAATAAAAACGTATAATAATAATAATAATAATAATAATAATAATAATAATAATAATAATAATAATAATAATAATAATGATAATGGAAAAATAAATAACAGTTTACGTATTAGTTAGCTTATGTTATCGATGTTATGTCATCGATTTGAATATTTCTGTTTTCTTTTTACAGGGTCTTCAATTGTTATTAATAACATTACATTTATTTTTTTATTATTTTTTACCATTATATTTAAGATTTTCAGTTTTTATTTCCTAAAATTCTCAAGGAAATATATAAACTTTTCTTCATAAACTTTACCGTTCATTGCTGGAAAACTACAATTTATATTTACAGGAGGATATATATATTTACAATAAGAGATATATATTTTTGAATTAATAAAATGTAATACTGTTCAAACGTTGCTGTTATGTGTGATTTCTTTTCCTAACATGAAACTGAGCTGGTGACACTGTAGCGGGACATTGTAACCTGTTGGTCCTGTTGTGTCTGCTCTGTGCATGTGGGAGCAGAGAAGACGCGGCTGTCCCAGGGCTGAGATTAACGCTGAGGTTTGCTGTGTCTGGTTGAGGTGAGCCATTGTCTGTCCCACTGTAGCCCGCCCAGTCTGCCACATGTAGGTCACACAGACAGACCCATCTATCTGACTACTGTGTGCATATCTAGATTCAAACATTGTCACAGTAGAGGCCTGTTTTACAGCCTCTGGTTACATTTACCCAGTTAAATGGGAAATTGTAAGAGTACTTTTCTAACAGCTCACATTTATTTATTACTTGAAAAACAAGCGATAATGTGAACATTTTGTTGTTGTTGTTGTTTTGCACCACTTTTTCACCTATAACTTTGTTTTTGTAATTTTATTCTTAAAACAAAAAAATAAGACTTCAGATAAGAAGATAAAATTTACATTAAGAAAGTTACTCTTATTGATGATGATGATGGTTATTATTATTATTATTATTATTATTATTATTACATATAGTGACTGACATCACAGAAGGATCTTAGTCCTGTTCTTGAGTTTTCCAGCTGTCGAATCTACTTTTCCAGTAATACTACAATGAGAATTACATCACTAAACTTACAGATTATTGTAAGTGCAGTGTGGCTTATGATAAAATGCGTTGTTTTAATTTGGTATGTGTCATCCACTCCGCTAAGAAAACCTTCCAGAGTTGCTTAAACCTGGAATAAAAGTGAATTGTGCTTAAGGGGGTTTCAGGCTAGTGAATTTTTACTTAAACTTTCTACTTACTGACAGAAATGCACACATACTTCCTTGAATCACTTTGACCTGCTGTTATGTAGGATCTACATGTTTCAGACCACACAGCCGCCCACAGGAAGAAGACTGGCCCAGAGGTCACTGAGGAAGTGGACCTGCACTTACCCTCCAGAGAAGTGGAAACAATTACTTTTAAACTACTTCCGAAAATTCTGAATGACACTCACTGGCATTTAGTACAAAACAAGATGATGAATGAACTAACGTCAGTGTAATAAACAAGTACAGAAGATGTAAGGATGAGTTCATCAGCGTGTGTCTCCATGTCTCAGGCAGCACTGTTGTGATGGAGTGATGGCGGACTTATTTATTATTCTCAGCTGTGGGACACAGTGTTTACAATGCAGCGGTGCAGTTAGAGTGGGTGGTCTCAGGCTTCATCACAATATCATCAGAGATGGTGACGTTGGTATTAACTTACTGGAAGCACAGCGGAAACAATACCATGTGGAGCCTGTTGTGAAAGATGCTTGACATATCAGAGCAGGACACGCCTCTATCGAGCTGTCAGTGTGGGCGTCACAGGCCTGGTAACAGGGCACAGACAGTAAACAACTGACTCCAGAGGTGCTGATGTAATGAGCTTAATGGCCTCTTGATCACAGCAGGTGAGCTGAGCAAAAAAGAAGGTACAGCCATCGGGAAAACACTCATAGACACACAACGCGTGGATGTGACACCTCAGTGGCTCCACCACAACCAATAATGAGCCACCACCAACCTGAAGGAGTGTGGGCTCAGATTCCTGAGGTGTGTAATTAGAATAACTGTGAAATGGCTCATAGTTACACTGTGGTTCACTCTGCATCATGTCTGACATCAGTCCATTCATCACCCGGAACACAGTGATAGAGGCAGTACAGCTTCACATCAAAACAGTCTTATTATTACTAGCTATGGGGGGATTCAACAGTGAACAACATACTTTTACTTGTGTGGTTTATTGTGGTGGAGTTTATTTCAAGAGAAACACATTATTTTATGCACTGCATGCATGTTCAATGCTATGTTATGGTCTGGTTGTCCAGAACAGGCTTCATATTTATGAGACAACAATTGGTATGAGTCAAGTTTCAAGAGTCAAGAGTTTGTTTTGACATTGAGATGATTTTGAAAAGTACAAAAAATGAAAATCCTCACCGGATATTTTCTTTATTACTGGGTATAGCCACATCAACAACACACAGCTGATGTCCCTTCCTTTCTGGACATCAATAAAAGCATCTGCATCTCTGCACACTGATGATAGGGTAGAAACTCTCTGACCTTCAGACACATTCTACAAGAATGCACGTCAAACCTTTATCTAGATTTTTGTGGGGTATGATCTCCCTGGTGGCATAATTATTTACCGTGTTCCTACAATCAAAACATTCAATTCCCAGTATAATAAAGATATACCTAAACAGGAATATAAACATTCCCTAAAGCTGAACCAGATGCTGTTCAAAGAACACAAAGGTGTTGCATAGAGAGGTGTTGCAGACCTCAGTTTGAAAGAAGTTACTCCTCAATAGTCATGCCCATTTTTCTGTCTGCCGCTCCCTCGCCGGTGTGGAGCAGGGACATCCCTGAGGAGACAAGAGTAATCTGTCCAAGCTGGACTTCATTTTGTTGGTCTTTTATAAGGTTCTTTAAGAGGTGTGTGTGAGGGGCTGTTTGAGTCCTGCACGCAACTGTGTGGAGTGCACAGGAGCTGAGAGCAGAGCTGCCTGGCATCAGCTCACATCTGGACTGATGAAGTCTTTGTGACACACTTTACAAGAATCCAAACATTAGAAATATGAAACAAAATAGTACAATGTTTAAAATTTTAGCTGGATTTAGAACATGTTTGCACTGGATAAACTACAAATAAAAGAAAACTTTGTGTGTGGCAAAAACTCTTTATGTAATTTTAAAAGACAGTAAAAAAATACAAAAATATGTCAAATTAAGTACTTATTTGTTCACAGTAAAACAGAGATACACAGAGCTGACTTGTTATTTACAAGAGAATCTTAAGATTGTCACATTGACTCACCGTTTTACTGCATAAGACTCTACAGAGTAATCATATCTAACAAAGACAAAGACAGGCCCGTCTCCAGTTGTAGTAAAACGTGGTATGCGCAATTAATCCAAACAGCAGCCCATTCCTGGACAAATTATTCATTTTATTAACAAACTAATTCCTTTTGTCAAGCCAAAATACTTGAAAGAAATCTAGTCAAAGCAACAAAACAAGACTGGAGTGAACCAACAAGGCCAAAACACATTTACTAAAACAAAGCCAAGTGTTGAACAGAGAAACTATTGTAGAGAAACTGGGGTTGGACCAAGCTTTTAAGAACCCACAAAAACAAGCTCACTGTTAATTTTAGTGATCAGCAGGTGGGCTGCTTTAGCTTAGAATGAGCACGTGTGGGATGAATGAGACTATACACATTTGTTTAGGCTGCTGCTCTACACCAAAGCCTCAGGATTCACTCTCTGTAACAGCTTGTCCCGTTGTTGCTTGTGGTGCACTCAAACCACAGCGATCACATTAAGTGGTTAACTCTGTAAACAAATCAGTGGAACTGTTGATCTGCTTATGAGTGTGGAGATGGAAAAGTTGCACAAAGTTGTGAGATGCAAAAATAAGTGACCACAGTTGTCAATACTGCATTATTACAATTGTCCACAAAGCAAAATAAATACAGTATTATGCCAGATTTCCCAAACATGAACGCTGTAAGTAGCAAAATGATACCATAAATATAAACCCCCTCCAATAAATAGTATATTCTATATACAATATACACATTGTAAAATGAAAGTCATTTCTCAGGACTTCCATGCTTCTACCAAAGCAACATACCACTGGTATTTAGTATTACAATTGAGATCTTCTACATTTGTTGTGGAAAAAAGTGGTTCTGATTCAAAATTTAGCTTGCATCGCCTTGTGAGATGAGTCTAAACAGCATTTTCCTCGCTGGCATCATAGTTTGGTGATTTCCTCGGAGGATCTGTAAGAGAAGAACCAGTTGCAGATGAACGTAACAGTGAGACTTAAGGTTACAATATACTTTATGACTGAGATTTACTGTTGCAGTGTCCATAGTGGCGCACCCCTATGGAGCGCCCCATGAAGCAGGTGGCTCTGCGCAGGTGACAGGCGCTCGGGTACGTGACGCTGTCATTGCCACAGATAGGTTGCTCAGTTGACATGGGGATGGGGCAGGGGGCAGTTCGGCACATGACACAGTGAGCGCTGTTGGTCTGGTCCGTCACACATGTGTGGGTCCCAGGACACACTACTTTGGTGCAGGACTCTGTAGACATAAGCAGATACATTTATGTGGGTAAGTAAAGGCTTTAAACGCTGTCAGTGTGGAATAATATTCAGCTCTTACTCTTGCACTCGCCCTGGTACATGACCTCCAGATCCGGATGTCCCATACAGCGAGCCATGAGCAGAGTACACTCATCCTTGTATGTGCGCCCATCGCTGCCACACACAGCGTGTTTGAGTGACAGGTGGAGCAATCTGGAGAGCACAGGCATTGAGGTCTGCCCATC
This sequence comes from Mugilogobius chulae, assembly GCA_038363315.1. Classification (NCBI taxonomy): domain Eukaryota; kingdom Metazoa; phylum Chordata; class Actinopteri; order Gobiiformes; family Gobiidae; genus Mugilogobius; species Mugilogobius chulae. The sequence continues at coordinate 32,008,180 of CM076412.1, read as the reverse complement.
TTCATTTTACAAACCTTTCCTGGCCCACATTTGACTCCCTCACAGTTCTCTACAAAAACAGATTTCACAAGTGCATGAGTGCCATTGTTGGATCATGTAACAGGTTGTAGACATCAGGAGACCTGAAAATGGCCTTTTTATCCAAAACAAGCATCAGATGTGGGATTTTCCCAGCTTGAAAGACAGATTTTTCCTTGCACAATATTTGCAATCATCACATCCCTTTATTGACCGTTACACAGAGGGGTGTCTCGCCTGTTGGAATGTGAGCTGGCATGTTTTCATAACAGATCTATGTGCACAGCTCCATACACACGGGCTGGGCTCATGCAGACACTGAAGTTAACAAGCTGTGAGAAGTGTTCAAGGTGAGGAAGCCCTCGTCTCCTGTAACACCTCCTAATTCCTGAGTTCAGGGGAGTGTAACTCTAGTGCCTCGCAGCATCAGACAATGGAAGGACTCTTCCCAGAACTTGAGACCCTGGATACCAGTCATGGACAAACCCAAATACAGTTCATCTAAATACAACAAGGAGCTTAGGTCCTGTTTGTACAAGTGGAGGAGTTCTGCCCTGCTCCTCTGAATCTGTCAACCAGTGTTTTTCTTATATGGCAGGTGTCTGTGCCTGCACTGGCAGCACACAGTTGTTAATAACAACACATTCAAAATGCCAACATTTTACTCCCACAGAATTCCAAGTGACTCGGGCGTCTAGACACCACGTGGCAAGCATTTTTCCATAGCCTGCAAATTGTATCATCTTGTTGTGTTGCTGAAATACAAGGCACATACATAATGTTGTAGAAAGATGATTTAGATGTCACCAGCTTGTACACAGTCTACAAATATTCACCATACCTACATACATAGATTCATACATTTATACGTACGTACATACAGTACATACATACATTGATACATACATGCATACATACACACATACATACATGCATAAGTTTAGTTTGCATCTCTACATACGTACATACAAACTACTTTCAATGGTTCTCAAAGATGATCAATTTCAAGTTTGTTATTTTCTATTGATTATGTAACATGGTTCATGCTGTTAGCTATGATTATGTATGTATGCATATACACTCTACACCCTGAAAAACAGGTACAGTTAAATGAATCTTGAAGAAATTTAGGAAAAAGCTAAACCTACAAGTACACTGTTCTACTGTGGATATGTTGGACAGCACATTACATTTATGCTTTAACTGATAAACGTCCTACATACTGTTGAGTATCCAGGTAATAGAGTTCCACTTGTACCTTTGCAGGGTTTGCAGGAGACAATACCCAGAAACCCCAGGAGGCTGATTTCGTTCATGGGAAGGCTGCTGTTGGACCAGGCTGTGTCAAGACGACCCCCTGCGCAGCACTCGTCCCGGGTCACTCCTCTCATCAGCACCATGTCACACCTCTGCTCTGGGCCCTGCTGCAGCCAACACATCCAGCTGCACACAGGGCAAACACGTGGAATGATTGGGTTTAGTACTACATTTATCTGCGCATCAAATTCATCTCAAAATCTTAAGGAAAACATAAACTCACCATTGGCTGGATTCCTCCCAATCTGACATAAAGTAAGGAACATTGATAAAAGAAAGAGATAAAAGCCCATTGTAGTTTCTGTTTGACAAACAGCTTTACCCTAAAGTCAAAAATCCGAAGTTGAGTCGACCCCTTCCCTCGTGTTGTGGATCAGTGATGTCGTCTCCCCTCAGTATAAATATTTAGCCCAGATGGAGTTATGCTGCTGGGATGGGCGATCCTCTCAGCCAGTCATAAGCCAGGGCAGGACACAGTCTGACTCAGTTTCCACAGTCGGGAAATGATCCATGCCCTGCAGCGTCGGACACTGGGCACTCAAACTGTTGACCTCACTGACTATTTCACACCAGTTTACCTTATTTACAGCCATATTTTTAAGGTAGTTTCTATGTCAAGCACATGTACATAGGAAAAATAATTATAAAATCAAATACAGTATAAAAAATATACATTTAGCCTATATGAAAATAATTTACAGCTCCAATTAAGTTTTATTATTATTTAGTACCAAACAGAGAACACATTTCTTATGCACATAAAATATTTGGATGGTGGGTGGCGTAACTAAAGTGTGTTCTTAAGTAAGAGGAAAGTTACTTCTAAGTAATAATTCTTAAGCAAAAGTAGTAGTCTAAGAAATCACAGAAGTAAGGGTAAAACTAGTATTTGGGAAGGCAAAAGCTTAAGCAATATTAACTGTAACTGAGTTTCTTTCTAAATAGAACTTCTCAGGATAAAACATAAAAAGCTAGCCTACAAATTGAATGAATCAAAAATTCTCACAATGCTTTGAGGATGACTCTGTCAAATTAAATCAAATAAATTGCATTAAAGCACCGATTAAGTTTTTCAGTTCAGACAATGATTTTCATTCTGCTTTCAAACACTGTGAAACATTCTGGGTCACCATCAGCCAGTAAATAGTCTCATTACATGCAAAAATAAAGATACAATCAGTTTCATTTCACTTCAGCTGGTCAGATACCATGGTTAGGTATCGCAGGACTGCAGACGATTCCCCAAAAGTAGGAAGTACAATCGTTAAATCAGCGCACAGGAACAAAGCTGCGTGTTGGCTGGAACCAACCTGAGCTGTGACAGCCATTGTGCCGTTCCTGTTCCTGTTATGTGAACAGTGTTCACATAATTGTAAAGCGAATGACCCCCACTTCCTGGTTCAACAATCTCGTGCTGCCATGTTAAATCCCCATAAGGGTTTAAATATATATATATATTAAAAGTTTGAAAACGTCCTCAGGGCTAATCAGCTCTGTGGTGAGTCATGAACATGCAACCTACATTTTTGTTTAAAATCCGTTTTGCAGTTTTATAAACTACGAAGTTTGCTGAAGTTAAGTTATAGATGTGCTTTTTGACTGAAAACAACCGCACTGTGGATCTGACTTAGAACATAGCTGGTTAGCCCATGATATTTCTTTAAACTCTTAATATTTGAATTTTTCGAAAGCCATTTTACAATGGGGCAACTTACTTTCGGAGCCAGAGTGATCTTCCACTGTTGAGCTCCATAGAAGATTGCCCTGCTTCTGGAAGTAAACTGTTCCATAGGATTTTTAAAAATGTCATATATTATACTGTATATCATAGTTTAACGACATGTCATGGGCTAATCAGCTTTGTGCTAACTCAGATCAGACTTAGACTTGTTTTCAGTCTCAAAAGCACATCTAGAACTTAAAATTCACCAAAATGTCTTATTAACTTTGTAGTTTATAAAACTGCAGAAATGGATTTTAAACAAAAATGTAGGTCTTTTGCTCATGACTCACCACAGGGCTGATTAGCCCTACGGACGTTTTCAAACTTTTGATATACACTTTTTTTGAAACCCTGATGGAAATTTAAGATGGAAGCCTGAAGTGTTGAGCTCCATGATGCAATGTCAGACAGTTTCCACAAAGTGAAATGAACCCTGCTGATGCATCAGGTTATCATATCGGCACATCCCTAAAGAAAATAATAAAACATATTTTCAAACAGAAATCCTTATATGCGCTTCCTTTGAGTCTTCTTTATCTAATATGGATCGTTTTACATCTACTTTTGAATGTTTGATCATTAAAGCTCCATTTTGTGACCGTAGACATTATATACATCCCCATATCATTACAGACTCCTCCTTTGAAAACTCTCCAGCCTTGACCCCTGATTTCCCCTCTTTGTAGTGCAGGCAGAACAAAACGAGGGGCCAGCAGACTGATGCGGTTAGCCTCCAATAATCCACTTCACAAAGGTAAATGCTCCCTCACAGTGTCATGTCTTTGAAAATTATCCTCAAGTGCTCCATGAGAAGTGGTTTCCAGATTGGGGCTTGTCATATCTCGTTGTGTGCACTGTCTGGGCCTATCGATGGATGGGTTTGCGGTTGGCAGATGAGAGGAAGATGAGGTGAAAGTGGTCTGAACTTAAGCCAAAAAGCAACTTGAAAACACAAGTCATGTCTGGATCACTGATGAAAAAAAAAGACAAATGTTAAACACTTCAAAGCCAAAAGTAGTACTATTTCTTCTCAAACGTATTTTGATTTAATGAAATTTATGTTTTGTTTGTAATGTTTACGATACAAAATGTTTACTTAAATAAAAGTATTAAAAAATGTGGCTTAAAAGTGGCTGACAATCTTTTGACATTTTTCACAATAACAGTCTGTAGTAGGTTTAAATAGGAAGTGCCGCAGTAGCCTATTAGTTTCATAACTAATAGTAGTGTTGTCACGGTAACTCAGTTTTGATACTAAGTAAAAGGCCTAATACTCAATACCATTTTGATACCACACTAATAATAAAATAACTAAATTAAATTTTAATACAAAAACAAGTTTCAGTAAGGCCCACACAAAATAATAAAACGTGACATATTTGAGAAAAAAAAAAAATAAAAAAAAAAAAATAATAATAAATAAATAAATAAAAATTTAATTTGACTAATATACATTTTTTTGGTGTAAAAATAAATAGAAAAACAAATTTCAGCCAGATTAAAAAAAGTTGTCTCTCTGACTTTTAAAAAATGAGGCTAAAAAATAATACAATTAAAAATTTGGACCAAAAATTTTTTTTATTAACAGTAAGAAAAAAAAAAGTGTACAGATAAACTAAAAAACTAATGTCAGCCAGATAAAAAGTGTCTGTTGTAGTGATAGAATTTTTTCTTGCAACATGATAACATGCGTTTTTCAACATTACAAATATTGTTTGTGACGTATTGTGTCTTCCTGCTTTCTTCATGTAACTAAGTGGTTTATACAGGTTCTGATAAACCTCAAGAAGATCAATAGAAAACATACAAAAGTAGACATTTACCATTCTTTCTCTAACTCTGCTGTACAACTTAAGTCTTGGCAGTTGAGCAGCAGAGACAGACACTAAACACTGAAACACTGTGGATATATACACACCAGCTGTCACCCACTGAACAAATATAGACTTGTGTGCTGATTTGACGTCAACAAAAGTGTCTGAAGTCTAATCTTATTGTTTGATCTGCGCTCTCGTCCCTATCTGTGATGCACTCGTTCACCCCCCTCACAACCAGACGAAGTAATACGAGCTTGCCCATCTGTCCGCCACTGCGTTTGGGACGTCTTTTGATCGCCAGTGGGGGGAAAATGAAGGTAGCATATGCTTCAGCGTCCGCGTCCTTGTGAATGATGTTGCTTTCTTCAAGGCAGAGATCCCCAGGGCAGTGCTGGAATGCTGTCTGACCTAAGAGGAGGAGAGGGAGGGGGGGCATGAGCACAACTGTGGGTGGCCTGCTCCTCTACTCCACTTCTCATATGGTTTGGATCATCATACAAATGAATACAGCATGGCCAGACTTTGCAGCAGTCACTAATGTAAGACGTTTATTAGACTGCAGCTTACTGTGTTCAGTCGTGGAGAAACGCTGGGTGATGTGATGTGAAAGTAAAAAAAAAGACCATGGCGAGCTGGCACTAGACAGAGAGTGACAGCAGGACAGGTGTGGAGCAGCTCTAACCAGGGTTGTGTCAAAATCTTCTGCTCGCACACTGTGGAAAGAAAAACAGACACATCACTGACATCTAGTGGAAGTACACTCACAGTACAGGATCGACTGAAAAGAGTAATGTAAAAAAGTATAAACTACGGAAGCTCAGTGCTGCCAATCTCTACTTTTTCCCCCAGCTACATCACGAAATTACATGATAACTATCAGGTAATATGTAATACTATCAAGCAACGTAATAAATAAATATGGGAAAACTTTAGGTAATAACGTGATACTATCAAGGAATTACCTGGTAATAATGTGATACTATCAGGTAAACGTGATACAAATAAAAATAAAACAATTATCACCTTAATACTTCATAATATCACGTTATTACTTGATAGTTATAATGGAATTTTACTATACAACTGAAGAAAAAAAAAGAAAAAGTAGAGATTGGCAGTACTGAGCTTTCGATTAAGCCAGCTTTTATATAGGCCTTGCTTTACATATCACCAAAACCAGGCATGTTCAAACCATAGCCTGGGTGTCATATTGGGCACTTTTTTTCCCTCATCTTCTTCTTTGTGAACAAGCTCTAATGATAATGTCAAAATAATTACATACATTTCACGTACAAACACTTGTTTTTTCTTTCTTGTTTTAGTTATAGGCTATAATGCAATAATCTTATAATCTGCACCTCCACCCAATCAGCTCCGGCTGTTTTGACTGGATTAGTTGTTACAGTGGTACAAAAAATGTAATGTTTGCAATGGTAAGTAGTAAGTATGTTTTTTTTTTTTTTTTTTGCCTAAAATAGTTATACGGCGCTTCATTGTACTTATATTTATACATATTTACTCTCGTAATTAGGAGTACAATGGAGCGCCGTTATCTTCAATTCAAACATATTACTTAAAATTAAAAAAAAAAAAAAAAAGTTTTATCCTTATGGAACAATGGACATACTCCATGTCAACCAACAAAAATACACATCTAAACCGCTAAATCTTCATGCACCTGGTCAAGTTTTTAATGAACATTAGCACACAATGCAGAGGCTACAGAGAAGACTGTCCATAAAGATGTGCATTTGAGATGGCTCTATAATTAGGCTACATAGCCTATTAAAAAAAAAAAAAAAGTCAGACCTGATATTTAACCTGATGGCGAAATGATTTAATTTTCTGACTATGATCATGAGCAATAAAGTAAACTGGATCAACTTCAACTATGTCAGTGTGCAATAAAATAATGTATGCTAATTTCGCGCTACCATCGCCAAATAGTTCGAAGAACTGCTTCAATGTCAAAAGTTGCATTTTAAGACAATGACCAGATGGAGGCGTTGTAAGCTCACCTTTCAGATCAGCGTCCCATACACAGCATAGCCTGTTCGGACTTACATCATGATAATATTAGGCCTTTAGGTAATAGAAAGGGACAGCACGTATAAAAAGTGAAATTGTTTTTGATAAAAGTTGTTACATATTTTCAAAATAAAGAAATGTAATATTAGACTGTTGGTAGTCAAGTGCAAAATTCTGACTTTAATCAGTTTAAATAGGTTAAATATTTACAAGTCACGTCTTGTTCTATTTACAGGTTGTGTAGGCTCCTCTTGACATTTGTGGAAAGTCAACATCCTCCTCCAAATCTTAGTTAAGGGTCTGTGACAGGGAAGAAAAATTAGGCTAAATCTCTCCATCTTGACATCTCAAGTCAGCTGAGAGGAGAGTAGACTCATTTGCGCCCACCTACCCACCCACAGCCCGTTTTAAGTCGAGTCTTACGTCACTGTGTCACGGCGTCTCCTCGTAGGACCGCGTGGTCTCCGGTAATTGCTCTGTCTGCCCTGGACCAACAGAAACCAGCTGCATCATCTCTCCACACTAATTAGCCCTAATGTGTGTTACTGATTGAACTGGCCTCCAAAGAGGAGAACTGACAGGGTCCTGGGAGAGATATGTTGTCCTCCTCCGTCCTTCTCTTGTGTGCCCTTGACCTGTTCAAATCTATTCAGCTCCTTTGCATTATAGTTGAAGATGTCCTTTTAAGACTGTAAACAACTCCACTATAGGTCTGAGTTAGCAATAGGTATAGCTTTCAACTCTTAACATTTGAATTTTTCGAAAGCTTATTGCCCCATTTTACAATGAGGCAATTTACTTCCGCAACCAGGATGATCTTCCACTGTTGAGCTCCATTAGCTAGTCCACTCCTAGCTTCAGTCATGTGAGGGGTCTCTTCTGGACCCAATTGAGGCCACTCAAAAACAGCCGCCTCTTAAACATCATTAGAGATGGACATCTGATATCCAGTTAGATTTGATTTACCTCTCTCCATTTCTACTTCTATCATTAACCTGTCTTTAAGTTTTATTCTTGTTCAATGACTTTGACTGCAGCACAAGCTTTGAGAGTTCTTGTTCCTCTGTCAGTCAGTGTAATGCCGTACTTGTCCCTTTGCAGTTGAAATGCAGCTTTATAGGCTTACTTTCCTTTAAAAAAAAAATATATATATATATATATTTTTTTGCATCTTCTCTTTGCATTTCTTCCCTCTGTCATTTTTAAAAAGCTACAATAAGAAAATCGGCTTCAGAAATGAACCTTGAAAATTTGCCATTGATATCAGCATTGACTCAGTCAGCAAAAGAAAAAAGAAAACATTTCTGTCGATCTCTTCTTAGCACCTGAGAAGGTTTCTTCCACCGCTAAGAAGAAAAATGAACTCACCTTGCCTGAGATCTAGTTTTAGTTGCTGTGAGAATGATTTTTCTGTTGCTAGCTGGGGTACTGTGATTCCACTCCTGACACTTATTAAAGTTCATAGGACTACATTTACGGTATTTACGGTTTGGCTGTTCATTAACCAATGCTGTCCCATTCAAATAAATACACAAATAAAACTAAAGCATGGTTTGTTATGGCCCAGTTGGACCGGGTCTCTGTGCAAAACAATACAGGTTGTTGGGTTAGCTAATAAGGTTTGCTAGTGCTCTATGTGAAGACATCCTGGTAACCGTACATGTAGTTCTATGAATCATGTGAAAAGACACATAGTATAGCTAGGACTTTGTGTAAAGAGTTCACACCAGAAATGTGTTACACCGTCACAAATATGCACTGTTCCTTCTTTAACGTATGTGTCATCTTCACACCAGGAGTGTCACACATATGCACTGTTCCTTCTAAGGTGAGTGGTGTCTTCACACAGGAGTGTGTCACACATATGCACTGTTCCTTCTAAGGTGAGTGGCGTATTCACACACGAGTGTGTCACATATATGCACTGTTCCTTCTAAGGTGAGTGGCATCTTCACACCAGGAGTGTGTCACACATATGCACTGTTCCTTCTAAGGTGAGTGGCGTCTTCACACAAGAGTGTGTCACACATATGCACTGTTCCTTATAAGGTGAGAGGCGTCTTCACACCAGGAGTGTGTCACACATATGCACTGTTCCTTCTAAGGTGAGTGGCGTCTTCACACCAGGAGTGTGTCACACATATGCACTGTTCCTTCTAAGGTGAGTGGCGTCTTCACACACGAGTGTGTCACACATATGCACTGTTCCTTCTGTAAAGTGAGTGGCATCTTCACACCAGGAGTGTGTCACACATATGCACTGTTCCTTCTAAGGTGTGTGACGTCTTCACACAGGAGTGTGTCACACATATACACTGTTCCTTCTAAGGTGAGTGGCGTCTTCACATCAGGAGTGCCTGTGGTTTAGGACCCATTCCCTACTACAATGTGTGTAGCATGTTTGCAGAAGCGGGAACTACTCCTACTACCATGTGTGTACGTGTTTATACTTGTGTGTGAAAATGTGTTGCATTGTCACACTGTTGTTGGGACTCTTTTCGTTTTGTTGTTTGTAAGCACGCTCACAATAGGAGCATGTTGTACTGTTACATATTTGAACCTCTCCTAGTCTAAATATGTTACTCAGGAGGGTGTTGCACATTTGCGACTTCTACTTTATTTGTATTGAATACATGTTTGTGTGTCCATTACAAATACAACTTACTTACTTACTTACTTACACCATAAATAATATCTAGATATAGAATTGCTCGCTCGTAGCTGTTGCAATTCAGCTGCAGTGGCTGGTCCAATGGTACTGCAAGAGAAAATCCCTTTACAGGCTAGAAGCAATTTACCATATACCGCAATGCAAACAAAACTGCTCTTATTCAGCGAAAAGAGCATCTACAGTTTCAAGAATGGCCCTTTAAGAATTCTTAGGTAAGAATCACATCATAAGTTTTTCCAGTTCAAATTTCTTAATGCTGTATAAAACAGCTGTTTGCTAAAGCTAACGGCCAATATGGCAACAAAGGAAATTGAACAAAAGCAATTGACGAACAGTGCCCACTATATTTGATCATCGGAGATTGGTTCACACCGGAAGTGCATAGCACCGTCAGACAACCGGCATTTCCTGCTCAGCAGTGTGGCTGTGAATGTGCTTGGGCTTGCTTCCAGACTTGCTGCCTCAAAATTCTTACTCTACTTTGTTGCTGGTGCCACCTGCCCTGCTCCGCGCTTAAGTTTGTTGACCTGAACATATCTCAGCATATCTGTGCAGGTACTAAATTTGTTCCTGTTTAAATTGTGCCCTCCTGCCTGCTGTTTCTTGCTCCTGCTTTCTGCTCTCTCCTTTCAGCTCCTGCTTGCACCTGATGCCAGACCTCGAGGTATGAAAGCAGGATTGCTACACCACAGTTTCTTTCTCTTTTTGTTTATTAATATAATTGTTTTTACATTATTAGTGTTGTATTTATGATAAATGACCTTCAAATGGCCTAAACATTCGTCGTGTGTCATCTCTCATCTTTCTTTTTGCATGCCCTTATATTTGATTTTATATGTCTTAAATATTTTTAATATAGTTGATCCTTTTTATTCTTTATTGTTTTTATTTGTGTTTTCTGTGTTATATGTTGCACATTAGCATTAGCAAGTTCCTAGTTTGTGAATTTTGTTTTTTCACTGACAATGGCAATAAAATTCTTTCTGATTCTGATTCTTTGTTGCGCCAGGATTTAGGCATAACAGCTAAACACTGCCCACATCCCTACTTAGATGTGAATATTTAAAAAATTAATCTCCTACTAAAACATGTAACCAGGGTTTTTAAAATGCCACATAATAACTTTTCTAAAATATAAACTTATTATGTAACAATTTTGAACAGGAAATTAATAAATCTGTTTTTATAAATGTTGTGATTGTGTCATGGTTCAATAAGAACCTGGAAAAAGCACGTCTCATTTAAACATGTCCCTTTAAGACACAGTCAATAAAGCAGTTTATGCTGGAACACGTTTGGCTTGTTACAGCTCCTTGTGAAGAGCTCTTTCCTCTCTCTCTGCTTTGTAACAGCTCCAGTCTCATTCTGCCGGTCGTGACTATGGCTCTCCCATTGAGGCACGATGACATTCACTTAGGCTGATGTGAATGGAGCTAAAAACACTCCAGTCCCTCGCAGTGGGGAACAGTGACCCCTGGAGTTCATCTCTGTTGGAACGGCCTTGCACATCAGTAATCGTGAGTCCTGTGCAGGCTTTCACCATATTAAACTTTTTTAATAATTATATTAACTTACTCAAGATCTGAACACACTCTTCAAATCTAAAGAGGTTCAATCTTAAGTGGCAATAGTTGTTTTCTCTGACCTGCATAGACAAGGCTTGATGGTTCCACAAATACTTTCTGAAATGCTGCATTAAGACTCACCCTTTATTACCATTACTACAGGGTATATATTGACCATCATTTTATTTTAGATTATCATTGTATTTTTTTATTATTGTATATTATTGAAAATATTAATTATAAAAAAAAATACCTGTTTTTTTTTTCTTCATTTTTCTTTTTTTTTTTTTTTACCTGGGGGAACAGTGCTGAGTTAAGCAGATTCTAAGCTTTGAATGCCCAAATCTAAGTTTAGATTTGGGCATTCAAATCACACTTTTTATTTTGCTCCTATTTCTCACAGTTGAACTTAAACATCATTTTCAACACACACAAAATCAACTTTCTCAAATCTTATTGACTGTGATCAAAGTCAAATTTAACTTAAGATCAACCTAAATATGAATTATTACTTTCCAAACACACTCCTCAGACTCATCCACTTCCGATACACCCCTCCCCTGTCCATGACGTCTGCAGCCTCTTCTTCTTTCTTTCTCCGACCTACTAGTCAAAAAATCCACGTGAACTGTGTTTGTTATGTGTTGTTGTGTTTTTGTATGTATGCTTTGCATTTCATGTTCAGAAAAGCAAGTGGAGGCGCACCAAAAAGTGCAGCGGTCCAGAGTCTTACTCCAAGCGTAATTTTCTTTCTGTTCTGTTCTGTTGTTTCCAAATCAGTCTGAATCTGTGTTGTGAGCACTTTTGCTGAGACAATCATTGCACCTCAAAAGTGTCTTGTCAACATGCTGAGTAGAAAGCATTAAAACTGCACAGGCGTGCCACAATAAAAGGACACTAAGATGTTTGGTTTTATCACAGTGCAAGGACACAGTTGTCACAAAGTGTGTGCAATGTCCACCAGAGCTGTTGCATTGAATGCTAGTTTTTCTCTGTCTACAATTACTCATCTGCAAAGGTGTTTCAGACAGTTTGGCAGTACATCAAAAAAGATATTAGAAATAGCATTGTGTTTTTATTTTATTCTGAGGAAGTAGAAGCCATGGAGTCATTAAAGCATAATAATAATAATAATAAAAAAAAAAAAAAAAAAAAAAATACAAACAGTATGTCTTGCATCTTCACGTACAATTGCAGGTGGTGGACAGCAGAGACAAGATACATACTGTATGTTAAAGCCACAATTACAGGGTTTAATAAAAATGTGCTTTCATCACTCCATGTTGTGGGCTGTGATGTGCCACAAAGCATCTGGTCCACATTGCACCTCGCTCTGACTTATGCTGCCTAAAGAAAAGTGTTTGTCAGGTCCCATTTACAGCTGCCACTTTTAGTACTGTGCTAATTGCTATGTATCTATGACTCACCTACTGTAGGCAGCCAGCCAACAGCGTAGTTACTCACCGCCACTCAAAGTCTCCAAAGTCATGATATAACACAAATATATGCAAACTTTAGCTATGAGAAAATGTTTACTTTTGTGACTGTCTTAAATGTATTTGTTTGCATGCAGCAAGAGATACGCTGATTTTAGAAATGAAATGACAAGATTTATGAAAGATTGACAGCATTATCTTTGTAATAAAAATGCCAGGGACAACTGTAAAGTCAGCACATCCTCTATCAAATGAAATCGTTCTATATAATATATCTCTCATAGTGAGTGCAAGGACATGGATGTGACTGTAAATTTACAGCAGTGTGGGAATAAAAAGATAACAGTGTGTACATACTTTTCCTTGGAATAAAATCAATACTCCACTGTCATTTCAAAACCAACATGTATAGGAATAATACATTATATTTCTCAATGTTCCCATAGGACTGTTTTATTATAGAAGTAATAATTACAATCATCACAATTATTTACATTGTAATTAAAATCACAACTACATAAATTAATATATGCATGTAAGGAGGAGCATTAGCACAGGGGAAAGAACCAAAAATAAAATAACAGATGAATCATAAGGTGCAGGCTTTATGTGAGCAGTTTTTCCTCCTCCCATGCAAAAGTGAGAGACAGTAATCAATAATGTCATGACTGATCACACATTTGTAATCAGATGAAGCAACAATTGTGTTTGAAAGTTGATTATTGGTCGAAACACCTTTTTTAAACTTAAAATCTGTTTCCCTAAGCAAATGTTGTCAAACATTTTTTTGTCTAAACTGCTTTGCAGTGTCCTGAGTATGTTCAATAATAGACCTAGGATGTGTGTTTGTTTATACTGTTAGCATTTGACTAACTATTGTTAGGATCTTGATATGGTTTGACTTGTGCTGGTTATAAAAACGCTTAAAAACACTTTGTAGTCAATAGATTAGTGAATTATTAGATAAGGAAACAAAATGAGATGTGAAGTTTTTGTTTTCTTATATTTTTAAGATGTCCAACATTTCAAAGCGATAGCATGTTTAACAAAAACAAAAAAATAATGAAAAAAAAAAAATACAAAGACAAAGAAAACAAAACAAAAACACACTTGGTGACAGTATTTTGTCTGGAGAAATCAACAGAATGATGCAAAACATTCAAATGACAATAATATAGATACATAACAAACCAGAAAACAACCTGTTAAAACACTGTAATTGCTTGGTTTGTTTTTCTTGCATATCTGTTTCCATGCTGGTAAAACAAAAACACATTTCTATAACAACTTGGAGTGCACCTCTATAGGAGCTGCCCCTTTAACAGCTCTTGACTTTCTCTGGAGCAGAGCCATTGCAGTTACCATAGCAACAGATGGCTAAGTGTCTGTGCCGCTCCGGAGTGTGTGCTACATGAAAGCTGTCAGAAATAGATAAACACGCCGCGACGCAGAGGAGCGAAACAGTCGAGTTTTCTGAATTGTGTGGTAGCGACATATGATTGTGATTCACCACTTTCACATTCATTTGCTCAAACAGTCTGTATGACAACACCGACCTGCTGCTGTCAACATGATATCACAACCAAACCCTCCATGAGTCGAAAGGGCAGGAAGAGGGCCTTAATACTATGAACATGCAACAATCATCATATTGTGTAAAGAAAGAGAGGATTCACTCACTCACTTTACATCACGTGAACATAATTAGGTTGCAATGGTCTGGGTTTATACCAGGCTTATTTGGGTTTCAGTTTCAGAACTAATACATTTTTTTTTTAACTCCATAATTTATCAGTTGTAGTTTCAATTATGAAGTTTTAAGTTATTTTAAAAACATGTCTTAGGGCTTGTAGGATCAATAATGTCATAAATGGCTGATAACATTAATAAAATCTAACACCAATGGCCTAACATTTTAGCCATTTTTCAACACAAAGTATTCAGCAATTTTAGATAAAATCACGATCTGCATGTCTTTTATTTTGAAGCAAAGATCTGGCTTAGGGCTCATAGAATTCTCGAGTCAGTGACTTGTAGAAGCTGTGTAGGAGCAGTACGTTGGGTCATAAATGCGTAGTAACAGAAAAATGGCATGTGGCTGTATAAATATTTAAACAAGCAAAAGGGCAGATGGGTCTTTAGAATTAATTACCCCGCTCAGTGTAAATATGAACATGAAGAGGGAGTCACGACGAGCCGAGGCACTGCGCTGGAGTCCATGCAGTTTTAATGAAGCACAACAAACCCTCCTCCAGCCGCCAGAGGAAGTGCTCAGCCTTTACACAGGGAAATGACAGTGGGCAGCAGCCATCATTAGGAACTGATGAAAAGTTAAGTGCAAAACTCCTGTCATTGCCCACTTCGACCATTTAGCTTTACTGTTCTCTTCATTTTGAATAAACAATATCAACTGTACACAAATAATGTCTTCAAAAAGATGTCATTTCGGTCTGAGCATGTGCAGTTAAAGGAAGGCTAAGTGTGTACTCTTTATAGCCTAGTAGAACTGATTTCTGTTTGCCAATATAAAATTACAAAGCATAATTAAACTTATACAAGAGGTCAAAACATGCAGTTTGATGATGTGGCGTACACAGCATGTGGCTAAACATGGAAATGTCAGAAGATGTTTGTCAGTTAAATGCCAAAGATCAAAAGCCAGTAGCTGCCTACATATTCTTAACAAGCAGAGGATGTAGAAATATGTGTTCACGTTATCTACAAACAGAAGCTACAGAAATATAGGTGTTCACGTTCTGAAATGTGATGATGTCATAAGGCCATATGATGAAGCACCTCCACTTTGCAATCTCATGCACCAGACCTCATAAAAAAGTCTAGTAAAGTCACACAAGGGTTGAGTGTGTTTTCTAGACATAGAGTTAGAGCTCTATTTACTCACTCCAAAGAAAAATATAGAAGTTATGCAATCAAACCAATGTTGCTGGACATGCAAATCCTGCAGAAATGCTCAAAACGAGTCTGGATGATTTATGGACTTAAAAACAGTGCAGAATATCTTAGAGATCTATCTATGACATCACAGATCTGGACATTCAGAACAGTGTTTTTGGAGAACAAAGATATATCACAAACAAAACTTCAGCAGCATTTTTGGTGAGGAAACAACTTTACAATAGGATTAAAAACTAAAACATTTTTATGTTTTATTTTTGTGTGTCTTTTAATGTATTTATTCACATAACAGTGCATTAACATTAAACCAGATTTAAACCGAGACTAAACCAGGTCTAAAACAAACTTAAATCAGGACTGAAATACAGTATATATCGTTAAATGCTTAAATGATGTCAGATTTATGTTTATTTGGGCATATTTTAACTGTCTTCAATTAAGATTTGCCAATAGAACAATAGAACAAAGTGGACTGTTTAGCTAAAAATAAAATAGTGAGCATTACTGACATACTGTAGTAATTTAATTTAATTTAATTGACCTTTATTTAACCAGGGAAGTCCCACTGAGATTCAGAATCTCTTTTGCAGGGGAGCCCTGGGGGAAGGGTCAGGGGAGGCATTAATGGACATGTTTTTAGCTGTAGGAGGAAACCGGAGTACCCGGAGGAAACCTACGTAGACACGGGGAGAACATGCAAACTCCACATAGAAAGGCCCTGGCCGGCCCGGGAGTCGAACCCAGGACCTTCTTGCTATGAGGCCAGAGCGCTAACCGCTTGCGCCACCGTGTCGCCCAGTAAGACATTTAAGCTGGCCACTTTTTCCAGAGTAACGACCCCAACTTAAATCTACAAGAGAAAGTCAATTTTTGTAATATTTAGAATGTGAATTGAGGGCCGGACCAAATTTTTGGAGGGCCGAATTGGCACCCGGGCCTTAAGTTGGGTCTTTTAAACAATATTCTTTTCAACTTTCTTCCATCTGCACTAAAACAATTTGTACACTGTGTTGTCACTTGAATGCAACCAGTCAGTTCCTCTCATATGAAGTATTTTTTAATGTTTTATTTTAACAAAACAACATAGAGAATTGCAAAACAGAAAAATGTTTTGGCAACACAACTCTTAGTGATGCCAAAGGTAGAAAAAGTCATCCACAAATGAAATTGCAGTTAACCTTTTCACTGAAAGCTGCTGGACATTATACACAAACAAGCTGGCCATGTGACAAAGGATAATAATAATGTGTCTTTCTATAGATGACAGCACATTCAGCGCCCACACATGGCACACTCAATACTATTCACACCCTCCACACGTGTTCCCACGCACACACAGTTAACTTTCATCCACACACTCCTACCTTCAGCTCCTGTGCTCTTTAAATGGTTACAAAACAATACGCTCCTTGTCCATGCGTTTCCTACTATCCCACGAGGACACTGCTGTTACATGTCCTGGATAGTTTTGTACCGGCAACAATACATAATCTCTAACAGCGAAAAGCCACCTACAGAGAACACATGGAGCAGAAAAGTGACGGTGAATACAGTCATTGTACAAGCAGATGGTTATGTGAAGGCCACGTGAACTTTGGAGACACGCAGAGCAGATATATTCTTTAAACAAGGCATTCTTTTTGCCAAATTATCGCAATTTAAAGTTGATTGGCAATTTGACACAAAAGGAATAAAAAAAGATGTATTTAGTTTTGGTGAGCCGTAATGAAAACACTATCTTATGCACACATTATGAGCTCTTAACCATCAAAAAATCACATGTTGTATAAATAAATAACGTGTCAAGTGTGGTGTTCAAGGACACAATATAGGTTTATGAGAAGAACAAGAAAATTCACTTGGATTTCACATGTTACATCTCAATAGTGGCTGGTCAGAAATGTTATGTTTCTACAAAAAAAAAAAAAGACTGTTGTACAAGGGCTGAGCAATATTGTGATAAAAATTGAATCATGATAAAGACAATTATTTCCAGCCTACTTCTCTTAGCTTCAGAGTTGCCAAGTTAGTTTCTTTATAACAAATGTGGGCGTCTGTTTTTAATGGTTTTATGAAGTTTGAAGGTCATGTGGTGAGGTCTGTTGTGCTGCAGGTTCAAGTCAAGTTCCAGGTGAATTTTAGCAAATTTTCAGGTTTGATATTTATGAATGAAAGATGGATTTTAGCTTATTTTCAAAAGCTGTTATTGGTGTTAGAAATGCCAAAATTGTATTATCACAAAATGTTCTTTATGGATTGTTTGAATAACTTTATGGGCTGAGGTCGCTTGTCTTTGGATTTAGTTTAAAGATCATGTTTTTCTCTGAAAATCTGGCAACACTGATCAGTCTTTGTTCTGCTCTGAGTGAGTGACAGCTGGATTTAACCAATCACAGTAAAGTAGGAACTTTTAGGAATAACAGATGATTATATTTACCTCAAAGGCAATAAGAAATAGTTGTGATAAAATAGAAATTATGATCTGTCTCCAGGAAATTTGTGATATTCTTTTTTTCGTCGTATTGCCCAGCTCTACATTCAAGCCTTAAAAGAGGGGAATTTTAGCCACTTTTCAAGTTTGAATTGACAGAAAAACGATTAAAATATGACAAAATCATTAATACTTGTTTAGTGGCACAATGTTCAGATTAATCGATTATTTTTATAACTTTTTATTGAAGGGCTGAGGGTTTATTTATAAAGGCTTGGTTACTTGTTTTCTCTGAAAACCTGGCAGCAAGACAGCCTTTGACAGCTGGATTCAGCCACTGACAATGAAGTAGAAAAAACAATCACTTGTTTTGACTTCAAAGGCAAAAAATGGTGATAAAATTTTGGTTTTACATTTTTTGCCATAACACCTAACCTTTATTTGTACTTTGATTTTTAATAAATAAATACATAAAAATGAGAAAATGTAATTCTTATTTAGAGCCAAATCAAAACTCCACACATAGACATCTTCTACCAGACTTGCTCTATAAGATTTCCTAAGAATCCTTTATAGTAGGCTCAGATGAAATAATGAATTGCTAAATCACCAATGCTAATATTTTACTATCAAACTCTTTCCAATCAAGCCAAACTAGTTGACTGATGTCACTTGTTGTACTGCAAATGAGCACACTACAGCGGACAGTAAAGATTAGGGCTTTTCTGATATTTAAGTAACTTACACAGATATTTTGGTAAAGCCACATGTCTGCCGCTTGTTGTGCGTGCTTGTTTTTACTCCTTGACTTTACGCACAATATCCATAATACTTGCTATATTCAAATGAAGCCTGCTTGTTTTACGGTGCTGCATTAATGGAGCTGTTGTTTCCCACCTGTTTCCACTAGACTCTCATTGTGAGTGTGAGTCTGAGTGGGACAGGACAAGTGCATTATGGGACAAGGGCTGGGTAACGAGGGCTGCCTGGCCACGACCCATTCTCACATCTTTACATCTTCTGACTGCACTTGTCCGAGCCACTCCTCCACCTCTGTTAAATCTGCAGGGATGGGATTTTGTTGACACATACATGGATGAAAAAGACAATATATGACAAAAGATGTATATTGAGCTTATAGACAGACAGAACTTGTTGTCTACATTGCTTTTTATATACTGTTGATGCCTTTAAAGAGGACTGCTAATGTAAAATCTTTAAACAATGTTACAGTTGTTTACAGAGTGATTCATGCATATTTGAGAAATCTTTATTCTGTGGAGGTGACATCTGTCAGGAGGGTTGCTTCAGAAGTGCCCCTGTTCCATCCTCTGCAATGATAAATGATACAACGTGCTGGATTCTGCATCATAAGAGACATTTTGGTAAAGATGAAACAAATAACTGGTGTCATAAAACGCAGCTCTTCAAAAGGCGATGTATTGAGGCGGGCAATAAACTGTGCGATTTAGAATGCAGAAGTAAATAGGCCTACTTGTTGTTTTTTAATTAAATTGTTATTATTAGGATTTATAATATTCAAAACAGAACAATGATTCATGAGCGTGATACAGCAGAATAGCAGACACAAGCACAGCAGGTTTACATGAAATGAGCGAGACAGAGTAAGTTAGCAATGAAACATTTCTTCTCCAAACTAGTCAGAGAAGTGGACTTTTAAACAAAAAGAATATTTTAATAAAAAGAAAACAAATATTTTTATCTCTATTTTCCTGTTGGACAATTAAACTAAACAAGTGATTTATTTTTTGGAAGTCCTTTGAGGTTCGTGCTGCATAATAAAATGCTCAGTGAATTGGTTATTGCAAAGGGATTGATTTGTCCTTGGTGAGGCTATTTTTGGAGCAAACGAACACTGTAGCTTTTGTAGCTTTACAGGTTTGTCAAAAACATATTTTTAAAAACACAGATTCCTGTAGCAAAACGTGTCATGATTAAGCTTGAAAATACATAAATAAAGACTGTGATCCTGCCGCTTCTATTCTAATGAAATGCACTTTTGTCTGTGGAACTTTGGCTCAAATTAACTTTATCCAGCAAAATGGAAACTGATGGCAGTGTTTCTGTTGTTGCTTGACTGTACAGAGCTTTGCTAGCTTGTTTGCTAATGACAGTTGGACATTCCAACTGCTGCAAAACAAATAAGTTCACCATTAAAAAGTCTGTATCACTGTTAAATGTGAGAGAACTCCTGTTGTTTATCTGGTTTTCTACTACTATCTATATTTTCATTTACAGATGTCAGGTCAGATTCATACTCAATATTTAACAAAGCTGTGCTGAGTTACATTTGGAGTTGCTCGTTTCTGTTTTGAGTCATTACAATGCTACTCATTGCTGACATTTACAATATTGCATTTCATTCACTCTTGTTCTAGTTTATATTTCTTATTTCTAGCACAGCATCTCGAGTACGACTTATTTTAAGAGCAGTTTAGCTCAGGTAAATTCAATAAGATGAAAAAGACAAGACATCACCAACACATGGCCACCACCAACATCAAGACACCAAAAGAGAAATTAAAAATATTCTCTTGACCTTTATCAACATCTTATATCATGAACACTAAAATGATTTGTTTTCATTGATAATTTCCATACTAAACCAGGACAAGACCAGTGACATAAACCAAGCTATAACTGCAATAGACAAGAACTGAAGCTGGAATAAACCAGGATTAGAACAAAACTGGACAAAGCAGGACTATCATGTCTGAAATTGGAAAAATTCAGGACTAACTTTGAACTAAACACATACTGTATATATACATATACTTGTTCCAGTGGCAGACATTTTCACTTATTTAGATTTAACTGTTTTAAGATCTTTTTTTTTATGTCAGATACACATCATAACCTCAGCTCAGACCCTTGACTCTTGTTTAAAGTGACATCGTGTAGGATGAAAAATCAAATGTTGTTATGGAAATCTTAAAATGTAACTGATGAAACTGAAGTATCTGGAAAAGCCATACGACAAGACTCCTGGAGCCTGTAAGTCTCTGCATATGATAATGTTTCTCACACCTCAAGAGTGAGAGCCTTTGTCCTAAATGATTGAATCTCTCTGTCAGTATCATGTTAACCAACCTTCTGTCTCACTATTGAGATATGGCTTGACACTCATCAAGCTTTGATGTTGTCAAGATAGTATCCTGCTCCACCCCAGACGATGAGGCGTCCCTGCCCTGTTTTAAGCAGCAGGCAGACAGGGTAAGGGGACCACTTGGACATACCACTTGGAGCAGACGATGCAGCAAGGACACTGAGATGTAGGAGAGGGCTGCAAGAGCAGGCCTCTGACATGGCCTAGCACGCCTTAGCTCATGTGTTAGCATGAGCTAAAGAACAATGGACTGCGAAAGCTGAAATGGAACAATATGGACTTCTCTCTCACAACAACAATGACTAGGACCCTGGACTCTCTGGACTATCGATTATGCATAATTGTACTTTTGTTAATAAATAATACTTTTGAGCTCAGGCAACTCTCAAGTTATTCATTTTTATACATGAATACCAAAATAATCCACAACAATGTATAATCTTATTGAAATTGAAGTTTGCAGCATTCTTCGTTAATATACATGACTTATTTATCATATGTGAAATATTTAAGCAAAAAGAACAAGATTTTCAAAAGAAAGAGACTTATTTTTATTGTTTTGTTCAAGTCTATTATTTGTCTAAAAAGTTACATGATGAGCCTTTAAATGAATTCAGCTTAGCTAAATCTATTCACCTTTTTTACCTCTTCAAAAACCATAACTCGTGTTGGATAATAGCTTTCTGCACCTTTGACAAACGGCTGTAATTGTGGGCCAGAGAGATAAAGAGGTAATTTAATGGCGATTTGTTCTACTTGAAAAAGCTAAAACTGCCTGTCTCATCTAGAACTCTGGCTCAAGTCTTCACATTTTACTTTTCAAAA
The DNA here is from genome assembly GCA_038363315.1 of Mugilogobius chulae. Taxonomy (NCBI): domain Eukaryota; kingdom Metazoa; phylum Chordata; class Actinopteri; order Gobiiformes; family Gobiidae; genus Mugilogobius; species Mugilogobius chulae. The sequence goes on along the minus strand of CM076412.1, from coordinate 31,986,306 downwards.
CAAGCCATTCAAAAAGAGTGAAAGTTGAGTGGATTTTCTTCAGATGTTATGGGTCGACCTATTCTGTAACTTGCTTTCTCTTTTTGATTTTTTTGTGTTCTCTCATCATTAGTTTACACAAGTTGTATTTGGATTCATGTTTGAGTAATCTTGTTGATGCTTGTTAATGTTTTCCGTCTCTTGCCCACTTGTCTATTTTGATTTGCGATTACTCATAAAGGTTCAGGAAAAACATACTGTAGTCACTGGACCTGTTTAAGAGCTATTTTACTATTATCTGTATGTCATCAAAAACACATCAGGCCTCCTTTAAAGGCTGAACATAACTTTTCACAAGTGTCCATTGCTTTTGGACTGCATGATGTTTTCTTGTTTTTGTTTTTTTCAAGCTCATTAAAGAGTATAGAGCTTTTACAGGGAGACCTATTGTGTTATTTTTTATATTTAGTTAGAAACTAGAACATACGTAGATCAGTAATTTACCTTTTGTTCAATGTAAAACACAAAGTTGATCTAAAACAACTTAAAAATAGAACAGCTCCATTGACTTCCTGTTCAAAACTGCAGAACTGATAAGCCCCGCCTCTTCACATTAAAATGTAACTGAAAAAGCAACAGATTTTAAAAACAATTTTTTTTGTTGGAAAGTGAATATGGGACTGTTTTAAACCATATGTGTTTCACTTTAAGTATTAATCTTTTGAATTATAACAAGTAAATCTAGACAAGTGGGAGGGGATAGGTGGTAGGTGAGAACGGGGATTTCTGAGCAGTTGAGCTCCAGCTGAAAAACAAAACAAGATTACTCCAACATGCATGAATCAATTCAAATATAACTTTGAGTAAACTAATGATGAAGGAAGGTCATCATAACAAGGTTAAAAACTTAGAAAAGTGTATTTGACATAATACGTCCCTTTAAGTTTGGATGACTGACCGCGTGAACCCAGTATAACTGCTAATAAAAGTGAAATCTGTTAGTGTCACATAGGTAAATGCAACTAAATACACAGACTGTGGCCATGCTTTTCAAGTGTCATTGTAATTTGGTGTGGATAGTCAAAGTGACCAAAGCTCTCTTTGGAGCACAGACTCATCACATTGTTGGAAACACAACACAATCTTCTCTTTATTTACTTTTGATTAAACTTTATTACATGAGTGTACAGTGCCACCAAGTCTTACTCAGACCTGTCTCCAGAAACACAGGGGAAATTACATCCCTGTATTTATTAGGCTCATCAGGCTTATTGTGTTAGGCTATGTGTTAGGACATTTATTTTTCTATAGCAGAGTGTAATGAGCTGCCACTAAATGTGACTGTGTCCACACAGGGCCCAATTAAATTACACATCATCCGTCTTGTCATTGGTTGTGTGCACTGCCATCCTTGTGTCATGGCAAAAATAAAGCGTTTAATTAAAAAAGACCTTACAGTTTTGATTCATTTATTTTAAAATACTGACATGCATCTAAGAACACGTCTTACATTAGAACAAACACACGTTAAGAGAGAGCCATAGTCTGAGATTTTGATTTTAGACATAATAATAAGTGCACCTAAACATTAGTGACACACGCTAAAGACCTAAACTCTCTTCAGGTTTTATGAGTCATTTTTGTATCAATTTTATGTTCAGAAAAATGCTAACAATCAGCTGTGATGCACAATATCTGACGCAAAAACGATTTTACCAAAATGTTGGCTTCATATTCCAAACACTGATCTAATCTCCTCATAGATAAACTGTTATATAAACTATAGTTTGTATATCAGAAAATCTGAGGTTGGTTTGGAATCCCTTTTGTGCTTATTCTGAAGCTTATTCCTACAATGAGTCAGAAGTTTATTCAACGTCTGACATACGATTCAAGCATTTTATTGTGTTGTGATACCACACAGTTCTTTTTTTCCAGGGTTTAAATGTTAAAGCACACTTTGCTGAAAAAGTTTTGCGATTTGTCACTAAAATAACAATAGATGCTGTCACAAACGGGTTTCCGCCTACTTCACAAAACAAAAGCAGGTAAGTGAAAGAGATTCAGAAGATGTCTGACTCAAAGTTTTCTGGCCTACTCCCACGTATGGCCATGAGCCTTGTGACTGAAAAGATTTTGAGATAGGAAGAGGAACTTGGAATAGAGCCACTGCTCCAATGAATTACTCTAAGCACACCCACATATATGTTGTGTTTTCAGAGTTCATTGGGACATTACGCTGACTTACATTAATTTCATGGACCTTTACCCCAACCTTAACCTAGTGACTACTGGCCTAAACTTAACCTAACCCTCACCCTAATCCTAACCTTAACTGTATTTATAAAATCTTATTTAAATCATGTTGCTGATCTCATATGAAGGATTTGCATCATGGGGTCCTGCTTTTTGTCCCCATAAGGAAAGCATGTCTCTGTACATTAGATAAGATAAGTTACACCTTTATTGCATGAGTATGTATACAACTTTTGGTCCCCACAATGTAATGAATACCCTCCCATAACAGAGACAAGAGTGTGTGGCCCAGACCGTTACGCACAAATCCATTTTCCTCTTTTTTGTTTTCCCTGACCTCTACCAACTCTATTTCTGTCTCTTCTCAATGATTTCCAGAAACAAATATATTTTTCTCGCCGTTCGCTGCAAATCGCACATTAGTGGAGTCTTCAGGTTGCCACGGTAACAGGGTGAGTCATCCTGCTGCAGTCAGTTTTAGTCACACTCCAACTCACTGTACGTTTCCCTGTATATTCAAATCCATACCGCCTTGAATGTTACATATGCACTGGCCATAGCACCTTTATTATTAGATTTGGTATTATAGATATGGTCTAGTCAAGAGGTAATCATCTGAACCATGTTTTTATTGGAAGAACTAAGGATGCCAATGATAGCTGTTATGTGCATGTTCTGTGTACAGTCATTGATAAAATAATTACAACAGTTAGCGGTTTTCTTTTTTTGTAGCTAGATTCCAAAATGCTTTTTTTTGTTGCTGAATTCATAGCTATTGTTTTGGCAATTCTTTCCTGAGCACTTCCTGGTTTTTCAGTTGTTCAAAGAAGACACATAAATGACAGCACAAGTGTACAGTTTGTGGAAATTAATACCTTTGAAAATGTCTTATATTCTAATGTTGATGATTTGCTAAATTCTGTTACTTCTAATGTTTTGAATGTTTTGGACACTGTCGCACCAATGAAGGTCAAAATTGTTCAAAGTAAGCATTAAGCGCGTTGGAGAAATGTTGATTCAAGTCAGAACTCCAGATTCATTATGGAACTTATAAGGAGAATTGTACACATACAACCAAGTTTTATGCAGAACAAGGGAAAGATATTTTTCTGAAATATTAGTAATTGCAGTAACACGTGTCCTTTTTCAAACTGTAAACAGATTAACAAATCCTCCAGCTCAGTTGCCGTTAGAACTTGTTTCTACATCTAAGTGTAATGAGTTTGCAATATTCTTTAATGACAAGGTTCAGGGTATTAAAAATGCCATTAACTCCACAATGCAAATAACTACTTTACAACCACCTAGTCACTTACAACTGACTGACTTTGCACCTGTAACTGACACAACTGTCCAAAAAATCATCACTAGTCTGAGTTCCTCTACTTGCTGCCTGGATGTTTCACCCACTAGATTTCAAAAGTCTGTGCTGAGTAGTTTGTCAGCACAGTCACTCAAATAGTGCCCATGTCGCTTTAAAAGTTGCAGTCATTAAGCCTCTCCTAAGAAATTTCTAATAAACAACACATTTGATGTCAGGTTTCAGACCCCATCATAGCACAGAATCTGCTCTTATCAACTAATGGCATCACTGGCAAAGTCTCTGTCCTCATTCTGTTGGATCTGAGTGCTGCTTTTGACACTGTCAATCATGACATTCTTTAACACAGACTAGAGACTGGGTGAGAATCTCGGGCTCTGTCCTGAAGTGGTTTAAGTCCTATCTAAAAGACAGGAGGTATATAGTTGAAATTGGACACAGAACACATGGCCTTGACCTGTGGTGTTCCCCAGGGGTCAATCTTGGAACCCCTTCTGTTCAATCTTGACGTGCTGCCATTAGATCAGTTAATGTGAAGTAATAGTGTGTGTTATCACAACTATGCAGGCGACACTCAGATTATGTGCCACTAACAGCAGGTGAGTATGGGCTAGTGGATTCACTCTGTCGCTGCATCCAACAGATCAGTTTGTGGATGCAAAACAACTTTTTCCAGCTAAATTCAGACAAGACTGAAGTTATCATCTTTGGCCCACAGAAACAAAGAGAAAGTGTCAGCAGTCACCTTCAGTCTCTCTCTCTGAAACCTTCAAGTCAGTTAGAAATCTGGGGGTAATAATGGACTCAGACTTGAACTTTAACAGCCACATTAAGTCAATAACATCAGCAGTTTTTTTTTACCATCTAAAAAAACATTGCCAAAACTAAAGGTATAGTGCCGAAGCCTGACTTGGAGATGCTTATCCATGCATTTGTCTCCAGTAGGTTAGACTATTGTAACGGCCTGCTCACTGGCCTATCCAAACGAGCTGTAAAACAGCTGCAGTACATCCAGAACACTGCTGCTCGAGTCCTGACCAAAACCAGGAAGTACCATCACATTAGTCCTGTGCTTAGTCTTTGCACTGGCTTCTGTGGCTCGGAAAAAAGACTTTAAAAAACAGCTCTGCTTGTGTTTAAGTCTCTCCATGGACTAGCACCAAAGTACATCTCTGACATGTTAGTGCCTCATGAACCATCTCGCACTCTGAGGACCTCAGGGACTGGCTGGTGCCAGAATCAGGACTAAACATGAACTAGAGTCAGGAGTAAACATGAACCAGAGTCAAGACTAAACATGGGGAATCTGCCTTTCAGTTTTATATATCTAAGCTCTGAAACAGTCTTCCTGTAAAGCTTTGCAAAGCACTTTGAATTGCTTTGTGTATGTATTGTGCTATGCACATACATTTGCCTTGCCTTGTCACTTGAAAAGTACTAATATTTTGCATTCTCAGAAGTGTGGCAAATCAAAAACAGTATGTAGAAAATGTGTATATTATGTAATCAACTAAAGCATTTTGGTATCATTCTCTGGGGCATCTTAAAAAAAAGTGTATTAAATTAGAATGATTAAATATGAAGTTCAACATAGCATAATTCAAAAGTGATGGAAAATTAGATTGTGAGTAATGATGCCCTGTAAAATGTCACTTGTGATGACTTATTTATAGAGCATGCTAATCAGTAAACCCACAGCTTCTGAAGCCCTTCTGTGAATAAGTGAGATGGCGACGAGAGAAGAGGAGATGAAGAAGGGGCGAGCTAATTCTAACAACACTTACTTTTGATTAAAATGGTGAGAATGGAGATTGTCATAACGGCTTGCTATTTCCTGTTTTTGTTCCAATAAGGACTTGTCAAGTTCCCAGCTGCATGAAAGCCAGTCTAGTGCCATCCACCCCTGCTACAGACGTGATTCATCAAACAAACACCTCTTTTTCACCTAATTATCATTGTTCTTGATGAAGTTATATTGAGATGAGTCAAGTCAAGAACCAACTGTTGTCTAGTTACGATATAAAAATACAGAAACGAAATGAAAAGAGGCCTAAGCTTTGCAAAGTTGGCAATCTGTCAAAAAGAAAGACATAGAGACAAGAAAGCATTTACAATTAACCGACAAATGCTCAAAACTAATAAGTAAATCAAGATGAAACACAACACGTACTTTATTTATTTGCTTATTTATTTATTCAGGAGAAGTGCACATTAAATACGCCATCTTTAAAAGGTAAAGGTGCTTTACTTTATTTTTGTCATTTCAGAAATGTAAACAAAAAAATAATAAATTTTAACTTTTTACGACCCCGTCTTGGTTTCTTACTAATGCTATAGAAGTCACAGCATGCTAATGGCAGTTAGCCAAATGCTAACTCCCTGGACTTTAGTGGACAGTCTGTTATTAGATGCAGACTGAACATTGCAAGCTACAATTAAACAGTGACAATCAATCAATCATCAATCAATCAATCAATCATTATTTATATAGCGCTTTACAACACAAAAAGTGACCAAAGTGCTTCCCATTAAAATATATACTTGGATAATTCTGTGCTGTGCTGGGGAAAATTATATTTAACATTTTCTTTAAAATAGTCTGGTACATTGACTGTAAAGGCAATACTGGTGTAACCGAGTGAATAAATAGATATTATAATACAGGAGAGACTGTTAGAATTTACTTAGTAACATTTATTTTTCCACAAAAACTCATTAGTTACGATAAAGTGGTCAGCCACAAAAACCAGTTTGTTAATGTTATGTTAAAAAACAACACTCCACAGAACAATCAATTGAAGTTTGAGCTAGAAGGCATGCATAAATGGAATCTCAGCCCAAATAAAGTGCTACACTATTAAAAGTCTAGTTAGGGAAAAACAGTGGCCGGCTATGATGCCGCTTTTGTAGAACTAAAAACAGAAAAATTACAATTACAAAACATAAAAAACAGTTTATATATATTAAAAACATAATTCAAATACCTTTTTATACATTAAATACTGTATAGTGACATCATCCAATGGAGGCCTGCAGGTAGCTCGACCTATGAAATCATACATTCAGATGTTTTCTAAAATACTTTTTATTTTGAGCTTTTGAAGTATTCTGTTCACCTGTGAAGGTCTGTTTTGTGTTCCTCTCCCAATTAACTTGGTTTATACTTGGGGCTTGCTCTAGAAAGGCCAAAACATGATTAGGTGGACTGATAAGATTTCAAGTCCAAGCACTAATAATAGTTAAATATTCACCTGTTCCTTGTGTTCTTTGTGAACATATGGCTCAGTGTGCTCTGCTCCCTGGTGCTCAGCTCAGCTGCCTCTAATCAAAGCATGGAGTGAAAGGCTGAGATTCCCTCCCTGCTTTTTTAAAACCTTTGCTCCTCCTACTTCCTGTTCCTGTTTCCTACTTTACCCTGTCACACTGGCTTGAAAAAATAATAAACAGAACAAATCTTTTACAGTACCTTCACTTATTCAATCCATTCTGAGAGCTAAAGTTTTTGACTACAATGAGTTGGAGATCTCAGTGCATAAAAACACAATGAGAGGCAACGAAAATCATGTTGCAATGTTAGTGAAAGCTATAGGCTACATGCTAAAAACTCAATAGACTAAAAAATGTTGTACATTTATACAGAAGAATCAATAAACCTAGCACAAATTTTTTTTATGAAGCCAGAGAAGCTGATTTTAATGACAGACGATCAATGAGTTTTTGTTCTCTTCAACAGACATATCTTATTGCACTGTAGTTGTGGATTTACTTGAAACGCGACAGAGGGAATGGTGACCATCTACTGTATATGTAAACTTTGGTTCTGGATCCCAGACAAAAGACACAAAACTAATCTAACTACGGTCCGAACTAAGGCATGTTAATCTGTAGCACCATCCATGCACACACAGAGGACAAGTGCCTACTGAAAGACACAACAACAGTAGGATTCACTAATGGGTTGAAAACAAAGAAAGCTACAAAGGTGTTTTTCCCCTCAGAGGAAAGCTAATGTGGTTTTCTTATCTGTTAAAGGCCAGTTACTGCAGGACGCTGACATGATCACATGCAGAGGCTGATGTTAAATATGTGACTCACCTCTGGGCCACTTCACCGCAGACTCGACAGGAGCTGACAGGGCAGTGACAGGAGCGCTGCGGTCAAACGCCACCCTCTGGATAAATAACAGCAGAAGATTGAAAGCATCTCACCCGATCTGTGGACAGGACAGACAAACTCCTCCAGAGATGCATTTTCACCTTCGATCCTGTCAATTCACACAGAGGAAATAGGTCTGCGAGAAAAACCCACAGCACAGGGTTATTTTTACATTTGACACATAACTGGCTGGAATTAAGAGAGTGGACTTTTACAAAGAAAATGTGAAACAAAGTACAACCTTTCCATGCATGCTTTAACATTTTTCCAATCTAATCTGAAATTGACTGCACAGATAGAATGACCATATTCAAAATTAAAAACTGGGACACACTCAAGTTTTTGTGAAGAGTAATGAACATTCTGTGAAAATAGCGGATCAATAAGTATTTCTCTATTTTGACCAAAAAAAAAAAAAAAGTAATATATTTTTCCCTTCACTGCTGGAAAGTGTCAAGTGGTCAAAAATCAGGACAACTGGGACCTGTGTGTGTAAAACTGGACAAATATGTGGTTTTGGATACCTTTGCTGGGACATGGGACACAGGGCTCAAAATAGGGACTGTCCCAGGTAAATAAAGACGTCTAGTCACCCTACTCACTGATGTTGTCAATAACATTTCTTGATGTGATAGCATGTTGAACTACCTTCATTAAAGTCAAGTGTGTCTAATTATAAACTGCAGATATCTGTTCTGACAATCACACTGCTCCTTACACCTAAACTTGAGGCGTTCTCTTTAGAAGAGTTAGAAGAAAGCTAACGACAAAACATAAGTAGACTGTTGTAAATGTCAAAAGTCAAAAGACACATTATATAAAATGTATTGTTTAGTTTTTTAATCAAGCTCTCAAATCACAATCTGTCTGTGAGATACTATTCTTTCCTCTCGGAGCCTCAGAAAACATTGTTCTGAATGATGTTATTTCAGTATATTCTTTTAAGCCATCAGACAAATGAATGGAACATTTCCCTCTGAAACCAAGTGATGAGTGTTGCAGTTCTCCACCTCTCAGTTCTCTAAAAATACCAAAGTTTAGTAAATATTTACTTTTGTGTAAAAGGTTGTCAGCATTTTATAACCAGGTCAGAGACAAGAAGAAGAAAAATCTGTGGGCGTATGTTCCTATTTAAAAAGGTCACGTATAGAGTCATTAACATAACTTAATCACTTCAATGTGACCTCTCTAATGCCAAATAAAATATAAATAATAAGACAGTAATGTCTGCGGCTGAGTATAAAATATCCATCAGTGAACACCAAGAGCAATGCTTATGTGCTGAATTTTCACATGTTCATTATTGTTGATTTATTTCTTTAAAGGTGCACTGTGTAACTTTCTGGAGGTGAAACGTCATCTACACAATTCAGGAAATTAGAAAGTTAAAACTGTACTTTGGGAATTCGAATAGAATGAATACATTTTAGCCATTATATGAAAAAATTAGCTAAAGGAATGATTTTTGCGGAAACAGACGTGTTCGGGCCTCTCCAAGCCAAAAATTGACTATTAATAGGCCATGCAAGCCCGCTCAAAGTAAAATGTAGATTTTTCTAATTATTTAGTGTAACTAAGACATCTAAATGTCAAAATATGCATTTATAAAAGTTTATTTTTGGCCAAAAAGTTGCGCAGTGCACCTTTAAAGGTCCTGTATTATGCTTATTTTTATTTTATTTTATTTTTTTATTAAAAACTTGCATGTTCAATATTCTTTCCTCAGACAAAAAACATTCAGTTACTCATATCATAAAGTGATAATTCAGGAAGAGTTTTTAAACTTACAGTAGCATAACTTCACTAGAGTCAACTAATTACTTTTGGTTTTGCCAAACTTTAAAGCTACAGTTATTGTATAAACCTTGTTTAAACTGCTTCACTTCTCAATTCAACAGAAAAATGTTGATTATTTACTAGGGTTAGGTTAGGGTAAGAAATCTCAGCAAAAGTAAAAGATAAACCAAAATCACTTAAGGTTCTTTTGTGTAATATTAGTCAGATTCAATTGAGGCTGAAATAGCCATAAAATGACCACAATGTGACATCACAAGATGGAACAGTGTATTTTTAGAGTCGGCAATAGCAATCCAGCATAACTTTGGGTTTTTGTAAATGAAACTAAACCCAATTTAGACAATGTTTTTGGTACAGTAGTTATTCTATCATTGTTAATCTCTCACACATGTGTATTTTATGTAATATGAGTCATTTAAACAAACGCACCAACTGACAGATAAGAATAGTGAACGCAGCAATGCCTGTAAACTGTGAGTGGGCGTTCTGTCCTTCAGCCCACAGAGTATCTCCACTTAAACCACCTAAAGAGGAAAAAAATAATGAAGTAATGACACAACACAGCGTCCCAGGAGAGGTGCGTGATGGGACGGAGAGGTGTATGTGTGTGGGAAGAGCCGTGCTGCATAATAAGCTTTCAGGGTGTTTTCTGTCTCCTTGCTTTTATCTTCATTCCTGCTCCTGTCTTATCTTGTCTCATCTATAGCCTCCACTTCATTTCCTCCGCACGACTCATTTAACAGGGCTGTTGTATCTCATTGAAGGTGATTGTGAATGGAAGTAAATATTGTCCATTTGGCTGAGGATAATTCTGGAAACAGTTCTCAGTGGTTGCGTATGGTGACAGACAGAGCTCGGTCGTGCCCAGGAAGTTACAAATATGGTCAAAGGAGGAGTCATGTGATCACAGCAGCGACTGACAACACAGAGGGGCACGTCTATTCTTCCTTTTGGGAAAATAGGATGTCAGATGGACTAGTTTGTATTCCTCTCACTCATCTTGGCGTTACACTTGTTTGAAGATTGAAGAAAGTGAAAAACTATTGCTCCAATAGAAAATTACTTAGAAGAAAGTATAGATTAGTAGTCATCAACAGTTTGAATGGATTACGCAACAAAAGGACATTATCTGTGTTAGTTGTAATGTATATGTTCAAAATAGATACGTTTCCCTTAATAAGTATAGCTTTGATGGACATGAAATGTAAAGCTTTCCTGGAGTGTCCCAAAGCAAGACATACATGAAACAGTCATGTAATGGAAAATGGTGATAGGAAGGACATGCAACACTTTGTTGGAGCTGGATTTTAGCTCACAATGGTTGTGTTATCCACCAGGCTAAGTGCACGTTTTCAATTTTCTTTGTTATAAAACCACATGTAATATACATTTTGGAGACCAAAAATTTATCTACAGACCTTTATTTAATCAAAAAAATCTTTTTCAGATGAAGAAGAGGAGATACTATTGTACAAATTTCTAACCAGAACAACCCGAAGAAGCCTAGGCAGACACGGGAAAAACATATAAACTTTTATGATCGGTGTCGTGCTGGCTGGGACTTTGGACGTGAAACTTCTTTAACATCGAGGAAAGTTTCAGACAGAGTAAACAGAGAAACCTCCTTCTCCTATTGCATTCTGAGTCTTCTAATTGTTTGACACAATGAGTTTAAAAGTACTTTTCACAACTTTCCAAAGTTAATGACAACTAACTATAAAAACAACAGCAAAAAGCACTCTTCCTCGGTTTTGATAAACAAAATGTTTGAACTGAACAGACTTTTTGGACTATACATCTGTACCGGATCAACTTTGAATACAGGACCTGTATGCAGCTAAAACCTGCAGCAAAGCTACACCTCTCCATTGATTCTGACATGAATGTATCTGCACTCATTCTTTTACAAAATATAAAAGATTATGCAAGAGTTTATTCCTGCACTGTAAAGGATAGCTGTAATTTCCGCAATAATTTACTGTAATATGAACAGTATAATACTGTGAGTTGTTTTTACAGTAGATTACTGTACTTTGCAATGCCTTCTGGGAAATCACCTTGTATTACAGTAATTTACAGTAATTTATACAGTAGATAGAAGATTATTGTAATACCTACAGTAGCTTTACTGTACTTACAGTACTGTACTTACAGTAAAGCTATTATTAAAGCTATTAGTACAGTACTACTGTAGTATTTACAGTAGTTTTATTGTGAAACCCATCAGCGCATGCGCAGTATTGAAGAAAAACGTTAGAGCCCAGAAAAACTGAAGCGGCAGCGCCATTACGGGGTAAGTTAAATTTTATTTTATTTTGTTTATAAGAGTCAAATCTAAACTTTGAGGCCATTTGAGGCGAGAAATAGTGGGTATTATTGCCATATCCGGAGTCATTTTAACTTTTTTCTGCTAAAGATCCGGACTCTGGGTCTCCACCGGGAGCCCCCGCCGGCCCTAGCCGGTGGACGAGCTCTCCCGGGCGGCTAGAAGTTGTGCCTCACGTCGCCGTTGCCAACGGATACTCCCAACGGTTGGTTTGTGGAAATGTTTTTTAATCGAAAACTAATGAGACGTATTTCTAACGTAATGTGTGCTTAACAGCAACGTTTATTAGCAACAGTTCTTTATATAGATAGTTCCACGACCTTTCACCCAGTTCGCAAAAACCGGAAGTCAGCCATTTTGGAAGGTAAGCGCTCAAGTTTATAGTGCGAGTATGGCGTAAAAGAGACGTTTTATTAGCGTTTTTTGTTCTGTACACAAAATGCGCAAACAACCTATACATCAGCGTTATCGCGACGGACTGGACAACGTTACTAGGTTAAGATATGACCAAAAATGTCAAGTAATTGGAGGGATGGATCCTTACGAAATGGAAAAGTCCTTACTGACAAATGACCCGAAATGCCTGCCTACCGTCACCTACATGGACATTATAAATTATCTTATTAATAGTAAGAGTGCTTACACTATGGACCAGTTGAGGGCGTATAAATCACTGGATTCATATAATCAATTTTGCAATGGTTGGGTCAGTGATGTTACAAGCCTGACAGTAAACAATGTAGTTCTTGTGAAAGGACGGGTAAGTTGATGGATTCAAAACAAATTCATAAAAATAATTTAAAAACGGACTTGTAATTATATATTATCATTAGTGTTCAATGTTGCACATTAGCATTGATGCATAGTCCTAGTTTGTGAATGTCTGTTCACTGACAATGGCATAAAAACTTCTCTGAATCAGATTGTAATTAATCAAAAATTAACATAACAAATACATACATACTTGCATACACACATAGACGCAGACACCCCCCACACACACATACACATATATATATAACAAACCTGTCATTCAAGTTAAAACAAGTCATTTACTCATTAACTTAATCAATTTCATATGTATGAAAAGAAAATAACTTTCCTTTTATTTTTTTTAGGTTCGCCATTCACAAAGACTAAATGAGACTGCACTGAAACCGTGGATAATAGCAAATCCAAATGGCATTATTGAATGTGGACACTGTGATTGCATGGCTGGTCTGGGAGAGACTTGTAGTCATGTTGGTGCCTTATTATTTGCCATTGAACATGCTGCAAAATGCATAGCATCCAAAACAGTAACGGAAGAAAAAGCCTACTGGCTCCCCCCACAGAACATAGACAAGGCCAAATATGCTGAGGTTAAAGACATTGACTTTCGCTCTGCCAATTCACAAAAAAAGAAACTTGAAAGTGACTTACAAGGACACACTACAAAGCGTTCACACCTGAACCTTCCAAATGTTGCAGAACCAACTAAAGAGGAAATTGATAAGTATGATGATATGATGTTTCTTGTCAATCCTAAAGCAGCAGTATTCAGTGTAAAACAAAACTACCAAGAAAACTTTGTCCCTAATGTTTTAAGAGATGGATATTTACCACAAACATTTGTAAATTTAAAGAGTGATAGATTTTGTGAAATGGATCGTGAAGATTTACTTAAAGAATGTGAGAAGATTTTTGATTCAGTGTACGTGAGTGACATTCAGTCTGCCAATGCCGAGGAACTAACACGACAACAGACCAGTTGCAAAGAATGGCATTCACTAAGAACTGGGCGCATTACAGCATCAAACATGAAATCTGCATGTTCCACAGACATAAATAATCCAGCGATTTCAACTGTTCAGTCTATCTGTGGACAAAGAAGGTTTTCAAATAAAGCCACACAGTGGGGATGCCAGCAAGAAAAAAATGCACTATCTGCCTATAAGAAACATTTGCAGTCAACTCATGAAAATGTTGTGATCCAGGAAAGCGGATTAATAATAAACCCAAAGTATCCACACATTGGAGCCAGCCCAGATGCTTTTGTCTCCTGTTCATGTTGTGGTGAAGGTGTCGTTGAAATCAAATGTCCATTTAGTGCTAAAGACAAACTCATTTTGGATACAAACCTTGAGTTTTTAAATGATGGACAACTTGGCCTTAATCACAAATATCACTATCAAGTGCAAACACAATTACTTGTCTCTGAGAGAAAGTATTGTGATTTTGTTGTGTGGACCACAAAAGACATGTCAGTACAAAGAATTGAACAAGACCAGAATATTCAAAAGGAAATCATCGCCAAAGCAAAGACCTTTTTTGTGAAAGTTATTCTCCCAGAACTTACTGGAAATCTTATTTCACGTGAACAGATTTTGAAATCATTTAAGCCAGCGACAACAAAAGCAGAAGACGCACAAGACCCAGATTTAATATGCATATGTCAGAAAGTATATATCCCTGATGTGGATAATGTGATCGGCTGTGACAATAAAAACTGTAAATTTAAATGGCTTCATTTTGATTGTGTCAAATTGAAGCGTGTGCCAAAAGGAAAATATTACTGTCCATCCTGCAAATCTCTTTAAATTAAAGATTGAGCTGAAGCCATCTTGCATAGAAATGGTCTTAGATATTTTAAATGAAACCACCACTTTTGTCAATTCTGAAAAAGTCATGTTCTGATTATACTGAATGTTCTGCTGCATGCGATATGTGGTTCAGATATAGTGTTCCTACTCACTGAATGTTCCAAACCATAGAGATTTTACTGTGTAATCTTTGTTCTTTATACACAATAAATCAAATTTAATATTTATTTTTGCTTGGTGTTGGAAAACAAACACAAAAGTTGAACACAATGTTACAGTCCTTTATTCCTATAATCAATACCAAAATCTATTCAGTAAAGCCACACCCATTTCAATTCTTTGAATATTACCTCCTAAAAACCTTAATCACACTAACTTTTTCTATTTTTTATTAAAATGTAGCATAACCTGTTATATGCACTCTATTCAGTTGAAGTTAACCACAGAATGGCTGTAATTTGTCAGTGCACAGGCAACAGTTACTATTTTGTCAATAACTGGTATTTCATCATCCTCGCTCATTAAGAAATCCACTGGAATCTTATCTTGTAACATTGTGAATTTGTTTCTCACAAGTCCAATTACTCTCTCAACATGAATACGAACACTCGCAATTTTTCGTGTGGTCTCTAAATCAACAGGTGACAGCTGTGATTTGCCTTTAGTGAAACTTGGTAT
This sequence comes from Mugilogobius chulae, assembly GCA_038363315.1. Taxonomy (NCBI): domain Eukaryota; kingdom Metazoa; phylum Chordata; class Actinopteri; order Gobiiformes; family Gobiidae; genus Mugilogobius; species Mugilogobius chulae. The sequence goes on along the minus strand of CM076412.1, from coordinate 31,971,212 downwards.
ATTTACTTGTGCACAACACATTCCAACACTATCTGATATATCAAAACCACGATCTGCGAGTACCAAATCACCTGGCAAAAGATTTTTCAAAATGTTGCAGTTCTCTGTAATGTGCTTGTCACTAGTTCTTCCTCCCCATGCATTTGATAAGAAGCTGATGCTTCCTTGAGGTGTAATCCCTATCAGATATTTCACAGTATTGTTATGCTTATAGGATGACCATGTTGCTGCCCTTGCTAGTAAGTTTGTAGGTCTCTGAATAAAAATTTCAAAACAATCAATTACCACTGCTGTTTTTTCGCCAAAATGTTTCCTAAAGTCCATTGGCATGGTTTTTCGAAGTTCCTCTCTTGTTGGCCAGTATATTTGGTGCCTCAGTCTCATATACAAAACATGAATCACTGTCAGAAATGTACGTGACACTGTTGATGCAGAAGTTCCAAACCTGTATGCTAAATCTTGCACAGGAAGGTTTAGCTTTAAACGCATAAGAGTAAGCACAAGCCTTTCAAATGAGCTGAGATCTGTGACCTGTCGTGGACTAGGAAGAAACGGACCGACTATTTTAAACAAAGTCATAAGGGTTAAAAAACATGGCAATCCTGTGTAGTATTTCACTTTTTCCTCATTTTTTTCAAAACTTTCAGGGGTAAATTTGTAGGAATTCAACTGTTTTTTCAAAGACATATTTTCAGTAATTAGATTTTGCACTTCACTTTCAATCTGACTGTTTTTTTCACATGTTGTGTTTTCAACTGGAGAAAGTTCATCATTCATCTCCTGAGCAGGTTCAGTCTGAGAAGTCTGGGGTTCATGCATTGGTTCATGAGGAATCTCAAAGAGGGTCTTTACAACATTATGTTTCCTCTTTGCTGAATGACGTTTTTTCATTCGGTTATATCTGCAAATCAGAACAACAATTAAACATTTAAAATAAATATTTAGTTACAAATTTTCAAATTATAAATACTACAAATCAACTTTGCCCAGCGTACCTGTCTAAGGCTGTTTGAGCGTGTTTCGCTTCCTTGATGGATTTTTTTGGAGTCAAATCATCTAACTTTAGAGTAGGGGCCCAATCTGGATTAGACTTATCTTGCAGATAAGCCGGTTTACCTGTAAAAACAATAAAGCGTCAACAACATCACCTCTTTATTTAATCAAAGTCACTAAATAAGTCTAGGATTGAAACAAGCTTCATCTCTAACATAAACCTGGTCGCAAAGTTTACTGCTGCAACTCAGTGCCACTTCTGGCTAACCACGTTGGTGATTAGAGAGAAGTTAAGCCAAGCTTTGGCTTTACTTTACTTCATGGAATAGCTCCAACAAGTATGTATTTACCCGAAATAAAAACGCTATAAAAGACTTCAACATACCGGTAAGAAAATGTACAGAACAGATTCTTGAAGTCCGTGAGGGTGCGTCTTTGCGGTTGATGTTGGCCAACCACACACGTCTCCTTTCCTCCGACAGTATTTTTGTGTCTTCTCCCTCAGTAAGCCTGACTTTTGGAATTTTAAAAAAGCCCAGTTTTGCCTTTCCATCGGCTTTGTTTGAACAGCCTTTCACCCAACACGAATTCGGCATGTTTAGTTAAAAATGTGGCTAAGATTCCAGTTCTTATTGCGTACATCAGCGAACCTTCCAAAATGGCGGATCCCTTTAGTTTCTCCCGGATGTTACGTCACGTGGGAAGCATGTATTAAACACATATTTAGTGTGATAAAAGCTTCACGGGAAAGCCCGCGGGGGAAACCCGAGAAACTCCTCCCTGGAGGCGGCATCCGGGGATGAGAGCTCGGGGACCCCCGCGCTGGAAGAAGGATAGAAGTCTCGCTACGTGACGCCGGTTTAGACCTGTTTTAACCTGGCTTTGATCAGGTTTGGTCGTGGTTTAATCGTCAGACCCGCTTTAATTCAAGTCAAGTCCTGGTTTAGACCTTAGACCTGGTTTAGTCCCGGCTCAGTCCTGGTTTAGACCTGCGTGGTTCTGGTTAAGCGCGGCTTTATTCAGCCTTGGTTTCACAGTTTCTGATCAATTTAATCGAGCATAAATGTGAATTGTGTGCACAGCGCGGGACACAGGCGTGTTCTGGATCACACACGGACATATTCATGCCCACAGAAGCGACAGTCAGAGCGAGTGTGAGTTTACCTGAGCGTGCCCCGGGACGGATGCCCGAGGCTGCTGACGTAGGGACAGACGTTCAACACGAACCACTCTGCGGTAGATCCATGGGTGCGCTGCGCTCTTCTTACAAATAGATTCCACATTAAGCTTCTGTCTCCGGTGTAAATGACGGCTCCATCGCGCCCTCAAGCCCCGAACCCACTGCACGCTGCAGCGTTTATACGCACGTAAATGAAAGCCCAGCGGTGATAAATTTGGTCAATCAACGTTACTTGAACACGCGCATTTCCTTCGCTTCATTTCTCGTTCTTGTGATTTTAATATGTTAAAGTTAAGAGTCAAAGGGCAGCAGTGATTCTGCCTGTGTGTGGCAGTGACCCCGCCCCCCCTCACAGCTACACACACAGGGCCAACAACTGAACTCATGAATTACCTTTACTGTTACTGTTAAGCTATTGATAATCCAATAATAATTGAGTTGAAGCAATAAGGAACTACAGTTGGCATACATATTATAAATCTAAACAAATTGTAACTGAAATATTTCAATCAAATGTCCAAATAAAAATCTTTTAAAATGTCACAATTAAAAAGGCTGTAATAGTTTACAGCTGGCCTCCTGAAACTGATCACACTGCATGTACAAAAAAGTTAAATTGTGTAGTTTATTACTAAATACAAAAATACAAATTAAAAACTGGCATTTTGCCTCCACAGTCAGACAAAAATATGAAATCCTGAAGTGACTGTTGAAGTCTGCAGTTGACTAATGTTGTCTCATAATTTAAATTATTAGCTGTAATTATTTAATTCAGAATATTTTACTAACAATTGTACATTTGTTTCAGATCTCTGTCTCCCTGGTGAGATGTTCCAGGAACTGTCTCTGGACCGGCCTAGGGAGTCTGAGCAGCTCTTCTCAGACTGCCATGGATCGGTGGAAGTGCATGGATGTACAGTACTATATGGTGTAATTTTATGTTGCTGCCAAAAACATTTTATTTTATCTCTATATTATTGTAAGTGCTAGTTTTTCAACATATTTACGTTAAACTAGACTGTAATGACTTATGTAACTTTTGATTGATGTTTACAGATGATCGTATCTACATAGAGTGGACAGGAGCAGATGAAAGACTTCTATGTTCTATGGTCAAAATGGATCAAGAATTCAGCACCAAAGCATCAGGTAACTCATTACTTTGTGTTTCTTAGTGAGCTCTGAGATGGACCTTCTTCTTATTTGAAAATGTAAAACTAAAATGAATGTCACAGCAGTGGCTAGCACTCTCGCCTCTCAGCAAAAGGGTTGTAAATGTTTGGATGTTTCTCTTCATGTCTGTGTGGGTTTCTTCCAGGTTCTCCGGTTTGACCACCAATAACATGTATGATGTGCTCCGGCTGCAGACCTGACCAAACCTCACAGAACATTTGGAAATGTGTCCATGACTGCTGAGCTGTATCCACTGCTCCTGAGAAGATTATCCACAGGTATTGTTGTTTATGCCAATAGATCTGACATCACATTATTCTACAGACCAATGCTTTTAAATGAGCTGGAGAGCAGCTGAAACAAATGTTAGCAGCTCTCTAACTAAAATTCAAATGCAGTTTTTGTTGTAATTCTAAAAGGTAATGGGTGTAAGTCACCTGCAAAAATCATTAGATTTTTATGCTTTTTTTTTTCAGATATTTCAAGACAAAAGACAATGTTATTCAATGGAAACAACTGCCTCCTGCCACCATCTGGCCTTATGACATCAGACAAGTCTAAAACATGAACAGAGCTTATAACATGGTAAGATAGTTTATCTGTATTTCTATTTAAGATGTAAAGTTATCTGAATAGATGAATGTCTGAGCTTTATTACTTTATTAGATTGTTAATATTTAGTTTATTTCTTTACAGAACAGTTGTCACAGATGAGCGGTGGGGCTTTAAACAGATCTTCAGCTGCTGGACCGTTCATCTCTGTATTTGGAGGTAAACATGATACTGCACTTCTTACACTTACTTTTGCACTTATATTATCAGACTTTTTACTAAAGTCTTTGCCAAACCTGTGCATAAAGACATGTTCAGTGTTCATAGATAAGCACTGGTTAACTGCTGGATCACTAAATACAGGCTTAATGTCAAAATATGTTTTAATCTTTATTTGTTGAATCCATAGATATTTCCAGATGCTAAATACTAAGCCTGGTGATCATTAAGACATATGTTGATGGCAGGACAGGTTTATATTTATTAGTAAATAAAAACAACAGGTTGTGCTACAGCATCTTTGTTGTATTATGAGCTAATGTGTGTCTAATGTGTGCTGGGCTCCTCTGCTGCACATGTTTGATGTAATGTCACATTCTGAGCTCTGTTATTTAACTGTAGAAGTTTGACGGGTAAAATGATTATTGTTTAAATGCATATTTCTGTTGTAATACAAAAGGTTCAGCCTCTAATAGAGACTGAACATGTGTAAAATTATCTTTGAGACACTTGTACTTTATGGTTGCTCAAACTGTCAGAAAAGTCTCAGTTATATAAGTAGAACATATGACATGTAAACTAGACCATTGCTCTGCCATGTTTACAGGGCTCATAAAAAAAGCTACAGATAGACTACAGCTTATTCAAAATTCAGCCGCACATCTTTTAACCCACACCCCAAAAAAGAGCACATCACTCTTGTTTTACGCTGGCTTCTTGTAACCTTTCAAATCATATTTAAAATACTTTCTTTTAAAACACTACACAGCCAGGATTATAATTAAACATTGTGGTCAGTTTTCTACAGCAGTTGTCAGTCACTAAGTTTTGTTTTTCTCTCTTTAGGCTCATAACGACCTTCTTAATGAAGCTATGCAAGGCCTGGAACTGGGGCTTCTGTTGTCTACGAAGATGAGCGGGAGGCTGTGATTTTTAAATATAAACTTACAACATGTTAGATACAACCTTATTCTGTGAGAGCCTCTGTAACTCTGTCATTACTGTAAGTATTTGACTAAAACAATGGAAAAGCCTATGTGTGTTGTTTTCTACATAACAATCACAAATGTCTAAATGCATTCAATGTTTGTCTTAGACTTTATAGTTGTAAATTAAATCAACTTCACATTGTAAGTTCAGTTTCCGCCTTAAAAAGATGATTTAACCTGATTTGGAACAGTGAGTCAATAAGACTTACCATAAAGACTTCAAGATTTAAAGAGACAATTACAACTTACATTAACCTTTCTTTTTTTCTAACTAACTTACATAACTTACAAATTGAAAGCAGAATTTGTAGTTAAATGTTTAATTTGAACTGCCCTATTATTTATTGCAGTGTTTCTGGCAGCGCTACAGTTAATGTTTGAGAAAAATTGCATTTAAAGTGTATTTTATGTATTACTATTTGCTTTGTTTGTTTTTGTTTGTTTTTCAATTGTCCTGAAATAAATGTAAAATTGTGAGAATGCTACTTTTTGTTTTATTCCCATTAGACAATGTTAACGTGGTTTTAAAAAAACTAACAAACTTGTTTTTAGACATCAGAATAAAGCTAAAACTAGAAAAAAAGAAAAAATATAATTACAGTGAAACTAATGTAAAAATATAAAAATACAGCAATATTACTGTATTGTTTACAATAAATAACTGTAAAATTTACAGTAACACTACTGTAACGTAAAATTACAGTAGTGCTACTGTAAAGCAGTTACTGTGAACTTGGATTACAGTAGTGTTACTGTAAAATAGCTCTACAGTAATACTACTGTATTAAGGGGTTACAGTAAAGTACTGGCATCCAGCTGCCAGTACTTTACTGTAAAATCTACAATAAATCCTTTACAGTGTGTTTATCATGATTTTAATGCATTTCTTTGTGTTTTGTAAAGCCCTTTGAATTACTGTCTATAAATCATGGCCTACTTATTAACTTGCTTTGCATTTAAATCGGTCACAACCAAAAATGTGGCTTCCTTTTTTTAACTTCACTAAAGCAAACGTCACATTCCACAAGAAACCCCCATGTGAGCAAAAGCAGCCCTGTTTGTTCACGATGACTTCCCACTTAGCAGCAGCTTTTGGCATCCTGCAAGAAAAAAGGTGAGAATTAGAAAATGGCGTGTAATTGTGCATGAGCCAAAGAGGAACCCAGCGGTGAGTCATCAGGCGTCTCTCGGCCACGGCTGCTCTGTTTGTGATTGGGAGGTGAGTGAAGGGGCGGAGGTGTGGGCGAAAGGAGGGATGCGTGGGAGGAAAAGTGGAGGAGAAGAAGAAGAAGAGATGGAAGAGGATGGAGAAGAAAAGGCGGGGGTTTCCCTTCAGAAATCTCTCCTCTGGGGCTGACAGCGCAGGGGGGGAGGAGGGCTGCGGAGGTGAGCTCATTTGTATGGGAGCTGTACAATGTGTGGAGGTAGGCGGAGGAAGAAGACGCCACAATGACCATATAAGTGACTATGACTGTGGAGCAATGCTAAAGCTTATACAATAAGGTTTCAGCAACACAATGCTATGCAGATGACATCGCAATATTCTGAATGTGAGAGGCAAAAATATCAATGGTGAGAAAGGATATTTTCTCCTGTTAAACACTAAATAGATAAAAGCAGCTAAAATGAACTACAATTCTGCTGAATACTGAGTTTGTTTCCTCCATGTCAGAAACATTACATTTGAATTTTGCTGGGATATTAGTATAGTGAAAATAATAATAAAAACATACAAAAATTATACAAAACAAATGCTGAATGCTGATGGGCAATACCACAATTTTGGTGTTTTGTTATACCAAATACAATAGGCATAGTTTGTGATGCTCTTTACTTATTCTCTTTTAATAAATAAACAACAATTTCAAGTCGTCTCTAAAAGGATCAATAGATCTGCAGACATCAGTCCTAAATGCTGCAGCTGAATTGAAGAAATGGCCCCAACATGCCTCACCTTACCAGAGAATAATCGCACAAGAAGAATCTTAAGTTATATGCGGTTACAAAAGGTTAAAAACACCTGGAGTGAATAGGCAATAATGTCATTCTGCTATGTGCTTATGTTAGAGCTGTTTTCTCCCATCTTTAGTAAAAACAATGTGCTCTTTGCTCCACATCTGCAGAATGTAAATAATGATGCGGTGTGCATTAAAAATGCATAGAGCACACTGTGTAATCTATATAGGTCAGAGATTTGAGACGCAGCAGCAGTGTGAGGAGGGGATTCTGCAGCTTTTCTCTTCTCTGTGAGCAGGTGACGTACATGGACTCACAAAAGGAAACCCCGACGCAGGGCCTGGATTGGCTGCTGCTGGATGCGGGAGTCAGTGTCAGAGATGGGCTGGGTTTGTGTAATGAAGACTGCAAAGGAGAGTGATGTAAAGCATAGAAATAGACACAGGCGGTTCAAGGCATCGCTCTCAGATCAAAGCACAGGTTGAGCCAGTGTTCTATCAGCGTAAACACTTACTAGATTTGTATTCAATCAGTGCACTGACATTTATTACCAAGGCTAGCGTCGGCTGCACTCCAGGACAAACAGAACAGATGAATTGTGTGGTATAATACAGCTGCAGGCGTCACTGCAGAGCTTGTTTTTATTTCATCCTTTGAAGCACAGAAAGTTATCAGAAGCAGTTATTAGGCTAGTAATAGGTTTGATCATGTGACATCACAACATTCTATAGGCCAATGTTATTTCAATCAGGTGAAGGGCAGCTAAAGTCAGTATGCTTTGAATACAGTTTATTTTTTGCGGGGTCTAGTCACTTCAATACACCACATTTTTTAAAAGCATGAATACAAAACATATCTGGTCTGAAAACTGCCTTAAATTCTACCACTAATTCTATTTATTTGGAAAATGCTTCTCTACATACTGACTGAGTCATAAAATGTGTTTCAGCTTGTTTTTGTCCTGTGGACCTTTTGTTACTTAAGTTCCTCTGTTGTCATGGCAACAGTGCAGAGTTTAACTAGCTTGTTTGTCTAGAAGGCTTAGGACATTTTACAGTTGCACAACATAATTCACACATCAAGCAGTGTAAATAATAAATACATATTTTGTTGGAGGAGAAAGGTAACGTCAGATGCCCCAGTGTTAGTTTTGTTTATGTTTACCTGATTTTCTTTTTCTATATATCTAATGCAAATTCAGTATTGAAACCCAGGGCTGCTTAATTTTTGACAATTGAATAATTACTGTAATTTCGGCCCTCTTGAGCGCACCTGAATATAAGCCGCACCACTAGATTTAAGTAAGAAAAATGATCAAGTACATATATAGGCCGCACTTGTTAACAGTAAGTCTATGAGAATCTATAATTTTGCTGCATTGCCCTATAAGCCGCATAGTTCAAAGCTCGTGAAAAAAGTACGGTTTATAATCCAGAAATACGGTAGTTGTTTAAATGAAGATCAGTAACTTACATTTTACATTTGTCCATTGTAAAACACTAATCTAAACTAAAACAGATCAGAAACATAAACACTTTCACTGACTTCTGAAAACTGAAGAAGAGCTGTACCTTCCTTGTTAAAAATGAACAATATCAGATCTTTCAAGTAATCGCAAGCAAAGCCACATACTGTATGTGGGTGAAGTAGGGGGTAAGTGAAACAGGAATTTTCTGAGCCCTCAAAGATTAGCTACTGGACAAAACTACAAAATGCACCAATCAATCCAAACACTGTACAAGAATAGAGGTTTTATGCAATAAGCGACTAATCTATATAGAAAAGATGACACCTGTGCAACTTTACAAAACATGTGAGTCCATTTTGATTACTCAACTATTCAATTTCATCTAATCACACTTATAAATGCACTTCTGATTGATTCCCTGAGCCTGTGTATTTCTTCCACAGCTGCACAGCTCTATTTGCGTACCTACCACTCTGAAATGTTCAACTTACAACCTGATTCACAAGTCACTACGACTCAGAGCAACGTGGTGACATGTGTGCGTGGGGCTATTTTGAGTAGTACAATGGTCTTGTTGCTACTTCCCTGAACGCTGCGTCTGATTTTACCTTGAATATTCGAACGTTCTTTTCTCTTCTTCTTATATAACTCCACACCTACGTACTCGACATAGCGCTACCTTTCAGTCGTCATCACACCTTTTGTAAAGTCTCACAGATGTGATTCATTATTCGTTTTGTTACTGTACGCATTGGGAGTGAGTCAACACATTTGCATTGGCTGGTTGCTATTTTCGCACTCCTCTAAAAGCAGATACTGATGAAATAAATATGTATGGAAAACTATGCTTCTTTTTGTTGTGACGTTAAAATATCAGTGGGTAGGTGACTTTTTGTGTATTCAGTGTAAATTATATTCTAAGTGCTGTTTTCCTTCTCCTAAATTCAACTCTAAAATGCATAGATGTCTTCTGTAAAGTACAATCAATAATAATAATAATGCACTGGATTGATAAAGCGCTTTTCATGACACCCAAAGATGCCAAGTTAGTTTCTTTATAACACATTTCGGTGTCTGTTTTTAATAGTTTTATGAATTTTGAAGGTCATGTGTTGAGGTATTTTGTGTTGCTTCTTCAAGTGAATTTCCATTTGAATTTAACAAATTTTCAGGTTTGATTTACAAAAATATATTATGAATGAAACATGTATTTTAGCATATTTTCAAAAGCTGTTATTAGTGTTAGAAATGCCAAAACTGAATAACTTTATTAATGGGCTGAGGTCTCTTGTCTTGTGATTTTTTTCACGTTTTCTCTGAAAATCTGGCAACACTTGTCAGTCTTTGTTCTGAGTGAGTGACAGCTGGATTTAACCAATCACAGTAAAGTATTTACCTCAAAGGCAAAAGACAACAGTCTACAAGAATTGTGATCAAATCGAAATCGTGATCTGTCTCCAGCAAAGTTGTGATAATCATTTTTTGCCCAGCTCAAAGGTGAAGTGTCTTGCCTAAAGACACAGCGACGAGTTTCTCCTCTGTTCACTCCACTGTGGCACCTGACTCCTCCAGCGGTCTCCCATCCAAGCACTGCCCAGGTCCAACATGCTTAGCTTCTGAGATGTGATGAGATCAGGTTTTGAAAAGCTGGTATGGCCAAAATATTAAAGCTGCCTTTACCCATGTTGTATGAAGATTACTTAAAAAAAAAAAAGTTGTATTTTGCTACAGAGGCAGTAGGCCTAATGTTGTCGGTGCTAAAATTCTAAACTGAGTTTTTCCGATATCAAGGAATGAACACCATTTTACACAGTGAGTAAAATGCTCTTTATATGATATTTGTCAATCAAACATTAATGTCTTTAAATCCATTAGTAAAGTTCTGAATTCATAATTTATCTACATTTTAATCAGTTTGCTTTGCCATTCAGACAACATATTCGATATTCATTTTTTGCGTATCTTATTTATTTATTTATTAAAGGGACAATGCATATGAATTAGCAAGGTGGCTATTTTTCATCTGTAGTCCCGGGACAGATGTTTTAACCTCAGTATTGTTTGCTACCAATTGACACATACTGAATCTAGTTTGTTTCTATATACTGTATATCCAAGCTTTCTCAAAATCTTCATCACCATCATAAGAGCAAATGAACAGACAGGAAATCAATATTTGTCTTAACACTAAAAAAGTACAATAAATTCTCACTCTAAAACATAATGAAACAAAACAACACTATAGCCATTTTAATTCATTCATTTATTCACAGATTTCAAAACAACTTTAAATTGACACTTTTTATATAATTTTGGTCCCTCTAGACTTAACATATACTGAAAGCAAAAGTGTTTAATTTTCCCCTTTCTTTTGATAATGAAGAAGTCTACTAACAAGCAAAGTGTAACCTCACAAATCATTTACAGCGTCCTATTGTATGACTCCAAAAATACCTCATTATTGTCCTACTAATACCAGCGTCTTTACCAAAAATGAGCAAAACAATGACCATCTGAAATGTAAATGAAACAAACAAATTTGACCAAAAAGGGGAATTCTCATGCAAAACTATGCACAGAATCAATGCATTGGACAGGCTACTGGTAACAACACACTTTACCACATTATCTGCTCTGTCTAAAATATATATGAGAAACCATATATACCTGTATATAAGGGTTTATTCAGAATTCAGAGTGGTGCAAAGTAAAGTCATGTAGCTGTTTTTCTTCATTCATTTAAAGGTCCTATATTTAGTCCATTTGTGATCTAGGTTATGCTTTTTCGTATTTGAAACTTTGTAAGACCTTCTGTGGTTATTTAGACTGAACAAAAGATGAAATATGGTGCGTTTATGTTCTAGAAGGAGCCAGTTTTTTTCTATATTAAAGCTCAGGTATATGACATTTTTGCTGTAAATCTGTGAATGTTTTCTTTTTCTCCAAAAAGCATTTTGTAGACAGAACTTTGTTGCAAAATCAGACTGCTGAGCTGTCTAAATAAAAAAAAAAAAATGTACCGTAATTTTCCTATTGATAGCCAAAAGCAGCGCTCTGATTGGCCGTGCTTAGGTGGTCCACACAGTCAGAAATGAAGTGTTCATGGGTCAAAGGATTTGTGCGAGCTCTGAACTGGTTGCAGAAGATTTGGTGCCTCAACTTTAACATAAAAAAAGAAATAATAAAAATAATATATTGTTAGCTGCCCTTAATTCAATATTATTGGTCACATGGAATTTTGTGAGGTCACCTGAACACAACCAATTAAAATTTATAACACGGGACAACAACTTAAGGTTATTGGTGGGTTTGTCAAGTTGTTTAGTTGAAGCAAAAAAAAAAAAAAAACAATAATAATGGGATTGTTTTCCGTAAAAAAAAACTACAAAAAACTCCCAAACAAAACACAACATTATACAATGGTCCAAAGTTCACATGAGAAACATTTGTAATACATAACCTTTAAATACTAGTGTTTACTAGTGATTAATGACAAAGTGTAGCAAAGCTGTTTAGAGACTGAATGACTGTAAAATGGAGAATCACTTTTATGTATCTCCAGTCATTGTGCTCCCTGATGAAAGCTGTGGTCTCAGGGTCCACTCAGCCCTTATGAGGACAGATCTAATGTCTGCAAACTGAGCAGCAACAAGCGCTGAGGAAGCTACTGACCATTTCTGCTTGAAAACAAAAAAGTATGAATTGACTTGTTATGCCAAGAATGTTGGGAGGCAAAATGTTTCTAAATAGCTGAGTCATTAGGGGCATTCCTGAATAACGCTCTGACATAAGGAGGCTGTGCAGTGATTGGATGTCAAAAATGTGGCCTCAGTGACAATAAATAACTTTGTCCGGTAATATTTAGAGACTGGAGCTTGTGAAAAAGGGTTACTGTGAAATCTAAGAGCAAACATGCGTGAGCAAACATGCTTTTTGAAGAGAAACATCCACATGTTTATGTATTAAGAGTTTACTGTCTGAAGCAGTTAAGACGAGACACTTCAGGGTGAACACTTGTTTCATTTATTCATTTGTTACGGACAGTTTGCTCAAAGAACAAACGAGTAATATTGTCTAATCTGCATCTTATGATTTTTGTTTTATTAATTTAATCAACTTGCCTTCATACAAGTGCAGTATATTGGACAATATACGTATATCTCACAGGCAGTCTTCTCAAAGGGACATGAAGGTCACCTCTTAAAGTAGGATCTACTTTATAAGTTTGTACTCAACCAGCACTCACTGGAGTAGTAAGGTACCATGGTACAGCACTTGAGGAAAGGCCGTTCTAAACAGGATAAACAAAAGTCCTTTCATCATTTTTGTATCTAATAAGTCAAAAAAAGGAGTAATAATAAAAGAAAAGGCTACATTATAAGATTTTTGTTATTATGTTTGGAATTATTTCTCTTTGTTAATGGCATAAATCATATTTCTTATACGTAAGAGATTTTTCTGATCACCTGCAGTGTCTCGTCTTAATTTTATGAAACCAAGTCTGGACAAAGATGTCATTAATTAAAGTCCCACATTTACATGTTTACAAATAGCTATTGGCTAAACTAGCGCAGCTAGTTAGCAATGAAAACATACAAAAGGACAATCATTCATAAATAATAAATATTTGGCAATCATCAGTTCCATACAAAACAAACATTTACGAGCAGCCATACATTTAGAAGAATATCTTCTACTTTTAAATAAAATGGTTCTCATATATCCATTGATTCAAATGAACTATGCTCTCAGAACCATCTCACCAGAAACAGATTAAATTAATAGCAGATGTACAAAAGTGACAACAAGGGTAGTAACAAAAATGTGGCACTGTAAAGAAAACTTTTAAAACATTTCTGTGCATTTACTAAGCTTTTACCTCTATGTTCTCTAACAGGCTGTGTCCAGGAGTGAAGCTGTCTATTTCCTAATAGCACCAGGTTTCACAGTGGATGACTGAACACATTTACCTGCACTTATTCACTTTTACTTTGAGAGCAGGAACTGAGCTAAAACTAAACAGCTTGAAGACAATACAGGCACACAGAAAAAAAAATAGTTGTATATAAATACAAACATATGTACTGTATGTATATATGCAGGTTTGGGGCATTATAGAAGATTAAAGAAAATTCTTGGGGAATTTTGCAGTGGTTTGGTGTTGGGTTTAGACCAGCTTTAGTATACAGAGACATCTAAACAGAATGATTTGGCAGGAGTGAGGAGGAGCTCTGGAGCCCTGCTACACTGGGCTGTGGTCAGGGGAGGCATGTGTGGCTGTTACTGTCACACACTCTACTGCTGCTGAATCCTTGCTTCTTCGAAGGCCAACGTACAGCCTTTCGTCCAGGTTAGTGCTTAGTTTGTCTGTTAGCTCTGCTGTGATGGTTTGGGGGCCGTAACCAGTGGAGTCAGAGACCTGGGAAGAAGAATGTTCGTCTGGGGGCTCAGGTAGTAGGGAGGGCGGTTTAGTGTCTTCATGTTCAGGGGGGTCAAGGTCTGTGTGAGAGAGTGGAGGAGATGCAGAGGTGATGGTAGCTTCCTGATTCTTTGATTCAACCCTGGTAGTGACAATCTTTGGAGTTTCGGGAGCACTGGCTGTCCCGTCGCTGGCCTCTTCGTCAGGCGCACTGACAATCCGAGGCAGTGTGCTGTGGTAACTCGTGTCTATGGGGTAGTTGACGCTTTCACCCCGTCTGAGAGGAGTTCTTTGTCTCTCAAAAGATGAATGCAAATGTCTGACACCAGGATCGCTCCACTGCTTGTGTCGCTGCCACTGTTTGCGGAGGTGAATCCTTGACCTGTGTTTTTTGAGTGGTGACTCTTGTAAGTCAAACTGAGGATCATGGCGAAGGAATTCATGGAAGAGTGCATCTGTTTTTTCATCTATGCTGTAGTCTCGTCGATGTAAAGCAGGAGGGCTGAATGGAGGCTGAGATGCTTCTCGAGGTATAAGCATTTGACCGTATGACTGCCAGTTCAAAGAGCTGGCACCACTTTCTGTGGAAACTCCTCCAGTAGCACTTGGGAGTTCATCGTCAGGATCCTCAAAGAGATGAGACTCAAAGCTCTCCCCAATAGTGCCAGAGCGTCCTGCACGGGTGAAATGGTGCCGTTTCTCATGGGCCGTTCTGTCCTTTGGACTACTGCTGCCACTGCAAAAAAGTCTGAACTCTTCAGGGCCACGACATGGTGCCTCTATCGAGGCGTATCCACTGTCCATCTGCAGCAGTTTACGGGTGGATGTTTCTCCATCACTGCCTCGCTCTGAGTCTGTACTCTCCTGTTTGCGTTGTCTTAATTCTTTCCCTCCAATTTCTCTTCTGTGTACATAAAAAACTTCTCCTCTTCACCACCCTCTGCCTCGTCTCCTAAGTCCTGGGATGGAAAGCTGGGCAGCTCCCCTCGCTCAGTCTCAGTGCGCCTTCCCAGGGAGCACACACTCTCACCGTCACTGCAGACAGAGTTCCTGTCATTGTTACTGCTATGGTCAGAAGCAGCATATCGCTCCAGTGTGGCGCGCAGTGTCCAGATGTCTCTGTAAAGTGTCAGGGGGTCCTGGGAATCAGCCGTGTCCAAGGAGTCAGGAGTTTCCCTCTTCCCCAGGGACAGTGCTTCATCTTGGGGATCAGGAGATAGGCCAATCACCCCTGGTCCTTTATAACTGGTGCTTGGTTCCACCGTGACTTCCACCTCTACCCTGTAGTATGCACAAATGTATGGACAAAATCAAATGAGACTCAGAAGTGAACAGAACAAACTAGTGTTTCCTGAACCTGTCATGACCGGTCACCGCACAATGGTTTAATGACTAGCAATGGCAGCTGTTGCATGTCATTCAACTGTTGTGATGTCAATGAAAAAGGTGAGCTAGGGACACCAGAATTAACATAACAAGCACCATGAATTATTTTTGGAAATGGTCTTTCAAGGAGGTACTTGTGTTGTCTTGAATCACAACTCACAGGAAATTGCTTTCATTTATACAAACAAGTGCAAATACACAGGAAACAGCTTTCATCTAATCTAAAATTCAGTCCTAGAAAACAACCACTTATGTAATAGGCTCTTTGCTATAAGACGGAGACAGCCTAATATAATTAAAATGCTCAAGGCAACGGTGACTTGACTTTGTATTTCTGGTGTTATTATGGCACCAAATGTTCTGTTGTAAAAAAAACCTATGAAATCGGTCACTTTCAAACTGTAACTCTAATACACCTCAAGTTTCCATGACAAGAGGATGTTTTAAGATGATACAAGTTAAAACATCCAATTACTCAGGAAGATGAAGCAAATTGTTTATTAAAGTTGCATGACGGACATCGAGTTTTCTTTAGCTTGGTTTCTATGTGTATGGGAGCAAGGCAGCAAAGCAGTGGACAGGATGAATGGCAAGGAAATTAAAGATACCTGCCGAGGGAGGGAGGTGGAGAGGAGGGAGGAGAGTGAAGCCGGGAGCTGGTTTGGCTGGGCCGGTAGGGGGCGTCCCGAGTGCGGGCGATGTACTGGATAAGGTCTATGTGTGGGTATCATTGTCATCTTGGTCCATGCTCTCACTGGCTGCTCTCTGGCGCTGAAACTGTCTCCTCTTTGGTGAACCTAAGAGGATAATAAAACTATTGGTGACAAATGGAAGGAATGCTAAAGACAAATTCAAAGAACACTTCATCATCTGAAGGTATTTAGTGGGATTTTGTTATGCTTTGTGTGTGGATGAGACAGGCTGATCAGCAGGAGGGAATCTCTCGGGTTTAAATGACTTGGACCGTTGAAAATATGCGTCAGAAAGCCATCTGTTTATGTGAGAGTGTAAACGGTACAGCATATCCGACACTGAGCCTCCTCACAGTTGGGTACTTCAGCCTCACGCTTAACGAGAAGGTTCTGTTTACCATCATGAAGCCCCCACCATCAAAACAAACATTTCACATTTCACTTGGGTATGTTTGTTAAAAGTAACAAACAAACAAACAAACAAACAAACAAACAAACAAACAAACAAACAAACACAGACTAAACATTACAATAAAGGAGAATCTGTTTTACCTCTTGTGTCCAGACTAGAGGCTCTCTGGCTGCTGTCCAGCTTCCACTTTTTGATCTTCAAGTATGGACTGGCTCCCTCCAGACTGGCATGGCGCCTCAGTTTGGTGAAGAACTGCAGCATGGGCCCCTGGCTCCCTGCTCCACTGATAACAGGAGGGGTACCGGTTCCCCCATGAGGTCCCTCACCCACACTGATGCTGCTGCCTCTGCCCTGGGCCCCTGCTGTCATCATCTCGATCTGACAGAAAAGAGAAATGTGTTGAGATACACTGGCCAATGATGTGTGTAATTCACACTGACAGAGAGGTGATACCGTCCTCCCCAGGCGACATGACCCTCCTCTGGTCTACCTCGAGCTAGACCAGAACACTCCATTAGAAAGATTTATTTAGCAACGTAAAGTCAAGTAAAGTATTATATTGATTGATCTCAACAAAAATCCTTTACATTTGTATAAACTGAATATTTAAGATATGTATTACGTAACATGCGAATGAGTTAGTTACGTCAACACAGAGGATAATAAACAAACATACAACCAAACAAATATAAACTGTTATTTAAGAATATAAAGAATTTTTCTCTATTTGAATTGCATTATGCAGTTCAGTGAACTATCAAAAACATAACTACAATTTAAATACTATTATTCAAAGCTGACAAGTCATTAGTTACTAAAACTCCTGTCAGTAGCTAAACTTACAGAACTTTTGGTCTTCTGGTTGAAGTTGGTGTCCACCACAGAGTTTAGAGCGTCTCCAGGCAGAGCACCACTGGGGCTGAGACTGGTCAGTGCGGTCTGTGGCAAAGGACACAGCATCGGCTGAAGGCAAACAGAACAAACATTTGTTATAGTTTATTTAGTTATTGAAATGAACTTTATGTTTGTCACATTTTGATACTATTTTAGCTCACTTTCTTGTCATTTCCTAAATATTTTTTCTTCTTCGTGGCATGGCTTGCAAACCTTTGATCTAATTTAAATGCTGGTCTGTGCAGTGAGCAGGCAGGGACCAGTGCGCTCTATGTTTAGCTACATTAAGTTGATACATGCCCCTGCTCTGACCTAAGTAAATGATGCTCTAATTGGCCTCTGTCAGGACTAATGATGCATCAGACCCAGCAGCGGGTCAGGGCTGTCACCTGGAAGATGGAGAGCGCGGATTTAGCGGGTGGGCACGTTGTCATGGTGATGGTGTTTTCAGCAGAGTCGCATTCGTGGATAGTTACAATCTTCAAAGCTGGAGCCGGGATGTTGAGGTTTGTGAGCCGCGCGTTCTTCAGATGATGAAAGTCACCTTCTGTCAGAGTGTATCTGTGACACACAGCATTAGCACTGGTTAAAGAGTAACTCAACATTTAGCTAATATGTCACTCTCCAAACTACCAAAGCTGCAAAGAGTTACACAAAAAGACAGAAAGTAATGAGTCAGGCCAAACAAAATGGGCAACTTTGATAACAGTAAAATAATGTTTTCATTTACAGAATGAAGCAGAGTAGTTCAATATGAGTAGCTTTAGCGATATGGTGGGATAGTTATTTTTAGATCAATGGCTCTGACAATGCCAGTCTCTGTTCTCCACTCCAAGATTACAAACAAAATCCAAACCCAACATTATAAGGTAACCATTTTGACAACACAACTTGAACTACTGAAGTTTTGACAAACACTGTCAAATGTTAACAATGCCTTTCAGTCCAAGAAAGCAAACATTTGCGCAAAAAGCATGTTCTCTTCAACCACCACAGCTAAACTAGAGTATGCATTTAAACTGCTGAGGAATTCCATTCAGCAACATTTGCAATTAGAGGCAAAGACTTAGCAGTAAATGGGGCAGTCAACTGTTTATTATATCTTTGCATCATTCTAAATCTACTTGTTTTACACAATACTGGTGTATTTTGTAGTAGGAATGTTAATATCCACTGCCACAGCACAATATTTACTGATATTAAGGAGTGACAAAACCAGAATTGTAAAAAAACAAACAAAAAACTTTTCTTTAAATATGCTTTTGCAAAAACCTTTACTGTCAGATTTCAAAGAATTTAGACATAAAAGTGTAGTGTATTTGGTTTAAGCTTGTAGTTGTGCAGCTGTTACTGCAACAAAACAAGTTAAACAAAGGAATGTACATTTATGATGATGTGATGTCTGAGTATCTTAGCTATTGTTTTTCATACCTGCGTCCCTTTTCTTGGGCCTTCTTGCTGTGATCAAACAGTGCAGCTTCATTGAAGGACACACGGCGGCCGGTGGTCCCTGTGGACAGAAAACGCTCCGTCTCCTGATCATGAGAACTGGCCATGGACAGGCAGTCGGACTCATCCACTCTGATGGTGATTTCTAAAGAAAGAAGGAAAGTGAATTTACTTATTTAGCTGTATTTATGATAAAGGTAGCATTCAATTGCTTCCTAATGAATGCTTCTTCACCCAAATACAACCTGAGCTGTTTAAGAGTTTGGCAAGCTGTCAATTCAAATGGAGTTAAAAAAAAAAAAAGTTTCGAGTGCATGTTTTAGTAAGGGCACAAAATGGAGTCAAGTGTGGTGCCAAATTGATGGAGCCTCTGAGTGCATCGCTTTTATTGGAGACAGAGTGCATTTACAGCTTCCAAAAATCTCCAAATGTATTCTGGATATGGCTGCACTACTTTAGTTAATTGAATTGGGATCACAAAAGTTAATAGAATGGGTTGTGCATTTCTGCTGACTGGATAAAAATATCTCTGGGCTTCCATTATTGCTCTCTCCGCTGTATCACTTTTGCTCATCTCATCGTTGGCTCTTACCATGGGTGGGATGTGACTCCTCCATGTAGGTAGTGGTGGTTTTCTCCGGGTCGTCGCTAGCCCTGAGGCACACACAGAGACATTTCGATCAATAAACTGACATGTATTACTTCTAATGTCTGTCTTTCATCTGATTGACCTGTCTGCATGGGAGCCACCAGCCTCACTGGTCATCATGATCAGTGCCACTATGTGACCTTTCTATGAGCCGCAGACTTACCTGGCCCCCTGTATAAACAACAGGTCAACAACAGTAAAGACCGCGAGCTACTAAGGTCACGGGACTGGCATTCATTATGCAGTTTGACTAAACGATGGAGTAATCAATAAGGATCTAAATCATTGCCAGGAGCTTGATGACCTTGTGAGGTAAGGGGTCTATTCAACTGATAGCAAGCTATTTAGCAGATTGCTTATTCACAATGCCCTTTAAAAGAATAGTAGTTACACATCAAGTACAACAAAGTTACTACACTACGTTTCAATAAAACATTACATTTTTTACCATGTGAAGAAAGTAATAATTGGTCTTGATTACTAAGTCGATGTAAGTATCTCTGTTCTTCCTACAACCACCGTTCTAACAGAGCTGTTACGTTAAATGGGCAGTGCTAAAAATGAGAGAGGGGTGGAGTCTGAAGGTGTAAGAAGCAGTGTGATTGGTCAAGGCACATATCTGCAGCAGGTGAGTATAATCACACATTTGGTTCATGCAACAAAACAAGATTATTCAAACACTATCCACAAATTAGTAGCATAAGTGCTTAGTTCCACTTTAAAGAGGTTCAAAATTGAGAAGCAAAAGCAATGCATTGTTTTGTATTGTATTATATTGTGTTGTATTGTATTGTATTATATTGTATTGTATTGTGTTAGCTCAATACCCTCACTTTTGTGCTCTTAGAACTGCACTTTGAGACAAAGAAGATTGTTTGCAATGACTGAGTGCAAACAACAAAACAAGTTGCTAAACTCACAAAAACCAAGGCTGCTCAACTAGTTATTATCTGCCTCTACTACATGAGATAAAAAAAATAAAACAACTGCTAGTCTTCACCATCCTCAAGTTTAACTGTAAAGTGAAGCAATGGCTCAAATCAAACCAAGTAACACTAATGTTATTTAAGTGTGTATTTTTTGTAAATATGTGTTGCATGTATGTTACTAATTTTATCTGTTTTAGGTCAGGAACCATCTCTGCAAATTATCTATAAATGGACTATGGACATTAGGGCTGGGCCATTGTTTTTGAAAAGAAAAGTAAACGTAAGAAAACGTATGAACATAAAAAAAAAGCCAAAAAACAAAATTTTATTATGTCCCACTTTTTAAATATTTTTGAAACTAAATATCAACATTCTGCCTTAAAGTTGGACTTTTGCTCAAAACCACACATTTTACTGACAAAGAAATGGTTTTCAGTCTTTCGAGTCAAAACCCACTACCAAATAACTGATGATTCGATTCAATTCAATTCAGTTTTTGATCTTGATTTTTCGATTCTTGCCCAGCCCTAATGGACATAATATCAGTTACTGTGACAATGCTCTCTTTTCTGTCCTTTTAAACAAACTAATATTGGAAACATTTGAAGATGTCTATTGAACACATTCATTTAGTTGCTCATTGGCCCTTCAGTATTTTTGTAATATTACAAGAGCATGTGTTGCTAAGGAGAGAGCAGTGCGATTGTCTGTTCTTGCCTTTCATTTCCTCTGTGGCTCCTAGTTCCCTGAGCACTGTGGATGTGTCTGGGTTTGTGCACGCAGAGCTGGGCTGAGATGGTAGATTAATCACCCCCGATGGCTGCTATGAAATCTCATTAGACTCATCATTTGTACCGGTCTGCCCCATTCTCTCGCATCCTCGCAGCCTAGTCTCACGGTTTATCTGCATCTAGCGGCTGTATATTTGACTGTATGTGGTTATTTGCGCTGCTGAAGAGTGGGACAGGCCGCCTCCAGTGTGTCCGTGTTATTGCTCAATGAAGAAAAATAAATCATAAATAAATGAGCAGGAATACTGAATGTGTCTCCACCTGTGTTTTCCTAACAGCCCCACAGGGAACATGGCAATCAAGCGCTGTCTTGCTTTTACATGTCTCTGAAGTAGCCTATATGATTACATAATCATAACAATGCAGTTATCGCCTAGTGTCGAGAGGACGTATTTAATGCATGACTGTCAGCTAATTGGAAAGAGGTTTGGTGGGCAGACAACAACTAACTCTGTAGTCTGTTGTCGACAGATTGTAATGTACAAAACTATTTATTAAAATGTAAGATATTCAAGGAATGTTTTAGAAATCAAATCAACATTTCCAAGATAAAATTAGTAATTTTTTTTTAATACAATAATATTAAGTGTAGTAAAGTAGTTAATAAAAAAAAGTAATGATTGATTGCAAATAGTGAGGTATAGACTTTTAAACTTGTTCTTAATCGGTTCTAGCTCTGGCTATTAATTCTATTGATCTGTTTGTTCTTTGTGTTTTTTAAATTGTATTATTTTATTGTGCATCTGATGCACTTTGGGTGGCTTGTGTTGTTGTAAATGTGCTATACAAATAAAGTTGACATTGCGATGGAACTTTCTTGATAGAGGGTCCAAATGTTCCACACTTATCTCTATGGAAACAAGCACGTAGTACCACCATGACAAGCTACAGATCAATAGGCTCAAACATTTTTTAAGAAATATTGATGTAATTTTGCTTAAATATAGATTCTTCTTGTAATACAAAAAGTGCTACTAATAGGAATCACCAAATTGAATATGTTTTTTGGATATTTAATGACAAAGCACGTTATTTATATGCATGTTATATGCATATAACATTATATACATGTTCTTTATACAAATAATTGGCTTTTCTCCATCATTTGGCCTTATGACATCATCATATTCTACAAAATGAACACAACCTATGGAGAGGTGGCTCAGTTCACAATAAGAATACCGGTACATGTTTAAAAATGATACACAGTGTATACTGTATATATACTTAGTGCAATACTTGGTGCAACCTTATCTAAGATGTTTAACAAGAACTGTTCAAATAAATAGCCCAAAGTAGCCTCACCTGTCACAGCATTTGCCTCCATGATAGCAGCGACGGCAGAAGATGAGGAGGACGGCTGTGACGGTGAGAGTTCCTACCAGAAAGATGGACAGAATCACCAGGAGGAGCACATAGCCATTTCTCTGCTCCTCTGCCTCGACAGCGACCTGGAGAGAGAAGAACAGAAGCGTAGATGACATATCATTACGACATGTAGTCTTCAAGAGCTTGTTGGTAGGCTGACCTGCACTAAAACTAAAGCAGGATAATCATTTTGTCTATCCACCTTATTTAACGTTGAAATCTGCCCCTCCACTTGTTTTTAGGAATAACCATTACTCTTATCCTGCAAAGTCTTATTATCTATATGATCTAGTCTAGGTTAAAACTACTAGAATTCAGAATGTTCATCGTAATTTATGTTATTTTAGCAATATTTGAGTAAGATTTTAATATCTGGAAGCATATTTCACTTGTTTGAAGACATTTCTCACTGTTTCCAAGATATTTTAGCTTGAATCAAGTTTGCATATCTATTTAAACAAGACAGAAACACCTTGAAGCAACTGAAATAATCTAAGTCCATCAACTAAACCATCTTAACAACAAAAAAATAAAGATAAAAATGCAGGTTTAGCATTGGCCATGTGTTTGCACCTGTGATTAATAAGTGCAATAATAATAGATAGTGGCCTATTTTTATACAAAATGTGCTTGCAATAATAACAAATTCTTTTAATAATTGTGGTTCGGCCCTTTGTCACTTGTCAATTCAAATATGGCCCTCGGAGAAAAATAATTGCCCACCCCTGCAGTAACACAGGAATAAAGTCAGTTTCCTTTTTATTACAATTAACCAATAGCTACAAGTAAATGCCCAAATACAAATATATATAAGATCATTCCTGATTCCGGTCTTGGCTCTACCTTGTCGTTATAAATAGACTGATATTTCTATACAGCAGGAGGCTGTGTTGTGACGTTCTGAATGTCACATGTGTTAATGAACCCTCCGATCTGACGTCAGGTTGTAATTTCGCTGCACAGGGAAATGAAAGATGAGATTAGAGCCCAGATTTAATTATTGGAAGTCCAGGTCAGGATGTTCCCTATTAGCCCGTCAATCGGTCAGAGGCGCACGGGGGAAAGCGGGGGTCTGGCGGCGGTGTAAACACACAAACAGAAACAGGAAGTGGCTAAAGGATGAGTGCTGAAAAGACTTACAGTGGTGTTTTCTGGTAGGATGTTCCAGACGGTAGACTCATTGCTCATGGTCGGGGCCAACAAGTGAGTCGCCCTGAGACAAAAACAGCCAAAACATCAGTCAATAGAGCAGAGAAGAAAAACATCAATGCTTTTTTTTCAACAAAAATATAATAATGAGAATGTAGCAAAAAAGGTGTAATTGAGTATAATCGGGATTATTAACAGAGAGCTTATTAATAAGTGTGTTCATAAGCGCTCATATATTTTGTTGTGTTGGAAAAGTAGGTCCCAGATAGTTTCCTTACTATTGAAGAAAAACATGTACAACAATTTCTGTGCGGTCTGTTATCTATTTCATTGTATCTCTTCACTCTCTGCACGCTCCACAGTCTCTTGTGATTTCAATTTTGATTTAAATAATTGTGATTATTATTTTTATCATAATCAAGCAGCAACCATGTCAGTTAAAGTGAAAGCAATCTTGCATATTCAGGTGATAATTATGCATTTTCAAAGACAACTTCCTTTTTTCCCCCTGAAATGGTCACTACATCATTAAAACTGTAAGTTGAGAACGATTGATCGTCTACAGAAAATTGTTCATGCCTTTTCTCTTTCAAACCCCATTCTTTAAGTCACACCAAATTACTTTCCTGAGCTGCAACTAATCTGGTATGAAAGTCATGCTGGAATTTGCCTTAAATCTGACACTTGCTATGTCAAATATCGATTCTCTTACATAACTAACCAATATTGTCCAGGCTTAGAACAGGCATCTGCATCTTTTATCGACTGGATTTCAAAAGGCAAAATATTAGGCTACATCTTTACCAAATACAAGTTTAAAATCGGAGTGTCTCACTTTGCAATTTGTAGATTAGTAAACTCTGACTTTTCAATCAAAAAGTATAAGGTAAATGTAGCACTTTATGACAAAATGAGACTCCTGAGTTCTCATCAAGAGCTGAAGCAGTGCTCTGATTGGCTGTGCTTGGGTGGTACACTCCAGTTTCACTTTGCTGTCTGTAAAAATGTTCTTAAGTTGTAGCCAAAAATGAATGGACGTGGATAATACCCACGTGGTGAAGGATTTGTGTGAGAGAAGAAATTGTTGGACAGAATTAGAGAGTAAGGATCAGGTATCTCTACTTTAATCAAGGAAAAACTGGAAAACTAGCCAAATGCCTGTTCACCTCTAGCTTGTGCAACACCATCACCACTTCGTGAAGATGAAAATGTGTCCATCTCTGCCTGTAGATCATCCTCTCTAAACCCACATCCACCCAAAGAGTCTATGTTTCAGTAGGCAGCAGCCACCCACACAAATGCAGTAAAGCTTGGAGAGAGAAGAGAGAGAGAGAAACAGGCAGCCACTCTAACAACTCAGTCCCACTACTGCTGCTATGCGTTTCCTCGTGCAGATCATAGCCATTAATACCGTTACTTCTGCACCAAACGCCTACACTGATTACACACCTAGATGGGTTCTCACAAGCAGCAGGAGAGCATAGTGAAAAATGCTTTTTCCTGGTCTGCCACTTTCTATTTGGCACACAACTTTAGCAACATGTTAGCTTTGGCTGAGATACTCTACACATTCTCTGCACCTGGCATCCATGAACACAGCACAGCTCAGAAACGCTTCCCTTGTATTTCCTTCTACCCTAATCCCGATTTCCTCTTTGATCTTACCGTGATGGTGGGCAGTTTGCATGCAGCTATGGATGTCTGTATCAGGCTAAGAGAGAGAGAGAGAGAGAGAGTGAGGAAAAATCCTCTTCAGCTCCCTTGCTGCATCCTCAGTACTCTCAGCTGCCAACTGAGCCACAGCAGCTTCTGTCGGTCACACTTAGGGCTGGCCCACTGGCCTGGGGCAACGGGATAGCTCTGGTACATCTGTAAAGCAGCGTCAGATCAATCAATCGATTATCATAATATTAGAACTACAGTCAACCAAAGATATTCTAGGTCAACTTAAAGGAACCACTGTCAAATGATTACAAGGAGGTATTGCAACTGCTCTTCAAATTATTCTTTATGATCTTAACATGTAGGTTATATTTACAACTAAAAGCTACATGAGTTCCAATCAAAAACAAGTAATTATATAAAAGCTACTAAAATACTACTGAAGATTGCACGATAAACACAAACTTCAACTAGCCTAACTCACAGTTGAAGACCTTTTAAATTTAGATAATTGTATTACCATGATCATCATAATCAGCATCATCACCATCATCATTCAGCTCTGTAAACTATAGCCTAACATTTTATAATAAAATCATGCTGTACAAAAGCTTATTCACAATTTCTGTAAGATCATGTGGCTTGAACCATTTCAAAATGACACTTTGTTTTGCCTTTTCTGCTGCATGGCACGAGCCCATGGGTGGTATTGATGGGCAGATGGTAACACACGGGTGTCCCAGCAGCAGCGGAATATCCCGTACAATTTACTAGAAGAAATATATTTCTATCTACAGTCGCCTTGATGTTCTAGCTGCTTACACATTGTATTTGATGTGCATGCACGCAAAATGCCTTTTCTGTGATCAAAGCTCTTTTCTCGTGCGGATGATTGCACTGAGAAACACCGCGTTTCATTGCATTTCTCGGGGAAAAATGAGCATCGACCCTTGCGCATATTACAGCCAAATTGGTTAAGATAGCCAACGTGAAGTGCCCACGAGACTGAATAAAATAAAACTAGAAGGATGGCTAAAATATAAAAAAAATATGAATACAGATGGCATGTTGACATTTTTCAGACGCTAATTATGTTCAAGAACCCGCTTTCTCCGACGGAGAAGAGGCAGAGCGCGTGCACGAACGGAGATCGGCTGCAACAATACAACGAACCCACTCACCTCCTCAGTCACCGTCCCGGTCCATGAATCGTAAACAACCGCACGCTCTCTGGGAACACTTTAAAGTGGATTTTAAGCCTAAAAGTATTTATGAATGAATCCCCACTGTTAAAGACACGCCCACCGCCCCAGTCAGAGACGCGCCACGTGACGCAACAGTGAGGTAAAGGATAAATGCGAGAGACTTGAGGCTCGCACAAACTCACTCCTGGCGCGTGTGTGAAAAAGAGAGTTTCAAAATCATTTGATTTTGTAACTCTCTTTTTCTTAAAACATTAAACTTTTTTTTTTTGCATCTAACCTCGGCATCTGCAATTTATTAATTCCAGGCCTATATTATCATTATTAGTTGGCCTATTAAAATTTGCTAATATCGAAGGCAAACTTTTCAAACCAAATGAGCCACCTGAAGGTTTATGCTCAAATGAAACACATAGGTCTGTATTTCAACAAATCAGTCGCTTCAAGTAAACCCAGGGTTTACAGAGTGTCTTAGTGTTTGGCCCCATCTACTGGCTGGTTGCGTGCACACACACATACACAGGAAAAAAAAACAAAACATCTCTATCTATCTATCTATCTATCTATCTATCTATCTATCTATCTATCTATCTATCTATCTATCTATATCTCTATATCTCTATATCTCTATATCTATATCTATA
Source organism: Mugilogobius chulae (assembly GCA_038363315.1). NCBI lineage: Eukaryota > Metazoa > Chordata > Actinopteri > Gobiiformes > Gobiidae > Mugilogobius > Mugilogobius chulae. The sequence goes on along the minus strand of CM076412.1, from coordinate 31,944,036 downwards.
TCTATATCTATATCTATATCTATATCTATATATATATATATATATATATATATATATATATATAATATATATATATATATATATATATATATATATATATATATATATATATATTCAACATCACATCGAATATTATACAGGACAGTCATGTAATTTGCCTAGCTTCAACTAGGCACATTTATTTGTATAGCACAATTTTACAACGCAATTCAAAGTGCTTTACAAGGCAGGAAAAGATGCATCAAAATGACAATACAAAAGAAAATGATAAAAAAAACATATAAATAATCAGCATAAAATTTACTTTAAAATAAGTGAAGGAATAAAGAAATAAAAGGAAATCGCTCAGTTGAAATAATTAAACCGGTCAGGCAGTAAACCACATTTCCCAGGATGCTTTGAGGCACCGCAAAGCCTTATGGGCAGGCTACAAACGTCCTTGTCCTATCATCAGCCCGCACCGACTGGCTTGATTCAAGGGGAGATCTGCCTTTCACTGCACAGACACTCACCTCAGTAAAATGCTGGCAGCCCGTTTCCTCCGCCGCTCGGTCCCGGTGCTGAGGCAGGTCCGAGCTTACGCCGAGGCCGTGTCCGGAGCGCCGCAGATGTCCTTCACTTTCGCCTCCCCGACACAGGTACTAAGCTAACGAGTTAGCATGAGGCTAGCGCACCGTATATGTCAGGCCCAGCACACTTCACCAGTTTGTGTTTGATTTCAATAGTGTGAAAATGTGCATATCAATTGAGCATTCGGTGTAAATAAAAGACATTTTTTTATCGTGTAGTTGATGCTGTTTCTTGCAGAATGATTTGATGCGTGTCCAGAAGAGAGCCTAACTTAGCATTAGCTTTTAGCTGTTAGCTGTCATTCAATGTCTTTGAGTAACTTTGGCACAGATTGTGCTTTTACATGCAAATGCATGAACTACATAGTGCAATCCTTAATTTTTCACTGTTGAATGCACGTGTTCATGTATACCACGCCAAGGTTTGTTTATGACTGCAGTAATTGCAGCATAACACATTTTAGAAGAATAATTGTTCCACAAGATTATGGTGGCACAAGCTGTCCATGCAATGCAGACTTGTAGAATAAATGTCACTGATTGACTCTACTGATTAAAAACAAAAACAAAACATTGATGGCACAAAATTGTCAGTTTGTTTGCTACAATACTGCAACCGTTAAATATAATTTCTACCACCAACTTATTGTTCAGCTTGTTTTTAGGCTGGGATTTCATTATTGTCTCCTCTGTTAATAGGGAACATTAGAAACATACATTGTATTGCTTATGTCTGTTTGTAATAAATTGTCTTCACATTCTGTAAAGCCTATGATTTAGTGACCGTAAGAAGGAAAAAGTGTTTTGGCTTGTCAAAACTTGTGATGACAATCACATGAATGCAACCTTTTATATGTGCTATGACAGAGTACAAAATGCAAAATGTTCGAGCTGTTTCTCTCTTTTGACAACCTGGATGCTTACACATATCTTATTAAACTATGTTCTTTCTTTTCAGGTGTTTTTCAATGCTGCCAGTGTGAAACAAGTTGACGTGCCCACCCTAACGGGTGCGTTTGGTATTCTTCCAGCTCACGTCCCAACTCTGCAAGTGCTCAGGCCCGGTGTTGTCACAGTTTTCAATGATGATGGCTCCTCTACTAAATACTTTGGTAAATTATAATAATATTCAAATGTGAATAGAAAGCTGTTAAACCAGGTGCCCAGAGTAAAACCTGTGTTGTTAACAGTGAGCAGTGGGTCAGTGACAGTCAACGCAGACTCATCAGTACAACTTCTCGCTGAAGAGGCAGTTCCACTCGACCAGTTGGATGTTGCAGTGAGTAAATGTCCTTATATTATACATTACATCACGTATTATTATGTAAGTGATTTTGACACTAGATATATACCTTGATTATTAAAGCCATATAACAACAACTACGACAACAACAAGAGTAATAACATAATAATATTAATAAAGACAATGATCATGATGATCATGCTAACGATGCATCTTTTGTGACTTGAATGTTATTGGTCAGATTTTAAGATTTTACAGCCTAACTGCTATATAGATTTATTTTTAATGTTGGCGCCAGTTTTGCACATGGCCACAACAATGTTGTGCATTGACTTGAGTACTAATTGTTGATAGACATTGGACTTTATGTTTTTATTTGTCACAGGAATGGAGCCTCTAAATCTCAAATGCTTTCGTGCAGTTGTTTGATCTTAATGGTACACATTTACCAAAGGGGATTCAAAGACATTAATTTTATTAGTTTATTTTGAGCTTTCCCAGTGGATGATTCTCTCATCAATACTGTTCTTGAACTCTGAGTCCATATTTAAATGTCATCCCTATTAATGCCACAGCCACAGAGTGCTGTCGTGACCTTGACTAGTGCCAGTGTCACTGTCAAGTTGACTACCAGCTAAATGAGTTATTTTCCCCTTGTCGTGTTTGAGTCCACGGTGAAAATGCGAACAGTCCCATGCTGTTAATAAGGAAGGAAAGGTCAGTCACTGTTGAGTTATAGCAGATGTGTCAAATCCCCACTGGGAGACCTTTAACTTCCAGCTATGTTTGGCATTTCTCGTTTCTAATCGCTCCTGTGACAAATGGAGCTTTCTGAGACAGTGGGGATTTTCTCTACTTGTCCTTCACCCCACTTTGAGCCTGTTGTTGTTGCTTCGCCGTGTTGACTTTATATTGTAATAACCTAAAGGGTTTTGACTGCTGGGTGAGCGTCACCTCCCAAGACACTTTTTCGAAATAGAAATTAAAATAATGTGCAAATTGTTAATTGACAAAACCCTAATTGTCTCCTAGGCTGCCAAAGCCAACCTAGAAAAGGCCCAGGCTGAAATGATGGGAACGTCTGATGAAGCTGCCAGAGCAGAAGCTCAGATCTCTATAGAGGCCAATGAGGCCATTGTGAAGGCCCTGGAGTAAAACTGTGGTAAGAAATGTTGATTGGATCAAAACAGTTAAATGTGGGATGGATCTATTATTAATTATGAAGTACTGTTCTCTTTAGGTTGCTTCTGTTCCATTGAAGAAAATCAATAATTCCTGCATTTTCAGCTTCAGTTTGTCCACAATGTATTGTACAGTCATTAAAATAAATTTATTTGGAATTATCTCTCTGTTCTTATTAAGTTTTCTTTGTGTTTTTGGTACAAAAAAAAATCTGAATTGTAACATCAAAGCAGGTAATTAAAAATATATTTATTTTTAACATTGTTTGTAGTTTGAGCATATGCCACTTGGGGGCAGTATATTGCAAGAAAAAGAGAAGAGTTTCTCTTGGAGACTTCAAAAAGCTTGAATCAGTGGGTCACAGCCTTAATCGCTGGTCGAAAACCTCCATAGCACTTTCTTTTTACATAACATACACATAATAGTGTATGTCTGTTGAATCTTTGCTGAAAACTGAGTCACGTTTATGGTGAACTGTGGGCTGGAGTTATGTGGAACTTGCTTTGTATGTAAATTACTGTCTGCACCCTGCTCGTGTGAGTGGCAACCTCACACTAAGATGAAGCAGGTAAAGTCTGATTCTGACCATCTGTGCTCTTCTCATTACTCACATAGTTCCACAAGTTAGCTCATGCTTACTGGAAGTGTTGAGGTCAGCATATTCATGTGTTGACCCTTCAGCCAAATGTTCAAATTGACTATTTTTGCTTAATACAGAATACATCTGTGGCTACTGCACACATCTAGGTGAAAATACATCTAATCGAGTGAATTATGTTTTGACATCCATTAAAAGCAAGGTTGTGTACCGTAATTCTCTTGATTAAAGCAAGCAACCATATCTCTATAATTGGTAAATTACATATTAACAAATTCTTTTGAAAGTCTATTCATTAAATTAATGTGCGCTGTCTAGACAGACTTAGTATGGTCAAAATCCATTATGCTATATGTATGTATTTTTTTTACTTACTATATACTTACTGTTCACTGTTTGTCTGAGTGTCTTGTTCAACGTTCCGCTCTTCCAGCTGTGCCACAAACACTCCACTCATGCTTGTTCTCTGTATGAGTCAACCTCCCTCAGGGCGCACAGACGTGTGAGTGATTATACAGATTTATCACAGGGCTGTCGTCTTCACAAAATGTCAAGTTCATACCTGACCATCTATGATCTTTTCAAGTACCTGCAGACTTGCCATGATGTTTTATCTTTAACAGGCCTATCATTGTCTTACTTCATCGCTCACAATTTGCTTTAGTCATAAAAGCAAATATTATGAATTACTGTATATTTCAAACATTTGATGCTGTTTATTGTCCATTCTCTTGGCTCAAATTCATCAAACTAATGACTGACCTAAAGAAACTGATACACTTAAAATCTAATAATGAGAAACCTATCTGTATTTGCTCTTAAACTATACTAATATTTTATTAAGAGTAAGTAAATGCACAGCTGGACTAGGAGCAAGTGTAGGTGATAAAAAGGTATTTTCTGAGCATTCAACTCTAAGTACAAAAAAACCCCATCAATACTCAAACATGCATGGATCAACTTTGAGTAAACTAAGAATGAGGAAACACCGCTGGGAAAAGTCCGTTTTAAATAATATGGCCCTTATGACAGCAGAAGACAAATTTGAGCTTTTTAATTCCAGCAAACATTTTTTATTCATAGTCAACCTGCTATGTTAAAGGTGCACTGCGTAACTTTTCTGACTGCATACTTGACTTCACAATGTTATTGCTTGGTCTAAAATGTTCTGTAGTCTGGCATTAAAATATATCTAGAGTTTATTGCATAAAATAACCTTGAAAGGGTTAAGGTTAGGGCATGGTGTGCCTATAGAGATCTGACTTTTAACTTGGCCTAGAAGCTCCATGCTTGTCGTTTCCATGGAGATGTCTAAGTTTGAAGTGATACTGTGTATTCAATAGGCAAAGCAGTATCGTGCCAATGGAGAAAAGTGTATGCTGACCATCTATCAAAATCGTACATACTTTTTTCCCAATAAACCTATAGATAACTTAACCTCACAAGTCTTGGTCTGACTTGACGACAGCAGAAGTGTAACATGTGACGTTTGCCTCTCCTGACTTGAAACCTGTGGAGAGTCTCTTAGAGGCTACTCCAACTGAAACCTCTTCATTTCCTTTTGTACCGGGGCACTTTATTAGCGTCATAAATTACGGGACACAATTCACATGCGCTCTCCTCGTTGACATTATCACTCAATGTTAATGATGATTCAAGCATCTGACAGCCTGAGAGAACTGCTAATGCATCAGCAGTGTGGTGGGCAAAAAGTGAAACGGGTTAAATGGAACATAAGACAGTCAGGCCTAAATTGGGAGTGTAACAGACGCCCTGTTTGTGAAAAGGTGTAAAGCTGCTTCAATCTGACTGTGATCCTGTCGCTGCATTTTATTTCGTTGACCTAAATGAAAAGACTGTATTGTAACTGTACTGTATCTGTGTGAGTTGTGTCAGTTCCAAGTCTGGATTAACAGAAGCAAGTGAATTCAAATGGAGAAATGCTAGTATGTTGCAGTGAAAGAAACAAATACAGCAGAAAGGGGTTCGATCTTGACAGACTCAAAAGAAGAAATTAGCGCACTGAGACAAAAATGACGAATGGTTTGATAGATAGATACTGTAGATAAATAAGGCCTAAAATGTGAAAAGTGATAAGTTCTATGTAATGTATGAATAAGAACAAAGTTTAAAAGTTAGAACTGTCTGGGCTGCACAAGAGCAACAGGCGATGAGAGAGTGTCTATCTTCTGAACTCCACAGCTCCTCTGTCACCTCTTTAATCCAGTTTAAAAGAGCTGTTCAGATTGTATGATGTAGTGCTCCCTCTATAGTTTTCTTGTGTAAATACATTTATCAAACTGAGTCTAAACTAGGGATGCCCAAACTTCATTCATTGCCGTGAACAATACAGTATATGGAGCAGAGGATCACACAACAAATAGAAATTGGTGAAATGGAAAAAATGTCATTTGGATTTGTTTTTATGAGCCATAAGGTACTGAATATTATTTTTTGGTTTGTATATCATAAAACTGGTTATTATTTAGATTATAATAACAGAATTGTTTAAATTGACAGTAAAAATCAATACATTTTTGTAATTTGCATTAAAGGAGACCTATTGTGTTTTTTCTGAATATTCGGGAAGAAACTACATTTTAGTGATTGTAAAACACAAACATGATCTAAAAGGGCCTAGAAATAAAATCAGGTCCTTTGACTTCCTGTTAAAAATGACAGAACTGATAAGCTCCGTCCGTCATTGTAAAACTTTTCTTTAATAAGCCCAGATTTTAATTACCATTTATTGTTCTTGGAAAGTGGCTACTTGACAGTTTTGAATCCTATATGTTTTACTCAGAATCTGAATTTTAAAGTCAATATGACAAGTGGGTGGGGATAGGTGGTAGGTGAAGACAAGGATTTTCTGAGCACTCAAGCATAAGCTTCAGGACAATATAAAATTTCTCAAACATGTTTAAATCAATCCAAATACAATTAATGTGTAACAAGGTTAAAAACTCAGAAAAGTACATTTTGCATATCAGGTCCCCTTTAATTTAGTAGAGTCTGAGGGTCAACAAAATAGCTTACTGTCAAGGACCGACCGCATTTGGCCCCCCGGCCTATTAATCCTTTTTTGTTTTTGTTTTTAATGTAATAGTGCAATAAAAAATACATTCAGAAACCATATATATAAAAAAAAAGTTTCTCAAGAGAGCTGTTTTTGGGTTGATGCCAAAGTTTTCCACCAGACTTTTAACAAATAACAAAAAAACATTTAACAATGTAAAAAGATGACTTAGTTCTGCTTTAGAACCTGAAAAGAGAACTTGTACATTTGAAACCTTTTAGCAACAGTTAATATGCATTGTTCATATTACTGATTATTCACCCAAATAAGTTCATCATTGTTCACAACTAACAGTGGCTAAAGCAGTTTACTATAATAAATCTCTTTGTGCTTTTTAACTGGATACAGAAAGCCGCATTTTCATCCTTCTGTATCCACACTGGAGCAAAACAAATTTTACCTTAATAAATGAAGAAAAAAAAGACAAGCACAAATATTCTTCTTTTCAGAAAAACAGCTCACAATACTAGACAAAAGCTAGTTTACATGCAGTGGTCTGTCACAGCAGTCTGCCAGCTTTCTTGCTTCCTGCATTTGCACTTGTGCGTATGGTCAAGCACGGCTAAGTGTGCATCAAGGAGCTGAGGAGAATGGACATGTACAGTGGCAGGCCTGCCATGAGAGAGTCATGCTATCCGCACCGGAGAAGCTGATTGAAGTGCTGACCTTTTGGTGATGCTGTGCAAAGAGGGGGCCTGCACACTCTCAGTCAGCTGTCAGATACTGCATCAGCCTGAGTGGGAGTGAGAGCACGACTCCCACCTCCCACCAGTGTCACCCCTGCCTCTCCACCCACCTACCAAAAACACCGAGAAAACCAAGCACAAACACACCCCCACCCCCTAAAACACTTTTCCAGTTTGTGCCAGCTAGGTATAACATTTTCTCAAAATAGCTCTGTGGGCTTTTGGGAGAAAATTGCAAAGCCGCAAACACAAGCCGGCTGCTGCAGAGGTGAGATAATCAGCTTGTGGTAACAGCAAATGGCCCCTGAGTGGAAGGCAGGTAATCATTGTACCAGTGTTTTTGTGGAAGAGGGGCTGAGAGCTCCTGTCCTTATCTGTGTGTGTCTCTGCATATTCACTGGCAATAAGCAGCCAGTGGAAACAGCTTGAATAAGATGAACAGGGACAAGGACATGCCAATGAACTGGAACAAAAGGGGCAGTCAATTAATCCACAAGTTTAGTTCAACAAGTAAAGTCTAGTGTCCAGCTAATTAACTTTGCTGTTGCTAAAATTAGATCCATTATGAAGCAAAAATGACTTCTGTGAACTGTTAGAATAATATATTATCAATATTATATTTTATATTTGAGTAACTCTGATTTGAATGGATGAAAAAGACTCTTTTCCACCTTGTGATGTCATTACGTCAGGTTTCAGTATTATTTTATTTGTTTTTGTTTGTCAGTTGGAATCACCATAACCAAAACTCATCAGTCTTTTTATGTTTTGTTTTGTTAGAATTATTCAGAATGGCACAAAGCACAACTCCAAGTGAAGACAAAAAAAATAAAAAAAGTGTTTTGAACAATAGTTTATTTTTGTTTTTTTTGGACAGTATGAGCCCTTTAAACAGGAAAAAGTACTGTAATGAATTTATCATCAAATAATATAAACTATCAGTTATATGTCATGACAGAATAACAGAAATATGAACTACAATGACTTCAATCATTTTTCAACAATAAACAACTATTCACTATTATTCCTAACATACAAATGTAAACATGTATTTTGGTAGCTACTGCATTTAATGCTTTATGTATTTTTTTCACCAAAAAACTTCCTGGTCAGACTGCAAACTACATGCCCCAGAGCAGGAGCTAAAAAAGTCCCAAAGTGTGGCCCCAGTCCATAGGAAAAAAGTACTAGGAACTGAAATAAGTTCCTGGGAAAAGGCCTGTTCTTATAAAGTTCCTAAAATTGTAAGCTTGTTACCAAGTTGTAGTCCAGTTATCAGTCTCAAGTAATCAAAATATTGACTTATGTCCTAATGTCCACACCTTTAAACGAAATGTTTACAGTGAGTGGCAGAAATTAATGGTGAGAAAACAACAGCTGGAGTCTAATAACAAATAAAAACATCTAAAATCTGTTTGTATTGACATGTAAAAATAAAAGTAAAGTAGCTAAGTTTAAAAAAAAAAGCAAGCAAATCTCTGGAAAGCTATATTGTTAGAGAAAGTTAATTTCTGTAAAAAAAACAGAAAAACAAAAATAAATTTATATCAGGTGTTCTTTTTATCATTTAAGCCAGAATGTTCTTTTTATATGTGATGTCAATGCATAATCTCTATTTATGTATCCACTTATTTAAATGAGCTAATGCCAGTATACATAGCAGCTGTGTGAGCTCTAATTTATTCATTGTTTGTACATTTCCTATAGTATTTCATTGCTGTGCCAACACATTCAGGTGAAGCTCCATTTACATAGAAAACAGACTGCTGATCCAAAAGCACCAGCGTGGATTCATTCTCGCTTTGATCATACATACCTCCTCATATCTTAGCGGCTTTTTATAATGTCGAAGCCTCTAATTAAAAGATTCAAAGTGTTTCCTTCTGATTAAAAGACTAAACTTGAAAACAAGAAAATGTGTCTGAAGAAAAACTAATTTAGCTTTGCCCAGGGAAGTGCGATTGTGGCTGTATGGCATTCCTAAACTGGGTGTTCACAAAGGTTGAGGAGAGTACATCATTTGGGTGGGACCAAAGCAGTGTTTGTGTGGTCAATATGTCTACATGTACAGGGACTTTTGCTCTGTAAGCTGAGGCAAAGGTAAAGAGAGGACAGTGTAGTGTATGTAACAGGAATGTGGACTGCACTTAGCTACAGACCTATGTTTAGGTGTGATACACAAGCTCGTGTCATGGCTTATAGGTCAGGTTTGTCACTGAAGCTTTCACAGGTGGGGCTATCGCTCCATTACAAACTGAATATAGTAGGACTAGTCAACAAGTAATCACAACTGTATTTTGTAATAATTACCTGGACTAGACTTGAAAATAAGTTAAAAAAAAGACCCATTTCATAACAAAAATGGTTGCATTATTTAAACGTATCAACTAAAATTGGTAAAAAAACAATACACCACTTCAGATTGTTAAATAGTCCCCCAAGCCTTCTCCATTTCAACTTTTTTTCCCCAGAGGTTTTCACACTTTTCAGATCAGATACCCCAAAATAACCGTGGACTCGCGACACTCACAGCAAAGTGTAATCATTTCTAATTGTAAAAACCACTGAAAATTAATTTGTTTCTTTTTTTTTTTTTTGTTTATTGTGTTATATGACACAGATTTACTTAACACGTCCCAATAATGATTTTTCTGAAGAAACTATGGCGTAAGTGCATCAGTAATTCATATTTTGTTTAGTGCTGTCAAGCGATTAAAAAATTCAAGAGATTATTAATTATGGTCTGTAATTAATTAATCTAATTAATCTATTTTAATCTCACCTAAAAAAATGACTGAGAAAAACACTCAAAACACTCAACCTAAGTGTTTTTGTTTTGTTTTTGTCCAATTTAATTAATTTCATCATTGTTGCAGGTGGAAATATTAATATATTGCAAAAAATGAAGACTTTAGGAAGTTTTTGTTGCTAAGCTGTCAAGTTGAACGACCCTTATGTCAACTTTGCAACTCATATATAGAAACAAGGAAGTTACATTTTTCAAAATAGATTCATGCGATTAAAATAATTAACTCAATTAATATGTCTGTAATTAATTAATCGCAATTAATGCACTAATTTGACACCCCTAATTTTGTTCATTGTAAAACACAAAAAAATAGCTAAAACAGCGAAATGGAAAGTGGTTCATTTACTTCCTGTTTAAAACTGCAGTACTGATAAGCCCCGCCTCCTACTTGTTAAATTTAAATTTAAAAAACACAGATAAAAAAAAAAATACTAATCTTTTGTTTTTGTAAAGTGTGCATGACAATTTCAGAACCTTGCATGTTTTACTCGCCATCCTGTGTTTGAGTAAACAAAAGTAAACACAGACAAGTGGGTGGGGATAGGTGGTAGGGGAAGACGGGATTTTCTGAGAGTTTGAGCATCAGCTGCTGAACAATACAAGATTACTCAAATATGCATTAACAAAGATAACTTTGGGTAAACTAATGATGAGAGAACACTGCTGTAGCATGGTTAAAAATTTTAAAAAGAAAATGTTACATGAGAGGTCTTCTTTAAACATACTGCTTTCAGTTTAACAAAAAGAATAAAGTTAAACAAATCTTTAATCCCCCAGGACGACTTCTGAAATGATCATTAGTGACAGCCCTGTTACTCAAGAAATATTAGATAGCCCAAGAGTATTCTATTCCAGTGTTTCCAAGCTTTTTTGATTCACAGCGCACTTTTTGGTTGACATTTTTTGCAGCACACCATCTATTCAAATATGTCTAAATAAAAAAATATATTAATTTAATTTCATGAATATGTCCATTAAATTAATTCTATTCTATTATTGAACAAAAATACACGATATATTGAATCTTCATAGTGACTCTGAACTTTTTTTGTTGAAAAGTTACATAGTTCACCTACACATTATTCTTTAAATTATTCAATTATTTATGTTCGTTTTACTTTCATTCTTACTGAAAAAGTTGTTTCAAACATACAATATGCAAAATAAAATCAGTTTATTCTTATTTCAAAGATTGAACATTGAATCATGACAAATGTTTTCAAGGCACACCTGGCAAAATCTCAAGGCACACTAGGTTGTTCTATATTATTCTAACACTTTTCAACCTTTCCTTGCACTCAAACTACAGAAAATTTAAACTGATGGTGCTTTACTAATTACTTTGTTTATTAAAAATCCTTCGCCAGATTTGCTCTATGAAAAATATAGAAAAAGTGGTGGTTTGATGCATTGAATTGGCCTTGGGAAGTTCAAAGTTGATGTAAAACCACATTCTGTTCGTTGCACCTGTTCAGTCCATCATAAACATCCCACTCACTCTAATATGTTCTGAGTTCGACAGCTTCCTTCCCTGGTAGTACTGGTCACACCTAACCTGCCGATGTGCTAATCACACTGGGGCGGATTCTCTTTGTATGACTTGTTAATGTTGCATCACACCTTGTAACTCACAAACAACTCACGTAACATGAGTAATACACCAGCACTGCCATATTAGTAACTTTATGGCAAGTTATTGAAATGAGGATAGATTACGTCAAAAGTGAATAGTCAAACTTCTCTATAGACAAAACTTTAGAACATCTACAGGGCAGGAGTAGTTTGTATCTAGGCCCACATAATATTTGCTCATCTACAGCTCTGACTAAATACACAGACATACAGTATAAACCCAGAGAACAGGTGCAGAGCATCTGTATGCTACAGACCTGTCACACACATAGACATTATTATTTTTTTTTGTTAAATTAATTTTATCTTTCCAAGTCAAACCCAATGAGATTAAAAAGCCTTTTCAGAGATGATCATAAAAACATTTACTTTACTAAAAATATACAAATGAATAAACACCTAACTAACTAACTAACTGACTAAATAAATAAATGAATAAAGTTGAACAATATAAGTTGTTTTAAATTTTTGTAGGAAAAAAATACAAAAGGTTTTAGAATACAGCTGTTCAAAGACAGCGTATCCTATTGTAATAAGGTACTACATTCAAATATGCATATTGTTCAAAATTCCCACACATACCCCCAACACACACACCTCCACCCGCCCAGGTGAGGCCACGCCCACAGGAGCCTCCTTAATCCAAACATGTCCTGTCTCCTGGTTGCTCCTAGGAAAGCATGAGGAAACTGTGGCTTACTATTCACAGCCTGTTTCAATGGGAAATACACACAATTCATCATCAAGTCTAAAAATGACACATTTCAGTTCTTCTGAAAAGGAACAAACACAAAAGTTTGGAAAATAGACTTTTATAGCGAACAAATAAAATTGTGTTTATAACGGAAGTCAATGGGGAAAAAACAGAACAGAACAAGAGGGAGAAAAAAAACTACAAACTGCTTCTGCACAAAAACTACAAATCATCTAAGTCAAAGTTGGGACTAATTTTTAACATGTTCAAGGCTGTAATAAAAGTAAAAAAAAAAAAAAAAAAAAAAAAAATCCAGTTTGCATTTTTATTTTATATGAAAAATGGGCCATTTTGTTTCACATTTTCACCTCCTCGAGAATCAGATTTTTTTCGTCTGTACAATAATAAACACAGAGTTTTTTTAGTTTGTTTCCCCTCAAATTTAGTCCGAACAGAAGTGGATTAACAGATTTTTTACTATATTTTTTACAGCCATTAAAACATGTGGAGTAAAAGGACGCTAACAGAACATAAGGACAACACATTTGTAAATGACAAGACTCTGGGTTTAGCAAAACTGCTTGTAGATTTTTTGAAAATATGGCTCAATCTAAGATTTTTAACAAGAAATCATTGAAATATCTCCAAAACAATGAGGGCCAAAATGTTTAAAGACGGGGTAGCTCATTTTTTCCACTGCAAAAAGATTTGAAATCTGACAATTATTCTATGAATCATTTGACCCATGGTTAATAGTAAAAAGGACCACCCAAGCACAGCCAATCAGAGCCCTGCTGATTAGAACTTAAATTCTTCATTTATTCAACTCAGACAGTACTCAGTGTGGGCTCATTTTTTTTTTTACGTGCTGCGTTTATCATATACTTTTTAAGTGAAAAACACAAAGTTTAATAATTTACAACAAAAAAGTTGGTAACCCCAACATTAAGAAGCATCATGGATTGTTTGTCTGAAAATGCTAGTTCGTAATGCACATGCAGCAGCCTTCCAAGTAGTCTTATAATAATTTTTTCTCTTGCTTTGCTCCAGTCCCAGCCGTCCGTGTGCCAGGGCATGTGCGCTACAGCTTCTGGGGACTTTTCTCACACGGTTTATTTCCTGGTGATGGCCTTTGCTTCCTGCTCACTTGATATTTCCAAAACAGCTTTGTGGATGTGCCTGGACATGTGAGCGGCGTTCACACCTGAGTGCACTTGTAATGAAGCTGTGAGTTCTGTTATCGAGATGAGCTGGTGGGCCTCCTTTGAAGACACAGAAGTGAGTGGTTCTAAGAAGCATTTTCAAAAGAAGAATAGTGTTAAAGTGCAAACGGCATGATTAAACTAATTTTCCAGATTTTACCGAGGACCATGACTTCAGACCGGGCGATTGCACAATTCGTCATCGCATTTGACATGACGTTGCACCAAATATTCAGGACTAGAATTCTTTGGTTATAATAACTATGCTAAAGTCTATTTGGCATCCGAGCCTTAAGTTGAATAGGCCTGTTTTAGAAAAAACATGATGAAAATACTGTATCTCATGCAATGTACTGGTTAGTGTTTCTGATGAAGCTGATTGAGTTGATAGAATAGTTCCAGAGATTGAGTCCTCACACGCTCACATGGCAGGGCATCTTCCAAATGCACCCGAGAAAGACGACAGCGGGGCCCCACAACGACGCCGAGGCTCCAACCATGAGGCTTCCATGCTAGCCAAACAGGAGCTAGCCCTGCCACAATTCTCTTGAGACGGGAAAGTCCGATCTGTGTTGGTGGGCAATATTGACAAAAATTAATATCTCAATACTTTTTTTTTTTTTGCATATCTCGATTACGCTATTCAGATCATATTATTTCAAACCAAGCATCAAGCATGTCTATAAATGTATTAGTTTGATGAACAGAAGAATTGGGTTACTAGGGATATTTTGGTCGGCTTAAGACAAGTGCTACCAATCGATTAATCAACTAAAAGCAAAACAAGCAAGTGTCTGAATGATCTGACCAAATATCTGACCCATACTGCATTTACAAGACTCATAAAGAAAAACAAATGAGATTTTTATGTTAAAAAAAATCTGAATAAATATGCAATTAGGAAATAAAAACTTTGATCAACTAAGAAACAGTGAGTGATCATGACTAAACTGTCACTGTCTTACCTTATTTGAACCTTAATTTGTTCATTTTAGACTTTCTTTTTGTTGCCTTTTTACTACAAACGATATACTCAATATTCTGTTTTGCATATCTTCAAGACAACAGTCACGATATTATCTAAAATTCGATATAATCGCATCTATTTTCCAACACTATTTTCATCTGAGTATGTGTTTGTATGGATCCAATAAACAATACATACAGTCAGCATTTGAACAGTCAGCATATGTCAATTGTCTATACATTTTATTTATTTTTGACATATTTTTAGTTGACACTAATGGAGGAATTCTTTTTAGAACTCAGATCTGTGTTGTGATTACATTTTTTTTTTAAATTCTTCTCAAACTGCAACTTGACTGACGTAAATCCTCACAGAGAGGTAAGTCATTATTAGACTCAAATGTGAACTCATTTGCCCCGTAAGTAGTTTGCATAAGTCCTTCCTCATTATTCTGCTGACTCTGCAAAAAACAGAATAGAAAAAGAACTATGAGTAACTTTGAGCCAGATAGACAATGTAAATATATCTTTGTCATGTATTGTAGCTTTAGAATGATCCACAGTGCAGTTTTAAACTTCTATTAACTTCCATATTGACCTATTACATTCAAATTCTCTTCATATTTCAGTAATCATGTATTGTTTTTGAGCGCTCAGAAAATCCCACTTTTCGACTTTTACATTCATGACAACCTTAGTATTAATTACGTGACTTGTTACATTGACAATAGTATGTTTGGTGGTTTGTGTCCACATTAAACATCCTATTGTTTTTGTGGAAGCAGAGAAAGCGGTTTTGGTTGAGAAACTGTGGAAGTCATTGTAACATTGTAGTAGCTTCTCCCACTTCTCGTAAAAGCTCCATCTTGTTATCAGTTTCAGTACAGTTTCAAAACTTTCCAACGCACTCAGACTTTCTTCAACTGTCACACTGATGTAACCCTTCCTGAAAATGGTGTCAGAAGAGTTCGACCAATTTGTGATGTCATTTAAAGAGCCTTTTTTATTGAAAGTTTTGTCCATGTTAGAATGTAGTTTCCCAGTGTCGGTTCATCTACACAACCCACATCCTGCATATTATATAGGCTGCATTCTTCTGTCAATCTAAAAACACGCTGTTCCACCTTGTGATGTCACTAAGGGTTATTTCTTTCTTTGTCCATAGATCACAATGTCATAACAAACTGCTCTTGCTCACCTCAGAGATCAACACATTCCAAAATGTAACAAATCTAGTTTCAAATCATGAACTTTTTCCCGGTTCAAAAATGTTCAGTTTCAATAAGCTTATTAGTTTGCTATAGTTCTGCTAGCTATAGCAAACTCCCGCTCTCATTGGTCAGCATGGATCATGTGTTACGCGAGAGAAAGAACAACTGCCCATGTTCAGTGGACAGAGATGAATCTGAGCTAGCTAACTCACAACAACGCACTACTGAGCGCAGCCATGGACGCTAACCTCTGTCGTACACTGAGAGCAAGTTCGGTGCGAGGCGGGACTCATGCGACCTTCGCAAGACTTACAAAGTGCTTAAAACCAATGCGCCCTTGTACACAGACCTTGGTGCAGTGTGAGAGTTGCGTGAGTGTGCGGAAAGAATCCGTAAAGACTCTATTCTTGTCGGAGGTCGCAGCAGTCTGATGCGACTTTCAAGTCATGATACAAACATTCTCGCGGTGATTCACGTGAATCCAGTGGACTGCTGCTGGTACAAGGCACTTCGCAAGAAACTCGGACACGTCTCGGATCGAACTCGCCTCACAGTCTGTGTATGGGAGGTGTAAGCGGCAGCCATCTTTTATCACAGGGACTTGATCCTCACCCAGAATGTCCCAAAGTTTGGTTTTAACTTTATTTTTCTACAGAATTGTTTAGTTTATTTTTCACCTCTAGAAAGTTACAAAGCACAACTTTAATGTTAAAGCTACCACTCAATGACATCACAAGGTGTTTTTGAGCTTTGCAGATAGTGACCGATAACTTACTGTATGAAAAGATTTTGCTGAGGTAACAAACATGCTAACATGACTAAAAGCTTACATGAGTTGTCTTGTATATTTGACCTTTAAAATACACTTTTTATTGGGACAGTGATAAAACAACCCTGGAATAACAGCCTTGTGGTTAAGCGTGGTGACTCAACTTTTACATTTGTCTTTCTTTTTCCTTCTGGCAAATTGTCAAAACATGAATCATATTTTTACGTGGAGATCGCTTTGCATTGAGCGAATTGATGAAAACAACTTCCTCTGTGTCTTGCTCAATAAACAACAGGTACTTCCGTGGAACTTGCCAAAATAATAAACTATACTGAACGTGTAACAGTAATGAAATACAGCGATATTATGTTGTCACAAAGATGTATTACAGTATGTTTTGACATCTAAACAGCACTACAAGAAATACACACACATTAGGTTATATTTAGTCATGCTGTTGTGACTTTTATTGATGCGCATATACTGTGATCAAACAGACCAAATCTATCTTAAAATGACAACAGGCACACTTTACAGTAAAAAACTAAATTCTATTTAAGACTTTACTTACTCTACTTTGTCAGATTTTAGAGACATGTAAAGGGCAAAACTACACAATAGGTTGTGTTGTTGCATGTCACAAGGCCAGATAGTGGGCAAGAACCAGGATTTCCTATTAAAAACGACAGTATGTACTTATCTAAAAGGTCATGTTTGTTACTAGACACATTCCCGTATTACAAAAACTCACTTTGTATTAGACTGCATGTACAATATTAATGGGCCGTGGAATATTGTGAAGTCACATGAACAGGACCTATAGTTATGAGGTGACAGTAATACTATGCACAATCGATAAGCCAGTAAGATTCTTAGCTGTGATTGGTTAAGCACAAACTAAGGTAGGCACTAGTTGACAAATCATCCAATCAGCCCGACGTATTTCAGCGGCAGAGTTTCTAGATGGATAGTTCAACACATATTCCTCTGGTGTGAGCCAGGTTAAGTGTTTATGAGAGTAAGTTTGAGCTAAATCAGATCACATTCAAAATTGGGGAAAGAAAACGACTCCTTTAGTAAAATTTACCTGAAAAAGGTTTGTGTTGTGTGTAAATAAGACAACTAATCAAAAGCTCAAGAGACCGCAATTCTGTCATGTCAAATAGCCAGTTCTTTGAAGAAGAAACAATATTCTGTCAGTAAAGGACGTGATTTGGAGCACGGCCGGCCCTGGGCATAGGCAAAATAGGCGGTTGCATGTGGCGCCATCTGGTGGTGAGGGCACCAAATTGCAGCTCTAAAACAATGAAGATCAAGTTCTACAACTCATAAGCTATTATGCAGTTTTTATTTTATCTCAGTAGGACATATATTCATTGAGTCATGACCACAAAAAGCAAATGAACTTTTAGGACTGTAGAGTTAATAACACAAACTACTGTGATGGTTGAAGCCTCATAAAACATGAAGCTTTTTGTCCTAACAAAAAATTCAGGCTTTAGTATTTCTGTTAATAAATTGGGTGTCTCAAGCTCTTAAAATATTCGTGAGGATATACAATTATTATGGTTAAAATTATACATAACAAAACAATTGTAAAAGACCCATTACAGATAATGAGAAATTATGTCTATATTATTGCCTTCAACACTTTTTCTGCAATAGAAATAAAGTGGTGTTTGAAGGGGTGGGGGTTCCAAATGAAATCTTGGCACCAATAGGGCTATGGTGAAACTTTGGAAGAATATACACTTTTTTTGGGGTGTGCAATGGCATACATTAAGTTCAGATTTGTGATAAAATCATAGCTATCTAGTTATCGTGGAAGAACTACATGAAAAAAGGTGAAAAAATATACTATAAGGAAGAAAAATGTGCTTCTTTTTGTTCCTATCACCTGGACCAATTGCACATAAACTGTCTGTGTCCTATTGAGAAAACAGCACTTTTTGATGACATAGTACATGGAGAGATTCGATGAAGCTTTCCTGAAACTATGATCAATATTTACCAGAGAATATTCTATCAACAATTCTTCAAACATGTGAACTTGTCATGTGCATGTCGTAAGCACTATTTTACAAGAACACATGCATTGCACAACCTCGACCAGTGTCACTTCTACAACTCATAGGTCATAAGTGTGTGAATGGGACTCACATGTGACACAAATCAAAGGAAGTCCAGCAGACACACACACACACGTGGCTCCCATTATAAGGCCTGTAGTGGTGCATGTGCTTCCCTTTAACCTTTAGCACACAAGCTAATCACTCTGCTCTGTCCTCCACTCATCACACGCTTCTTTGAGCCCTCTTGGAAAATATGCTAACGGGCTAGTTTCCACTTGAAGATGACTGAAATAACTTCCTTAAAGCAGAGTAGTTGTATAGGTTGCAGACCAAAAAGTTCTAGCTGACACTTGAACTATAACATAAAAACTTGTAAAGCAACAAATAATAAGTTGTGGATTTATAAATGTCTTTATTTTTTAGCAACATAAAAAATATAAATGAAATAATTGAACATTTAACCGAGATTTAGCAATGAGAAAAAATATTTCATCTACACGTAAATTGATCTGAAGGTGAAAAATCTAAATGACCTAATCTAT
This sequence comes from Mugilogobius chulae, assembly GCA_038363315.1. Lineage (NCBI taxonomy): Eukaryota > Metazoa > Chordata > Actinopteri > Gobiiformes > Gobiidae > Mugilogobius > Mugilogobius chulae. The sequence continues at coordinate 31,924,785 of CM076412.1, read as the reverse complement.
TCATCCTATATGCATTGAATGCTATGCCAATTTTGTACTGATTAGATTCAAGATCTGATTAGAACATGTTTTCAAACAAAGCTTTAAACTTACATTTTTATGAATACATTATAACTAAATATCTTTCCAGTTACTTTCACTGATCAAATAGTTCTCTTCAAGATCACCACATGAAACCCGGTGTTATTTCTCACTTTCAGTCTTTGTGAGACTCGTCAGATCCATAAAGATCAAAACTCAAATCATTGTGTTCTTCTTTCTGAATCCATTTTTGATCACCCAATGTATGTACTTTTTGTTTTTCAGTTTTAGAAGCATTTTCTCAGTTTGGGTTGTTTGCATTTCTCCTTTATCACTACTACTTCGACTTCCTGTTGTTGCCTCACTGTCTACTGTAAAACCCACGGTGATTCCTTCGTTCTGTTGGTTTTCCCTTCTTACAAAACCACAGCTCTCTACTGTGTCCACAGATTGGTCCATAGATGGGTTTAAGTCAGGCTCGGTGCCACCCTAACTGACTGCAGTGTTGTGTCAGAGTCCTGAAGTAAAGCAAGCATCTCTTGTTGCATATGTATGTGAGCTGGAGTTCAGTCCGGGTCAAAAATGCTCCTATGACGCCACACGTGGGGCTCAGAGCTGCAGGCCCAGTGGCTCCTCAAAGGTCACACAGATAGTTCCATGTGGAAGACATTCGAGTTATACACAGGTGTGGGAGGGAGCCAGGAACTGCCCTCCATGTGATGGTAATGTTACCTAATGATGTGCAACAGGATTATCATTACAGATATTACTTCTGATTCTGTAATTAATTACACCTATGTGTACTACAAATTATACTTCCAGCACTTTATAGTGAAACCACTTGGCTGGAACACACAAAGATCTTCTGTCTCCCTTATTCTGATAACGTGTTTTGGACAGAGTATTATTTGCAGAATCTAACACAGTTCTTAAAAAGGTCATGGGTTGAGGATCAGTGTTATAGCTTCCTCAACTTGTATCTCCGTGTGTGTATCTCTACATAGTCCTGAAGTTTGGCTTTTGTTTATTTTTGTTTATTTTGTTTATTTATTAGATCCCCATTAGCATCGGCAGCGCACTGCGTCAGCTACTCTTCCTGGGGTCAATTTAAATTGCAAATATTACAATTAACAAATGTGAAAAAACTTAACACAATAATTAAAACAGTTTACATTTCCTATAAAAACACATTACAACAGTAACATGGCAGTTCACATGAGATCCTTGTTTAGTTGACGATAATGAGATTTGAGTGTCTTTTGAAACTATAAGCACTACTTAGTTCTCGTATGTTCTGAGGTAAATGATTCCATTCTTGCATGGCTCCAAACATCACAGTACGTTGACTCTGTTTAGTTTTACACTTTGGTAAAGTGAAGCAACGTCCTTCTGAATGGCGTGTAGAATAATGATGCATATTATTACTGAAAGGCAGGCTTTTAAGGTTGAGGTGATGTTTGTGGTTGAGAAGAGTGCAGCAGCATAGAAATGTTGGGGCTTGCAGTTGGGAAGAAACACATTTAGACCTAACTCTAAGCAATGATCCACAAACATTTCTTCATGATGCACACAAGCTCTCAGATTCTGTCGTTGTGTGTACAGAAGCTGAGTATTTCAGAGTGTCATTTTATTGTGGACATACACATCAGTGCAATATTCATGCTGTCTAATCAACACTGATACACCACACCTATGAGGTGGGATGGATTGTTTCAGCATAGAAGTGCTAACCAACCCGAGTATAGACACAAATGGGTCTTTTGTTTATATTGAAAATGTTATATATTAGATAATGAAAGTAGGGGCAAACCAAATGTGTTAAAATAAATAAATAAATGAAATCATCAGCTATCCTAAAGCCTCCGTCACAATGTTTAACACAATCTACGATCTGTATTAATTTATGATAATAAACACCACTAAGGCCCATCAGAATACTGCGGATACTGAGCTTGCAGCAGGCAGATGTTTCCACTGCTGCTTTTCCGTTGCATCTACAGTGACCGACATAATAATCTCTGCTCACGCCCATGTCATTAGGAGGACACATTTTCCACCGGCTAAATTGCTCCACATTAAAATAACAATTCCACAATGGCATCACATATGAAGGTCAGGCTCTTTTAACAACAATGAGGTCATTTGTCCACATAGGCTATTTATAGTGCAAAGGTCAAACTAATTATTGTTGACTCAATGACCAATAAAAGAGGGTTAAATTAATCTGGACCATAATATGAGCAAATAAATATTGAAGAAATGTATGATTGGGTAAGCAAACGATTAGTCGCATGTATAAATATATAACTAAATGAAATTACCAGCTAGAATAAAATAATCACAATCTAACATCCTTTTAGCTGTTATTATGGTATAAGAAATCGGTTACTCCCCAAAGGCTAATTGCGAGTCTGGCTGGACTTTGAATGCTGTGCTAACATCTGGGATCTTTATCTAGCAAAGGACAAGAGTAAACTTGAAAGAGTTCAGAGAAGGGCAGCACTATTAGAGCAGTGTAATAGCGGCGATCTGAAATCTAGGCTGTTACACTGGAAACAACCATTCTCCAGCCAACCACAGAACCAGATCTAATCATCCCAACAAGTATCAAAACCTTTAGATCATCCTACTGAATGGAGCTAACTACTTTTAAATGTGTTAAAATTGCTATTATGAAGACCATTGACGTCATAAATGCTTTCTCTTTTCAGAATTTCTATTTTGAGTTTACACATTGACCTGCTTCTGTTGACCAGAACCAGGTCAGTGTGTAAAGTACATTTTGTTGCAATTACTGTGAATGAAAAAAACATCACAAGCCTGACTGAAAAGCTATCTGAACCCTTTGGAGTACAAACAAAAGGCTGGTCTCTTTGTGAAGATGAAGTTTTGCAGTTTTGGTCTCTGATTCTGACTAGTTTAAAGTGAGAAGAATCTCTGCACAAAAGAACATCAATATTTCTTTGATAGAAAATGCAGAACAGAAAAGCTAGTGTCACTTCCTGGTTTGATTGACAAATAGATTTAGGTATCTCTTGGGTTTTGACAATTCCTCTTCAAAGACTGAAGTAATTTTCAATAAAAATAGACTTGGAAACTTGTAATAACTTAAAAGTGTTGACAGAACAGCTTCATTTTTGAGGAATTTTGAGGGTAAGTTTAGAAACAAACTGATTCTGATTCATCGCAATAAGAGTTCCACATTTCTCTTTAACATGTCCAGGAGCTCAGCAGACTGTTTTAATAAGATGGTGAACAAATATGTATTCAGAAACAACAAGAACTAAAAGTAATCTACATGTTGTATGGCATAGTTCACGAAGAAACAAGCAATAAACAGAGATAACTAATATTACTAACATTTTGTGTATAATTTGAACTACTATATCAGGTTCTCTGGGGGATGTCCTGTGCTATTTCTACAAGAAACAATCAGACAGGCAGCATGTCCCAAAAACAACCTAATGTGTAACATGGGTTTATGCTCTGCACCTGCTTAGGTACCTCATTCTTAACAAGACCCCAAATACATCAATACCACTGTATATTTAGACACACAAGTGAATATAAACTGTGAAGTCAGGGCTGGCTGCTGTTAGCAACATGAAACAGAAAGAGCAGAAGTGACTAAAGTTAGACAAGGCAAAGCCCAGAGGAGTGATGGGAATTTAAATTTGACCTGAGTCCTGTTATGTTGATGTTTTTGTGACCAATTTGACAATGACAGTTACTCAAGTTCTTTGTAAACTTGTGCTCAAAACCTATTGTGGTGACGGTGAATAATTCAGAGGGGCAGAATGCATTAGGTAAGTGAGCAAAATGTGAACTGAGGCTTGTTTACATTATTAAGAAAGCAACAATCAGGTACCTTTAAGATGTTTAGTCCTGACTCTGGCACCAGCAGGAGGCCAGTCCATGATTAGTCCTGACTGTGGCACCAGCAGGAGGCTGGTCTATGTTCAGTCCTGACTCTGGCACCAGCAGGAGGCCAGTCCATGTTTAGTCCTGACTGTGGCACCTGCAGGAGGTCGGTCTATGTTTAGTCCTGACTCTGGGACCAGCAGGAGGCTGGTCTATGTTTACTTCTGACTCTGGCACCAGCAGGAGGCCAGTCCATGTTTAGTCCTGACTGTGGCACCAGCAGGAGGTCGGTCCATGTTTAGTCCTGACTCTGGGACCAGCAGGAGGCTGGTCTATGTTTACTTCTGACTCTGGCACCAGCAGGAGGCTGGTCCATGTTTAGTCCTGACTGTGGCACCTGCAGGAGGTCAGTCCATGTTTAGTCCTGACTGTGGCACCTGCAGGAGGTCGGTCCATGTTTAGTTCTGACTCTGGCACCAGCAGGAGGCTGGTCTATGTTTAGTCCTGACTGTGGCACCTGCAAGAGGTCGGTCCATGTTTAGTCCTGACTCTGGCACCAGAAGGAAGCCAGTTCATGCTTAGTTTTGACTCTGGCAACAGCAGGAGGCCATGTCTCTGAGGTCCTCAAAGTCCAGTTCATAACGCACTAACATGTCAGAGATGTACTTTGGTGCTGGTCCATGGAGAGACCTGAAAACAAGCAGAGCTGTTTTATAGTCTATTCTCTGAGCCACAGAAGCCAGTGCAAAGACCTAAGGACAGGACAAATGGGATTGTACTTCCTGGTGAGGATCAGGACACAATGTACTGCAGCTGTTTTACAGCTCGTTTGGATAGGCCGGTGAACAGGTCGTTAGAATAGTCTAACCTACTGGAGACAAATGCATGTATAAGTCTCTCCAAGTCAGGCTGTACCTTTGATTTTGGCAATGTTTTAGATGGTACAAAGCTGCTAACGTTATAGACCATGTGGCTGTTGAAGTTCATGCCTGGGTCCATGATCACCTCCACGTTTCTAACTTAATTTGAAGGTTTCTACATATAATGTGAAAAATTATTATTTTTTAGTTATTGACAGAGAACAATGCTTTTGTTTAATTTTGATTTGCCTTTAGTAGATATTAACCATGAACCTGATGAAAAAAAATCTATAATTTGACATTATTGTTTGACATTGATCTAACATAATCTAAACTGCAAGATCCACCACAGAATTCTGACATGTCTCCACCTGTGACTTATTGGCTGCTCAGTGTGTTCTCTGGAGTTAATAAATGAAGAACTGACTTAGACTGTCTTTGTTAAGCTAATCTTGTGCTGACACACTGTTGCTCTTGAGGCTATTAGTTTTATTACTTAAACAAAACAAGCGATTATAAGTTAAGTTAGAGTGTGCTTGCAAAGAAAATACAGTCAGGAGGAAAGAAGACAGTAAATAATGCTGAAACATGCACACAGTGGTCTGACTGACATTTGCAATCAGCCATGTTGACATTTTCACTAGAATCACTTCCCTGTTTGTGTCAATATACATGTAATACCAAGATTTCAACAACAGCAATTTTGATTCATCATAAAATAATAGTTTGACATGTTTGGTTTGTGCAGTTGGATTATGGCAGAGTGGTTACCATAAGACCTTGCCCATGACTGCAAAATAATTAGCTTTATTGTACTTGGGCATGACACAATAATACAATTTCAAGTGTGATAGATTGCTACACAAAAATATCTAAATAAACAATCAAAACGAAAATATTTCGTTGCACTTACACATTGCAAGAGCCTTGTTTTATCATGTGTTTGGAGAGCTGTAGTTCTGCCAGATCTGTCTACAGTGTATACGTACATAATCATTTACACAGTTCAAGCAAACCACTTTTTAAGGTGCAAAAAACATGAGGTGCAGCAAATCAATGGTATTGAAAGATAAAGAACCAGATGTGTCAAACTCAGATGGAGCTGAAGTTGAATTGATAGAGGTCAGAGTTTGTGGAGGGCTGCAGTTTTAAATATACCTGTGGTATGTTCAAATATGGATATACGTATACTGTAATGCTTAGTATAACATAAACCACATAATGTACACACTAGACAAACGGTGCAATGCTTTTACTGCATTATCTCAACAATAAGCCTGACACTCCTGTGGGCAGCAGGAGAGGGGCTGAGTCAGAACCAAGGTGCAGTGTATTGTGGGACCTGTAGTTCAAATTGTAACGTGCTTTTATCGGCGGGACACTACCAGTAATAACACAAATTATTCCAAGTTTGACAGAGCTGAAGTAGACATTACATAAATATTACTGCATAGCATGACCACTGTGCAAAGGCTTCTCCAGCATATTCTCATGATTCTCAATGAGGTTAAGCACTGCAATGACCAAAGTGTGAAAACAATGTTTCATATAGAAATTATTATTATTATTTTAAAGATAAGATATCCTTTATTTGTCCCACAATGTTGCAATTGCACATTTTAAAAACAGCAGAGAAAATAGAAACCTGAAATCAAACAAGATATATATATATTTTTTTTTAAATAGACTTAGCAAAAGTATATAGTTTAAAAGTGATTATTTACAAGTGTTTGTTCTGGCACAGTGCAGAATATGGCAGGATAGACACGTGGATAAAGTGGCTGATGTGATACCAGCTGTTTCTACATAACTTATACTGTATATACTGCTTACACCTAGATTTTTTTGGCCTGATATGTTGGGCAAAATCTGATCCTTTTTTCAAACTTCCCCACAGTTTTATTAGTATAAGACAGGATGCAGCTCTGCTAGCTTTATGTGTGTGTTTTTGGCAACTCTTAGAAAGATTTATTGACCAGCCAATACTATATAGTGCCTGTCCCTGAACCACTCTTTAAATTATGGCATTGTCATCTTAAAGCCTGGCATCAGGGAAGAAGAAATCCACTAAAGGAATAGCCTGGTCATTCAGGATGTCAGGATAGTCGTCTGATCTCATTCCTGGAGCACATTATGTGGCTAAACCTTAGTAACAACAAATAACCACCAGCAGCTTTTTTTTTCCAGCTAGACAGTGCATACTGTTCCATTAGTTATTTGGGAATAACTGAAATTATTGTGATTGGCATCATTTCTGCTTAAATTTCATCATAGGTTTTAGCATCTCTGATCTTTAGTTTCAAAACCGTTATGTTTGTTTAATAATGTTTTAGTTTGCAGACATTCAATTAAAGTCAGTTTACGATAATTATATATTTATTAATGTTGTTTATATTGTAATTTTGATGCATATTTTTCTTTGAATTACTATGAATGTTCTAAGCATGTCTTGCCTTGTGTGTAACAGTTACAAAGAGTAGGGCAATACATGTCTATACATTTGAACTGGAAAATACGTTTGCCTTGAGTCCTTTTAACATTTACTCAAACTGCAGCCTGACTACAGATGGCAACTATAGGCAAGCTCTGTACCTGCTCCTTATTAAAATTCAGCTGCTCTCTCTCTCTTTCTGCTCCTTTATGGGCTGTCGCTCGCTGCTGCCAGTATTTAGCTGTTCTGTTCCGTCTCATCCTACAGCTCAGAGCTCGGTCTATAGATAGGACTGCTGGGCCACTCCACTCCTTCCTGCATGACTCAGCTCTCCAGCGCTGCACTGTAAATATTTAACCACGTCATTCCTGGCATTCACTTGTTTTAATATCCCAAATGTACCTCCACTCCAAAATGATGCCGGTGTTTTATTCATTTAGACTAATGCTTGATTTTTGTTGAAGTACCAGGAAAGAGAGAGGGGCTGGTGGTTTCTGCATTCATTTGCATGGTATTATGTTCTGGAAAACCTCTTTGTGGTTTGAAAAAAATGTCCTTGCTAAAGTTGACGAGAGTGCAATCAGTATAAAGTGCAATGAACTTTGATGGGAAACAGTACTTTTATCACAGGGAAGTTTGGACAGCTTATTCTGTCCTTTGTCGACCTTAAACTAGTGAAAAACTAATATATCTTTTTCCATGACTGATGTTTATGAAGCTAGAACGTCCAATGAGCTAATGTCAATATTAAGAGGAGAATGTGATTTAGACCATTTCCCACAAGATTGTGTTATGGAATATATAGGGGCTGCTGCATCTGACCTAAGACCTTCTTAGTTGACTGACAATGTCCTAAAGAAGATTAAAATGTTTCTATAATTTGACCATGTGTCTGACCTGAACTGCACTCAAAAGACCCTGAATGCATCAAAGTTTATTCAAAGACAACAAAAAAGACAATTAAAACAATATGACAAAAAAGCAGTCCTATTGCAATGGCTAAAACTCTAGTTTGTGTTATCCACTAAAAAGTATATGATATATGCAGCAGATTGTGATAAAGAGACCCCTGGGTACTGTCTGCAGTGAATAATAAAGGAGCCAAATGCAGCGCTCTGATTGGCTGAGCTTGGGTGGTCTCTCCAGTTTCACTTTGATGTTCGTAAAAAGATGTTTGTAAGCTTTAAATTGCAACCAAAATAAATACATGCCGATACTAACCATGTGTTGAAGGAGAGAGAGAGAAAGTTGTCAGATTTCAACCCTAAATTGCGTTTGCAGTGTGAAATCAGCTACCCCATCTTTAAGTCACTTCTCAACAAAAGAATACCAATAGTAAATAAGTACATATTATTTCTGGCAGAGTGAATTGTACTCTTGCCTCACAGCAAGAAGGTTGCAGGTTCAACTCATGCGTGGCCCTGGCCATTCTGTGTGGAGTTTGCATGTTTCTTTGTGTGTCTTGGTGAGTTTTCTCCAAAACATGCATGTTAAGGAAAATCTTCCAGCTACAGTGGTCCCGACAAAGCCTAGCAAGAAGATTGGAGATGGTCCCGAGCTCTGTACAGTGGCTCTCACTAGAAATACTCCAAAGAAATGGGTCAAATGCAGCTGACAAATGGGGAGAATAAAGTGCAACTTAACCTGAATAATGTTTTATTCTACAGCCCAGACTCAATGCAAAAGCAGGAGTCACAGTTTTTATCATTTTGCAAGAGTGTTCCGCTCAAACTAAAAAGCAACCTATATGGCTGAACAGCGATAGTCAATATAAAGTTTCAGATCATTGAATCACTTTAAACTTGGTTAGGACTGTTTTAGATGTAGAGTTGGGTATTTTGGTTGATAACATATATTCACTACACATATACTACACTTTTGAATGCACCTACACTGGTTCATTCAAATGCAAATCAAAACAATAAGTGTGCAATCATGTGTGCATAGTAAAATAAACTTGTACAAATGCTTACTATACATGCAAATTTGCTATAATCTTTTGCTTGTATATTTGTCCTTCTTTTGCATAGTGGAGCCAGTAGCACTAATGTAACAAGAGTAAATAACATGTAAACTCAACGTAATGTAACACCCCAGTGGTCATAGTAACTGACACATGTATCCTCTGCTTTAGGATTAATTTAATCTCAAACTGACATAGTGTTGCTTAAAAGGCTATGAGTGCTAATGGGCTGCACTGGAGTAAAAGCGACGTCACCAGTGGGATGGGGCTATTTTAAGACTGCAGTATGGGGGAAGGCCGTGGTGTGCTCCTCTGTCTGACGTCACGCTGATCTTGGTTAGGCTTGTCATGCATCCTCCAACGACCTTTCCCTATCTTTGATTAGATTAGTAGCTGCAAGCCGAGCACAATGCAAAGACCTGCTTATTTGCAGACTCGTAAAAGGCATGGAGTTTAGTTTAATAAAAGGCATGCAATTAGGTAGTGCGCATGGTGACCGGGTAAGAAGGAGACTAGTAAGAAAACTAAAAATGTAAACAGCCAAGTCTGAGGTAGCCTGCAGCTCTGTGACCAGCCCTAAGCCGAGGACGGAGGAGGATTAGTGGGCAGGGATTGCGGCGAGCGTGTGGGCGTGTGTGGAAGTATTCAACTGCGTGGGAGAGGAGCAGGGCCGATTTGGCAAGTTCTGAACTCGTTTGCACCAACAAAGGAAATGCCTGCATCTGGTATCCATCAGCGTATACAGTAAAAGGAATACTACACGAAGGCACAAATCTTATCAAGCACAGTTTTACTTAAAGTGTAAAAAGGTGCCTGGAGTTTTGATAAAAGAGTTTGGAAGTCTACACACACTGACCCCAAAGAACATTTTTTTTTTCTTTTTTACAACTGATAGTGGTTAAATGAGTGGTGGAAAACTCATATCTTTGTTTTACCAGAAGTAATGCACAAGTACATTGAGCTGTGCCAAAAACCACCTACCCAGACACCCACTCGTCCGGCCTTAAGTTCCTCCTATCTCTCCCTGTGTCTATTTGATTCTCCCTGCACTGGTATTCATAACCTTTGCCGGACGGCCAATCCCTCTGGCTCTGCGCCGTGGGCTGTCAAACAGACAAATAAACAAACACGCTAAGCTAACACTCCCAGTTTGGCCAAGTTTCACAGCTATAAAGGTCCTTATCGTGCCCGGCTTATGTCCTGTGGGTGGATTTCATTAGCTTATTTAGCACATCCTATTGAGTTCTATTGTGGGCTGTTTTTAGCGTAAAATGATCAAGTCGTGGGTGTGTTGCATTGGCACCATTTGGGTTGAGTTCCTGACAGTCGAAAGGGTTGGGGGAGTACATTGTGGTGTTGCAGTGAGTAGTGCCGCGTCACGACTCGAGTGAAACTGTGAACAAGACAAATGGTCAGCCGGACAAGGGCAGAATATAGAGGCTAGTGTGAAGATCGTGTTACAAACGTGATGTGCCCGGCCATAAAAAGTACATTGTATTCTCACAACAATGACTAATTACTATGCTACTAGCAGCCAATAGTTTGAAAATATCTCAACAAGTGTCAGACTGATTTATTGCATAATGCCGCTTGTCTGTAAGGTATAATAAAGTTAATAGGAGTCCCATTAATTCACACGAGGCTGATTCTTTGCCTGATTGGTATGTGTCATCCAGCTTCCATCAGAGAAGTGTTGACTAAGGCTTTGCTTGGTGGATACATCACTCCACAAATATGAAGTCACTTGTTGCTTCAGAGCTAATGCAAGCATGCGCGCGCATACACACACACATAATACAAACACACACTATATGATGAATGTGCCATCTGTGTACAATGACTAGAAGGAGCTTGTGAAATGACTGCGCCCAGTTTGAGTAGCAAGTATTGTAGCAATGAACAGTATTACAAAACATTAAGGAGCGTTTGTGGTGTAATTCAATTTGATGTTTTTTGTTGGTAAAAAAATAAAAACCTACTCCTTTTGAAAGCTTTCAGATGCTTCTGCTCCAGGCCTGATCACAGATGCCCCATATTGTGGACCTGGACCTTTCCCGCTGCTCTGTCCACCTCTCTTTTCGGGATTTGCTGCCCTCATTCTGCCGCTGAGCCATTTCCCTTTGCATGACAGACTCAAATTCTGCAAATGGAAGTAAGTCTGTCGTAGTCGCATCTATAGCCTGTCCACTAACAAGCAATGCTCTGGGACACTTATCTTAAATCTTTTTGTTGTGAATGTAAACAATCTGCTGCTTTATTGACCAATGATAGTTTGTTTTTCTAAGGTTTCTGTTTGCTAAATCAACAATCTTGTGAAACTCTCAAAGGTGACTGTTGTGATTTTGGCTCTACAAAATAAATAATTTGATTTGATTGACTAGCTCTACTTGTGTTTAAGTCTCTTCACATTTTAGCATTACAGTACATGTCTGATATGTTGATGCTATGAACCAACTTGGACTCTGGGAATCAATGTTCCATGTTTATGGAGCCAAAATCTGGAACAGTCACACTGAGGTCTAGAGACAGGGTACTATGACAATTTTAAGTTCAGGTTTAAAACGCCATGCATATCGCTGAAATGAATGTGTGCATCCTGCCATTTTAAGCAATTTAATGTGATTATTTATGATGATTTTTTTTTGCCTATTTTCTCTCACACGTTTGACTAAAATCTATAAAAATTCAAGCTAAAATTGTTTCTGATCCCTTTGGAGCACACGCAAATGGCTGGAGTCTTTTTAAAACTGTATCCCTGTAGTTTTAGCTTCTGAGACTAACAGCTCTGATCAGAAGTGAGAACTTTCTTCAAACAAAAGAAAAACAGAATCTAATTTCCGCCAAAAATTTTGGGTAAATATAAGAATGGTAAAGCTGATGCTAACAACTGAGACAGAAATGACACTAGATTTGGCATATTTTGGGTTTTGACGATTCCTTTGTAAAAGTTGAAGGTAATTGAGGTAAAAATGAGTTTTAGAGACCTAAAATTACACAAAAAATGTAGGCAGAGCCAATACAACTTTTAAAAAGTTTGAAAATTTGGGGACATTTTTTATTTGTAAGTTTGGGGGAAAATTTGTATTTGTTAGTTTACAGTTGAAACTGAGTCTGATTCATCCCAGAATCTGATTTGGCTCTAAATAGAAGGACACAATGAATTTTTTCTTTAATTCCAGGTGCTTCAAAGTTTGTTTTTATCAGGGAAAAGGAATTTTTAAGAAAAAGAGGGACGCCCTTCAAAGGGACACCGGAATTAGAAGTGGTATATATTGTAATTTTTTGCATTGTGGTTTTATGTATTTTAACGTGGTAAACAACTCTGATTTGCTTTTAATAGGAAGAGATCAACAGAATAGTGATCTTTGATTTGGTTGACCGATAATGTGGAATTTCTCAGTAAAACCCATTTTAATGTGATATTCAATTACAGACTAATAAAACTATGATTGAAATACTGTTACTGCATTGCAAATACAAAACATCTATAGAATCTAAATGTATTTTCTTATGTAACTCATGTCCTTTGAAGAAAACTTCACATTCAGACAGAAGAGAGAGTTAGTTTGGAGCAGCAGTAGTAGACGACTTAGAAGTAGCTGGTGCCCTGCTGCCCTCCGGCTCACAGCACAGACGACTGATGACACATCTCGATCTGTACAACTTTACACGCCGCGGCAGCAGCAGACGACGAGCCAACAAGAGTGTCAATGTCTGAGCAAAAGAGAGAGAGAAATGTGTGCAAACGTGACAGGACAGAAAAGGAAAGTCACACATCAAAGCAGCATTTAGTCAGACTTTGTGGCTACTTTGGTACATCCAACACACTTCAATCAGACCCTCTTCTCAAGATGTGAGTCACGATTTCAGAAAAAAACTTTTGTGCTTTAGTTTTGACATTTTTAGAATAGACACATTTGATTGAAGTTAGTTTAGATGTTTCTACAAAAGTCATGTCAGTTTAGCCATTTGCAGGACTATGAATTTTTCTTCCTGATGTAAATGATCGAATAGGAAGTGAATTACCTAGCAACCATGTTGTACACTGGGCTGGAACTGTTGGCAGGGGCGTGGTCTGGTCTGAGGGTAAACTTTTTGTCATACTATATGTATATATAAATGAGGAGGAGCTTGAAATGAGGGAGCTGTTCTCTATTAAAGTTGGGGTAGCTGACTTTTTTAGTTGTAAATTAGTTACTTTTGTGCTTTCCACTAAGAATTGTATGACAAATGGAGCACTTTGTGAAAAAATAGACCACGAGTACCGTCTGAACTGAATAATAAAGAATTTTACTTGAAATCAGGAGCCGAATGCAGCCTCTGATTGGCTGAGCTTGGATGGTCCTCTCCAGTTTCACTTTGCTGTTTGTAAGAAGTGTTTTTAAGCCATATTTGCACCAAAAATATACATGCTGATATTGACCATGTGTTGAAGAATTTAGGAGAGGAAGTGTCAGATTTAAAACCTAAATTGTGTTAGAGGTATAAAAATTTCTGCCTCACTTTAAAGAGCTTCTTTAATGCTAAGTGATCTTTACATAGATATTCATCTCAAAATATATTCTAAAACAATAAAAAAATAATAAATAAACCAATCTTTATTGTTTACACTTGACCAAACAATAGAAGAACATATTTTTTTGTTTGATTTATATTTTTTTTTTTTTTTTGAACATGTGCTAGATGAACATAACACCCAGAACATTCATAGTAAAAATAAAAGCAGAGTTCATTAAAAGTAATAAAATAACTTAAGCATGTTCGAAAGCAGGTAGGAGTGAGTGTTTCAACATGTGTCTCTGTGATATTCAGTCTTTATCATTAACAAGACATATACATTAATATTTCTTTTACATACATTTGGTGTTATTTACATCAACATTTCTTCTTCTTCTTTGGTTTACATTTCCTTTTAAATTGTTTTGTTTCATAGTTTCACTCCCTTGAATCTTGTGCACATTTGTCTCATTGTTGTGAAGTTTGGTCTAAGTGTGGTTTAAGTCCATGTGCATGATTACTGTTGCTTATGTGAGTTAAAATGTTTGATCAAATTAGTGAGTTTATTCAGGCTTTTCCATCAGTCCTTGTTTAAGTTCTCTGCTGTGAACTAAACGTTTTGTACACCCACAGGATCTGAAACTATCTGTGTCCTCACTTCATTTGTATCCAGTCATCCTTCACCAGCATGAAAAAAAAAACATCTATTTTTTTTTCTTTCCTGTCTCTTTCTCAAATCAGTCATACGACATTTTCTCCACAGATTTACCTGTTTCATTCATGCTGAAGACACACGCCAGCCAACCCAAGGACACTATGTTCTCTCTGGTGAAATGGAGGCGTGAAGTTGAAAAAGAAGGAGACTTGCCTACACAGAATAATGCAAGTAAAGGTTTTGAATAGCTGAGCTGCACTGTATGTATAGTTAACAGATGAAGATTTTTCATTAACATATTTTGCTTTTCTGAGTGAATGATTTGTCTTTAACGACTTAAATCGATGTGTGAGCACAGTGAACACATACCACGGTACAAGAATTAACTGAAACTATGGTTTTGTGTATATAAGAAGTTTAATACTAAAGGAACTTGGCTACTCATATTTGCCAAGGAATGATTTTTGCTTTCAGTTTCTGTTTTGTAAATCCGACTTTTCTAGTTTCTGTAAATGCCTGTTGCAGCTATACCTGTAAAGCCGGGGTGTCGAACTCATTTGACATCGTGGTTGTCCTTGATTGACGGTTGTAACTAAAATTTACCTCACTAATCTTTGACAAACAACAAATAATAGTAATTTCTTAGTTAGAACAACCTGGCACTAATATACGATCAAATAAAAACCTTATAAGACTTTGAGGGCCATATAAACTAATGTGGGGGCCGTTCTGACCCCGGGCCTTGTGTTTGACACGTCCTGTAAAGGCTAGTCATTGGACAAAAGGAAATAAAATGAATAAAAACAGCTTTTCATATGGTTTTCTAGACATGTTTTGTACCATATTAAAAAATTAAGAATAATATCTTAATTAAAAAGTTGTATCTGCTACATAGTTGAGCAAGGTTGATAAAATGAAAACTTCTAAGTTGCAAATGCCAAACGTTTGCTTGTGTGTTTATTGGTAATTTCTCAAAATACAGCATGTTATCAGATCAGAAACACAATTTAAATGGATAGAACTGGCATGTCACCAGCTTTTCTATCATCCACAACAAAACCCAGACTTTATGGAAGTGTTTAATGTGTTAACTCTGAACAGAATTGCAATTAAAACGTCTGAAAAAACCGTTCTAAGATTATTCCAATAAATAAAACCACCTGTCTCCATAGCAGCAACATGAACAAGTTACAAGTCAGTCTTGTGGCAAGCCCGGTGTGTTCTTGGTTTTTCTGAATAAAACCATACCTTTAAATAAAAGAAAAAGTCACATTAACAGAATCCAAAGTGCTATTTGCTAAAATGTTATGTGACTTGCAAACAAAGTAACCAAATCATCATATTCTCCTAGAAACCATGTTAATGAAATACAACAACTCATCAGAACTCATTGTATTAACATTTTACACAGCATTTTTCACAACCTTCAGAAACCAGCATAAACTAAACCGGCTTTTTTATTAGCATAGCTCACCTAATAACAAGGGCACTTCCTGATTTTAGAGAACAAAATGCTACATTATTAGACATAGTCGGACAATGTACTACTTTTCACCAGAATGCTACTTTGACAATACATCTGCAGAAAAAAAAAAGATTTTAAGTGCTGAATTTTAATTTTGGCTTCAGAGATTCTATGGACTAATTTTAGTTTTAGATTATGTCCTAAAAAGTTTGCCTTTACATTCTTTAAATACCTGTGTTTGCTCTAATAGTCTCTAAAGCAGGTAAAAACAAAATGAACTCAGTGACTCTTGGCAAACAAACGTGTCATTCCATAAATCTATTGGCCAGCAGGACACTCCCAGTATGATCAACCCCGGGTGCATCTTTTTGCTACTCTGCCATCTCGATGTGTCAGCTCTCTGCGGTTAGGCGCCAAGCATAGCGTTGAGATGGTGCACGAGGTGTGGCCGCTGCACTCACTGCCACTTATGGGGCTGAATCAGGGAGGAAATGGTGGCTGTATGAACAACACGACGACTGCGGGCACGGTTCATTTCTCTCCCCAGGCGGAGGGCGGCCCACTGCTGACTTTGATGGATAGGAATGCTGCTCCTCTCCCACACACTCACGCACGCCCACTCACAACCCACGCACTGTCTCTCCACTCAACAGAAATGCATTGTAGCCTGCACATGTTGGTCGGGCCTTCTCTGTCCCATCAAAACTCATATCCAAAGTGCAGCGGCAGACGTAGACATTTAGACGTCTAATTGAACATGGGCTCAAGCATTGTGCATGATAAACTCCAGCTGTGTTTTGAATGAGGAGGCAATGTTGAAACGCAATTAAAAACTCAAAAAAGTTGTACTTTTAAAAATATGTAGTTTTTTCTTGTGGACGATGTGTGGCCAAGTCTGCTTCTCTATTGGATCTTTAAACCTTTTTGTTTAAATTTGGTTGCAAATTTTGAGAGTTGTGGCTAATATGTCGCTTCCTGACTTCACATGACATCACGCCATTCTTTAAAAATATTGAATACAAATGTAGAGAGGCAATAATAAAGTTTGTTTTGTTGTAACACAGAATGCTAATGGGTCTAATCTACTGAAGGAGTTTACAATCATGTTCTCCAGGAGAGTACTCTTTGCAAAACAAACTGGAGGTGAATTAGTAGTTTGAAAGGGGCAAAACGGAGCTTTACTATTAATTAAATTAAAAATGTATTCATAATTTTTGCAGTAATTGTTTACAAAAAGCGTGTGATCGAGTAATCGTGATTATTAAGTGTAACTTATAAACCTGCTCATGAATTTCCTTGATATTGAAAGTAACTGGTTTCTTTACAATTGTAGAATTTTAATCTTTTTTTTTTATTTCTTTTTTATCTCTTCACTCTCTACATTACCCAGCTTTACCCACTCTCTACAAAAGACTTTTAGATTTGCTGCAGCGCATCTTGGAATGAACTCCAGAAGGAATTTAAATTAAAAGAGCTGGTTTCATTGGCCTCTTTTAAGAGACTTAGATGAACATGAAGCAAAACTCTCGATTTGCAAATGCTTTTCTTAGGCTTTCACCTTTTACTGACCCAATGTATAAATTTTTTTTTTATCCTGGTTAAGCAAAAGGTTAAAAATAAATAAATAAAATGCATGAAATGAAATAAATAAATAAATAAATAAGGGACACTAAGGTTCTGCAGTCTCATAAACAAAAAAAATCGTTTAAATAACCATGATTTCAGTTATCATTTTCATCATAATCGAGGAGCCCTAGGGCACAGTTACAATAAGTAACTCTAACGTTAGCCATTAGGCAATTAGAAGTGGACACAATGCTTCTAAAATACAATTACAATGGGCTTGTAATAGAAAATAAAATTGTATAAGTACTAAATAATAAAACTGGTGCTTCCTGGTTTAGGCAATGCTGCTCTAGTCGCTATTAGAAATCACCAGATTCAAAATGTGTCAAAAAGCCTTGAAGATATTTCATGGTACAGTTCTTTGTACTGAGGTCACTTGTTTTTTCTTTCAAAAGGGTCCTCTGCATTAGATTTAGGGGCCCAGGGCATGTAAGGCCTTTAGCCTAATTTTAAGCCTGCCTCTGCTAATGTGACATGTTCAGACCTCGCCCACATGGCAACGCTCCCCTGTCAATAAAATCTTTCCCAGAAGTGTGTGTGATACATTACCGCGTTTGCGACAGCACGTGGAGGCAGCTCCTCCATCCTTTATCAAAGCTTATCCATGTGCATCTTGCTGCCTTGTGCTCTGTGGAAAGAGGAAAAAAAAAACAGTACATATTAGGTCACACCATGATAAATTTGTGCATTAACGCTGGTTCTTTTACTAATCTGATTGTGTAGTGACAGTAACACAGATAAAATGAGAGGCCGGACATACTGTACACGGTGCTACTGTGGATGTAATTAAAATAGATCACGAGCCAGAGCAGTGACAAACAACTTGGACTCTTGCTTGTTCCGCAAATAGGATATTTTTATGAAACGGTGCCAGACAAAAAGGTCAAGATTGCACTGTGTACTGTATCACAACTTATTTGGCTGTGTGGGCTGCAGCGTCTCAGGAGTTACAGCCAGTCGCCCACTAAACAAAAGGTTGGCAGTCTTATCCTTGCTCACTGCTGTTGTGTCCTTGGGCAAAACACTTTCACCCCACTGTCTGTACACACACGCAAGTGGGATTGCTTCATGGTGAGTGAGAGATAGAATAGTGGTCGTATAAAGAAGAAAGGTGTGTTATTGTGTGTTATAGCAGTGTTTGGATTGATTCATGCATGTTTAAGTAATCTTGCATTGTCCTGCAGCTGATGCTCCAGTGCTAATGTCCTATTTTTCCTCTTACCACACTCAATCAGTATTTATTTGTGATTATTCAAACTTTTCAGATCCTGAGAAATTAGGTTTAAAATGGCCATGTAGTCACTTTCTAACAATAAAAATTTGTAAGTTAAATTCTACTATGTGGCTAAGCAAAACTGCAGTTTTGGCTATAAAGTTTCAGCAGTTTTAGGCCAGTTTTACAAATTAAATTGTGCTCTGATACTGATCTACAGATGCTATAGTTTCAACAAAAACATGCCTTTTAAATAAGCCTTCAGTATTCTGTGAAGTCATGCTTGTATTGACTATTGATTAAGATCATTTAAACAGTTCGTTCATTCATTGTCTTCCTCCTCCTTTTCTTGGAATGTCACAGATGCCTGGAGCCTGTTGTTCCTGTAACTATGTATTCATATCATATGCTACCTTTATTAAAATGTTACCACGAGAAAGATGCAACACTGTTTTTAGTTTGTGTTATTTTCAGAATTTAGACATGTTTTTCAGTTTTGGCCCTGTATGTCACAATTTCTCTCGATATGTTTTTATTTTACCACAGGCTCTTGATAGAAAATAGATAGAATAATTTTCATTTACGACAAAAAGCTATATTTCATATTTTTTTGAATTATTCCAATACCAATATATATAAAAAAGAGAAGAACAGAAAGATTTATGTTTAGACTGAGCCTCCAGGCCGCTGCACCTTTTGCGCGCCGCCACTCGCTCTTTCGAACATGCAATGCAAGAAATCATTGAAGGCTTGTAGTTTGTTCTTTGTACAGCATTGTTATATCCCCACTGATAATCACTTTAAATTATTTTCATAGATAATCAATAAAAATAAATAAATAAATAAAATACTTTACTTTGTCAGTCCAATAGAAATAAAACACAATTAGGGCTGGCCAATACGGAAAAAACAAAAACAAAATGAATACCTTAAAAAAAATGCTTGGCCAATGTCGACCACGATATTTGTACGATATTCTGTCAGTCCAACATAAATGTGTTAAAACTTGTCTTCAGTTTCATTACAGGAGGTTTACTTGTCAGTCAAATGTGAAATATTTGTGAAAGTAACAGCAATCTCCCATTACACCCATTTTTTCTTTTTAGACTTGCTTTGAATTACTTACGGTAATATGTAAAATCTGCTATACATATAAATTTGCATTGTCTAATTGCAGCATCAAATTTTTTTATTCTTGTTAATTAGCTTATTTTGTATTTATTTATTTTTTTAACAGCACAACATATTCAATTTCCATAGCTTCAAAGTAACATTAACAATATTAACAACAATTCAATTGATTGCCCAGCTCTGACAATAATACATACCACATAAGCACTATTTGTTCATTTGGCTTACAAATGTGAAATGCCTGTATGTTATATATATCTATAATCGCCCTCTATTTATCCAGGTAATTTCAATATACTATGATATTCTCCTCAGTTTTAGCCTTATGTGACAGTTAATTGCTCTTGATGGTGGCACTGCTGAACTAGAAAGTCTAAATTGGGCCAACAGGGTCAGAGTGACCTGAGCTGATGTGGCAGTGCTGACAGAACTTGACCCCGCGGCTGCACTCATATTAACCCTTTAATGTTCACTCCATGAAAAAAACAAGGAAAAAAATATTTTTTTGTGCTTTTTAGGTTATTGGGTCACTAATAACAAAAATAATTTAAAAATATTTATATAGACCCCCCAGTTTTAAAAATATATGCCTCTACCAAATGGTCGAGATGGTGCTTGATGGTAAAAGTATCTAATAGATAACTATACATTTTTATTATCAATAAATTAATATTTAAGACCAACAAATGCAAAAAATAACGTAGAAATTGTAAAATACCAGAAAACAATTAAAATTATATTCCAACAAATAAACTTCCCTCTTATTTCCTGCATTAAATTACAACACTTACACGACAATTGTACTTTCAAATACATAAGTGTCACTTTTGCTTTTCTCCTCTCTTAAAATAATAAAACATGACACTTGAGGACCTATTCAACTCAGTAAAATCTTCAAAGAACTCATGTATTGGCTGGGGTCTTCTACAGATGAACCAGCATGTCGGAAAGATCAGTGCCACCCATGTACGTATTATAGACAGCAATGAGTGATGGGCATTGAACAGCAATCTTTACTTTTGCATTTTTGCTCCACTGTTAGTAAGAGTCATGATCCCGCAGGCATTGCTGAGGAGAGTGACACATTTTTTATCATTTGACTGCAAATACATCTTCAGTGGACTTGCAATCAAGAGCGCTACATCCTCTCTTCATCAGCTCTTTATCTTTATCTATGAGGTGAGCTCCACTGATGCTGTGTAAACAAACTGAGCCGATACATTTAATGCCCAGATTTGCAAGCAGGTTCAGGAACTTCTAACCTGGCCAGTCAAATGGTTTATCTCACGATATTTATGAATTCACAAATTCGAGATAATCCATCTGGCCTTCAAGCAGCCTGATTGGTTTAGAGTCCGACACAGTGAACTGACGGCCCAATCACATCGCAGCAGGGGGGGTTGATGGGGTTGGTTGCGATAGGAAGTACCGCTTGAATTAATCAAAACAAAAAAGGCAGCTTCAGTGAATTGTGTGTTTCTGCTGCGTTTGATTGTCTTTTAGCAAAAATACAGCGTATTTTCTTTTTGAAAGATGTGTGTGAGGTGTGTGTATGAGACACTTGTTTTATCCCACATGGACAATGCGATACGCCGTTATAATTGTTTGCTCTGATTGGTTAAGCACAAATAAGGTCGGCCGCTCACCCAATCAGCTCAATGATTTCATTAAACGCCCCACCTTTTCCCAAACTCTTTCAGCGAGTCAAGTTCCAGATGGATACTGTGTAAAAACTCAAATCAGAGTTCAATTCATCTGGCGTGAGCCAGGTCAAGAACCTTCTATTTCTTTGTTTCTAAAACAAAGAAATAGAAGGTAAAAAAAGAAATCAGCACTGAAAAAAGCGCTGTTATAGCTAAATGTTAGCATGTTTGTCAATTAAATACAAAAATCTCACATGTTAAGTAATTTCAGTATAATAACGCTGTAATTATAACATATTGACAACAATGCATGAACAGAAGTGTTTTTATTCCATAGAAAATAGTAAAATATAATGAAATTAGCATAAATTCCCTAAACTGTTACCATATGGTTGAGATGTCACTCCATGCTAAATTTACCATAGAGTGACGTCTCAACCGTTTGGTCAAGCATGTTTTTAAAAAATTATTTGACCTTAATAAAATGTTTTTCTGTTGTATCAAGTGACATAATTCTGTTAAGTAACTTGTTAGATTATGGAATATGTTGAAAAAACGATTTACCTTTAAAAATGCAGCCACAAGTTGCTCAAATATCAGAGGTATTTTTTTCCGTTTTTAACTTGCTGGAGTCACGATGAGTGAAACTCCTACTGTCAAAAAATAGAGTGCCCTCTACTGGATATTTTATGCCTAGCATATCTCCACCGAGTGGTAGAGAGGACCCAATCAGGTTGAGTTCAGTTCAAAACATTTGTCAGTAAGATACAGTGTCTCAAAATGTGATCTACCAAATGGTTGAGCAGAACATTAAAGGGTTAATGCACATTCACTGTTGGTTTAATCTGCAGAAGGACTTCTACCTGAGTTTAAGGAATTGATGGTAACTGTCCAATGCTGTTATAACAATGCACTTTTTTGGTTCTTGCTATTGCTCAGTTGGACTCATTCATTGATGTTTCTCTGCTCTGATTGGTTGGATGAACAATATTAATGTGTTTGCACAAATGTTGAGTATCCAGATAACAAAACTACCTCACTAATTCTTCATATTAGGAAAGTATCATTTGCATGAAACTCATGAAGAGATTCCAAAAAGGTTTGAACCGATATTTATTTGCACAATCATTCACTGGTCACTAATTTTCCATTCTGTGAATTGTTTCGACTATGGGAGGAAGCCAAAGCCCCGAGAGACATATTTACTGTAAAAACAGTTTTGATTCCTCTATTTCAGACTTGGTGAAGCTTATTAGTCACAGTTTAGATTTTGACACAGTCTTGCACTGTTTGTTTTGCTTCAAAGTGTCATCGTGTGAGAACTTCTTCAACAGTACGAAGTACCTGAGTGTTTAACTGAACAACAAACTGGACTGGACTCACGACATTGTAAGAGAAGGACTAGCAGGTTCCACTCAGGGGCCACTCCTGAAACCTTTTATGACTCTGAAGTAGCATCAGCCATTCTACACTGAGTGGTCTGCTGGAGCACCACAGAAAGAACATGTGCACTACAGAATTACCATGAGAACAACTCACTGAAGTCACTCTATCTGATATCTCGTCTTTATTCTTCTCACATGCTGCTCTGTTCATAAACATAGACACTGTCTGTTATTTATCCACTGCAAGTTGCTTTTGGACTGCACTTTTAAGTAACAAAAGGAGTGAAGCTTAGACATTTTCAGATTTGATTTATTCAAATATAAAATTTGTATAATTCATCAATTCTTTTATTAACTTTTTACTGAGGGGACACTTGTTTGGGGACTTTTTCAAAGACTTGTTTCTCTCTGAAAATCACTGGTCAGATTTTGACAGCTAGATTTAGATATTGAAAGTTACCTGAAAAACAATAGGAAAATAAACAGTCGCAATTAAATCGATATCGTAATCTGGCTTCAACAAAATCGTGATATAAATTTTTTGCCTAACTGCCCATCCCTAGTTAGGGTTATTGAATAATATGCTGATGCCACTTTATTGACTATTTATTCTGTGTTCAGCCAACTACCGGTAATTGTTTTTGAGTTTTAGTTTGTTGTAGCTTTATATTTTTGCTTCAGCTGAACGGTATGTTAACTCTAAGTCTAATTTAATTTATTATTGCATGTTTCTGTTCTCCTGCTGGTCTTGAACTGCGCGTTGCAACTGCCTATTGTGAGACAAATAAAGATCATCTTGTCTCATCTTAACTTAAAGAACTGAAGCAGACCACCTCGTACTCTTGTTGAATCACTGGCAGATACTGCTAAGTGTCTTCTCCCGTCCTCTCCCACAGAGCTCCATGAGTCAGTTGTCCTACAGAGCGATAATATGCTGGTGGGCCTCCGTGTTCCTGCTCTGTGGGGAGACAGAAGAGAGAGTCTGCTTAATCAGACAGACTGTGCTGGTCCTGAGGCTGCAGGAGGAACTGTGCTAGGTCCTGTAAGCATCTTCATGTCTTTGTCCGTATGACTCATGATAATAACTGTCTCGTCAGGTAAAACTCAGATGAAGGATTACCACAAACACATTCATTATCTTTTCATAGTCATCACTTATGGCTTACTAATAACTGTCAGTGATCTATTGTTTTCTATTCTTTAATGTGTAAGGATTTATGTAGAGAAATCTCTTTTCCCTCACTCCTAGAACTGGAACTTTTAAAGAGATTTTCAAAACTCAGCAAAACCCTCAAATTCCAGAGTGGAGGAACAAAAGGTAGCCTCACAATATACAAAATATGAAAACTTGATCTATTTTTGACATCAGATAAGAATAAAAGCATGTTTTTCATGTGGATGTTTTGGTTACATAAAATAATCATAAATATGTGTCATAACTGTGTGCAGGCTTCCTCACACTTTTTCTGTTTTCCTATCAAATAAGATCTGTTCATCTTCTGATGCAGTATTAACCTCATACTAGAATCGACTCTAGATTTGCACGATACTGACTAATATTTTTTTACACTCTTTTTGCATATCTCGAAACTATATTCAGATAGTTATTTCAACCAAACAAAAATGTGCTCAAACATGTTTTAAGCTGCTATTTTCTGTCATTTATTTGAGCTTTAAATGACAGAAAATTCTCAACTTTATAGCCTTATTTAGAAGTTTACAATATAACTTATTACTATCAGGATTTTTATTGTAGCCTAAGATTTTTTTTTTTTTGCACATAGCATTACATTCTTCACCACAAATGACACTTTTGTAGTGCTCAAATAGTAGTTTAAAATTCTCCCATTTTTTGTTATAGAGAGGTCAGCAATGGCATGTCTAGCCTTTCTTTTGATGTCAAAAAGCATTTAAATCTAATCCCAATTATTTTTCATAGTTTGCCTTCATTCAGGAATGTGGCACATTCTGATGACAAAGCATTATGTCTATCACAAAATCATGAATCATCATCATCATTTTACAACATACAGTCTATAAAGCTATGTGTCACCTCACTGTCATAAAGCCCAATCTCCTCCACCAAACTACCTATGTGTTGTGTTTGCGGTATACACGTTGTTGTTACAGGAAACGCGATTCCTCGAGCACAAAAACGCGCCAGCAAAGTTTTTGTTTACCTCCGTACGTGGCTACGTGCCCTTGTATCCAGGCAGCGTGTTTACCTGCTGTTGCCCGGTGACACTTCTCTCTGTCGTCAAAGTCAGGGCAACACCCCTAATATCACCAAACGTGTATTACAGTGAGCTTTTGTTAAGGACGCAAAACACTCACAAGTAAATTGATGTCTTATATTAATCTTTCAAACCTTATAAATAGCTTTTTTCTCTCAGCTTGGGCTAGTCACAGTCACATCGGTTCGCGTGGGCACATGTTCCCTCCCATGAGAGAGCAAACGTGGGAGAACTTGCTGTTGCGAGTCAGTGCCACCTTAAATGACACGCTGACATAACAAGAACACAACTCTCCACCCATATCCGAGAAGAGTGTGTTAAGAGGTATCTCACCTTCAATCCCCAGTACACTCTTATTACCAAGCAAGTCACACACCGGCACTGACAAACACCGCCACTGCTTTCTCTGGACTCACGGTGCGGCTGCTTCCCCATTGGTCAACCGGCTTAGGACCCCTGTGCGTAACCGTGCGTGCGTCCGTCCGTCCTGCTCAGAGGCGCGAGGAAATCTCCAAGGAATTAACGCGTTGGGATTTACCTGAGACTTGTGTTAGCTTTTATGGTATACCTTTCATGCCAAAGCTGGGGGAACATACTGGAAAACAACAGCGAAGCTTTACAGTTTTCGCCACAATTATTGGTAAGTTACACTCTTATTATTATAGTGTTGTTGAACTGCTCCGGGAACCATTGTCTGCAGAAGCAAGCATATTGTGTTGGTGGGTAAGAAAATTGATTGAAGACAATGAGTCAATGGAGGATCGATAAAGGCATGTTGTCAAGTGATTAGATGAGCCACCTTCCTTGTAATTTCGGTGGACGTGATTAAGTTAATAAGGCTGGTATCGACTCGCGCAATATGTCACAGCCAGTGTAAACTATAATGAGCTGATGACACTAACAATGCAATGAGAATAGGCTACCAAACAAGCTTTATTCTGTTTGTATTTTAACGTCTTTAAAAATAGAATATCTCACTTTAATGCAATTAAGTCATTTTCTTTGTCCTCAATTAATATCACATGGGCTATTTGCAAACTTTAATTGTGTAGTGCTTTTTTGTATTTGGTCACTAGATGGCGTCTGAGCACGATCTTTACCAAGGCTCCACTTGATTTAGGAAAATGTGTTGACAAAAAAAACTACAATAAGTGAGCAGCTATACGAATCTTAGACTTGTACAGTAGGCGTAATTGTTTACATGTGTCTGCTAATGCGCCAAAACAGAAATGTCAAGAAGAGTAGCTTAAACTAAGAATAAATCAGATAAGAGCCTTTACTGGCCCAGTCATTCCCGACACAGGGTCAAAATGCACATCCTTCTTCCGAGAGAGAAACGCCGCTTCAGTAAGTGCGCTTTGCATATCCAATGGTGTCCGTCAGCACTGCACATCAGCGCAATAAAACTGTTGTTAGCCTAGGTGTGAATGTTACAGGCAGCGTAGTTAATGAGTGAGCAGTGTGATAGGACGTTGAAAAGGCTGATGGTCGGTTTAAAAATGAAATATATAAAACACGCATGTGATCTTAATAGACGCAACTATAGACTAAATGTTTGCACTCCTCTAAATGGAAGTAAACGTGTAATTATACTAAGGTTCTGAGTTAAAGCGCCGCTGCTGTGTGCGGCTGTGGTATGAGCACATATTTTGTTCTATGCTGTAATTTATTATGAATGGCCTCAGCTCTAGTTCTCCACGCGGGTGTGAGTGCCTTGATCCTATTGGCTGATGAGAACAGCGTCCTGAAGGATCTCTCGTGTGATTGGTCGTTGGCTCCGGGCTTGTGGGCGTATTTTATCGATGGTGGAAGTGGGATACTTTGTGACAATGTTCATTGTCGATATCTCATTGGAGCGGCCGTAGGTGCGCAGCGGAGAGCCGCTCACAGCCAAGGGGAGGCTTTGCAGCGTCGGACCCAGCTTTTCCTCCACGTAGGCTTTCAGATGCTTAAACCCACCGAGAGGATTTGTATTCTTTTCTTTCTAGACATCATATGTTTCTGCGTAACATTTTTGCTGACAACGGTCTTCGTGTTTCCATATGGTAATACTCCCTGTATGTAGCATTTAGGACTCTTACACCTTGGAAAAAGCAGCAAAGACAAAAGACTAGAGCAAACCTTGTGTAGGTGACTTTCCTGGGGAACTATTCGCATGTTATCGAGCAGTAAGAGGACGAGTTGGCTTTTATTTCGACTCTCGGGGAGCGCGAGTACGGAGAAAGGAGAGCCTCTTTGAGCACTGCATTTCAGCTAACAGAACCGAAACAACGGATCTTGCTCTTCATTTCACTCTTGCTCAACTCCGGCTGTGTGCATCTCGCCTCCCCCATCTCCCACTACAGGTTATCGGATGGACCAGCATCCCAGCGCCCGGAGCTGCACCAGTCGCGGAGCTTCGTCCTGCGAGGCCGTCCCGACTGAGCCATCCATGAATCTTTACATCCACTCCACCACCGGCACACGCTTCGAGCTCTCCCTGCCCCAGGAGGAGACTGTGGACGGACTCAAGAGGAGGTTGTCGCAACGTCTCAAAGTACCTAAAGAAAGACTCGCTCTGCTACACAAAGAAACGTGAGTAGGATGTTAAGTCAGATTTTTGTGTAGATTTGAAATATTTCTGGATGGGGCAGCCAGTCACGTTGCTTTAGTCTTTAAATGCCACGCGTAACAGAAAGGAAAGGCACTCACTGGATATATTAATTAAACCAAACTAAAACCTTTAGATTATCCACTTTAAACATCAACCTTTTGCACGTCAATACATTCAAGGAAGGCAGCGGGCATCAGGACTCACAGTATTGGAATTACGCAGGGGACGCACCGGTCATTGGACTAGTATTGACAACGCTATCTGCAGACTTCCATTGATTAACCCTAGTCATTACGAATTCTGAAGGCTGATTGAATTGCTAATACTGCTTGAATCAAACAAGTTAAACATTGATGAGCAAAGTCACAAGGACCTGGTATAGCCTGTCATTTATTTACTTATTTGCAAGATAACATGGGTGGTTTACATTTCACTTGGCTGTGTCATGTTAGTGGACTAAATTATAGCCTATGTGTCACTAACAGCATTATTGGCTTTCAGTTTCTATGCATAGAAGCTTGTATTATTTATATGTGAAATGGCTTTAGGTGTTGGAGTCATGAAAGTTAATTTGACTTAACAAAAGTGCAGGTGTACTATGCATAGATTAAGTATAGGGAGGCTTAGAGCATGCAAACAGTCAGCATTGTTTTTTGGACCACCTCCCCTCCCACTCATTGTAATCAGCAAATAAATCACATCATCCTCTCCAACCTGAAAGCCCCATTTTAATCCTCTCCCGTGTTCCTCAGACAGTGGTCTCACAGAAACCCTGTCTAGAGCTCCTTTGTTCGGATGCATGAGGTGAAATTTAGGTCATGCTCATACAACACGCTGCCCTCTGTATTAGACTATTGGACTGAAAGAAGTCACTACACCTGAATGACTCATAGGACAAAAGCATTCTCTTAACCAAAAGCTATTATATCATACTAGCACTGGAGCAGTCACAATGTTACTGTTGTTCAGTGTTCCAGTGTACACGGTCACCTTGGTGTCTTTCATTTGTTTATTGGAGTGAACAAAACCAACACAAGACAATACATTGTTGTTATTGTATTGACTAAATTATTACTTGGTTGCACAAATACTGGCAGCAGTGCAGTTACTCCACAAATGCTATTATCCATTCAAATCATCTATAATGCATATATAAACTTGTTCAAATAACAATAAATGTTAGTTTGCATTCAGTGTGCTGCCTTTTCTGCTCAATGACATACACCAACTGAAAATAATAAAAGCAGAATTGGTTACTACTGCTTAGGCAAGTGGCAGTGGTGCCAAATCTCCTCTACACGCACTTGTCAAGCTCCACTATACTCCAAATTGAAATATGACAGCCCAATCAATACCTCCCTTTCATGGACCTGTTCACCCACGGCTCTTTCTCCAAACTAGTTTCAAGTCTGCTCTGCTGCGGCCCCTTTCAGCTCTGGGCGTTTGTGTTTCTCAAGTCAGGAGATATTGTCAGCACGCACTAATTATTCTTGTTCTCTCTAACCCAAGGCGACTAAGTTCAGGTAAACTCCAGGACTTGGGCATATCAGATGGGAGCAAGTTAACACTTGTACCAACAGTCGAAGCCGGATTAATGGTAAGAGTTTGCCTGTTATTGACATATGTAAATCACTTTTGCCTATACTCTAGCAATAACATTAGCACATGCAAAAATTAAAAACATCATCTTTTTGCAGTCTCAAGCATCCAGACCCGAACAGTCCGTCATGCAGGCTTTGGAGAGCCTCACCGAAACTCAGGTAAGAACTGTTTCCACTTTACTCAATGCAAAAATTATGCTTTTTTTTTTCTTCCTTTTGTGCTTATGTTTGCATGGGGGCTTTAAGTGTGGGGCAGGGTCTGTAGCCATGGCAAAAACACAGCTCTAGATACAACACAGATGAGATTGTGCTCAAGCCTCTTTACTTGTCTAATCTCGGCCCTCTTAAACAAACCAAGCCAAACCGGGTAGTGCTAGCTGCTGGGATATAATAAGCAGTGACACCCTCTTGTATCCTAGTAACATGTATGTGAGCACAGCTGTGGGAAGCCTGCACAAGAAAGCAGAGTATGCAGCTCTCACGCCTTGCAACCCTCGTTTCTTTTTTCATTTTTATCATTATCTGCAATCGTTCTCCACCTTTTTATGTTCTACACACACACACACACACTCACACTGCACGGACAAGTTTCCAGGAAGTCAAGTCATAAACATAGTGCTTAGATCATGAGTTGACAACCCTCTCACTAAGTATTAGCATGAGGGTTCCTGGAAGCTTGGCACGCACATTGCAAAAAGGGCTATGACACTTTTCATTTTGCAGAGAAACAGTCTATATGTTAAGTGTTTTGACTCACAGTGGCGTGACTCACCGAATGTGATCAGTAGTGAGAATATAGGCAGCGAAACGGTGCCTGCTCACCGGCTTTAGGGTGCAGGGCGAGAGCGGAGAGGCGACGAGGCTGGGTGCACACAGACAACAGCGTGACGTAAGAAGGCACGCGGCAGCTGATAGACTGAGTCAGACACACTTCCTCTGTAGCATTGGGCAACGCCGCGGAGACGTACATAACTGCACCGCTGACTGCCTGCTGACGCGACTAGATGGTGAAATAAGACGTTCGCAGGCATTTGAACTGTGTCGAGAATGCACGTCATAAGAGGAACATGACAGCAATATGGCCGTGGTTGTGCATTCCAAGTTAAGAGAAATGATTTACAGATATGCATTTAGTTCACCATGCATTACAGACAGAGCCCAGTTTGTATGAGAGGTGGGCACTTTATTGAGAAGCCTTCATGATATTATGCATGGTGTTTATTGTAAATTTTCAGTGCATTCTTTCTGTAATTAGCTTTCCTCCATGGAGATATCGCTTTGCCCATTGCATGTTACAGAGTATGACTTTAAAACTTCCTTATGGAGACTAGCATGCAGCACTACCAAGTTAAATGTGAAATCTGCTGAAGTTACACATGCTCACTTTAACAAAGCATGTTTTTGAAGTTATTTTTAACAATATGAGCTTATTTTATATATTTAATGTCGATGCTTTAAGTGATTAGTTAGACATGGTTTAAAACCTCAACAATTACATCTAAACAGTAGGTAATCTAAAAATATAAGAACTTCTTTTTCAATGAGAATGTGTCACTCAGTTTAGGGTCTCGATTAAAGCTAGTTTGGACGTGGTGTTTTATTGTTTAGTGATATATTCTGGCTAGTAGCACTGACAACAGATGACAGAGACTGTGTAGGTGTGGGCAAGTGAACATGTCCTCATTGGTTGGTTTAAAACTGAATTTTTTTTAGTCTGTTGTTTGTGGGCTGGATGTGAGCCCTGCCCATCTTCATGTGGGATGCTTTTGCTGAATCCAGTCAAGGATCATTTCCAAAACATATTTCCTGTCTCTGCTTCCTTCCCACATTTTGCCTCAACTACTACTCTTTGTTATGACTCAGGCTCTTCTCAGCAGAGCTTATCGCACAAGCATTTCAACGCTCTGTTAATCTTTGCGACTCTACATGCATGGCTAAAAGGTTAAAATAAAGGCATCAAGCTGCTTTAGTCCGCTTCTATCCCCACCAATTGATTCCTGCTTTATAATTCATGAAGCGGACGAATGGAATGATATAGATTGTTGGAGAAGATTACAGATCAGCGTAAGATTAGAAAAACACAAAAGCTTTTCCTCATTTCCTCTCTTCCTAACTCTGGGCTATCAAAAATCAATCAATGCACTTAGCTCTTAAAAGTGTCTGACATGATAGCTGATATAAGCACTAAAAATAGTTTAGCGGAGATATACGGGTGGCCACACTAGACCCCGGTCAAAGCATTTACCCCATTACCCCCTCTCACTGCCCAGCATTTCGGTCATCTTACTTCTAGATGGGATCTTAGCTAGAAAGCGCACTCGGTTTCGTGGAATAGGGGGCCAAAGTAGATCGCCTTACCCTTTATTAGAATCCAAGGGGGTGTGAATAGATCGTAGCCAACCAGGAAGAACATGACAGTCTCTACAGGTTCTGCGAAGCAAGATAGATAGAAAATGTTTTATGGAAATTGAACCTTAGCAATTATCAGGAAAGGGGAACGTGTTGCCGTTAACAGCCTTCCCAACGGCTCTACAATTTAAATGTGCTGGGGTTTGCAAGTTCAGCCAAGCAAGCTTAAGCTATGACTACTTTGGGTCTGTCCATGAAGGCAAGGACAATCCCAGTCCGCCTTAATTCCTCCTCTTGCATCTTGCTACACTTTTCGCATGACATCTAAGCTGTATTAAGCTACTGCCTTCTGACAGCTCATCAAAATACAGTTGCCCTTGCTTCCTCTCTCTCTCTCTCTCTCTCTCTCTCTCTCTCTCTCTCTCTCTCTCTTCATTCTGTCTACGAGAGGAAGGCGCACACACATATAAAGACACAGTAGGGCTGAAGGGATATATTTAA
The DNA here is from genome assembly GCA_038363315.1 of Mugilogobius chulae. Taxonomy (NCBI): domain Eukaryota; kingdom Metazoa; phylum Chordata; class Actinopteri; order Gobiiformes; family Gobiidae; genus Mugilogobius; species Mugilogobius chulae. Next base: position 31,892,756 of record CM076412.1, on the reverse strand, counting down.
GAGGATTTCTGATGCTACTGGAGAATGAAAGAGTGTCTGATGATTCCACAGTACAATGAATGTACAGTATAGTAAAGAGCTTAGTGAGGTGTAGAAATAGTTTTACTGACGAACTATATATGTTTAGATCAAGGCTTGATATATTTTAAACTGATAATATCATGTTAACATCAAAAGTTTGCATAGTGTAGTACCAAACTACATACTCATTTTAACCAAGTGTCAATACTAAAAATGAACAGAACACATTATAGCACAGTTTTAGAATGATTTATTATAGACATTAAATAACTAGTACACGACTGCCATGTTTAGTAATGAAACTACTTATGTAAGTAATAATTTTGTGTTTCAAACGCATTGTCTAAACTCTTGAGCAAAAATTGAAATTATTGTGGTATTAAAACTGATTATATTTTCCCTAGATTTAAATTTTAGCTTACAAGCTAGCAAGAGTGCTCAGGTTAGTGCTCAGCATGTCCTTAAATATTTGTTAAAATTGTATTATCATACAAATGTGATAGGTCTGTCAAAAGTGGTTCAGACCGCTCAAAAAGTCTTTTTAATCCCTTGTTTGACAGGATAACTTTATTTTTTCATTGCATCTAAAAGTCATTCTGTCTTAAAAAACACATTCAAGATTATATCTAAATTCTAATTTAGTGTGACCAGCTTTGGTGTCGGTATGTTGGTTTCAGTTTGAGTCTAAGCATCCAGTGCAATTTCTGTGGTATCTACATATGCTACTTATTGTTTTGTTTAGTTTTTTTGTGGTTAATGTGTTGGTTTTGCTAGTGACATCACCAGCCCATTTACTGATAATAACATTTGACAGAAAGAGGATGGTTTTACTCCTTCTTTAGCACACAGGGACTATTTTCTCTCTGACGCACACTGATGCTAGTTTTTAAAAGCCACACATGCCCTTTACCTACTTATGCCCTTCCCCCTGTAACCACGTCTTTGTTCCTTGCGGACTTTCCTTGCAACCTCTTTCACAATGATTCAGGGTCATACTCTTTAAGTTTTGGCTTGCCCCCCTCCTGCAGTCTCCCTTTCAGTCTGCATATAGGTTCCAGATATTGTCAATTGACTGATGCTGCCCCGGTGCATACAGCTTTCAAAATCAATGCCTGGCCCAGCTGGAGTGATGCTCCGCAGGCACCACGGCAATGACAAAATTTGCCTTGAACGCTAACACAGATTGGGAGTATGTGTGCGCTGCCATTCCCTAAAGTCCCAGTGGAATTGGCCTGTTACATATCTGCTCCACTTTTCCTCCAGTGGAAAGCACAAGGCGTCAGTGTCAGCGTGTAGATAAAGGCTGTGCAGACGGTGGCAGGAAGGGCTACACAATCTATAGGGAGTCACATCTGGCTTGTGCACGCTCACTGTCTCCCATAGGTGCTGCTTGCATGTAAGGTCATGAAGGTGGAAGGGAAAAGAATGAAGCGCAAAAAATGAGACAAAATTGGACTTCGGAGGATGACCCCAGCTCAATGCAAATCATCAATAGGCTTCTTCTTCCACTGCCCTGCCCTGTATCAACCTTATCTACATGTTAGTTAATCAGCCGGATTGACACCAGTGGAAATCATTGGGGAGTAATTGTATTGAGGATTTGGGAGTGCACCGAATTGAAAAAATGACTCAAGCCAGTCTATTGGTCAATATGAATGGATCCCTCCCTCACTTGTTTTTTTTTATAGCTCCTCTCTCTCTCTCTCTCTCTCTCTCTCTTTCTCTTATTGAAATGGAGGTCTTTTTTATATGCATGCAGCTTACAAGAGGCTGTCTTTGCTCTTTTGAATGCTAATTTGCTTTTTGTTACCTAAATGAAAGCTACAGAAATTAATTTATCGCGTGAATGTGTAAATCAAATTGTGTATGGAATCAGACACATGCTGACGTGAAAAGACCTATTCATTTTGAGGCTAAATCCTCGCCTTGGAAACAACATTAATAAGCAAAGCACACGGCTTTTTTTTTTGCACCTGTGTGTAATCCTCTTTGTGCTGCCCTAAATGCACAGAAGGTTGTACTATTACGTGAAGGGCATCAAGGTGTGCAATGAGCCAGTGAGAGCTATCAGAGCATTGCATTGTGCTGTCGTGTAGCCGCACCAACATCATTTTTAAAGCGTGCTGGTCTGCTGCAAGGGGAGTCTGTACTTGTCTATATTTGAGTCGTGACTATCATTGTTTTTTTTTTTCTTTCCCCTGGTGACACTGGGCTTTTGTGATTCAAGTAGCAGGCATCGTGACAAGAGGGGCTACTGCGTGGGAGGGATTGAGGCCAGGAATACATCCAGTCTGATAGCCACCATCAAGTCTAATGACACCGTATTATTCAACTGATATCGGGGGTCAAAATCCTAACTTAGACGCATCTGTCACCGATTCAAAAAAATACTCAGGCAATGCTGTTTATTGGCAAGATAAAACACGGGGGCTATTATTAACTCCAAGGCTGTGATTAAGCCAGCGGTAGAAAAGGCCAAGACTGGGTAGTAAAAAGTGAGTTAGAGAGTAGTAACATTAGGGATGGTGCTTGTCTGTGAGTGTATTAGGGCAAAGTGATATGGCCAAAAGATAGAATTTCAAAATCATCTGCGACCGATGCAGAATTCTATCACGATATCCCAAATTTCATATTGCGGTATAGAATGGCTCTCCCCTAGTGTGCGTTTTTATGCTTTTAAATCTGGATTGAGCAGTTGTTGGCACACAGTGAGGGGTGGCTACTGCAGTAACCCGATCATCCTGAACTTTGCCATTCGGATCTCTCTTTTCACTCTCATTCGGTAATAGCCAGCTGGTCCTCTACTAGCACCCTGACTCTTTCTGTTCCAAACATCTCTACTGGGGTCTTTGAAGAGCCCCTAGCTGCGTTTTAGGATTTGGGGGCCATGATGCAAGAAGTCTATTGATTTTCCTTTCCCTTTCTCTTTTGAGCGGCTGTTATTGCATCTTTAGCCGGTATGTGAGACTATCAATAATGTCCTGGCGCGATCAAAACATCTGGGTCGATGTGCAGGTTAATTTGCAGCTTTTTGAAGCATACCTTACACGCACAGAACTTGGACAGGTGCGTTGGAGGCTGAGTATGCCTTCTTCCACGTCTCAAGGCTTCTCCTCTTCCCAACCATCTGTCCCGCCCTCAAATCCTCCATCCTCTTCTCTCCTCTCCGGCACAAAGCTGCTCAGTTGTTCATGAATGTCAGCTCAGTGCTCTGTCTCCCTCCTCTCTCTTTCTCTCGTTCTCTCTCCCACTCAGCCCACCAGTCTCTTCCTTCTCCTGCTTATCTCCAGCCGTAGTTCGCTTAGTGTGCAAAGGAAGAACGACTGCAAATGAGTTCCTTGAACCACAGGGACCCCAATAAATAAAACTGTCAGCCAGAGATGTCGAAAGGGAAAAAAAGAGGGAAGGAGCCAGAGGCGCACTCTCACTGAATATTTCATCACCAGCAGCAGCGGCAGCAGCAGCTCCCTGACACCCTACCCCCATCCCCATGCACCATCCTCGGCTCCTCATGCCATCCAACCCCCTTCGCCTCCATGTTTTTACCACCCCTCCTCCCCAGACTGGCCCTTATCATATTCTCCCCTATCTACCATAGCAACGAAAGCCTTCTGCCAAACAACAAGGCCTGGTCTTCTCCGGCTATCACAAAGTATATTTGCAAAACCCTCATAAAGACTTTCCCTTTAATCATTGGAGTAAAACTACACATTCTGCTGATGCGACTGATGTTGCACAGATGCATGTCAATCAAAAACAAAGAGATCTTTTACAACAATAATTGGCTCACTGCTGGGTTTTTTAAGCTCGCTCTCATCCCCTGGCAAACTTAAATTGTTGTTACGATACACATCAAAAATTTCTAACCACTTGACTGCTCCTTTGTGCGTAGTGGGTGAGGTGAAGGCAATTAAGGGAGCAGCACTTTATCAACGCCTGAGTAGACTTGCAGCCCGTGTAATTTCTGTCAGAGGTAATGACGCTCGCATGTTGTTTTTGGGCAAATATGCACAGACACACGCCTTGTTCTGCAGGCATGACCACCTTTCCTTTTTGCATACCACTGCTGCATCAGATGGAGAACAATGCTGGGCTGGTCGGTCTGCCTGACTTAACACAACAAAAAGAGGGCCTCTTTTTCTTACCCTCATAAAAAACCACTAGGGACAAGGTGAAGCCGCTTTTGTGAGCATTCGTGGAGTGAGAAGAGGAGTGTAATAAGAAAAGAGCATTACAGGAGGCTTAGAAGCACTCTTTTGTTTGGCTGCAATGTTCTCAAAGCTCTATCTATCTGCTATGTCCTGACGTCAACGCTAGCTGGGCCACATTGGTGTCTGTCTTCTTGGCTGTGCTCCGTGGAGAAAGAGACAGAGAGAGAGGCATGTTTGGACTGGAGCTGAGCTGCTAGTCGAGACCTCTGGGAATGGTTTGCAAGCCAGCTCTCCAACACTAGAGCAACCCCCTCCTCCCCTCGCCCCCGTCTCCACAGACACACATGCACACACGCACACACACAAATACACTTCCCTCGCCTCCTTCATAGTCTCTGTCCGTCTGGAAGAGGCTTGTTGTTACACGATCACTCGCCAATCTAGCCCCTGGCAGGCAGCGAGGCAGGCAGGGCTCTCCGCATCCTCCCTTCCCCCAGGAAACAAGGCCCTATTTCAGGTGTTCCACTCCACGGCTCCCGGCTCCAAGCTAGACAAGCTGTTCAGGCCTCTTCTCGTTGTCAACCAAAATAACATGTCAGTCTCAAATGATGCTGCTCGGAAACAAGAGGAATTCTGCACCTGACCGTTTATGCCGGCGTAAAATTACTCAAACAATATGAGATGATTTTTGAATATGACTAAGACTATCTGCATTCAGATCAGAACTAAACCAGCTCTGAACAAAGACCCATAGCAAGGACAATATAAAAGAGAACAGACAATGTAAGCTACTATTGATGTCACAATACAGAAGTTTGAAGAAAAACCAACGTAGCTCAAGATTAATAGGCTAACAATAAATCCTGATTGTCTTTGAGTAGTAGCATCTGATTCTTTGGATTTTCAGTGGATTTTTGTTTGTGCACTTTCACCTCTAGAGTTTAAAATCATCATTAAATCATCAAAATGGTCACATTAGTGTAATTATTTTCTTTTTTACATAATTTTGACAACCCTTTTTCTTCTTCTATATCACTAAATCACTACAACTGTCAAACACAATCTGATGATCCGTTGTTCCCAGCCGCGATCAACCCTTAAGCTATTTAAAGCATTACTGTATAGATACTTGCTTTGCTTGTCAACATGGCAGCGAAAAGCATTGTGCAGCGCTTTTGTTTTTGTTCTGTGGTTAAGGAGAAAGCTAACCGCAAAACTACGAGAGTGACCGACCGCAGATTATAGCTGCCGCTGAAACGTCCCCTGTCATTTGTCCTGTTTTTGTTTATGTGGGTTTCTGCCCTTTTAGTTTCTGCCCAAAGATGAGGCTGCGGTGGGTGGCATGCGCGCTCCTCGACCCTTCAGTGAGTCAGAGTAGCAAAGCGGAGATTTTTAGCCCGCGCGTGTTGGGAGACTAAGCCGGGCATGTGTGAGCAACTTCTAAATTGACTTTGTGACTCAACCACGCCTGAGACTTTGAGACCAAGAGTGACACAAAATCAACCGGAGGAGGCAGGGAGAGGGAGAGGGAGGAGAGGAACCGAGAGGAGAGGCTTCCTTCTCTCCCTGGCTAATTTGGAGCTGCCATGTGGTGTCGGGAGCGCAGTAGGAGGACATGAATTTCATCTGGTGGTTTTGAATAATCCGCACTAGTCATTATAAGGGTAATCAAGCCTCCTCTGTGTTTCTCCTGCTGTCAGTCACCACCAGAACTCTTTGCATCCCATGTACTACATATGTAAATGACTTAAGCATTTCGCCTTTTAAATTAGAATTACGTATGCCACAGGTTATGTAAACACGCGCCTTTGTCAAACTGGTTTGAATTGTCTTATGCAGTAATAATTTCTACAAGTTGGAGTTTTCTTGCTGTCGTTTCACAATGCTATATCTGCTGCAAGAGTTTAGGGTTGCCATTATGAACATTTAAGTCAAAGCGAGATTCTCTTTCTGATGCTACATTTGCACACCCAACAGCTGCCAGTCACCCAGACACTTCTCCTCCCCCTCTCCCCTCCTTCCTTCTCTATCTTCATGTCTCCCCCACCTTAGAATACCAGCCTGCTCCCCTCTACCCAAACGGACTCCACTCTCCAGTAACAGCCCACCGTTGACCTTTTGCACATGGGGTTTCCTGGAGACTTCTCATGTAGCACCCTGTCCTTACTTCACACCCAGACCCAGGGGCAGGCTGGTTTTATTGTCCCACTGCGATGGGGTAATCATGGTGGGTGTGGACTGTATAAACAAGCCATGACATCGGCTACGCTTGCACTATTAAACAATATAACTAAGGCTGATTCAGTTTCTGTGGTGATATGAAACTGTACCCACAATACAAGATAACTTGAAAGTAATACTAATGTACTGTACTTTGTCAAAGCACTGATTCTTAGAGGAATAATATCATGTAAACTTACTCGAGTCTATTATTTACATACAACCATGAGATCTCACTCCACCCTCAGGTCTTTTCACCTGCCTCCCCCTTCACTCTTCCAGCGATCCTCTTTTTCCAAACCATGTCAATACCAATGTGTAAAGGTCACCCTGGCAACAGAGAGGCAGCGGTCGATAGAGAAATAAATAAGCAGAAAGAAAAGGGAGAGAGAAGTGATGGAGGGCAGAGCCTGGTGATCGCGAGGTTAACTACAGGCCAACATCTCCAAAGCACACTCCAAAGGCAGCAGTGTCTGCAGGGAATCAGGCTTTCACTTTCTCTGCTCTGTCTTTGTATGTATGTCTCTATTACCAGGTATTATTGCCTCTCTGTGACTAGTCCTTTTAGTGTGCTCTAGTCAAGCCTACAACCAGGTGCCTTTTGTGACCCCAACATGCCACTTGTGGTAAACACATGGAAGTCTCATTGAAACCTACTGAGACAGTAATGTCATAACATTAGGCACTGTTGTGTCTCTGCTTCTATTTGATGAGCTAGTCATTTTTTTTCTAAAAATACAGTGGGAGTCAAACGTCAAAGAGCAGGAAACGGGAATGCTGTGGGAGAAGACAAGAGTTTGGTTGTTTAGTGTGAATCCTCAGATCAAGTCGTGACTCCTCTCTTCTCTGTGTGAGTGTGTGTGAGTGTGTGCTCGACCAGGCCACACGCGGGTCAATGGAGGCCACTGCTCCATAGCTCCAAAAATGGGCAGCCCTTCCAGATCCGCCATGGACCCATGGACAATCAGGCATTCTGTGAGCGAGAGGCAGGCGGGGTGTATTTCCTGGATGTGGGACTGATTTTTCAGGCCCCAGGCCAGACAGAAGGGTGGCCTTTGTTCCTGCAGTGAATGACACTGCTGACTAAGAACAGGCCGAGGGCAGTGGGAAGAGGAGTGGGCTCTATTTGTGTTCTTCACTGGCTTTCTTCACGCTCTGCAGATGTAAAAGCTTCAGTGTTGGAGAATAGTAAAAGACTCCACAATGCACTAATGGGCCGCGTCTAGAAGAGGGGTCTGTCTGTGTGCAACAGCCAAATTAGAAGCAGATTAGCTTAGTTTAGTCATTGTACAAACACTCAATTTTCAACATAAAACTGCAATAATTAAACACAGAACTAAGTGCCACTATCCATGTTTTGTTTCCACAGGTCAGCGACTTCCTGTCAGGCCGCTCACCGCTCACCCTGGCGCTGCGTGTTGGAGACCACATGATGTTTGTGCAGCTGCAGCTGGCGGCACAGCAGTCTGGAGGACCCCAGCTTCAGCACAGACACGTCATCACACGGGGCAGTGGGGACAACAGTGTGGCACAGCCCACAGGACAGCCTCGTGTCCCCCACCCGCACCCCCACCCGCACCATCCACACAGTCCCAGCTCACACTCATCCCCGCCTCATCCTTCCTCCAGCCCTTCCTCAATGCCTCTGTCCTTCCCCATGCCCTCAACACACCACCAGCCACTGTCCCCCATGTACCACCAGTCAGCCTCATCTGCTCACTGTAGTCCCCCAACTCCACCTCCTCTACCCCACTCTCCTCGGCCGTCTCACATGCCCACAAGTCTGTTTCGATCTCCAGCTCATCATCATCACCACCATCACTACTACCACCAGCCTTCGTCGAGCCAGTCCGGCCACAGCATGAGCCAGCCCAGCCCTGTAGCCCCAGTCCTGTGCCCAGAGGTAAGCAGCCCTGCTATAACAAAGCAAAGCATTTCCTCAGAACCTGTGATCAAATGTCCAGATAAGAGAAAAAGCAGAGGAGTAAGATTGCAATAACCACCTGTCAATCATTAATCTAACCTTAAGAACCATTACATGCAACAAGAGACTCAAAAGGCTGCATAGGCATTATGTGCATAAAAAGAGATGTGTTTCTGATCAAGCCTAAACAAGAACAAGAAGCCATTTAAGTACACACAGACCTTTGTCTTTTACCTAGGTTTCCTTTTCACTTTCATATGTTAGCTGTCAGATTCTAAGTTAAGTTAACATGAGACACATGCTTCTAATTTGGCCACATGGCTTATTTAGGTACCTAGATACCTGATGGCAAGATTAAGTTTCCTGCTTAGGTTGCTGACTGCACAAATTGGGACAGGATACATAGCCTCCAAAGGTCACCTAAGGGTGTCCTCAGGACGTGTATATACTATACGAGCTATATGTTGAAGTGTAAATACCACAAGGGCTAGAGCATACCACAAGGGTTAGAACATCCTGAGACACTGATAGTAAGCTTTATCTTAATGTGTTGTCCAAATGTCTTGTGCAGGCAAACTGCAGCTCCACCACCAGCCCAAACAGTGGCAGCAGCTCCTCCTCCTCTCGCTCCCGCAAACCTGGAGCCATTATTGAGAGCTTTGTGAACCATGCTCCCGGAGTCTTCTCAGGGACTTTTTCAGGTGAACATAGTTTGTATTTAAAACAAAAATAATCTGAACTAAAGTTAATGCTTCAGAACATTAACATTGTTTTTCTTTTTTTTCCAGGCACTTTGCACCCAAATTGCCAGGACAGCACAGGGCGTCCCAGGCGTGATATTAGTACCATCCTCCAAATCCTTAATGATCTATTGAGTGCAACACGTCACTACCAGGGCATGCCCCCATCTCTGACACAGCTGCGCTACCAGACCCAGTGCGGGTCACCCACATCCCCATCTCCGCCTCCATCACCTCCGGTTACTGGCATGGCAGAACTTGCTGCCAAAGCTACCTCAGTGCCCTCCTGCAGCCGCAGCAGCCCCCCTCCGGCCCTTCATCCTCTGGTGCAGTGCCAGAGCGAGATCCACATGTGCAAACCTCCCGGTGAGTGACTCCACTGTCTGATCGTGCTCATGCAAGCATGTCATGCACACAACCCAAACACACACATTAAGCCATTGTGCATCCCTCCCAGCTCTGGTAAGCAGATGTTACTACACTTGTAGTGAATGTGTGACTACCGAGCTCATATTTTACACAATACTACAATTTAATTGAATTCTCACCAGATGTAATTGTCAGTTAATTGTCTGTTTATCTTCTTGATTTCGTCTGACTCACTGCTGTTGCTATTAAAATCTTTAATGAGCATAGAAAAGCAGTCAAATGAAAGAAGTACAGAAGCAGTCATATCTCTGTAGAGAACAAAGGAGAGGCAGGAGCAGAGAGGGGGATCCCCTTAGTAATGCTACACTCTGCAGACCTGTTCAGTCAGGCTCTACCTGACAGCCTGTGCAGTATGCTTTGTTTGTGTGCACCTAGGAGATAGTTTTACCCCTTCGAGCCTGGGCTGGGCTATGTTTAGATAAGATTAGGCCCTGAGTGGTGAATCTAGCTCCTAAAGAAAGGCTACAGCTAGGGCATGTATGGGCCCAGGCTATAGGGCTGGACAAACCCTGACATACCCAGACCCAAGGGTTGGGGCTGGGCAGGTGTGTGCAGTTCAGATTATACACTGGAGGGGCTGTTTTAAAAGCTCTTTCCTTGAGAAAGACACAGGATGTGGAGTGTCAGACAGATGTCCAGCATCGATAACATTCAGTCAATGTTGTAAGGTTAGACTTGCTGCGCTGGGAGAAACAGCATTGTCCTCTGCTGCATTCTTATCTCCTAGTGAGGAAATTGAGCTACTGTGGTGAGCTGTGGGTACATTTTGTTGAATAGTCGGCCTGGAATGGCTCTTCAATTCTGTGATTAATGTTTAATGTTTTCTTTTGTTTAGAAAAGCAAGTGCATATACTTCTATTGTGACTGTGCTGCTTTGTCCTCTTTGTTTTACGACCACGTGCAGAAGCAGAATGAACTGGTTAAGTCGTTGCAGTCGTAAGACTTGGCTCCAATTTATAGGCACTGTCGCGTATTTTGTGCATCACACTGAGCGGCCTTACAAGCGCACACTGAACAGATGGAATAACACAGGGTTATTTTCCTAACTCAGGGAAGACCTCTCCTCATCGCCCCCTCCTCTCCTTCCTCTTGTCAGCTCTCCCGTTCACATTCTGCAGCCCACGCCTCTGTTTCCCCCATTTGCTGTCCAAAAAAGTCCTGCTGTAAAATCCATCTCTCTTCCTCATAATCACCCCCCTCTCTCTTTCCATGTCTGTGTTGTGCATCAATACATTGTCTGTGCACATTTGGCCTTTAAATAGAAGATGTATTCCTATGTGCGGCTCTGAATAAAAATTTGCTTTGTGCGAGAGAGGGCAGTGAGAGGCGGCGGAAGACGGGGGTTTCTTAAATTCACAACACTAAGCCCTATTCATCATGCTAGTGTTTATTAATCCAGCTCACCCTGCAAATGTCCACTCATTAGCCACAGCTTCCAGCAGGGCTAGGACTGCACAAATAACCCTCTCCAACTCCTCATAGTAGACAATGAGTCAATAGGTAACTGTTAAAGCTCCAAAGGACAATGCATGCACTGCTTTTTGGGGCAATCTTCGACCCAAAGTGGATGACTAAGCAGACCCCTGTAATCTTATCAGCTGATTCCCATTGTAGAACTTTGCAGATATTCACTCAGCTTACTGGAATAACCCGCTGCTTTCCATGTGCTTGAAAATGGTGTGTGTGCGCAGGTTGAGACAGCCCTCTTGAAAATGTCACATAGCTCGGCTGTCTCCCGAGAGCCTTTACCCTTTCCTCTTGCAAGTTCATGCGCGTGGGGGAGATGACAGGCGTAAATAAAAAGCTCTGAAACATACACACGGGAACACATAGTTGACCACGAACGGCCGCTTTAAAGGCCAGCGCTGTGGTTTGGTGCCTCCACTCTGTAGTTTTTGCTGACAGAGATTATGTGACAAGGTTGGATTTTGAACAAGCCTTTGGGATGTCCCGCCAGGCTGATTGTTAGCTACATTCCAGTACTGATAAAGATGGACCCCCGCCTCCGGTCCACCCTCCCTCATGCCCCGGGCCAGTGTGCCATTGTGTGGGGGCCTAGGGGACAGGGCAGGGCCATTGTGGGACAGAGGCAGGGGGCTGAGGAGTGGATTAGGGACTGGCTTTTTAGTCCCCCTGCAGCTGCTTTCAGGAGGGGTTAGGCTAAGTGCAAAGGTAGTGGAATTATTTAAATGTTAACATAATACTGCATAGGGCTGCATGATATATTGGAATCAAGTCAAAAACATTTGTACAACCTGCTGTAGTTGTAGACCAGTGGTTAGCCTTAAGTGCATCCCTAAATCAGATAGTTTTTAAATGTATATGTTAAGTTTAGTGAAGCGATACTGACAAATATTAGACACTTTAATGATATTGATATTCTAAATGTTCAAAAGTATGCTTTTAATGATTTTTTTGTTGAAATGCCAATCAATTTGACCCTCTGAAGCCATGTGCTGGCATTCTGAAATACAAAAGAATCTTACATTAGTTTAATGTTCAGATTACAGTTTTCTATAAATTGTCATTGACCCTGCTTGTGTTTGTAGTGTGAACTTTGAAAGAAAGACATCTTTTATTGTAGTACTTGTATGCATGGTCTCCCATAAGATTTAATATTGACAAAAAGTAGTTCGTAGTTCTACTAGTGAGGCAGATCAGGGTTAAAGTTACTTTAGAGTTATTTAAGCACATTATCCACTCTTTTACTTTGGTGCAGGTCTACAGTGACATACGTACGTCAGTGTTGTCGCCTCTGGGGTACGCAGACACTTTCCAGGGAATTCTTAAAATGGTTAATGATTACAAAGAAGCCAGTGCAAACAAGTGGATATTCAACCAATACCTGACCACTTACAGTGGAATTTAGATATAACATTTCAATTATAGCACATTTAGCATCATCAAGAATGTTTTTGTGCTGAATCTGGCTTTAATATCCATAAAACAAAATATATTATTAGAATTACCAAAGAAAAACACTAAGGCAACACTAAGGAAGTCCTCGAGACTATATACTGGGAACCTCAGACACACATGCCTTGTTGGAATCTCTTTGCCAGTGTCCCAGTGACGACAACAGCAGCACACAGCTATCTGGCAAATGCAGCCAAGCACATCAGGTGCCCTTTCATACTCGACAAGGAGAGCAGTGAGTGAGCAGGAAAGAGGGGAATGCAAATTAAGTCTAAAAGTCATTGAAGAGCTTGTGTCCCTGCAGGGCTGTCACTGCCCTTTCATAGCCTGTCAAAATGTTCATACTAGCTTCTGTGGGATTGGTCGCTTCACTTTGGTGCCTTTCATTCGGTCAAAGAGGACAAATCGTTCCATTATAAATTGAAACCATCTCTAACCCACACATCATCTGACTTTGCTGCAATGTGAATCTTCATTTCTATCTCTTGTTTTATTCTTCCGTTGCCCACATCCCCTCCCTCTGCTCTTTTTCCCCGGTTCCCTGGATGCTGAGCAAACACAATGTTCTCTCTGCAAGATCACAAGACTTATCAAGGCAAACAAACAAACAACAGCACTAAGACAACTGCAAATGAAGGCCAATCTTTACACAATCAATAGCAGAAGAAGCTCCTTTAATCTCCCCCTGCGTCCCGCACACTGCAGCCCTCCTCCCTTCATCACCCCTCCTCCTCCTGTTGGTGCTCCCTATCTCTGTCCAGCCCTTGTGTTGCTGGGCTGGGCTCAAAGGCAAGGAAAACTGACTGACGCATTGATTATTCATAGATCACCCCTTCTTTCGTTTTTCTGCCTGTCTATTGGTTTGCCTGCAGTGCCTCGTTGTGTACTGCTCTTAGAGAGAAGAGTTTGGCGAATATCCGATGCTCACGATGGAGTTTTGGTGCTTGATAGTAGGGTGATACAGATAGTCATTAACCTACTGTTGTTTCATTTGTTTAGCTTTAGATTTTGTGCAGACTATTAGCCAGGTACGTTTTTTTAAATTGATTTTCAGTACAATCTATTCCTACTGCAGCAGTTTCTATTTAACTGGGTTACTCTGACTTTTAAAGATTTCCATCAGACATTTTTTACTAGGCCACTTTCTTGCCCTGTAATTTAGTTTTCCGTACAGCATCATGCATATTCTCTGTAGTGGTGCTAAATAAAGCTGTGCCCCTCTGTCGCCTTTAAGTTGAGTTTCCTGTTGGATCGTTTTCGTGCCACCCTCTCTCTCTCTTTCTCTCTCTGGCTGGGTCCTCCAAGGTTATTGTGCTCACGTCAAGTGCTGGTCTCCGCAGCAGGGCTCTGGGCCAGCCAGTGTGTATCTCCGTGTATAGTCTGTCCTTCGTAGCCAGTCCTAATAATAGTCCCACTGTCATAAACATAGTCTGGAGATCCCTGCGGCCAGCTGTGTCCGGCCTTCCGCCCAGGGCTCCGGTAGTGACGCTTATGAATGAACGCACTCTCACACACACACATGCACTGACACAAAGTTTGGTGCGGCTCCAAGCACATTCTCGGAGCACTTGCCAAGCCAAAGACCAAGACCTCCTACGGCAATACCAAACTGCTCTACAATGCTGACTTGTGGCTAAAACCCTGTTTGCAGATTATCCATTAAACTGCACTCCAGTTTTTTTGTTTTAGCCTCAACAACAAAACTAATAACGCGGTAAAAATATGTGTCCTTTAATAATATGATTCATTTGACATTCTGCAGTGTTTTACTTAAGCTGTTAACCTCTTTGCTATACTTATAAAAACACATTGTGCAAGTGTTCATTTGGACACAGTTGAGTGGTGCCTTTAGCTAGTATGAACAGAGAAACAGGCAGGAATAGTGTGAAGGAACAAAGCCTTGGAGCAGTGTATATGGATGTCACATGAGCTGAGGCAGTGGAACAATGGCCCTAATATCAGAGCTCCCCCTGTGTTGCCCTGTCACCCCAGTGCGTACCCCTGTTCTGTGGAGATGAAACCCTCACAACATCTTCGTCTTCTTGAGTCACGCACACATACAACGAAAGAGTAAAAGTTTCAAGTTAAACTAAAAACTAATCTCATGAAGTCAAACGAGGACAAAAACAACGTGAACTATATTGACTTTTGAAGAAGAATCTGCTACCACCTTTGTCTAAAGCCGCATTTGTTCATTGGGAGACACTGGCGAGTATTTATAGATGGCAAAATGGCTCGATGCGATAAGCAAATGAGAGAAAGAGGCGAATTAAGCCCACACAGATTTCATTCCGATGTGGGGAGGAGGAGGAGCAGCAGCAGCACGAAAATCGATTCGGAAAACTGCCACCTCCGGCTGATCCTTATACCCTCCACCCTCGTCTCTATGTCCTTTTGCTCTATCCAACCCCCCATGTGCTCCATCTTTTGCCCCATTTGCCCCTGGGGGAGGAATTCCTTAACCCACGCTGCCGCCGCCGCTGCCGCCACTACTGCTAAGACCATTGCCACCCCCCCTTTTTCTTTTCCCTCACTTCTTCTGCCCCACCTTGCTGTCTCCGGGGAGACTTGGGGCAGCACAAGTGGGGGTTGGAAAAGAGTGAATGGGTGGCGGTGGAGAGGAGGGGCAGTCGGGTCAATGAGCTGAGAGTAGGAAGCCATAATAAAGAAAAAAATAGGAGAAAAAACCCTATCCCCCACCACTACCACCCCACCTCTCTGCTTACAATTTCCATTCGCTTGCATTTTGTATTGAAAGCCAATAGCGTTGTCCTGGGCCCCGAGATGGATGGCTGCACTAGAGCTAAGGTTTAATCAATAGGTCTTTTTAATTTGCCATCGATCCACGTTAAAAGCTACTGCGGGTTCTTAGCGTGCGGGTGTGTGCGCACGTGCATGCAAGTGTGTTGTTGTGTACACATCAGCTTGTGCGAACGCTACGACGCGGTTCGATGCGGATTTGAAGTGCACGTGCATTTTGGTGCTCGGAGAAGGAGTGGAGGAAAAAAAAAACACGGAGGCTGGAGAGAAGAGATGGTCACTGCGCTGTGCTTTTGGTTTATTGACATTCGAGACCCCATTATTTAATTATTTAATTCCCAGACAGATACTAATGGAACTGGCTAATAGATTGCGGTTGCCCCCTTCCTTCGTCCTCTCCTTTCCTTTCTGAATAAATACGCAGAAATGGAATTAAGCTCAATTCGGCTCAAGCGTAGGGACGCATTCACATGGGACGCCCCCTCGAGACCCCTCTCCCCTATCGCCACATCAGCAGCTGAGGAAATGCATTTAGTATGACGTCCATGTCATCTGGAATCATGTGTCCGGATATCAATGCTAGACGGATAGGCTGTCCAATAGGATACATCTTACCTTGACTTATGTTTGCGTATTGTATGGCCTTGTTACTGATATAAGGTCTCCCCACTGAGCCATAAGGGGTGCACTAGCAAAAGAGGGAGGCTGGTGATGCGTTGTGGGGGAGGTGAAGATGTGATTCCAATGTTAAAGTGTGTACTTGAGTGCGGTTGTGATTCTTTGTGTGTCCTAACATTATCATTAAGGCCGTGCGGCTTCATCTGCTGCCTGCAAACATATTGACATTGTCCTTTGCCTTGCTTTGTTTAGTACAGTGGTTGTGGTACGTTTCACCGGGAATCAATAGTGAAAATATCTGCAGACTGAAATGAGTTTTAATTAACTACTACACAAGGAGCATCCAGGCATTAGCACCTGCGAAGCCTCTGTGCGCAGTGTTTAAAGTGAACACCAAGTCAACTTTTGCTACTAAGATGTGCATATGGTGTTAAATGGCATTGTTTACTAATCTGACTCTTAATTTAGTGTAAACTGAGCAAATTAGATGAGTTACAAATAGTATAAGGGTGTGCTCACTGCAGCTGTACATAGTCATGAATTGATCACACTACTCCTGTCCACTCTCACACCTTTCTTTACTTTTCTGCCACTGCCCAGTTTATCAACTCTATTTATAATGTGGTTGTGGAGTAGGTTTAGTATTTTTAATGGAAAAATTATAAATACATTTTTTAGCACTTAGTAGTAAACATTTAAAGGTGATCCTTTTGCATTTTGTTCATTGCAAACTGCAATTTTAGTCAACCATAGTCCCGTCTAGGACTGGGCCATTAATCCAAAAATTGATTGAATTGAACCAAAGTGAATCGTCAATTTGTTTGTGGCGGCGTTTGAATCGAAAGATTGAAAACCAATTTTGTCAATAAAAATGTGTAAAAAGTCAAAACTTGAGGCAGAAAATTGAGTTATAGTTTCAAAAAAATCTAATAAATGGGACATATTAAAAGTTTTTGTCTTGAATATGTTGATGTGTGGCATTTTTCATGTGGTTTTGAAAAGGTTAAACAAAATCAAATCGAAAATCAAGATTGATCAATATGAGAAAAAAAGCTTGATTATATTTTTTCCCAGATTGCCCAGCCCTAGCCCCGTCTCTTCATCTCAGCTTTAACTTACTTAGTTTTATTGTTGAAAAATGGCTACACAACAATCTAAATGTAATTTAGTATACGAATGTGGACGGGAATAGGTGGTAGGTGAAAACAGACATTTTCTGACCACTTAGGCTGCAGTCACCATGTTTCACAAATATACATTAGTTGATTTTGCATCATATGTCATCATTAAGTGTTAGCAATATCGTAGGTAAAGTGTATCTACAATGGCTAATCAAACATTTCCTTTGGTCTTCATAGGTGACCGGCTGCGTCAGACAGAGAACCGTGCCACTCGCTGTAAAGTGGAGCGCCTGCAGTTGTTGATGCAGCAGAAGAGGCTGCGCAGGAAGGCTCGGCGGGACCAGCGCGGACCCTACCACTGGCTGCCCAATCGCAAGCCCGGACGCAGCAACAGCAACAGCAGCATGTCCAGCGAGGGCTCCCTGGATCTGGACTTTGAAGACTCGGTGTGGAAGCCCGATGTAAAGGCTGATCTCAAGTCTGAGTTCGTCATGGCCTAAAAATGTAGGATCTTCAAAACGTTTGCAAAGGAGCGGTGAGGAAAGCTCCGCACAGACTTGAACCTATTCTACAACAATAGCAACAGAACATTGATTTTTAAAAGCTTGGATTTGGACAAGTCAAAACTCTCCAGTGAGACTTAACCTGGACATGAGCATAGCAGAAAAGGAGGGAGAAGGTGGCGGTGTTTCTAGATTATTTTGTACAACTCACTGTGGACATGAAGCACTCCACTCTGGACTACACACACAGGACAGAAGCACCAGGCGCTTCACATTCACGGAAAAGGCAGAGCTACCGAACTATATGGATTATTCCTATGGGCATTCTTCTGGATCACACCTACCAAGTTCAGTTTCTACCTGTTATGGGGTGGTTGAATCAGATTTTGTTTGTTTGATTTTTCTTGCCATTTTGAAACATATTATATTTTATAAATAATAAAATATGTAGCATTGTTCACAAAGCATTCAGGTTTTCATATAACAGTAAAAAAGAAGTTGATTTTGCACATGATTTAAACAACTGGTGTGCAAGGAGGCAGGGCCTGAAATAGAAAAGATTATGGAAGTAGTGAACCTCAGCGTCATAGGGTATCAATAGGAATGAATACACAAAAAAGAAATGAATATTAACATAAAGTGCTTTAGAGGATTTAAAAAACTTTAAATATATGGAAAAATCTATTTTTATTTCTTTTCCTATCTGCTGTTTTCTAAAAGCAGCAGCCCTCTGTGGCTTTAGTCAAGTCTTTGACTTTTAATTAAATGTACATCAATTCATTCGTTCAGCCCATTGATGGATTCTATTTGTCTGGCCTCAACCACAAGGACTTTCATAGAGCCCACCTCATGTCTTACAGACCTGAAATGACTAGATTCTGTGTAAATAACTGTGACAATTGGCAGAGGGTTATGAGGGTGCGTGTGTTTGATGTGTAAATTGATTTAGAATGTGCCAGATTTTGTCCTAAATGTCTCCCAAATCTCTTTTTTTTTTAATTCACTGGAGTAAATGCATGAAGAATATAATCCCCACATTTGCCCCATTCAACGCGTGTGATCCAAAACAAAGTCAATTTCTATTGCCAGAAGGAAAAGTTGGATTGAGCATCATAATTAAATAGTGCCTCCACCAGTTCATTCATTGACATATCAGGTTAGGCCTTTTACAGTTTTGCTGCTACACAGGGACGTTCAAAAAGTGGGAGGGAGTCGTATGGTTTTTGCATGCAAATGTGTGAAACTACATTTTGTTTTCTATTGACGGGAGAAAAAAACATTTGAAACTGGTGCTTTGGGGGAATGAAGGTTAACAACATGCATGATTTTGTGAAGAAAATACAACAAATGCTGCTTTTGTTGGTTCGATTTTGTAAAGATTTCTTTCTTTTTTTTTACAAAGAGGAAAAAGTGTCCTGCAATTTAAGTATTACAGACGCAAAACCAAAACAGATGAAGTTAACTGAACATTCCTGTTGTTTTGACAATGAAGACGATGGCAATTTTTGGAGAGACAAGAAACTCTTCTGACTCCCAGATGCGCTGGTTTGATCCCAGGAATTTCAAGAACTTTTTTAAAGGATCCAGACCGACAGCCCAAGTCCCTCTGCTCGCCTGGAACCAGCAGAAAGGCGGACTTAAAGTTCGTCTGAATTTGGCGTATTTCTGTCTGAATGAACGACCACCATTATTGCACTCCTAGAGATTGCAGAGAGAGATTACCTTTTTGGTGAACCTCATTGTTTTTTTAAGTGGCCTTATTATTACCTTCACTAAAAACGAGACACTTGTGGGGGAAACAACGGGAACGGGGACATGTTTTCTGTGTATTGTTGTTGTCATCAAGGCACCATTTTGTCACTGAGGAACTGGGCATCTGTCGTTTAGTGCTTTTTTAGCTGGTGGAGTCTCAAATTATGTCAAAGGCTTCTGTGCCTTAAATGTTGCCCTTGCAGTGTCAGTGTCAAGCTGATTTCAAGTTGTTTTCACTGGTTTTTACACACGCAAAACTGTAGTATTTCTAGATACTTTGAAGGTTGTTTGAGCGAAAGTAGTTCCTCAAATCTTGCCTTTTTGTCCCTAAATGTGTTGCCATATTTGTTCTTCTTCGTTCAATACGCACACCCATCCCCTTGTAACTCCGAGACGAAAAGCTACAATGATGCTAAGCTAGCCATCAAAGTTTACTCGCAGGCTGAGCGGAAATCGGCCCAGTTCTGATTATGTTCTAAGAGGACGCCAAAACTACATGCACTTCCTGTTCACAGTTTTTGCTCAAGCCCCTCCCAAAGTTTAATTTAATTTTCGTTTGTATATGTATGAACTATACTCTGTGTGTGCCTCACTTCTGTGTAAAAGTCAAAAGATGATGAAACAAAAAAGATGATAAAGCATTACAGAGAGAGGAAAAAAACTCGGTGGTATTATTCAGATCATTTAAGTTGCCTGTTCTTTCTTGTAGCCAACTATTGAATATAACAGGATTCAGAATACAATTTTACAATGTTCTAGCTCTAGACCGGTGTAGCACATGTGTGACTGTATTAATTTATAAACCAAAATGGTAACTGTGAATTATGTATTTCTTTGTGCATTTTTTTAAACATTGGGGAGACGGTTGTTATAGGGCATGGTACAGCTGATGCTAATGTCCAAAAGATATCCTTTGTTTTTGGTGGATTATAATGGAAACACACATGTTTCCGAAAAAAGGAAAAAACGAAGAAAAAAAATGACAAAAAAAGTGGAAAAAATCTATGAATATATTTTTTTTCTTAAGCAATACATTTCAGTGTGACTTGTGATAGAACATTTTCTTTTTTTAGGTAATAAATAAATAAAAAAGACAAAATGAGTAATCAGCCGTGTGTGCGTATTCA
Source organism: Mugilogobius chulae (assembly GCA_038363315.1). Classification (NCBI taxonomy): domain Eukaryota; kingdom Metazoa; phylum Chordata; class Actinopteri; order Gobiiformes; family Gobiidae; genus Mugilogobius; species Mugilogobius chulae. The sequence goes on along the minus strand of CM076412.1, from coordinate 31,872,474 downwards.
TTTCGGATTCGATACAATTGAATGAATGTTGCAATTCAGTTTTATGTTTCATGAAAGAATCTATTTCATAAGGTAACATGATAAGGGCCGCATATGTAAAAGACGCTATTATTCCCATTGATAAAATATTGCCTTACGCTATGGCTAATGTAATGATAGACTTGACCATTTCATCAGAGCTGCTTCATGATTTATAAGTGACTGTGAGAGCTCCAGGGACCAGGAGGTCAGCAGCATTATAATTCATAGATTCATACATCACTTTTTGGATTGTGCAGTGAAAACTATAGCCGTCACATTTCTTCATTAAATAGATTGACTCATTTTGACAAAACACCTTGGGATCTGATTTGAAAAACTGGGTATGAATCAGTGAGACATACAGTTTGTCATTGCCCAATTTGGAGCGTGTTTTTAGACTGCACATTCCCAGATGCAAATACTGAAGGTATAAACCATGCTTGGGACAAACCTGATTTGTTAATTTTTTTTTTTCTGGTAATTACCTGCTCATACTTGCTCACGGTAGCACAGTGGTTAGAGCTCTGACTTCCCAATTTGGAGATCGTGGGTTCGATTCCCGGGTTGGACCATATCAACATCTTATGATCTCTCTGGGTGGAGTTTGCATGTTCTCCCCGTGTCAGCGTAGGTTTTCTCCGGGTACGCCGGTTTCCTCCCACCTCCAAAAACATGCGTGTTTAGGTTAATTAGGCATCACTGTAAATTTCCTTTAGTGAGTGAATGAGTGATGAATGGTTGTCTGCGACGAGTTGACCACTGTCCATAGTGTTCCCCGCCTAAGGTCCTAAGTCACTGATAGGCTTCAGTCAACCGCGACCCGTAATGGAAATAAGTGGTAGAAAATGAATGCATGAATAATTACTTGCTCAAAATCCAGTGGAATTGTATATTTAAATGGCAGCAGAGCTGAGTAAAGTCTGACTTAAATGTGCTCTGCATTTTTTCTGATTTAGGGCCCAACAACTGCTTGTCTCCATGGAAATATTATTACTTTGCATCAAATGTTCCACTGTGCAGTTTTAACTTGTCTGTCTAAGCAGGTGATGCTGCCAGGTGAAGCTACAGGTCAGGGGTATCATTCATAAAATTTTGAGTGGACTTCCTACTGAAAGTGTGCTTATACGAACAATACATAATCTTCCTTAGATAGTTTCTCATATGTCTCACCAGATTACTTTCTGCCACATCTATGAAATCAGAAAGGCGCAAAATTGCAAATTTTTGTGGATTGGATTGCTGATTACCAAGTCAAGTTGTCTATTTATAAATCACAAACTAAGCTGGAAAATGACGTATGTAACATTTTTTGCTCGTATGCACGCTTTATAAATAAGACCTCAGATCTGTGGAGAGGTGAGAAGTGCAGTGACAGAGACAAGAAGGCAGCAAACCCTCCATAAGTCCTAACTCTGGTATTAGGCACAATGTAGATACCTTTTGCTTCTCTTTCTAATAATAGACATGGCATAATTACATTTTGACTTAACTGCATTCAAGCTGACAATACTTGAGGCCACAATGGACAGAACACAGAAAAACATTAACTGAAAAACACGTCAAATCAACCCGCTTTCCAAATCTGGTATTGACAATTTTTGCCTATTTTGGTAGTTCATGATTCTTCAGTTGTGCTTAGTTGATAAAATGTAAAAATACAAACACTTTTAGGCGCTTCTACCTTGTCGTACAGCTGATTGAATCACTTGGCTGGCAATAAAATGTTCCCCAAAAAGGTCATAAAACTGTGAAGACATGGGCTGGTAATTAGGAAACATGAGCATTAATATGTTAGCACCAGGGAATTGTGTCTCATTACGTATTGTAACGACGGGGTGTTAGCGAGAGGCTCGTGAGGGGTTACCAAGGTCATGGGGGGGTGGGACTACGGCAACCTTTTGGGGTCTGAGTTCAGTGACTACATTTTCTTTGTTAAAATATTCAGCTTGTCTGCTTCTTACAGACGTTGCCATGTGGTGATTGTGGTATTTTACAGGTGACCTAGATTAATGCCGTTCTGGACCGGAGGAAATAGTGAAGAAACTGCTCCACTTTAAAGCCTCCAGTTTCATGGTATATGTCGATGTTTACCATTTTTACACAAATCAACGTACTCTCTTAACCTGGAATTGTATTTTAAATGAGTTTGCATTGTAGTAGAGTCACTGAGTACTGTGAAGGAAAGAACTATGGATTAAAAAATACAAATGGTGAAAATAGCGTTCATAACATGTGACATTACAGTCATACGAATAGGCTCTTTATTTGCCTATCGTTTCGATAAATGTATCTATATGAACATTCACTTTTTTTATTTTTCAAAAATAAAACTTCTGAAACTTTATTGAAGTGCTTATGAAAGGTTAGACTACATTTTTAGTAAAACAGTAATGATTATGATTAAGATGTTACTAAACATTTAGCTTGTTTTTACCCAATTTTGGCAAAGTTTATTATCATTTTTTGTGCAGTAATAATGACACATGACATGTGATCAATTATTGACAATGTGACCAATTATCATAACTTGTAACATATAATGATGTCTTTCAGTAAACTATGTCAGTTTTGTGTAAATTGTATTTGCATTTCTGTTCTTTTTGATAACATATTTTTCTTTTAGAACTCAATTTTTCCTGTAATTTTCCACTTTTTTGTCAGTTTCTTCAAAGATTGCAGCTTAACAGCTGTAAAACTATGATAAATATTACCACAAAACTATCACATCAAACTAGGTCAAAATTAGAAAAATCTAAAAATCTGTCTTATGGGCTTTAACAGGAATAACTCATGAGATTATCAGATAGGCTAACATTTAAACCGCAATTTAAATACTGAAAGTATAATCAAGCTAACAACCAGTCTGATTGACTCAAACTCGGCAAATGACTCATTTGGGGAATGACAAGCTTTACTACATTTCAAAACATTGTTCAGATTACTTTTGATCTTTGCCACATATAACTGATGAAGATTGTCGTAGATAAGCCACACTACACAAAGACATCTGAGTCCTTGCAGGAAGCTCTATCACAGCCTACATCTACAGAAGTTATAATACTCCAATACAATAGAAGCACAGTTGTGTTCATGTTGTAGAACGTGATGAAGGCCACATGGTGGGCAAGAGGATAAATACTGTAACATTGTACTGTGTCACAAAGAATCTAACAGACCTGTTTACATTCACTTTTCAGCCTTGGTAGAATGTTGAACCTCTGGACCATACAATACAAAGTCTATGCATTATTTCTTTCTTTCTTTTTCTTTTTTTTTTTTATTGTATAAACCTGTCCTGCTTCTCTTTACACCTCTCACAGCCATTATTATTATAAATGTATCTAAGATTTTGATTTCTAAACACAAGCCTCCCACAAACAGAATAGATCGTGTTTTGTTTGTCTTTTACTCCGATACGGCTAACAGCTAAAGATTAGACCTGTCCTTGCTTTTGTTTTTTTTTTCTCTTGTGTGATTTTTCTTCTATTTCTGTGAGGATGGATTGGGAAATAGAGCTCCTACTCAGACATAAGCAAACATCCCCTCCTGTCTGGCCTTTTTAAACATATAAAGGCCATTGTTTGGTAAGAGGAACCAATGAAAGAGGAATATTGATGGAGGTTCACACATTGATCGACTCATCAATAGCTGGTGGTGATGCTTTTCTCTCAAAAGACTAGAGGATAAAGGGAAATGCTAAATGTGGGGCAAAGTGGCTATTTTTATTAGCATGGCTCCATTTGAAGCTTTAGAAGCAAGTAGCATACAAAAGAGCTTAGTAAGTGTTTCATAAAGCAGAATTTTTATATTGTTGTAGAACTTACCAAGCTAATGCTAGTCCGCTAAGTCAGTGTCTCATTCTGAATGTCATCCTGAAAATGGGAGATAAAAGAAAAAAGCACACCAATTACAAGGGTTTGTAACATGCTTTGACTACATTCATGTTTTTATTAAATTTTTTTCTTTTAGAGTATATTATGCACTTAACCCCTTTGTTAATACCGCCTCCCAGGTCTAAGCCAAAGTGGAGACTCTTTGACCACATCATCCTGCTGTGGAATTTTACGATTTAATTTCTCCATTTTTGTGTGATGTATTGTAAACGCTATTTTTTTAAATCAGCAATTACATGTTTGTTCTTCTTATTATGGTACACTCACTTCCTAATAAGTCGTTTCAGAACGCCTCCTTTGTACTTTAACTGGAGTAACTTTGCTAACTTGAGTAAAATGTTTGGTTCACTCGACTCATCTAAGCCGTCAGGATGTCACATTCACAACAACATTGTGCATGTTTCTTATAAACATGAAAAATCATGATCTATGGACCAGAGGTGGGAGTAAGTCACTTATGTACAAGTCACAAGTAAGTCCAAGTCAGTGGGTGATCAGGGTCAAGTAAGTCAAGTCATACTTTTTGCCATGTAAGTCATACACCACCAAAAAAAAAAAAATAAATAATAAAATAATAAAATACTATTTGAATGATCGTTACTGTGGTGTTATAAAATGAAACATATTTTTTTACCTGGGTCTATTTTTAGCAATGTGCAAATGAAATTCAAAAATTCTGTTATCAAGGGATTATTTGTTTATCAACACGGGTGATGCGCGCGCACCCGGTATGCAGAAAGAGCCGCCGCTCATTGACACAAGGCGTAGAAACAAGTCGAGCCAGCACTGTTGCAGGTAACAAGAGTTTATCACTGTGTGAAACAAAAGTTATGCAGCTAAATCAATATTTGTGAATGAAATACCTTATGACCCTCAAAAGTTACATTCAAGTGATTGAAAAATGCAGATAAAAAGACTCAAGCTTAGGTTCATACCTGATTGAAACAGCTAGCTCTTGTCCTGTTTTGTTATTTCAATCAAAGAAGTTTCCCCAGCTAACCAGATGGACAGCAGCTCTTTCTGTATGGGGCATGTGCAGAGAGGAAAGAGACGTCAACCGAAAATCCCTCTATATAAATCTTTTTTCATCATTGCAATGTTTTGAACTCTTACTCTATCTCAAATTAAGAATTAAAGAAGAGTACTCTACTGATCATTTATTGTTGTTTTCAATTAATAAACAGTAATGTCTTTAGAGTCAAAAAGTGTAACTTGAGTCAAGTCAAGTCTGCTATGGACTTCTTCACTTCACAACACTACTGCTGACACAGTGGAGCAGAGCTGGAGAAATTATGCTGGTTTCACACAGTCACATTGAATTGAAACAAGCACAGCATGATGGGTAATCATTGTCAAAGTAATGAGCACTTTAATAAACAGTATATATCTGTACTGGGGCAAAGCAAAAGTAATATTGCATGGAGAAACATCTGGCTTCTGATGTGGCTTCTGTCCTGAAATGAAATTAAAACAATTACTCATTTGTTTTTAAAGCTTTCGATCCATTTAACACACCTGTAGTGTTATTTTGTTCAATGTTGTACTTACTGAAAACCATATAGTTTCTTCAGCTTTTCAAAAGTTGCATCAGAAAGCGTAACTCCAATTTCTTTGAGCGCTTTTGTCAAATAATATTAGACGCTTAGTCTTTTATTGAATATGAATAACAGTCTGGATGTGTTTTTGTATGGATTATTTTTCTTAAGACGCGGCAAACAAAAAAAAATCTAAACTTAGGCACATCCCATCTGTCAGTCGCAGCAAAACAAACCACAAGGCAGGAGTTGACACATATTTACAGTGGATCTCGCAGGTGCAGCTAACAGACAACAGACTCCGTTATTTTTGACTAGGGACTGTCTGTGAGATGAGGCCACCAAACACCCCAACAGCCTGTTTACACCGTCACATCTTTTCTCCTGAATCTGTCTTTCGTACATGAGCTAGAAGCAACAGCAGCAGCAGGCAGGCAGGCAGCTACACAATGCTAAATTCACACGGTTTCCAGTCATACTGCAACTACCCAGAGAGGCTCCTTTTCTGAGAAGTCGCTGCTTATTTCTGACTGTCATTCACAGCCTCCACACTCATCTGCTGCCTCAGTTCGGCGCGCTGGAGGTAACTGTCGTAAAGAAATAAAGAACAGAGAGGGAGAGAATGAGACAGAGGGCTCAGCTGCCACCACAAACTGAAACGTTGCGGCGCTGGGATGGAGAGGAGATCTGGGGTTTCACATGTCGCTTTGTGTTTTCAGATAAGGCACGCTCAGCTGTAGCCTTCCCCATGAAAACACACAGGTAGAACCAACAACAGAAAGTGCACAAGAGGCAAGCAATGTAACATGACACATTCAGAGTCTGATTATTTATAGTAAAATGATGTGCAGGCGAGAAAAAAAATTATATATAGCCTCTTGAATAGTAAACTATTTAGAGGTCACACATCAGTTGATAACGCAACATAATAATACACATTCAGTCAGTTCACGCTTTGTTTCTTCATACTTTGTGACTAATAAATGATATTATTGGTTTTGCTGACAGATCGAGTCCAAAACTAATATCGTTTTTATTGGATTTTACCTCTTATTTTGGGACTACGAGCACGGATTGTTACAGCTTTTAACTTTGTTTTACTGGATATACGTTTTTACCTGTGGATGATCGGATTTTAAAACTAAACTAAAAGGCAGTGCACCGGTGTGGTGCTAACTGCTAGCATGCATCCACTCACCTGCTCGTCCAGTTGCGAGAGCTGCGTCGGCCTTAGCCAGAGAGTGACTGAACTGGAACATCAAATATCCACGTTGTTTGTAAAAATCCAGGAGGAACGGGATGTTGACATCATTCTGGGCAAAACTATTAGGAGTGCAAACAGCGCCCAACTCGCTGACACGGCCCAGTATTCCACTGCGAGGCCACCGGATCAACGTCCTCGGATCCCAGTGTTCCTAGGCCAGTTTCAGAGGAACGTAACTGGCTCCAACAAGGGGCAAGACCCAAAGCTCCCATCAGCAGCACTCCTGTTCAGTCCAATCCATGGATCGAGGTCGGGCCACGTAAGGGCGAGGTAAGCGTGCGTCTCGTTCCTATTCCACGGTGGACCTTACGCTGGGAAACAAATTTAACATCCTGGATCACGACGAGTTTCCACCACCGTCCAAGAAAACCCGTGCCGGAAATCTGCACTTCACTCCAGCTCCACGGTCGGACCACCCTGTAGCGCGAGGCTTGGACGGCACAACACCGCCAGTCCTGGCAGTCTGCATGAGAGTGCGCGTGAGTTGCTGGGTCAATCAACGCCGAGCGCGGCTCCTGTGCCGCCTGGGGGTCCTCCTCGTCTGCGCGGGGCTCCCCGGCTCCGCGTGGACGTGGGGCGTCCTCCGCTCCATCCCTGTGTGAGCAGGGACATGCCTCCGGCCACCCAGCGACGCCAAAGCCAGCCGCATATCTCCGCGATGCCCCCCGCCTCGAAGCCAGGACCGTCCGTGCTTGTCCTTGGATCCTCCATGGTTCGACACGTGAGGATCAACACGGGCCACACCTCCTGCCACCCAGGTGCGCTGGTAAAGGACATCACTGATTCCGCCCCCACCATACTACGTCACCATCCCACCGTCACAACAGTTGTTCTCCACATCGGCACAAACGACATAAAGTTGCAGCAGTCAGAAACACTCTTGGACCATTACAAAACCCTCATCTCCACAATTCAAAGCTTAAATAAACAGTGCATTGTTTCTGGACCCCTTCCACCACCTCGATTCGGAGATGTTAAATTCAGCCGCATCAGACAACTACACATCAGACTCATGAAATACTGCAGAGAAAATCGAATCCCCTACGTGGACAATTTTATTGCATTTTTTAACAGACCTGAACTTTTTAAAAAGGACGCCTTCACCCAACCTCACCGGATCCCGCCTCCTCTCCAACAACATTCAACTCACGGTACAGTCTGTCTGACAATTTCACCAACCACAACTCATTCCAGTAATCATCAGCAGAGAGCGGCCATCTCACAAACTTCAATAAACCCACAGTTAATTTACATAACCTCAAGCCAGTCTTCAATATCATCCACCACAAATTCCTACACTGACTCTAAATATGGCTGTTTTAATATCCGCTCTCTGCTGAACAAATCTTTTATTGTTAATGACCTTATTTTAGATAATAATATTAATTGTTTGTTTTTACTGAAACCTGGCTGGGTGCAGATGCACCAGTTGTTCTCAGAGAGGCCTCACCGCATGATTTTAACTTTGAGTTTTCAGCTAGGGAAGGTAAAAGGGGAGGTGGCACTGCATCAATATTTACTAATACTATAGCCACCAACCTATTTTATTCAATAATTTTAACAGTTTTGAACACCATGCAATACTTTTTATTAAGCCACAAATTTTATGCGTTACAATTACAGACCACCAAAAAAGTGCAGTCTTTTTATAAATGAATTTTCAGATTTTTATCAATTTTATACAATTCATACAACAAAATTATTTTAATCGTGATTTTAATTTACACATTGATGTTTTAGACCCTATTGCAACTGAGTTTTTAAATGTTCTTAATTATATGGATTTTACTCAGCACGTGACANCAATGTTGTACTTACTGAAAACCATATAGTTTCTTCAGCTTTTCAAAAGTTGCATCAGAAGGCGTAACTCCAATTTCTTTGAGCGCTTTTGTCAAATAATATTAGACGCTTAGTCTTTTATTGAATATGAATAACAGTCTGGGATGTTTTTGTATGGATTATTTTTCTTAAGACGCGACAACAAAAAAAAATCTAACTTAGGCCACATCCCATCTGTCAGTCGCAGCAAAACAAACCAAGGCAGGAGTTGACACATAATTTACAGTGGATCTCGCAGGTGCAGCTACAGACAACAGACTCCGTTATTTTTGACTAGGGACTGTCTGTGAGATGACCACCAAACACCCCAACAGCCTGTTTACACCGTCACATCTTTTCTCCCTGATCGTCTTGTACATGAGCTAGAAGCAACAGCAGCAGCAGCAGGCAGGCAGCTAACAATGCTAAATTCACACGGTTTCCAGTCATACTGGCAATACCCAGAGAGGCTCCTTTTCTGAGAAGTCGCTGCTTATTTCTGACTGTCATTCACAGCCTCCACATCATCTGCTGCCTCAGTTTGGCGCGCTGGAGGTAACTGTCGTAAAGAAATAAAGAACAGGAGGGAGAGAGAATGAGACAGAGGGCTCAGCTGCGCACCCAAAACTGAAACGTTGTGGGCGCTGGGATGGAGAGGAGATCTGGGGTTTCACATGTCGCTTTGTGTTTTCAGATAAGGCACGCTCAGCTGTAGCTTCCCCATGAAAACACACAGGTAGAACCAACAACAGAAAAGTGCACAAGAGGCAAGCAATGTACATTACACATTCAGAGTCTGATTATTTATAGTAAAATTATGTGCAGGCGAGAAAAAAAAAAAAAAAAAAAAAAATGTATATACGTATATAGCCTCTTGAATAGTAAACTATTTAGACGTTCACCCATCAGTTGTTAACGCAACATAATAATACACATTCAGTCAGGTCTTGCACAAGTTCACGCTTTGTTTCTTCATACTTTGTGACTAATATTGTAATATTATTTGCATTGCACAACTTTAGCGTGTGTGTGTATAGGTCGGTGGCTGCATGAGCAAAAGTGATCGATTCTGGCCTTTCGATTCGATCGCTGCATACTTCAAATGGTTTTCAAAGTTTTTGAACTCTATTCCATACCTATTGTAAATACATTTTGCTTTGTTTCTATCATTACAAATATATAATTTAAAATAAATAATAATAATTAAAAAAAAATTGTATTGCCCCACCTAACAATAATGCATAATGGGTTCTTGAAACCCAGGAAGAATTTTGAGAACAAAATAATTGTTAAAAGCGTTAAAAGAACTACACCCAATTTTTAAAATAACTTAAACTGAGTTTCTCTCTTTCACAAATATCTTGTTAATGTATCCATTCAGGTGAAAATCTGTCTGCAATGTCCTGTCTCTGTCTAATAATGTCCCATTTGTTGACCCTTCGCTCCTCAGCTTGCCTGATGTTGTTATTGTTAGCATTGTAGCTAACTGCCGTTAGCATACCAGCACATCTCCCTCCTAACAGCTGTGAAAATGCTTAAAACACATTACAATTCAGAGGCACAAAATGCATTGGTAAGTGAGCAAAACATGTAGACTTGCGTAAGAAGATTAACATTAATATTTTGATTTGTTTGCATTTTTAAGAAGCAGGTCAAGATCTTTAATGTGATGGAAAAACTTGTGCTAGCTCCTGGAAATTATTACAAAAAAAAAAAAAACAAAAAAACCATCTTGGTGAATAATTATATGCTCAGAATGTGTTAGGTAAGGAAAAAAAAAGTTTCTAAGCAGTAGAGATGTATGCGATGCAAATACATCAGACGGAAATTAGTTTGTGCAAGAACTTCTCCTCTCCATGAAACAGAAAGAGTAGTGTCACCAATGCATAGTCGTCATTAGGTATATGGTAATGGCAGATTCTTTAAACAATCAATTATTGCAACATACTTTATAAGGGCAAGTTTTGAGCCCTATTCACAACTTTCAGAAGTCAGCGCGATTTGAGCCGTGTCTTTATGCTCACACGGATGAGCCGTTTCTGGTTGATATTTATACAGCCTGGAAGGTGATGCTACTGATTACAGCTGAGGTTCAGGTGAAGAGAGGAGGAGGTGATGATGAAGCAGACTCTTGCCAGTTCCATTTTACCCTGAACAGACTCATACAAACACAAAAAAAAGAGCATTAGTATATTTATTGGAAGAATATTGTTGGCATTATTTTTGAGGGTTAGGTTGTAATGCACTTAATGTTTTTCCTAGGTTTTCGTGAACAAAATGTCACCAATGATCATACTGCCTTTAATCAACTAGCTCTGATTTTTTAAACAGAAGTCAGACACACTTTTAAGATTGAGCACTCATAACCTTTGTCTGTCTTTTACAGAACATTTCCCGCTTCAGTGCAATGAACCCCAGATCTTGCTGCCCGAGCCGTGTTTTGTTTTTACACTGTTTTTCCTCTTGCTCAACTAACTTTGCTTTTAACATTTTTTACATGAGAACAACAAACAATCTGCACTCCTGGATAAAAGCCCCATCTGTACAAGGGAGCAGTGAAGCGGACACGCAGCCAAGATGCATTTTCTCTGGGTCAGGGCATCCACACTCTTCTCCTCTGCTCGACCCGGAGCTTTTTGCACGGTCAGCTGGGATCATGTTGTCTTTTGTCTATTTTTGTTTGTTCCCTGCGCAGTTGAAGGCGAATAATGGATTCTCTGTTATTACCTGATATTTACGCAGCTGCTGTAGGACCTCTGATATCTTCAGCAGACATTTTCAGTACGTTTGAACCGTTTTTTCCGCCGGAGACGCACATTACACTTCAGCTGTCCGTCAGCATTGGCGTTTAGGCGACCTCCACACCGTGACCTTTGAACTTAGAGCTGGGGTTGTAGTTAAAATAAACTCTTGGAACTGGGTAAACAGGATGTGTACAGCTTCCCCGACATATGGCACTCACTAATCAAACGCCACAGAGCTGAAGAGTGAAGAATGAAAGGATCAGATATACTTGATGTTGGTGAGCGCACATCTACATTGTTATACTTTTTTGTAACTTATCATGAGTATGAGGTTTTTTATTTATATTTTTCTGAAAGAGACAAGTAAAACCTAAAGAAATCCTCCAAACAACCATGTAGATGTTCTGAAAAATGGACTGTAACTTAATGAAATTCAGAACAAAGATGGAGTTTCATGAGACAAGACTTTTGTTTATTCTACAAACCAATCTTATGTTTTTATGGTTTTATCAACATTAAATCAATTGGAATCTTACTTAAAACATTTAAATTACAAAAATATATGTTAATTGACTTGTCCGTCTTTATTATTATTATATTTATCTTTCTTTTTTCATAGTAAACGTGTAATTCGGTAGGCAGGGTCAGGTCTACAGTGTATTAGTATAAATGAACCAAGCTGCTTAGCAACACATCGAGCTGCGTTCTCTGTGTTCCCAATCAAATATACTGCGGTTTATTTTAAGACCAAGATAAATACTACACTTGAAGGTCAAGGTGGTACATTCCCTGAAAAGTGTCCAGGTGTAATGAGATAATTCTGTATAAATGATATGATGGCTCTGTGTCTCTGTAGAATTTATGTAAACATTTTTTCATGAGACTAGGAACACAAGGTTATGGTTTACACTCTCAGGCAGCCTCTTAATTTGTTTGTGCATAAGCAGTGAGTATTTAATCAAGCAGAATCTTTGACTGGAGCCAAGGTTAGCTTCATAATTAGCTTGGTTTGCTTCAGTAACTCATTTTTGAAATAAACTAGTTTTTAAATATCAAAGCAGAGCAAAAGTTTTGAAGAGAGAATGTATATCTACCAGCCTGAAAACTCGGTCGACGCTGTTTTAAATATTCAAAACAACAAATGTTCAATTAACCTCCTTTTCTTTTTTCAAACTGAGAGCAGCTCTGACAATGTGGATCAGCAAAGACATCTGTTGCACGTTTCTGTATGACTTAAGGCGGCGTGCTTAAATGTAGCTGTCTTAAAACACAAAAAATAATAATTTGCAACAATTATTGGTAACTCATTCCATACTCTTCACTGGTGTGTTTATAAGTACATTTCACAGTTTACATCATGTTTGTACTGAGGCAAAGCTTATTTACGTTGTCATAATTATGTTAAAGTAATAGTTCGGTTAAGGCATGACTAAAACCTTCATTTGAGTTCTGCCTGTTTTTGCTTATGTTTTATGAGTCAAAGTAGATCACTTCTCACATCTTTCAAGTCCCTTTGCACCACCCACTCGAGTCAAAGTCAAATCATTATTAAGATTAAGTCTCAAAATGAAAAATAACAATTTATGTACCTTTACTGACTTCAGATCAAAAGCAGCCAGTTCTCAAACTTCTAAACCCAAGTGAACCATGTGCTGCCCAGTTTCACAAGTTTCTGAAATAAACGTGCAACACTCTGCCCTCAAAGGCTGCTATTTCTGTCACTTTTTCCATTATTCTGATTGGATGAGCAGAGCTGCCATGGGACTTGGGCATTGATTCAGAGGTCTGGAACCAAGTTCAGAGAAATGTCAGGTGACCCGACCATCTGTCAACGTGTGAGTCTATGGAGATCCATGCAAACACAATTTGAGTGTTGCTCAGTCCCAAGCTAATGTGGCTACTACGTGATTCATCATCAACTGTGTGTGTGTGTCCCGTAACAAGCTTAGCAGAGGTGCATTTAGCACATTGTGTCAACTGTCACATGTCAAATGCTCTTTGCAATCGTGTTCTTTTGGTGGAAATATCAGGCACCATTCAGCAGTTGGTCTGGTGACCTTTAGCAGCTGTGAGCTTGGAATTGACTCAACCTCCTCAACTTCATCCCTGTCACATTTGGTGCCTGCTCTTTGTTCTGTATGCACTACTGTTACCAAAGAAACATTTTCAGCTGATTAAGAGTGAAGACGGATTTGAGGCCTACTTCCTTTTTTAACATAAGAAAACACAATTGAAGGCACTGACCCATCCTTCATTTGTTGACCATCACAGTGCAGCAGCCAAAAAGGAACAGACACAGAAAGAACAAGCAAATTCAACACAGAAGAACCAGAAATCTACAGCTGAAATAAAACGCTTCACCTTTTATTGTGAATGCAACTAATCACTTTGCCATCCCTTTGAGTACTTTTTACATGCTACTATTTTATGTAGATGCATATTTAATGGCCAGGATGCTTTATGCACATACTGTGTCTATGTAACACATATATTCACATAGTCCTACTCTTAGCAAGTGCACCTTTCCACAGATCTGACTTGTAATTTGCCATTTGTTGTTGCTCAGTTGCCGACTACATTCTTTGAGCCTCCAAAAATATTCAAATAATTCATGGTGAATTGTGAAAAGCACTTCAAAATTCCTCATGAATTATCAGACTCAGCAGTAAGCAAACAAAACACGCAAATTCAGAAAAGAGTTTAAGTTTTAAGTCAGTAAAAAATGCCTATAGTGCCATTAACTCTGTACATGTGTCATCCACTTGTAACTATAAGCTATTATTATTATTAATATTATTAACAAAGACATTTCATTTGCTGACTAGTTTTCCTCTTCGAGATGCAATGTATGCCACATTACCAACTTATTCTGTCTCTGCTTTGTCTCCCTTTCGCACCTTTCCAGCAACACAGTCTCCAGAAAACGTAGATACACAACGAAATGTCAAAAAGTACGATAAGCATGTTTTCACGCCCCTTTTCCGTCAATATGCTACGGGAAAGCCAATTCTTTTTTAGCATTTTGTTGTATATCTACGTTTTCATCGGAACTGGGCTGCTGACAGTCAAAACACTTTACAACTGAGAATCTCTTGAACTTACCCTTGTATGATGACTCTGTTCCAAGGTGGGTTGTCTAGCCCGGACACAACAACAGTCAACTCTTGCCATCGCATGAGTTCCAGTGGTCTCTTCTCTAAGTAACGACCAGGTCCTGTCTTGCTTAGACTCACAAGTAGGTGTGTCCATGTGTCCAATTTTTCAGTCATACACTGCACAGAGCTCAGCCATAGCAACAGCTTATTGTACAGAATCTTTGTTTTTATTCCGTTTCGATTCCTCTTTATTCTTGAAATGAGCACTACAACACTAGAATTTTCTTGTTTGGGAACAAATAAAGGCTACCTTGTTTTATCTTGTCCCACATAAAGCTCTGTTTTCTCCCGAGTCATAACTATGGGCAGCATGTTTCTAGCTTGTTGCCTCATAACTACACATCCAAACTAATCATTTTGTCCCTGCTGTGCTGACTTTGCTCTAATACCAGCTCAGTGATTTTCACTCCTAGCTCTACTCAATGAAAAGGGCACTCGGGCAGTTTGGACGCCCTCCAACAGGTATTCACGCCAACTATGCACCATTAAGGGCACATGATCTCCGAGAAAAGTCTCATCTAAGTAAGTATAACAGGTAAGTGTACATCTTTACGCATCCTTCTTCCCGCTGACATTTGGACTCCTTGATCCCTTACAGTTCCACTTCTCCAGCCCCATTGCTCCATCCATCCACCCTTGGCCCCCATTAGCGAGTGTGGCGCTGTGACTTATGGAGGAGCCCTTGCGGTGGTCTGAAACGCTGAGGTCATGAAAACTGGCAGAGTGCACGCGGCCCTTGTGCGCTGAATGTAAATGAGCTGGCTTTCCTCCAGAGTGTCCGGGCAGAACTGTGGGATCTCGTCCGTCTCTCGGAGCAGTTGCTGGGCAGGACAGTGCTAATCAGGCCACCGTATGCGGGACAGTAGTTAAGACGGTGTTTAGTAAGGCGCACACATCTTCAAGGTCTTGGCTCTTGGACTTAAACACCAAACAAGCACTTTCTGAGCAGTGTTGGTTGTTAACTTTTTAGGCCTTCTTTGTGTTTGCCTTTAGTCTTATCTTGAGGAAACACTGTGTGGGCTTAGCACACTTTCCACTCGAGAAAAAAGTGAACGTCAAACCTCCTCCAAATGAAAACAAGAAAAGTGCAACGCTGAGGTTTGAAGCTGCACGTTTTCAGGGTGTATATGTGGGTTTAAGAAATTTCCACTGGGTGAACCCAACACAACCTGCTGTTAAAAATAAAGATGTTACATTATCTTATTGTTTTACACGTTCGTCATGGCTTGTGTTGTAAGTGTAAATTGCAGAATGTTTAGTCAGATATCTGTCTTGTGTGTCTTTTGTTTCTAATTTCTATGTGCTTTGTTTTGTTTTACAATGCATATTATTGTAAAGAAAATAGGCTGTTGTAGTTGACCTAATATGAGCTGATCACAGTAATGTGACTTGTGTTTGCTTCAGTAACAATCTTATGAAACAATGATACATTGTAAACGTTACTTATTGTACATGTGTATAATAACTGCATTATTTTATGGTGAATATTGGGTGTGATTTACGTAACATTTAGTCTATCTACTCTGTTTCAATGTTTAAATTGTGTTTAAGTCTATTTTTAAAAAATAGCAGTTGTACTAAAAATATACATTAATTAATCTGTTGCATAATAGTAAGACGTGTCATAAAAATATATTAAATGGGGTTAGGGTTAGCACTGATATCTTGTTAATGTATCTATTCCAGTGGAAATGAGTCCAGTTGTTTTTAGCATTGTGGCTAACTGTTGTTAGCATATCGACTCACCTCGCCGCTAACAGCTGTGAGAAAACATTAAAACACATCATGATGAACAATTCTGAGGCTCAGGATGCATTGACTCATTGAGCAAAACATAAGTAATAATTAAGAAATTTAAAATATATTATTTCTGTTTGTTTACATTTTTAAGAAAGCAAAAATCAGGTCCCTTAAGTCTGTATTATTCAAATCTCTCTCTAACCCTGCCATTACCTACTGTATAGAGTCTGAATTATCTTGTGACATGCCACATCCACACGTCCTGTTTATTATACTTAAAGTAGGCTAATAGTCTGCATAATTTTCTTTCAGCCCCACCAACAGACCCCAGCCCATAAGTGCCTGGTGCTTATCTCTCCATTTGGCAGGCATGTTTAAGAGCACACAGTTAACTCAGTGAGAGAGGTAATTATGTGCAAATGGGACTGTGTGGAATGCCTGATAGCGAGCGTGGCACAGAGCACCATTAAGTCTGTTTATTTGACTTTGGGGGAAGCCCTTTGCCCATTGTTCATAAACGCCCTTATATGGTAATGGTAAACACAGCATTTGGCAACTCCCTCGGTGAACACACAGAAAACTGAATGAAGGCAGGAAGTCTCATCTTGGGCAGGAAGTGGCCTCTGTTACCGTGGTAACAAGTCGAAACCCTAAGCAGTGCGGTGAGAGAAAGATAAAGGCAATTACGGCTGATCTCGGTGTCTTGACGTCACTTGACATACGGGAAGAGTTGTACAGTGAACTGTGGCTGCAGATTAAGATGCAGAAGTTTGAGAAAAGAAACTTTCACATGCACATTTCAGATGAGATGAGGCGAGAACATTTGGCAGAAGGTGCTTTGAAGAAAACAGGTGAAGTGGAAAATCCCCATATGTTTGTATCAAGGACAATGCGTTTGAATAAACAACATGCAAACTGTGATATGCAAATCCTTTCATGTGATTTCCAAATTGGCTAACCTGTTTCTTCGTCCAGTGTTGCTGTTTTTGCTGCTTGTCCGAGTGTAAAACATATGTAGTTATTGTCATTGCATCCACTGGCTTGGAAAATGTGATGCTACAAGTGAAGGAGCAACACGAGGATGATGAATTGTACAATTTTGTGCTTTGTCATGTGAGTGAAGGGAAATAAAAAGCAAAACAGAGCAAATGGAACAGCGCGTACAGTGAGACACAGACTGTTTCGGTACATGCATGCATGACATATTGAACAAAACGGAGGGAAATGCCAGAAGCACATATGTCAAACTGACATTGTTTTAGGTCATGGATTAAAACCTGTATCACAGGCCTCATTGTGTCCTACAGTCACAGTGGAAGATGGACATTAGGCAGTTACTTCTTCTCAAATTATGGATGAAAACAGTTCAATCTGCTCCGAAAAATGTGTTATTTTCTCATTTAGAGGTTCTCAAACCTTTCAGATTTGGACCCCCAAAATAGCATTGCAACTGACTCATGACCACCACCTCAAAATGAAAGACACTTTGAAATAATTTCAAGTTGTAAAACTGTTCAAATGTTATAACTTAATGCATGTTTTTTGCATTTAAAACATCTTTTAATGTGCTCATACTCACATCAGCCTGCAAATCTTTGACTGAATCAGATTGTGAAGTTTTTTTTATGGAGGCTTTTGTTGATATCTACTTCTCAACTCGATTTATTATTGCTGTTTTTTAGTCTGAACTTGTTTTACCTTTTACCATTTAAAAGGAGACAAAGTTCTATTATTCGATCATCTGTATAAACAAAATGGTATTTCTTTGTTTCTCCTAAAATCTCAATTTGCATTACCTTAGCACAACTTAATCCTGTCGCTTTTAATTGGCTAAAACCAGTAAACAATTCCAAACTGAAGGTCAAAATGGTGTATTATCCCATCAACCCTGTGCATTAGCAGGTTTTGTTGAGTAGAAAGATGAGCTTTAGCTGGGCCTTTAGAGGAGTCCTCCCTCATGGTTCATCCTCACCTCTCTCCTCTGCCCATCGCTGCCTAATTACAAACCCTGTATCCAGCCAGATTCAGCAACAGTATGAGTCTGTAGACTGGGAGACTGCACTCAGATGAACCGCAATCAGAGCATCAGACTGGTGATTGTCCTGAGGTTAGAGTTTGAAGTTATCTTGTTCTAACCTTGCTTCCATATTTTGATGGAAAAATGAATGAATGTTTGTTTTCCCTTCGCAGCCTGTAACTGCAGCTGTAATTCAATTCCTGATGTGAGAAACACATGACTGTCCTTTGTGCCTTACTACACTGTTTTTGTCGGTTCTGATGCCTGGGATTCCAAAGTGGGGTATCGGAAGGGTGTTTTCCAGTATGGGAACAACTGGGAAAATGTTCCTTTATTTATACACTGTCACTTAATGACATTACACACAGTTATCACTATAACGATAATCAAAGCATGGTTTGAACTTTCTATTTCCACTGAAATAAACACAGTCTCAAAAACATGTAGATATACAAGGAAATGTCAAAAACGAACGATATGCACCTTTCAATGCCTTTTTTACATCAATATGTTGCGAAAATAACCTTGCCTTGGTTTATCTCGCGATATTTGTGAATTCACAAACACGAGATAAACCCTCTGGCCTTCCAGCCGCTCGATTGGTTTGAGAGTCCAAAACGGCGGTGTTCGGCCCACTCACATTACAGCAGCATGGTTTAGAGGACCAATTACGTTGTAGAAGGGCGAACCTTTTCTCGAACACTTTCAGCTAGTTCCAGATGGATATAGTGAGAACTCAAATAGGAGTTCAACACATATCCATCTGGCTTGAGCCAGGTTATTGCGAAAAACCAAAACGTACAATACAGTAAGCACGAATTTTGGTTGAAGCCTCGTAGCGACATTTTCTTTGGGCTTAACGGTAAGTTTAGGCTTCAAGTTACTAAATAAGTGAGTTTATGACTGGGCTTGGGGTAGGTGAAGATTGACCCCAAAACAATGTCGCCACATGGCTTCAATCAAAATTTGTCGGTTTTGAAAACTGACGTAAAAAAACAGCGTGAAAAACGTTCTTATCGTACCGGAGATAGGCTGACGAAATGTGTTGACTTTTCACCTCCAGAAAGTGACACACTGCACCTTTAAGTGCAGGTTATCAAAATGGTTAAAGCTGCTTGGGTTTTTCTTTTGTTCCATTGTCATTTCCATAAAAAAGTTAATGTAAATGCAGAAATTACAGTTTTGAAGCGTCACAATCAGCTCCATAATTTATGGTACAGGCTAGTGTAGGAGACTGTTTAGATTAGTTGACAGCTGGCAGTAAAAATCACATAAAATCATTTGCTAAAACTAGATAAAAAAATGGATTGTGTTAGTTTGAAAGCAACACAATTTGAAGTTTGAAGCTTGTCAATAATGCTCTACTCAAAGTGATTTAAGAGCCATTCGCCAATTTTACAGACACTCATTTAACGTTTCCATGTCATGTCAAAGCCAAGGAGATTCAACCAGAAAAGAAGAAGGAGTGTGGTTCGTGAGATTGAAGTCTCCATGTCTGCAGACTCTCCATTCTCAGTTCAGCCCCCACTCCTGAACCGCGGCCTTATCCTTTGTAATTAGCTGTAGCTTGTGCAGCGCATATTAGCAGACTAAGCTAAGGTCAGATTTCATTGGGCCCTTAAGGCTAAATCCATACATGACAAACATCCTGAATTGAAGCGTGGTGTTGTAGTGGCTTTGCATGTTTTTCTGTTTGTGTTTGAGGCTCGTGCAGAAGTCAGAGATTAAAGATGAAGGATAGAAACAAGATGGGGGTTCTTTCACACTTAAGGAGTCTTTTTGAGGCCAGATGGTGCACATGGTGGACATATTCTACACGGAAAAAAGATCAAATACATCCACATGATTAAATTTGTGTAAAAACATGATTATATTCTTTTTGGAGTTTTTCGCACCAAATGTTTTATTATTTAGGTTAATACAGTCAAAACAATTATTGAAGTTATTGATTTTTATTGTTATTTAGTAGTTAATGAAACAAAAGGCAGTTGTTGTTTGATAGTCAATCCAACATTATTTGAACAGTGAGCAAATGAAGTGATTTTTCAACTCAAATTGGCTGTATTAGTCATAAAAATGTATTGCAGGTAGAACCAGTGCTTTTTTAGATAACCTCAAGATACATATTTCAATAAAAAAGATTTAAGACATGTTTATAAATGAAACTGAATCCATAAAAAGTTGAGTTATGCAGGACTACAACGCAAACAACCTGTGCTATGTTTTTCATTGTGAAGGTGCTTGCGCCTTGACCCTGACTCCTACACAAAAGCAGAACCAGCTGTTGTTAGAGAAAATGCTAAGAATAATTTAGCATACCTCAGTGAAATATGACCTGAGCATGAACTTCAGTGGTTTTCACTAGGTTCGACTCATTCCGCTCGATTGGCGACCACTTTTCTCAATTGAACCTTGTTAATATTAAAGCAAATGGTTTTATGGGAGCCTAGTTTCTTATGTAAGCTTAAAATGGATTCCTAATGAAGGCAACTCTTTTCAGTCTTGCTACAGCTCATCTTGAAAGAGAAATAAATTTTTTCCTTGTGTTTAGTAATAGACAATGCCATATGTACATCAGTAATTTGCAATTTGCTAATTTTAATATTCAAAATTGATTCCAATTAGACATGTTCAGAGCGTATGTCAATAAAAGGGGCGGGGCCGCACATAACTTTCTTTACAAAACAAGTAGTACTAAGACACTAAACTGTTAGAAAACTCAACAATGACTTCTAACGAGGCTCTGACCTGTTCTAATGTGTTCTATAAGTTTGTACCAGTTGACACTCTATAACTCGTGATTTCTGCGAGCTAATTAGCTAGCCACAAAGGGCTGTAGGAACAATAAGCGATCACAGTTTGCTGTGAGTATGTAGTTCTCCACTTTGTTGAAATTCAACTCCTGTAGTTTTCTGCAAATTACAAAGTCACTCTCATCAAGGGATTTGTGTGCTCATAGCACAGGCCCTTTTTTTAACTTTTAAAAGTAACACATTTTAACTTGCTGATTTTTTTTGTTGCAGGTGTCTGCATGACTATTTTGAACCCTAAATGTTTTACTCAGAATCAGATTTTGTTTTTTTAGTAATCACAGTTATACAGTGGGCGGGGATAGGTGGTAGGTAAAAAAGAGTCTTCAAACATGTGATTCAATTTAAATTAGAATAAATCAGTGATGATAGAACAGTGTTAGGTTAATGTGTTCTTTTTAAATCCAGATTTTTGTGGTAACACAAAGAAAAAAAATATTGGTTCAGTCACTAAAAACCCAGTATTGTAAACTCTTGCCCATCATTTGGCCATATGTCAATCACACTAAACGTGAATGCAACTTAAAATTGAACATTTGTTAATATGTAAAGCAAATGATTTCATGAAGGGTTCCATTTGTGCTGGACAAATCAACTCCAAATGAACACAACTCATCTACTTCAATCCTGTTCCAGCTAGTCTTAACTCTGCACAGTTTTGTAATGATGTCTTATGAACTGTCTAATGATTCTTTAACAACCTGCAGAGCACATTCACTGGTGTAATTGTGCACTTGTTTTGATAGATACTGAGCTTAGGGAGGAAATGTAATTGCTATATCTGATTTTATTGCCATTTGGAGGAAGTATGCTATAATTCACTGCTAAAGGTCATGCTGAGGAGATGGATGTTAGCACTTGGGGATTGGTGTTTTTCTTTTGAGGTGATATTAGATAAAAGTAAGAGTGACCTATAGTGAGGACACTGATGAATCCTTTGTTCTGTTACACACTTTGATAATCTGTTCATTAAGCTCTATTTTAAGCAACGCCATTATTCCATTCTGTGACATTTCAAAAATGGCATAGACTCTTCTACTACTTTTTTCTTACAGTTCTGTGTACTTTTTATGTTTTCCTACACTTTTGTGATAGATATTTAGTTGAAAATGAGTTTAATTTAAGCAATTGGATACAGTATATAGACCTGATATTTAGATAAATTGTTTGGTTTGTGGAACTGTGAAGCTGTAAATTCAGTTATCTCTTAATGGGTTACCACAGTCACTCACTCTTGGGCAAAGGGCGCACAGGACGCCCATGTCCAGGGTGACCACAACATTTTCAACTCAAATTCTATGTCACGCAATTTGGAGCTGTGTCCCACATTTCTTTCACTGTCAGGTGAAAAACCGTAGTCTACTAGAGCTTACGGCAGCAGACATGGCTCGTGCGCTGCTCTTGTCCATAAACTTGTCCGCCAGTGCCGTGCTGAGCCGTCTAGTTGCTTGCACATTTCTACTTTGAGGCAGCAACCTATTAAAAAAAAAAATAATATTGACCTATTTTCCCGCCACTTTCTAGAATTGTACTTCCTGTTTAGCTGCATTCAGCTGTAGACTTCAGACGATGTTTTATTTTAACTGTCATACATATGTTGAAATTGCCCCAAGACAGACAGACAAAATGTCACTATCGTAACAAGCAAAAGAGTGAATCCTAGAAGTGGGGGACAAAATAGGTAATAAAGAATAAAGGTCACTCTAACAACACACGTTGATGATGGAAGATGCATTCAATGCAGAGTGAAAACATTTATAACTTTGATTGTTATGCTGTATACTGTGACACCTTGCATGATCATTGCCTGGAAAATCCAGACAATATATATATATATATATAAAATATTGTCTGGCCACTGGAATGATTAGCCAATAAGGGACATGCATCATTTCCCACAAAAAAACAAAACAAAAACAACATGGCTGCTTACGATGAAAAAAAATAAATAATATATATATAAAAGATATCACGGAAAACTGAAAATCATTGTGGATTTTTGCAGAATCAATGAGCGACGCAAAAATGTTTTTTTTATGAGTGAGGATGTAGTGAGATAGTTTGTTTTATGTGCATCAGGCAGATATACTAATCTGATTGCCCGCTACGTTGAGGAGTTGATCTGAAACACAGGGGGGAGTGGTGACCAGACCCACTCTTCACAATTTGCTGAAGCATGAGCTCTGGATCCCAGGCATGATCTCTCTCTATTGCTGCTGTAAATGCTGCTACAGTGCCTGACTATAACTGTGTCAGGTGCACTCTTGCACACATTATTAATGTACATTATTAACATACAAAATAATAATTATTTTTTGGTCACAGTTTATTTCAAAAACAATGCTTTTCTAACAAAATATGGGCTTTGCTGTCACATAAGTTTGTGAAGTCGATTTCAGTCCATATGTGTCCTGTTCAATATTTTCTGCAAGAGCTTAAACCTGTGAGTCACACTATAATTGATCTGTGGCAAAACCCAAGACCCACTATCTAACATCTTTACTCTTAGAAATATCTATATCTATTTTTCCTAAGCAGTTTAAGTTGCACAACTCCATCCAATCCACTGTAATGTTGTAGTTTCATGCCATTATCCCTCAATTCTCCATCCTCCTGTAACATCGCTAACACACACATGAGCTGGTCCTTGTCACAGCTGTGTGGTGAAGTGTGATGCATCTAAATTACAGTCCGCTCAGATCCTTCCTGTCTTGGGGGGCGTCCATGCATGACCAATGTGGGACCTTTGAGTGACATCAGCCCCCCTCCAGTAGTCTGATCCGATTGTCCACAGTGGGGTGAGTGGATCAGGCGGGACCCTCCTGCCAGGACGCCCTCCCCTCATGGCCCCAGAGCAGCGTGGTGCCCCTGGTCTACCTGTGGGAGGCGACAGGCCCGTGATCAATAGGGATTTAGTCTGATTGGTGTGATTGTCTGTGGGATTCTATGTTCGGGTGTTTGTGAGTCTGTACGTGAGGAACAGGGGAGGTTTGGGTTCTAAGACATTCCCTCAAGTTACTTCATTGGTCAGAGTGCAATTGAACCATCAGTCTGTACGTTAGTGAGCATTTAACCACTGAGCCACTACCACCCAAGAAGAACAGAGCAAAGACAATACAGTGTCTCCAAATCTTAAGCCAGGATGTTAGCTAAAGCACCTATAGCTGGAGGATTAGCCTTTATTATGGATTTTTGAATGGCACGAAGAACTAGAACCTACAGAGACACCCCCTAAGATGCTTTACTTTAGAATCAAAACTTAAATTTTGCATACAGTATCTTTACAGTGCACACAGACACTGTCTGGAGCAGGGCAGGTGAAGTGTCTTACCCGAGGATACAATGACAAATTGCTGTAGTTAGTGGTCTCTCAGCCCAGTACTCATCAGGGTTGTCCTGCTGAGACCTTACAAAATCCGGACAATTTTGAGTCAAATTGGTCAACTTATTGAGATGGGCTTTTCACCTGTTTTTGTGACATTTTACCCAAATTGTGGGCAACTGATAAAGTTAATTTGACAAAGTTTAGGAACAATTCTACAGCTAAGTTTAGGATTGGGGCTTGGGTGAGGGTTAGCAGCAATAATTTAAAATTAACTAACATGGTTTATGGTATTAAATAAGTTGTCAGGAAAATTTGGTCACCATGTTCAGTGGGTTTCAGTGGACATTATTGACAGGTAAATTAGCCAATCCTGATGTAAATAAATGGGAAATGATCTCTTTATTTTTACTGTATAGTGCTTTACCATTTTCAAGACACTCAAACACTCTTACAGTCATAGATCCACTCACACAGTGTACGGGGACACTGAGGCCAGGCCAGGTGGGTGAATTGTTTTGCCCAAGGACACAATGACAATGCACGTTTGTCATTCCATTGTGGTACATATTGTTCATTTGTCTCCCATCCAAGTACTGACCAGGCCCTGACATGAACAAGCAGGTATGACTTGTCAAAGTGGTGCATGTATCACTGTACATGTTTTTGTCGTGCAAAACATTTTGAAACTGCCTTACATGGTATACTCTTTTTTTCTGATACAGGTCATTTTAAACAATTCACTCAGTGCATAGAAGTCAATTTCCCTGTTTATACTTAAGCTCATGATCAATTCCTGTTTCATTTGAATGGGGTTTTCACAAAATCAGTCCAAAATGAATAATTATTTAATCAGACAGTGAACAGTGCGCGACACTTGTGTATATAAAGTGACGAGTCTGTTATCGCTAACTCTAACTATTGACGCTAACGGGCATGAAACAGTATTTAAGTGGTATTTTGTGTGAAAAGTTTGAGAACCATCAATTTATAATAAACAACTTGTTTTGTTCTTAATGAGGTCTTTTTCATTTTGAGTTTTAAGCTTTAAAGAAAACTTTGAAGAGTCAATGTTTACTTTAAAGTTGAAAACTAATGATTTGGTTTGTGTACATTAAAGTACATTCATCCTCATCTTTGACAGGTAAAATACACATTTCCTTTTCTCTGAAAAGAGAGTTTTTAGTCACTGCCGCCTCCTTTTGCAGCTTCAGAGAAACCCAAGGGGAAGTCGGGGGTAATTCACCTCTGAAGTGAGCGAAAGCCGGGGTCAAACTGAAAAACAATCTGTGTGGCGGAAACACTGGATGGCAGGAGGTCCTCAGAAGTGCTCCAGCTCCAGTGTCACAGGGTGTGCTTTACATGGGACCGGCCCACACCAGGCTCGCCCGCTTCACCACACATTTATACCACTATATAGAATTGACATGTTGGGGATCGATGGGGGAACAGAAAGCCTCCCAGCACAGCCTGCTCCCCTGGGCCCCCACCACAGAGAGGCCCACCCCCCAAAAGACTCCTGCAGCTCCACTATGAGATACAGCCTTCTTCTGTTAAGCCACTTCGGACAGACTGATGCAATCCTATTCTATTGTTTGTTTTTTCTTAGATGGCCATGGTGCCTGAGCTGGTTAGGCCCAACACAGCACCACTTCTGACACAGTTTAGAGCTGCTCAAAATATGAAACTGTTCACTAATCATAATATGACTACTACTGTTAGATTCCTTGTCCATGCTTTTACACAGATTAAAGTCATAGCCAAATAGGTGTAGTTAGGTGTGGCGCCTATAGCAATCAAAAGCGCATAAAAATAAATAAACCCTAAATATATTTTGTCCATTAAGAAAGTAACAAAACAAAGTTTTGAATCCCAGTTATTGGATGTTAGAAAGATTGATGCTGTTTGTGGTAATACAGGCCTTTTCTCCAGAGTGCCTCTGTTTTATTGACCATTTGGTAGAAAAACAGCCAGTAATCGATGCATGGAGTGTTTCTTATCTGGGTTCTTGTATTTTCTCTATCCAAACTAATTGAAGGTCAAAACCAAATACTCACTTTTATATCAACAGAAAATAACTTTCTTTAAGAACAGTTTCATAAATCACCTGCAGATTACTCCATGTTTGTTCATTATGATAATAGCAGCAGTATTGTAGACATCATTGTCCTCGGCACACACATAGATACAAATAGTCTTTTGAAGAGCTCTATGAGACGATAAAATTGACCAGGTCCAAACAAGCCCTCCATTATAGAGACAGATTGGGGGTGATGCTCTGGAATATAATGACAAGTAGAAGTGTGTGACCCCCGGACTGCAGGTGATAAACCGATACTAGGCCTGTCTTTGGCCCTCCTCAATCACCCACAGTGCCCTTCCTCCCTCCTCCTCGTTTCCTTAAAGCCGTCATGCCTCCTTCCCTGGAGCAGCCACCCCAGTGTGAAGACCCCTCCCCTGTACAGGCCCCCTCACAGTGATCACTGGGATTTACTGTGCACTCGTCCACACTCCTTTGCAGCTCACACACGCCCCTCTGGGTCGATCCAGGTCGAATTCAATTTGTAAGATATTACGTATTGATCCCTGCGCTCCATTCTGGACCCCTCCGCAGCCCCTCCTTCTGCACAGGGGCCTGGCAGGGGCTCATTGACCCGAGTGCATCATCATCATCAGAGAAGCAGCAATGTGGCAATCTGAGTAGCATCAAGGTGCGGCCTCGGGCTTTAAGTGCTGACCCTCACTTATATCAGCTGGACAGGAACTCCCATATATGGCACTTTATATATGGCGGTTTATAGTGGGAATGCTGGTCTAATGATGCCTGCGCTGAAAAAATAGTGTTCAAATGCCCGGTGACAGGTTAGTCGATACCCAGGAGCCCACTTTGTGAAAACATGTCAGCTTGAGGTGTTTGTAGCGACTGGACAAAGTAACAAAACATCTTAGTTCACAGATATTCTTTCACTGATTTTCAAGCTTTTAGAAATACATTCAAGCATTTGCCCATAAGAATTAAGAATGTAAGATAATCACACAAAACAACCCCTTTTCAACAATCAATTACTTCTGAACTACTTCACCTTCCTGTTATTGGTTCTTTCACTGGATCTGTCTGTCCGGACCATAGAACCTCACATATGGATATTTCAAGATATTTTTATTATTATGTGAGTTTTTCAATATCAATGGATGGTCAGAAAAATGCTCCTTGACAAAATAATATACAGTATATTTATTTGTATTTGCTGTGGCTGTTTCTGTATCCCTGGAATTTTTGTTTTTCTGTGATCCCAAAGGAAGCTAAAGTCCTGTTCTTTATTTGCTTTTCTACAATTGTTTTTCACCTGATTTTCTTTTTTTAAATGTAAACTACAAACCCATTACTCAGCAGAGTTGTCGTGGGCTTGCTTTAGCATCTTTTTACTGTTTTAGCTATATTTTGAGCTCTTTCTCTATTGTCTCTCATGCATTCTTACCACTCAGTGCTAACATTTAGAACGCTGTTATGTCATCTGCATAACCTCAATAGAAGCGACAAGTATTTAGTTGCTTTTAAATGCCACTATTGAGATCTGTATGATCAACGTGAAGCACTTCTTCACAACGCTTTTCACAACTTTCAGAAACCAGTGTTGAGCCATGTCAGTATGCTAACAGAACAGGCTGAAAACTATAAACTAACGTGTGGATTGAGTCTGAGGTATGGAAACAAAAAGCTTGGACAAAAACTGAATTTTAGGTAAACTAATTTTGTTTTTGTTTTAGAAATCAAGTTCAAGGCCTTCAAGCTTCTCACACATCAACTCCGCAGACATATTATTCACTTTAAATCCATTTATTCATTCATGCGGCTCATGTGAACCCTCTCCCACACATTTACATGTTTTTGAGTGATAAACAGACCCCCCATAGTGCTCCAATAACCATTCCTTTTGGCCATTTAGCTTAGCCAACAGGCCTTAAATCTCCCCAATCAATAACTGCTCCCCAGTCGCTTCATCAAACCCACAAGTAAATAATTCAAATGAGATAGTTAAGCCCCTTAGAGTATAAATTGTGCGGGAAAAAAACCCTCATTGTGATTTGGAAGTGCGATTTACGGGCATAACATGGATAGTGGTGAACAGGGGCAACGGGAAATCAAGGGTGTACATAAATTTACAGGTTAAAATCAATGGCTGACTTTGACTGTATAAATTGAGATCTGAAAAGCTTTTATGATGTTCATATTACATTAGCATCAAATATTCAAGAGGCTGCAGATCACTTTCCCATTAGGCAGATCAAAACAGAGCAACAAACACGTCAGGTGCAGAATATTGTGTGATGGAGGGCACCGGCAAGAGTTTTATTGTCCCTCTGAGGGAATGTGTCCTCTGTCTTTCAGCGCTTCTATAAAGTTTCTCAAACGGGGCATGTGAGCAGTTATCCGAGGTGTTTGGATGGTTTTTGATGTTAAATAAAGGTGAAATTTAATATTTAATCTTAAAATATGTTATCTGTAGTACAATTTGAGTAATCTTTGAAGATTTTGTCTAAATACTGTATCATTAAAACGGGAAAATTATAATAATTGACATTACAAGAAATCCACTATATGCTCCTTTTGAATATTTATTTATTTATTGGTTTATTTGAATAGGTACGGAAGTCCAGAACTGCCAGTGTGGAGTAAACATTTTTTCCAGCTTTTCTCGTTATAACGACTTTATATTTACATTCAAACGACAATATTCTCGTTATTACGACTTTTTATTTACGTTCAAACGACTTTTTTTTACGTTCAAACGAGAATATAATGTCGTTATAACGACTTTAAATTTACGTTAAAACGAAAATATATTCTCGTTTGAACGACTTTTTTTTATTATAAACAGACTGCTCTTCCCATGATGCGCCACAAGCTGGATGGCTCAGAGCCCTGTACTACGAAGCTAGATTTGGGGTTTAGCGAGGTCAGTTCTGGGTTAAATCTGGTCTGGCGGTCCTACGAAACTGGATCACTTCCTATCGGGGCAGATCTCTATGGCAACATGCGGCAAACTCATAACCTGCTCCGGACCTCCGGACCAAAGTTCTGAATAAGTTAAAAAGACGAGGCGCTGGCCAATCAGAGACGATCGAGAATTTAGGCCTTTGAGAAGAGACGGGGGAGAGAGAAAGAGAGAGATGGCAGCGGAGAAAGGAGGAAAGACGAAAGTCGGCGTATTTTATATCAAAGCGATGCGCACGTATTTATAAAAAGGAGCCATGAGATCTTATATGTAGCAGTAAGAATCCTGTTTAATCTGTGTGATGATTAATAAACGGAGCATCGTGGGAAGGGTTGTCTATTTTTCATTAAAAGTAGTTTTAACGAGAATATATTGTCGTTTTAATGTAAATAAAAAGTCGTTCGAACGAGAATATATTTTCGTTTTAACGTAAATAAAAAGTCGTTATAACGACATTATATTCTCGTTTGAACGTAAAAAAAGTCGTTTGAACGTAAATAAAAAGTCGTAATAACGAGAATATTGGGCCTCATTCATGAAAATCTTCGTAAAATCTGTGGGTAACTTTCACTTTAAGAAGCCGCTGCGAAAACTCTACGTGTGATTCACGACGAGTTCGTAACGAGCCAAAATCCTTCTTAACAGCCTTTACGCCAAATTCACCAAACTATAGCTACGAACGGTTATTTACATAAAAATGAATAATGCATACTTCCTTATATGGCAAAATGGGCCGGACACAGCGCGTCATTCACAAGATTTCTGCTGGAGCGGAGCTGGGAAGAGGAAGCGCTGCTGCGGAGGAGGAAGAAAGTGCAGCAGCGCTTTCGCTGATTAAAAACGTCAGCGTCTTTTAAAAATGTCCAAACTCACATGACCACACTCAGAGGAAATATGTTCAAGTCACAAATGTATTGAAATAACGCTGGGCTTTTGCCGTTTATATCGCGGTTCACGTCGCGGTAGAACGCGCGTGTGGGGGGGCGGGGGAGGGAGGCAGAGGCTGTAGCGGGGAGCACTGACAGTGCACAGTCCGCTCTGGTCCTGGGGGACACAAGGTCCTGAGTCCTGTGGGGGTCAGAACCCAGAGGCTCTGAGGCTGGGACAGGCTGCTGCAGGTTTATTAAAGGAGTCATTTTTATCACGAATGATGACTTTTTGTTTCTAAAATTGTTTTACATATAATAATTTATAAAAATACATAACCTACAATCACATAGGAATAAAAATTTTTGACTGAATTTTATAAGAAATAAAATTCTAAAACAGCTGATTTTTTGTTCTTACGAGTGCTCCTCAGTGTTCGTAGAATTTGTTCTTACAGACGAACATTTTCCGTTAAGAACAAATTTTGTGAATGCCAAAAATGTTCGTAAACAGCCCTTAAGAACAAATTTGTTCGTAAGAACGTGTCATGAATGAGGCCCATTGTCGTTTGAACATAAATATAAAGTCGATATAACGAGAAAAGCTGGAAAAAATGTTTACTCCACACTGGCAGTTCTGGACTTCCGTAAATAGGGACAGATACGTAAACACTGACTAACTGCAGTACAGCAGTCCGATGCAGGCATCATAATGCTTATAGCCAAAGCTAATTCGCAGCACTTGTCCCTAGAATATAGCTATAGCTATCTAATGATACACATGGCTTTTTATTACATTTATTTTTAGAGAACCTCAACTGTTTCATCTGCACTGAAGAGCACCATAATGACATAGGAATACTGTACATGCATTCTTGTCTTCTATACTCAACAAAAATATAAACGCAACACTTTTGTTTTTGCTCCCATTTTTCATGAGATGGACTTGAAGATCTAAAATTCATTCCAGATACACAATATTACCATTTCTCTCAAACATTGTTCACAAATCTGTCTAAATGTGTGATAGTGAGCACTTCTGCTTTGCTGAGATAATCCATCCCACCTCACAGGTGTGCCACATCAAGATGCTGATCTGACATCATGATTAGTGCACAGGTGTACCTTATACTGCCCACAATAAAAGGCCACCCTGAAATGTGCAGTTTTGTCTCACAGCAAAATGCCACAGATGCTACAAGCATTGAGGAGCGTGCTATTGGCATGCTGACAGCAGGAATGTCAACCAGATCTGTTGCTCGTGCATTGAATGTTCATTTCTCCACCATAAGCCGTCTCCAAAGGCGTTTCAGAGAATATGAAAATGTCCCAGTTCTTGCATGGCCAGCATACTCACCGGACATGTCACCCATTGAACATGTTTGGATGTGCTTGACCGGCGTATACGACAGCGTGCACCAGTTCCCACTAATATCCAGCAACTTTGCACATCCATTGAAGAGGAGTGGACCAACATTCCACAGGCCACAATAGACAATCTGATAAACTCTATGCGAAGAAGATGTGTTGCACTGCATGAGACAAATGGTGGTCACACCAGATACTGACTGGTTCTGAGTCCCCAGACCGCCAATAAAGCAAAAACAAATGCACATTTCAGGGTGGCCTTTTATTGTGGGCAGTATAAGGAACACCTGTGCAATAATCATGATGTCAGATCAGCATCTTGATGTGGCACACCTGTGAGGTGGGATGGATTATCTCAGCAAAGCAGAAGTGCTCACTATCACACATTTAGACAGATTTGTGAACAGTGTTTGAGAGAAATGGTAATATTGTGTTTCTGGAATGAATTTTAGATCTTTAAGTCCATCTCATGAAAAATGGGAGCAAAAACAAAAGTGTTGAGTTTCTATTTTTGTTGAGTATATTTCTACAATAATAATGTATTAGATTTAGTACTTTTAAAAGTACCCATAGATGCTTTACATTATGGTAGAAAGGCTTCAAAGTGGTCCTCTGAACAAAGTTTTTGAAGATCAAGATGTTTCGACTATCATCCGGCAGTTATTTCCAACCTGATAAGTGACATGAGACTGGCTGTGTTTATACTGACTGAGATTTCCACATGCAATGGTGGTAAGCTACTGTTGTTAGCCACAGCTGCCCTGGGCAGACTGACAGAATCCAGACCGCCATTTTGCGCCATCGACCCCTCTGACCACTTCCAATCATTCAAACACACAAGATCCATTCCAGGCCATGTGTATGAAATGTCTTGCCTAAGGACACAACAATTTCTCCTGCCCAACTGTAGTACGTGCAGTTCTAGTGGTCTCCCATCCAAGTACTGCTCAAGCTCAATCTGATGGGATCAGGCATTGACAGGGTGGTATGACAGATTGGGTTGACTACAAACTCAGACATTGTTCGTAAGTGTTGCAAGTTACCAAGCTAAAACAAATCCTGTACAATTTGTACTTTTATGATAACATCATTAAATAAGAATAAGGTTTCTTGGTATTTAGTGACACTGGGCATATTGAACAGTCAAAATAGTCAGTAGAATAGAGAGAGGAAAACATATTACATGTATCAATTCAATGTGAATGTATCTGTATTACAGTTTAAGTCTGAAGCAAATAATTAACTAATAAATTAAGTAATATCAGTAATAGAACTAGTAGATCAATAGCAATAAACATTGAAACTATATGTATTTTTTAACAATGCTATTTTGAATATTTTTCCATGAGTTCTATTTTCATATGTATTATAATATATCTTTTCATGTCTATGTTCAAATAATATGTTTCTGTATATTTGAAAAAGCGACCTGTCGCTTCCATCACGTGACACTGGCCAACATGTCAGACCTGATCCCCGCATGACATTTGTGAAAGTGCTTAATGTGCAGAAAGCATGGGCGAAAAGCTCCCAGTCTGAATGGTGTTTGAGCAAAGGCGCTGCACAGGAGCTGAGTGAGTGAAAACCACCCGGTCGAGGTCTTGCATGGCTGCCACAGATAAGAAAAATAAGGTCACATGCTAACAGGGGAGAAAGCGCTATGCCAAGGTGAGCAATGGCCATGACATTTCACAAACTAGGCTAATTCCCCAGAAAATTTAGAGAAAGGGCACGTTGCACATTATTGCATCACGAGGCAATCATGTTTGTAGCACTTCACTGGTGGTTGTGTTTTTCCTATGTGGACAATCATGTTTTTGTCAAAAAGATGTTAGCCCCATAAAAAAGATCTACTACACTGTGACTTAATTTAACCGAATCATGCTGCGAATCACAAATATAAGGTGGAAAGTCTGACACAAAGCAATGATAAGGCTTAAAAAGAACTTATTCTGTTTAGGTTTACATATATGCATAATAAACTTTGACATATTAATTTTATTCATTATAAAGCACAAAGTTGATCTAAAACATCCTAGGTTATGAACAGGTTCACTGACTTCCTGTTCAAAACTGCAGAACATATAAGCCATAGTTGAATTTTTGAAGTAATCACAAGTAAATACAGACAGGTGGAGATAGGGGCTAGGTGAAAACCTGGATTTTCTGAGCACTCAAGAAACAAAACTAAACTGCTCAAACATGTATGAATCAATCCAACTACAACTTTGACAGAATACTGTTTTGGCATGTGCATAAGCTAAAAGTGCAACTCTCTTCATCTGCAAAGCTGATGTTGATGTTAGCAGTATATTCAATTGAATGATTCTACCCTGCTACTCAAGTATAACCTTAAAGTGCATGTGACAGGTGAAAACTGTTGGCTGCCCCAATTTTCTTTTTGAAAAGATAGTTAGACTTACATTTTAAAGAGACCTGTTGTGTTTTTCTATGTATTTAGGATGAAACTACATACAGTATGTTGATCAATAATTCACATTTTGTTCATTGTACAAAAATGAACTAAAATGACTTATACATAGAAGCCAACATGTTCTCATGGGTGCGTGTCTATTCCACGCTCTGTAAAATTGCGTGTCATGACGACGCTTTTTCCTATTCCTGTGTAATGTCATTACACGTGCTTTTTCTTTGCGTGGTAAAGACACACATTTGGTCAAGGACAAACAGGAGGTTTTTCTACTCTATGTCTTATTCTTTAGGTGCACTTCTATTTATATTGCATTTGTAACTATTTATTGTCCGTGATGTTTAATGGCTCACGTGACCTTCACATGACTTGTATTTAAATCCACCTGGTGCTGTTCCATTTGAAGCCATGATGAAGACCTAGACGTGGTCGAAACATGTCGCTCGGTCTCTATAGCTCAATAAAGGACTTTTATGTAAGTAAGAGTGCCTCAGATCTCCTTTTCGTCTTCTAAACAGGAGGTTTATTTTGGGGTTAACGACTAAGTTTAGGTCTGAAGTTACAAAAATGGGTAAGTTTAGGTCTGAGGCTTGGAGTTGGTCAAGATTAAGATTAGGATTATGTTAGTATTCATGAATAATACCACGTCTTCACATCCACCAGATGAACTGCGGCAGCAATTGAAATGCAAATAATAGAAATAGTGTTCATATAACACACTGTTTCAAATTGCATGGTGTAGACACACATATCTGTGAGAACAGCCTAGAAGCAGGTCCATTCACTTCCTGTTTGAAACTGCAGAACCGATGAACCTTTTTTATTGTAAAATTTTAATTTATTAGGCAGCAGAAGTTAAATAAATACTTTTTTTTAATAAAGATTTCTCATACAAAATAAACAAATGTGTCTGTCAGCAAAGGACACAAATAAAAATACAAATTAAAAAACAAAACAAAAAGAGTACAGCTCAGACAAATAAAACATGCGACAGACAAATATTGGTTATGCTGGAGTGCATGAGAGTTACTTTCATGTGCGTGGGAAACCTTTCAGTAATATTGATGAAATATCGGGTCCAACATAGTCCAAAAATAGGCGCCAGATACTATAAAATCTGTCTACACTGGTATGTATATTGTTTGTAAGGTACTCCAAAGGAATCAGTTCAATACAATTTTACGCCAGCCACTAACAGAAGAGAAGGAGTTTTGTCGCTAATCCACTGTAAAAGAATACTTTTTGACGAGTGCTAGGGAAACCTAAAATCAAGGACATAGGATCCATTTCCAAGTCCATATGAAATACATTTTCAAGTTCAAATACAATCTTAGTCCAATATCTCTGCAGTTTATGACACGTCCACATACAATGAGTCAAAGTCCCCACTTGGGTTTTACATTTGAGACACAGAGGGGAAGGAGATGGGTTAAAGAAATGTCTGCGATGAGGAGATATGTGTAATCTATGTAAAATTTTAATGTAGTGCTTTTATTCGAGTACAAATTGACAACTTTTTTGCTTGGGACCAAATGTCTGTCCATGTTTCTTCATCTATAGTCACAGACAACTCCTCCTCCCACACATCTCTAATTCTCTGCGTATTGGTTGTATTCAGTCCTAAATAAATACTTTTAGCTGTTAGAAAGTGGTTACAAAACATTTATATACCCTACACTTTTTATTTGGAATCTGAATGTTTGGGTAATTGTAAGTACTGTAAATACAGACAAGTGGGTGGGGATAGCTGTTGGATGAAAACAAGAATTTTCTGAGCTCACAAACATCAACTGCAGAAC
The DNA here is from genome assembly GCA_038363315.1 of Mugilogobius chulae. Taxonomy (NCBI): domain Eukaryota; kingdom Metazoa; phylum Chordata; class Actinopteri; order Gobiiformes; family Gobiidae; genus Mugilogobius; species Mugilogobius chulae. The sequence goes on along the minus strand of CM076412.1, from coordinate 31,836,691 downwards.
AGTACAAGATTATTCAAACATGCATGAATCGATTCAAATTCAACCTTGAGTAAAGTAATGATGAAACCCTGCTATAACATGATTAAAAACCCAGAACAGTGGTTTTCGTAGTGTTTTCCCTTAAACAAAGTTGTCACTGCTGCTCCGTCAATAATCATTTAGAGTGGCTTAACTTCACACCACACAAATATGAAAATCAATTCTTTTCACTGCACCACTTTCACAATGAAACAATCAAACCTTTTCAAGTACTTTCCCGACAATAACAATGACTGAGGCTCACCTGTTTGACACGAACTGTTGTCTCCAAAATACACTAAACTCAACACTCATGTCTCTTAAGTCGTGTTTGCAAATATAATTGTGCTGAATTTTGTCTCACAGTTTGTCTTTGTCCAAGCACAAAACAATGAAAATAATGACTTGCTTGCTTTTGACCTTCTCGTAATAGCTTTGTTATTTTGGAAAGTTATGGTCAACAGAATTATTAACTTTAATTTGGTTTGGAACGGTGTTTTTCATAGATTAACAAAAGAACAATTTAAGAAGTTCAAGAAATATTTATCAACTTACAAATTGAACACACAAATGCTTCCAAATTAATAAGTTACTGATTCAAAATTGTACAGGTATAGGAAGCTCAGAATGCATCAGAGAGCCAAACGTGCATTGCTGCAAAACTTACAATTAAATGTGAGTTGTTTATTTATTAAAAACAGTACAAATCAGGTAAAACACTTTTGTAAAATGTAAATATTAGCAAATCATCCCTTCGTTCCATTGAGTAGTTATTCATGACTTGTCCAAATCTATTTTAGTCTGTTTTATTGAGTTCAAACTGGTCTAAAGTGTCCATTAAAATGGTATAATGGTAATCAACAACCATCCGATTAATTATTTATAGCTCTTTATCCAGGGGTCATTGTTCTGGGGAAAACACGTTCTGTCTCTCACTGGACACACGAGGGACTGCGCCTCCTCACTTGTCTGGATTATCAAGATTATATATTTAAAATGTATTGTCATATATATTAATATATTGTCTGGCCACTATACTCCATAAAATACCTGTACTAAATGTATTTTGTAATGTATTCTGTTGGTCCAATAAGAGTAATCTGTTTAAATCACTTTCCCCTTGAATTGAACTGATTTTTATTTATTTATTTAAGTGTTACCTCGGAGTGATAAGTGACAAGATTGTAGATTTAGCAAACAGAAATGTCATTAAATCAAACAATGGAGCCGTCCTTGGCCAATAACACAGAAGCAGACTGTCTAACATTCACAGCAAACTAGCCATTACTTTTCTTACACTCTCCTCGGCAAGATGCAACCATTTGTATTTGTGGAACCAGAATCAATCAGGCAATGAAAAAAAAAAAAAAAAACTCATCCGGCAGGACAAGGACAAGTGAATACATTGCGCTATGATATGGGACGACAACAATAACATTCTGGATGTAAAGGCTAAAAATCAAGAAAATACTTTTGTAATTTTGCTAAATTGATTTGGGAATTAGCGTGAATATTTTTTGAAAAATGTGTTTGCACTTGATACTTGAACTTAGCATTTCTGAAAACACTAAACAAACAAACAAAAATAAATAATAATAAATAAACGCAGTGCTTTGCTCAAGTTATCTGTCAAATTATAGATTGTTGAATAGGGATTCGATAATAATGTTAAGACAGTGTTAACAAGTAAACAATTAGCACGAGTAGCTCAGTGTGGGGGCAGTGGGGGCCCTTTTGTCTTAGGGGGCCCAAACAATTGCCTGGTCTGCCTGTCCTGTAGCATCGCCTCTGCACCCAACACCACCCACAGAAAGAGTAACTGTGTCACAATACACTCACATTAGCATTTTAGGTATGAGTAACTTCTTTACATGTCGGTGTCTGTATAATCCACTATTATATCAATTATTATCCTGTCAAAAACAAGCCAACCTTTACTAATGTTTTTAAATAATTTGGATTATAATATTTTACTAGTTCATATTTCAAACATCTTTCAGACATACAATACTATCAAACACTACAATAACAATGTGAATCAAATGATACTCAAGGCTGAAAGTTTGCGTTATTTTTGCTTCATCACCGTACCCTCGTGTGTGTCGGTGGCACGTCTTTGTTCGTGCTGCAGCAGGCGTCTTTGTTTGGGACGTCCCGAGTGGAGTTTCCTCATCAGCCGAGTTTGGGATTCCCTTTGTGGACCCTGTGCTTCCTGTGCTGTGGAGGAAGCAGGAAATGAGAAACGTCAGCTAATTGTGACTCACATCTCAGAATGGAAACACAAGTCTGTCTGGATCTGTCTGTAAATGTCTAAAGACCACATGACACTCTGTAGTTGTTTTGTACAAAGAAGTCGATCAACAGGGAAGTGACTGAGATTAAAGTGCATATGACAGGTTGCTTAAATGTTATTTTTTTAATATAATCCACTTAGAATATATTTGTAGATATGATAAATATTAATTTTGTTCCATAAAAGTTGCCAAAAATGATAAAAAACTTGATAAAACCATGCACTTTCTAGTGCTGTTTATCCGTTGCTAGGGCGCCCCCTGGAGCTGTGAGGATGACGTAGACGGAGGGGAACGCAGCATCAGTTCAGGCTGTTTTACATGTAAAACTAAGCATCTTTTTGATCAAATATCTGCACTGTCGCCTGGATTTGTAAAGAGCTGATTGTTATATATAGTTAAATTAGATATCAGGGTGTTATTTTGTGTGTTCACCTTTAGTTTATTTTATATAGTTTTTTGTTAAAATGGTTAATTATTGTAAGTGAACAGACCAATAAGAGTTTGCTGAGTGGACACATTGTCTATTGCTTTCCAGACCAAAAAAAGGCTGTAGCTTTTTTAAATGAAGGAATAAAGAAACCCAGCCTTCCACACGTGAATACAAAGCCCAAACACAGCTTCATCTGTTAATCACATGTCAGAGGAGTGTTATACACCCGAGATATGCACAGCTCAAAGCATTTGTACTGGTCAGACGCCCTTCTGCGCTCACCTCCCGCAAGCCCTTCGTCTGTGAGCCTCCCAGCACCTGAATACCCTGTTTGTTCACTGTCTATGTGCTCTTGATGATCAACATGGCACATGCATTTGCCAAATTATTACAGCAGCAACAACAGAGCACATCCTCCTCCAAGCTTCACATAAGAACAGCGCCTGGCGATTACGCACGTGTAACGAGCCTTTCAAGTCAAATAACTCTCACAAACAAACTTTTTACTTACCGTGGATGTCTGACGATGTAAGACGATGTCCGCTGATGTCCAGGGGAAGCTTAAAACACATACCGTGGTAAAGTTAGCCGCAAATTCCCACATTCGCACTTCCGCAGTTAATAGCTCATAATCCAAACATTCTCAGCGCATCCAAACTGTGCCTGTAACATCCCCGGGATGAGGGCAATCCACTACAAACATTGTTTAAGACAGACGTGCGGTAGTGTGACCGTAAAATGACTGAATGTCTTGAATCTGCGGATGGTGAAGCAGCGGATGCTTAGGGACCGTCTCAAAAGTGCACTGTTGAATTGGAAAAAAATAATTTTTGTTATTTCATAACCTGGATGTTAATCTACTTATGTCACTGTTTTGGATTTGTCTAATATTGTTGCATATCACAATACATTTTCTAGAAGGATTATATTAGCCTACTGTATTGTATAAAATGGTTTAAGAAGGTTATACTTCTTTGTTTATTGTTTGACATAGAATAACATTTGCAGAATTAGGTGTTAGAAAATTACAAAAAATTTGACACAAATTGTCTCTCCTTTTTATCAGAATAAAACCATTTTAATTTTCTTGCAAGTGCCTTTTTGTGAAAATAAAAAAAGTATAATTGTTCTGTAGAGAATATCGCACATCACACATCTTCATTTACTCATCTATCATTCACCTGCTATAATTATTATTTCTGTCTTTTCTTATTTGGATTATATTATTCATTGTCTACAATATATTATGCTCTATTTGGCTTAATAGCTCCAATATTGTTGAGTGTAGAATACTCAGAATGTCTAAAACATATCTCTCCTTTCACCCTTGACCTACTACAACTTTCGTTTGGGTCATTTAGCTCATTTCATAACATTATTACAACATTCTTTGTCATATTTGGTTTAATAGCTCCAATATTGTTGAGTGTAGAATACTCAGAATGTCTAAAACATATCTCTCCTTTCACCCCTGACCTACTACAACTTTCATTTGGGTCATTTAGCTCATTTCATAACATTATTACAACATTCTTTGTCATATTTGGTTAATAGCTCCAATATTGTTGAGTGTAGAATACTCAGAATGTCTAAAACATATCTCTCCTTTCACCCCTGACCTACTACAACTTTCATTTGGGTCATTTAGCTCATTTCATAACATTATTACAACATTTTCTATAATATTTGGCTTAATAGCTCCAATATTGTTGAGTGTAGAATACTCAGAATGTCTAAAACATATCTCTCCTTTCACCCTGACCTACTACAACTTTCATTTGGGTCATTTAGCTCATTTCATAACATTATTACAACATTCTTTGTCATATTTGGCTTAATAGCTCCAATATTGTTGAGTGTAGAATACTCAGAATGTCTAAAACATATCTCTCCTTTCACCCTTGACCTACTACAACTTTCGTTTGGGTCATTTAGCTCATTTCATAACATTATTACAACATTTTCTATAATATTTGGCTTAATAGCTCCAATATTGTTGAGTGTAGAATACTCAGAATGTCTAAAACATATCTCTTCTTTCACCCCTGACCTACTACAACTTTCGTTTGGGTCATTTAGCTCATTTCATAACATTATTACAACATTTTCTATCATATTTGGCTTAATAGCTCCAATATTGTTGAGTGTAGAATACTCAGAATGTCTAAAACATATCTCTCCTTTCACCCTTGACCTACTACAACTTTCGTTTGGGTCATTTAGATCATTTCATAACATTATTACAACATTCTTTGTCATATTTGGTTTAATAGCTCCAATATTGTTGAGTGTAGAATACTCAGAATGTCTAAAACATATCTCTCCTTTCACCCTTGACCTACTACAACTTTCGTTTGGGTCATTTAGCTCATTTCATAACATTATTACAACATTCTTTGTCATATTTGGCTTAATAGCTCCAATATTGTTGAGTGTAGAATACTCAGAATGTCTAAAACATATCTCTCCTTTCACCCTGACCTACTACAACTTTCGTTTGGGTCATTTAGCTCATTTCATAACATTATTACAACATTTTCTGTCATATTTGGCTTAATAGCTCCAATATTGTTGAGTGTAGAATACTCAGAATGTCTAAAACATATCTCTCCTTTCACCCCTGACCTACTACAACTTTCATTTGGGTCATTTAGCTCATTTCATAACATTATTACAACATTCTTTGTCATATTTGGCTTAATAGCTCCAATATTGTTGAGTGTAGAATACTCAGAATGTCTAAAACATATCTCTCCTTTCACCCCTGACCTACTACAACTTTCTTTGGGTCATTTAGCTCATTTCATAACATTATTACAACATTCTTTGTCATATTTGGCTTAATAGCTCCAATATTGTTGAGTGTAGAATACTCAGAATGTCTAAAACATATCTCTCCTTTCACCCTTGACCTACTACAACTTTCGTTTGGGTCATTTAGCTCATTTCATAACATTATTACAACATTCTTTGTCATATTTGGCTTAATAGCTCCAATATTGTTGAGTGTAGAATACTCAGAATGTCTAAAACATATCTCTCCTTTCACCCCTGACCTACTACAACTTTCATTTGGGTCATTTAGCTCATTTCATAACATTATTACAACATTCTTTGTCATATTTGGTTTAATAGCTCCAATATTGTTGAGTGTAGAATACTCAGAATGTCTAAAACATATCTCTCCTTTCACCCTGACCTACTACAACTTTCATTTGGGTCATTTAGCTCATTTCATAACATTATTACAACATTCTTTGTCATATTTGGCTTAATAGCTCCAATATTGTTGAGTGTAGAATACTCAGAATGTCTAAAACATATCTCTCCTTTCACCCTTGACCTACTACAACTTTCGTTTGGGTCATTTAGCTCATTTCATAACATTATTACAACATTTTTATCATATTTGGCTTAATAGCTCCAATATTGTTGAGTGTAGAATACTCAGAATGTCTAAAACATATCTCTCCTTTCACCCCTGACCTACTACAACTTTCGTTTGGGTCATTTAGCTCATTTCATAACATTATTACAACATTCTTTGTCATATTTGGTTTAATAGCTCCAATATTGTTGAGTGTAGAATACTCAGAATGTCTAAAACATATCTCTCCTTTCACCCTTGACCTACTACAACTTTCGTTTGGGTCATTTAGCTCATTTCATAACATTATTACAACATTTTCTATAATATTTGGCTTAATAGCTCCAATATTGTTGAGTGTAGAATACTCAGAATGTCTAAAACATATCTCTCCTTTCACCCCTGACCTACTACAACTTTCGTTTGGGTCATTTAGCTCATTTCATAACATTATTACAACATTCTTTGTCATATTTGGCTTAATAGCTCCAATATTGTTAAGTGTAGAATACTCAGAATGTCTAAAACATATCTCTCCTTTCACCCTTGACCTACTACAACTTTCGTTTGGGTCATTTAGCTCATTTCATAACATTATTACAACATTTTCTATAATATTTGGCTTAATAGCTCCAATATTGTTGAGTGTAGAATACTCAGAATGTCTAAAACATATCTCTCCTTTCACCCCTGACCTACTACAACTTTCGTTTGGGTCATTTAGCTCATTTCATAACATTATTACAACATTCTTTGTCATATTTGGCTTAATAGCTCCAATATTGTTGAGTGTAGAATACTCAGAATGTCTAAAACATATCTCTCCTTTCACCCTTGACCTACTACAACTTTCGTTTGGGTCATTTAGCTCATTTCATAACATTATTACAACATTCTTTGTCATATTTGGTTTAATAGCTCCAATATTGTTGAGTGTAGAATACTCAGAATGTCTAAAACATATCTCTCCTTTCACCCCTGACCTACTACAACTTTCGTTTGGGTCATTTAGCTCATTTCATAACATTATTACAACATTCTTTTCATATTTGGCTTAATAGCTCCAATATTGTTGAGTGTAGAATACTCAGAATGTCTAAAACATATCTCTCCTTTCACCCTTGACCTACTACAACTTTCGTTTGGGTCATTTAGCTCATTTCATAACATTATTACAACATTTTCTATAATATTTGGCTTAATAGCTCCAATATTGTTGAGTGTAGAATACTCAGAATGTCTAAAACATATCTCTCCTTTCACCCTGACCTACTACAACTTTCGTTTGGGTCATTTAGCTCATTTCATAACATTATTACAACATTCTTTGTCATATTTGGTTTAATAGCTCCAATATTGTTGAGTGTAGAATACTCAGAATGTCTAAAACATATCTCTCCTTTCACCCTGACCTACTACAACTTTCGTTTGGGTCATTTAGCTCATTTCATAACATTATTACAACATTTTCTATCATATTTGGCTTAATAGCTCCAATATTGTTGAGTGTAGAATACTCAGAATGTCTAAAACATATCTCTCCTTTCACCCCTGACCTACTACAACTTTCGTTTGGGTCATTTAGCTCATTTCATAACATTATTACAACATTCTTTGTCATATTTGGTTAATAGCTCCAATATGTTGAGTGTAGAATACTCAGAATGTCTAAAACATATCTCTCCTTTCACCCTTGACCTACTACAACTTTCGTTTGGGTCATTTAGCTCATTTCATAACATTATTACAACATTTCTATAATATTTGGCTTAATAGCTCCAATATTGTTGAGTGTAGAATACTCAGAATGTCTAAAACATATCTCTCCTTTCACCCCTGACCTACTACAACTTTCGTTTGGGTCATTTAGCTCATTTCATAACATTATTACAACATTCTTTGTCATATTTGGCTTAATAGCTCCAATATTGTTGAGTGTAGAATACTCAGAATGTCTAAAACATATCTCTCCTTTCACCCTTGACCTACTACAACTTTCGTTTGGGTCATTTAGTCATTTCATAACATTATTACAACATTTTTATAATATTTGGCTTAATAGCTCCAATATTGTTGAGTGTAGAATACTCAGAATGTCTAAAACATATCTCTCCTTTCACCCCTGACCTACTACAACTTTCGTTTGGGTCATTTAGCTCATTTCATAACATTATTACAACATTTTCTATATATTTGGCTTAATAGCTCCAATATTGTTGAGTGTAGAATACTCAGAATGTCTAAAACATATCTCTCCTTTCACCCCTGACCTACTACAACTTTCGTTTGGGTCATTTAGCTCATTTCATAACATTATTACAACATTTTCTATATATTTGGCTTAATAGCTCCAATATTGTTGAGTGTAGAATACTCAGAATGTCTAAAACATATCTCTCCTTTCACCCCTGACCTACTACAACTTTCATTTGGGTCATTTAGCTCATTTCATAACATTATTACAACATTCTTTGTCATATTTGTTAATAGCTCCAATATTGTTGAGTGTAGAATACTCAGAATGTCTAAAACATATCTCTCCTTTCACCCCTGACCTACTACAACTTTCGTTTGGGTCATTTAGCTCATTCATAACATTATTACAACATTTTCTATCATATTTGGCTTAATAGCTCCAATATTGTTGAGTGTAGAATACTCAGAATGTCTAAAACATATCTCTCCTTTCACCCCTGACCTACTACAACTTTCGTTTGGGTCATTTAGCTCATTTCATAACATTATTACAACATTCTTTGTCATATTTGGTTTAATAGCTCCAATATTGTTGAGTGTAGAATACTCAGAATGTCTAAAACATATCTCTCCTTTCACCCTTGACCTACTACAACTTTCGTTTGGGTCATTTAGCTCATTTCATAACATTATTACAACATTTTCTATAATATTTGGCTTAATAGCTCCAATATTGTTGAGTGTAGAATACTCAGAATGTCTAAAACATATCTCTCCTTTCACCCTGACCTACTACAACTTTCGTTTGGGTCATTTAGCTCATTTCATAACATTATTACAACATTCTTTGTCATATTTGGCTTAATAGCTCCAATATTGTTAGTGTAGAATACTCAGAATGTCTAAAACATATCTCTCCTTTCACCCTTGACCTACTACAACTTTCGTTTGGGTCATTTAGCTCATTTCATAACATTATTACAACATTTTCTATAATATTTGGCTTAATAGCTCCAATATTGTTAGTGTAGAATACTCAGAATGTCTAAAACATATCTCTCCTTTCACCCTTGACCTACTACAACTTTCGTTTGGGTCATTTAGCTCATTTCATAACATTATTACAACATTTTCTATAATATTTGGCTTAATAGCTCCAATATTGTTGAGTGTAGAATACTCAGAATGTCTAAAACATATCTCTCCTTTCACCCCTGACCTACTACAACTTTCGTTTAGGCCATTTAGCTTATGTTTTAATATGTAGCTTTTTTTTTTTACATTATTACACGTAAACAACAATGTTGGTCATTTCTTTTTGCCAAATTTTACTTTGCCCTTCTTTTTTGATGGCAAAGACACGTCTTTGCCATCTTTGTAAAGTCACTTAAAACAATTTGGTTATGTAGAAAATAGAATCTCCCGCTTTGATTCATGCAAACACATTTTTGACTTACACAGGCATTTTTTCCTAACAGTAGTTGCTTCAGCTGAACATTTTTGGCAACAATCTTGCAAATCCCTTTGGTTTTAAGTAAACAAAAAACAGTCCTCCTTACAGGCACAGAACAGTTATTTGTCAACATTTCATGTCACATACAAACTTTCACCAAACTGTTTTACAGGCATTTTCAATTGATCATGACTTTTAGACAAAGAGGGAGTTATGTCCATTTCCAACTCAAAACTCAAACACCAAATGCAAGTGAAGGTCCTCCAGATGAAAGATCAAAACCATAGGCCTTGATTTATTTATTTTCTTTCTGTCAAGGTTTCAAATGCTTGATCCGGGTCCGTTGTGTGTGATTTGAGCAGTTTATTAGACAGTTTTTTATGAAGAATGTGTTCTTTACACCGGATATGGAGATTAGTGTACATGTTTCGCAAAATATAGCTGGTCTGAGACAGCGTTACTTTTCGATGATGGATTTTTTGAGTATTCCGAACCATGTTTCAATGTGACAGTTTGTGTCTCTGAATATTGTTGGATGAGCTGGTTTTATATGTTTATGTCGGGTTAGATCCCCCAGCATTACCCCACTTCATAAAGGTTAAATGCCCATGTAGCGGGTAAATAGCATTTGTATTATGTTGGACAGTGGTATGGGTTATGGTTATGGCCTACGGTGGTGTCATTTTCTA